>OY744538.1:31149417-31176917 GCA_963556195.1 Sepiola atlantica | reverse complement strand
CCTACTCGACGAAATCCTCGAGTGTCCTCGGTCTCTCTGTACATATGTTAGCCAGGAAAACCTGACATAAGGATACTTCCCCATCAAGTAAACCATGGCCAAATATGGAAAAATATAATATTCGAAGCCCCAATAATATCCCCTTGACATGTCTATATACTGGCTTATACGAGGAATGCTGCCCCTTTTCCGAGTAATGTTACCTGAGGTAACAGCACTAAGCGGGATACTCGACCATACTAAATGAATTATTTTCGCGGAATCCGGTAAGACTAAAATACCACACGTAAGATATGCTATAACATAGTTTACGGGTCAATTATGGAGAAGACTATTACTATTCCTATCTTCTTTTCTAACTCAACGTTTAACGTGTAAACGGGAACTTTAATAGATTATTCCAATATCTATGTATCTCATGTTGTTGGGAAGTGCAATCTGAGAACCTAGACTGAAGTAAAATAAAAAAAAAATATATATATATATATATATATATATATAGTAGATAAATTGAATTTGTACTGGAGATAACTTGAATATCTATCAGACACTCACGTCGAGTATCTAAGGTCACTCTGTTCATGGATTTGTCAGGAAAACCTGACAAGACGATACTTGATCATACAAGTAAACTCTGACTAAATACTTCTAACTAACATAGTCTTATAAGCCATAAATATGATCCTCTCGGTATGGCTAACCTACACTAGTTTATGCGAGGAATAGTGCCCCTTCTCACAGTGAGAAAAACACTAAGATAGCTACTCCACCAGCCTAGCTGAATTCTTGTCCTGGAATCCGGTAAAACTATGGGACCACATGATATATATCCTACAACATAGTTAACTGGTTAATTGGAGAGGGAAAATTATATTCTTAACGGCTGTACAAACTCAACGTTAGACAGGTAAATATACATATAATGGACTATCCGAATTTCAATGTGTGTCATACAGAGTCCAAGTGTTTGCCCCAGGAAAGGGCCTCTTTATTTATGAGATCTTGAACTGAAGCAAAGTCAACCAAAAGATGTATATATATACATATGTATATATATATATATATATATATAGGTGCATAAATGTATATATATATGTATATATATATATGTATATATATCTATATATGTATATATATATATATGTATATATATGTATACATATATATGTATATATATATGTATATATATATATATATATAGAGAGAGAGAGAGAGAGGTAAGGTACAGGATAAGTTATGAAAATTAAATGCCGTGGTAGACAAAATGTTTTTAAAAAGAGACAAACAAAAACAAGTGACTTGACCGGTTTCGTTCGTATCATCGAACGTCTTCAGAAAAAAGGTTTATAATATTCTTCTTTTTCTGAAGACGTTCGATGATACGAACGAAACCGGTCAAATCTCTTGTTTTTGTTTTTCTCCTACATTCTAACCGGTTTTCCGTTTGTCTCTTATTTCAAACATATATATATATATATATATATATATATATATATATATAGAGAGAGAGAGAGAGAGAGAGAGAGAGAGAGAGAGAGAGAGAGAAAGAGAAAGAGAGAGAGAGGGGGGACATGTGTGTGTATGTATTAATACATTTACACACCTTTTATGTGAAATAATTAACAAGAGCGTTTATGGTAGTTATTTCCTTTTTATTGCAATTTAAAAAAAATGTAAAAAATCAAATTCTGAATTTTAATAATAACAATTTACTAGAAATAATTTGAAAGTAAGTAGATGAAGATTACAGTTACAACTAAATGCAACAATAACAATTTCACTGTTTGGGATAACTTTATTTTGTTTAGTTTTGTGTGCTGTGGGTCAAGTAACTTTTGCCGTGGGTCGTAATGAAAATAAACAGATGACGTCATCATGAAAAAAAAGGATAATACATTAAATAAATATAATCAAAAGCAAATAAAATGATAATCGGAATATTGATAGAATAACAGATTTAGTATATAATTTTCGAGTATACCCTCGATTGTAAAAACATAAATTAATATTAAGTAGATAATATAAAAAACATAATAATTTAATAACACACTTATTATATAGACTCGCAGTGACCCCTCTCCAAGACACAGAAAAATATATAAATAAATAATTTTATTTAAATAAATATGACAAGAATCATTTCATCACTTAAATCAAATAAAACTATTGAAAAAATAATAATTTCACTCCATTTGTTGCCGACGCCATTGGTATTTACTGTGGTATAAATAAAAAACATTACCGGTCAACATGCATTTTAAGAGATTTGTAACACCTACTATTTGATAAGTAGGTATTTTCTCGAAAGATATCATACCCATTAGATTACTGTGTAGAAGTATTGACACATTAAGTAAGATTTACTATGAAAACAAAAGAAGAAAGGAAAAAAAACACTTGTTTTATCTTTATTCTCAACGCCGATATATCTCTATTTCATGCATTTTAGTATCCTTCTAATACTCATCTATACACATATTATACGCAATGCTTTAAACAAACTGCATTCCCTTATATATATATATATATATATATATATATATATATATATATATTCGCTCTCTAACTCATGAGCATAGCATTTTTGTTGGAATAAATGTTGATTAAAACTTTACGTACGATAAATCAATAATCCCTCATAAAATTAATTTCCGTTATTCGTACCTTAAAAAACTAATTGAATAATTTCACACACACGCATATATATATATACATATATATGAAACTATGGCATAGAATTAAAGGCACACACACACTCTCTCTATATATAGAGACAGAGAGAGAAAGAGAGAGAAAGAGAGCGAGAGAGAGAGTAGAGAATGAGAGAGAGAAAAATAGAAAGAGAGTGTAAGTGTAAAATGTTGTTGAATAACGCAGAAATGTGTATATATAAATATAAAAATTGAATAAAATATTCCAACTTCATAACATCGTGGCACAGCGATTTTTTGTAAGATAGCGATTTTTTTGTAAGATTATTTTTTTCTTTGTATATATCGAACATTACTCGAATATTGTCGGAAAGTTTAATTGGTAATTTTAAAAAAAACGAAAGAATTAGAACATTTTTATATGGAACAAAATCGTCATAATATCAAAGGTCTACATTTGTGATATTGATTGTATTTTGAAAAATTATTGTTGTCTAGATAGTAGGTATGTTTAATTAAAAATTATTCGAAAATAATTGGAAAATATATTTTACAACTTGCATTTAGAACGAAACCTTGAATATTTGGAAAATGTTAAATCGGTCAAAATCTGAAAAATCTGTAATGTCCGGGTATATATGTTTTCATGGAAATGGCTAAAGACAAGGCATGGATCAACTTGAAGTAAGGAGGTAAAAAAAACGAAGTATGATTCCTATTGGTCTTATTCTTGAAAAGTAGGAGGAAACCAGTCAGCAGGAACAGAGTTCCACAAACCCGAAGTTCTTGAAAAGAAGCTAATTTGGAAAATTTATAAATGGTCCCAACTCCGCAAATTTGTAAAGTCCGGATATGTCGCGATTTTGTTTTTTCAAAGTGTATGTGTTTTCCTCTATGTTCATTTTCACTGAAAATAGGTCGAACATAATTGGAAAAGGCTTTTTAAGTTATATTTAGAAGAAAACATGAACTATTCAGTACATTTAAAATGAATAAAATCACAAAAATATGTATAATACGGAAATAACGTTGTATTTACTGTTTAAAAGTGTAATTCTCTTCTATTGTTGGGGGTCAGCTTTATTGTAAATCGGTCGAAAATATTAACTAAATATTTTAATACTTGTATTTAGAAGAAACTGTAATAGTTAGTGTTATGGTACCGTACCTATAACGAACATTTAGATTCCATTTTCTGTATAAATACTGGAAGCATTACGCTTATGAGTTGTAAAGACAACCCCAGTCATCTGAGTTGGTAACACCTGTCGAGGAGTCGTTCTCGACAGTCTGTCCGGCAAAGACTGCACCTTTTCGGTGGCCTTTTATTTCTGTCGGGTTGAGAGGTTTGAGTGCTGCGTAGTCCTAGGAGGTCCACCCTCTCGGGCCGTGTCTCCTCATTAAGGAGAACTAGCTTCACCCTCCACCATCATAAGACTGTGGGTCACATATATTGCGGTGGGAAGGTATTAGATACCGTAGAGACAACCCCAGTCTCCGGATTGGGTAATACCTGTCGAAGATTCGTTCTCGACAGTCGGTCCGGCAGGGACTGGGCCATTTCGGTGGCTTTTTATATATCGGGTTGAGGAGTTGAGACTTGGGTAGTCCTATGAGGTCCACCCCCCTATACCTTGCCTCCCCTCTTTGGAGTGAAGTAAGTATATTGCTTACTTCCTGAGGCGCCATGAAAGAGGAATGCCGACATATAAGCCAGAGTGGTATAACTTAAGAGGCGCTGGCATGACTCTCCTCCACTTTCCGACTTTGTGTCAGATATTCCTGCAGTAGATACCGTTAAGTAAACCTCAGTTTTCGGACTGGATAAGACCTGTTGAATACGCGTTCTCGACAGCCGGTCCTGCAGGTACTTAGCTATTTCGGTGGTCTTTTATCAGTCCTGCTGAGGGGTGGAGTTGTGAGTAGTTCTATGAGGTCGACCATCCCAGGCCTTGCCTCACCTCTTTTGGGTGGAGTAAATTTATTATTTTCACCTTAAGGCGCCCTGACCGGGGAATGCCGACGGGGCTGCATAGACAATTTATTATAGGCCAGAGTTCTCAAGCTTTCGGAGCGCTGGCTTTACTCTCCCCCACCTACCGAATTTGTGAGACATATTTCTGGGTTAGAAGGAATTAAATACCGTTGAGTAACCCCATTGTACATTGGCAGTCAGGATTTACCGCCCACTTCTCTTGTTTCTCTGTTATATATATATATATATATATATATATATATATATATATATATATATATATATATATATACACATATTTCTCCAATATATTTTGTTTACCTAAGTTCGTATCTGTGTTCTCATTCCGGTCCCTAAACACGCCTACACCATTTAGAAAGTTACAAAATGGGCAAAACACCGATTCCGATTTTTTCAAAGTGAATTGTTATTCACTATTAGGTTTGTTTTACTGAAAATAAGTCGATAATACTGGGAAAAGAATATTTTAACTAACATTTAGAAGAAAACCTGTAATATTCAGAAAAGTCAGCAGCGGCAAAATTTGCAAATAGTCGGGATACACGGTTGTCTGGATTTTTCATTTAATATTTATATTTAATTTCGGTATGTTGCTTTTATGAACCACTTCTTGATCCATAACTTATAGAAATTTTTCCAGCGTTCATTCGTTCGCACTTCCTATAACCATAGATCGTATTAGGTTGAGCTATCTTCCTTTTCCTTATAATTTAGTTATGTTTTTTTTATATATTCGGCATTGGAACCTAGGTGCACTCTAAGCTATAAACATTACAACAAAATAAAACAATTATAAACAAAATAGCATTTAATGGCGGCATGAAAATTCTAAATATATTGAATATCTTTAGAAAATAGTTTGTACATATAACACTTTGTTTAATCTAAATTGAGTACAGTCGTGTTAGAATAAAGTATTATCACAGGCGAAATATCCCCGTTTGCCTTTTTATAAAACTCAAATGAAAAAAAACGCCCTTCAAATTCACCCTTCTTGTTTTCATACGGTTTCTTAATCTCTTACATGGAAAAAAGCCCACTGCAAAAATAGTATTTTGGCGCATGCGCATTGAAGTCCACGCAAATGGCGAACTTACAACGAGACGATTCACACGTTTGATTGTTAATGTTCATGTTTGTTTACAACCGTTTGTCTTTTGCGTTTGCTACGACTACAAATATCCACCCCGAGTTAAGAATAAATCCATCCATAAAATTATGACCGTCAGTAAAGTTACATCATTCATACTGATGAGTATTGGAGAAGATAAAGCATATGTTCATGGATATAAAATATTTATTTATCAAAAATAAGTATATGTAGATATATAAACATATTTGCATATATATATATAGGTGTAACACTATATTGAAATAGCTCGTTTATTTTTCTTCTTATAACTACTATTTGTGTTCGTTAGATTAAATTCATGTTTGAATATAACATTACGTGTATGTGAATTATGTTTGATTTTGTTTTTCTCATGACCATATTATGTGATAAAAATTGGTATGTTTTTATATATACATTTTTCAGTAACATTACTTTTCTATGTACTATAATATATCTATAGAAATATATTTATATATATATATATATATATAAAATAAAATATAGTAACACGAAATTACATAATCATCGATGCAATAATTGATTTTAACCTTTTGTTATTTTCAAGCATCCGATTTAGACGATTACATTTTTGAAACTGAAAGAAAAAAGTTTAAATTCACACTCGACAATTTTTTTCAGTTCTTTCAGTTTCAAAAATGTAATCGTCTAAATCGGATGCTTGAAAATAACACAAGGTTGAAATAAATTATTGCATCGATGATTATGTAATTTCGTGTTACTATATTTTAGTTTATTCTTGCTCTGTTTATTACATTGAGCTCTCATACCCGGATTCCCTCTTGGAATTATTTCATTATAACACACACACACACACACACGCATATATATATATATATATATATATATATATATATATATATATATTATTAATATATATATATATATATATATATGGGAAGAGAAGGATGAAGGTAATCCGACGTGATGGTAAAATGAAAAAGGAAAAATATATATATATCTATACACAATTTTGTTACATAACAAAGGCTGATTTTTTTTCAAAACAATCACTTTTGGTGAAATTTTACGATTCGGTTTTGTTCAGCAGTGGAGCAACCAACCGGTGTATGTATATAACGGGGCTGAACTAATCAAAAAGACTAAACGTTCTTAATTTAAAAAGTTATACATTACAATGTGTGAAAATCAAAACAAGTATTAGAAAATTGAGTATAATCAATATATATGTTAGTAGTGTTATTGAAGCAGGGGAAAATATGGTATCGCGTTTCGTCTGTGATATAACTTGGATAGAAGTTATAATAACATAGATTACCAGAGTGTAATATCTTTAAGAGAGGATGGTTTATTACAACGAATATCTCTCACAAAACAATATCACTACCGGTAATCCAATAAGTTTTACCTAATACACTCGAATATATATATATATATATATATATATATATATATATATATATATATATATATATATATATATATATATATATATATATATATATATATACTACTGACTAGTAAATGTATCAATCTTAAGAGGAGTACGGTATCGCATCACAACACCTCTCCCCGAAGCTGAAAATCTCTTTTGAATTTTCTGCTTCTAATATTTCTTCTTTTCAGGATCCGGGTTTAAGCGCTCCACTTGTTTTCTTTCACGTGTGCTTTTTCTTATCTTCCGAACTAATGGAATTGGATCCTTTCCAGTTTGGTGCAGAGACAAATTTTGTTCAGCCTGTAAGGCTGGTTCAGTAAATGTATATATAGGTGGGTGTACATTATTTGGTAGTGGCATGTCAGAAGCATCACATAGAATCTTCATTGGAACTTCTTCCTCGCTATTTTCATCAGTTTCAGCATATTGTGGTCTAATTGGGTTAATGTGTCTTTTACACACAATTTTTAAAAACTTTCTATGATGTAGACCATTTTCCAATAATTTTCTGAATAATAACCATCCATCTAATAACTTTTTCCAACTTGGAAGTTTTTTAAATATACTTTATCTCCTGGGGAGTATCATATTATGATTACATCTTCTTCCTTTTTAACAACTTTTCTCTTTAGATATGGTATCGATCTATCGTAAATCGATCGTATTTTCCTTGCGAACATAAGTTCCGCAATAGACAACTGGTTTTTTTCCACTAGGAGTCACCCTATCAATTGCTGAAAAATCTGGATAGATTTTATCTTCCGTGTCTATATATTTATTTTTTTTGTAAAGCACGCTTAAACGTGTCAACATTTTTTTCAGCTTGACTGTTCGATCTAAATATTGGTGTAGTAATGTGTTCAATGTCTAAGAAAGTACAACCATCTTTAAATTCCTTTTCTGTGAACGCCGTACCATTGTCGCTGACCAGTGTCTGGGTACCCCGAAACGACTGAAAATGTCATATAATGCACTGATGGTGTTCCTAGATGTAGAATGCTTACACTGCAATACCCTATGCCATTCTGAGAATGATTCCACCAAGATAAAGTAAGAATATCCAGTAATCGGTTCAGCATAGTGTATATGTAGACGTAATCACGTCAAATCTGTGTTTTGGACAAATATTTGTTTTGATCGGAGGCGCCGTTGCAGCCAATAGACAACCTCGGCATAGTTTTACAAAACCTTCTATTTCCTTGTCAATTTCTGACCAGTATACGTAGCATCGTATGAGTGATTTTATCCGGGACATGCCAGGATGACCGGTATGAAATTCTTTTAGCATCACTTTACGTAGAGATTGAGATATTAAAATTCTATCTGCGTACAGTAAACTGCTGTCGCACTATGAGAAAGCTTAAATCTCAGTTCACTTTTTCTTTCCTGCGTTCAATCTCGTCTGGTTCTTTATTTTTGATATAAGATCATCCTTTTCAACTTTCTTTTTCTATTTGTTCCAATGTTAAAGGTGATTCTCTGATAGTCTTTGACAACAGAGCTGTGATGTATTTATCCTCTTTGAGAACTGCTAAAAACATCTATTTTAAAAGTTCTTCATTTTTGGGGATTTATCTTGACAGTTTATCCGCAAGCCAATGTTATTTGGATGCGATGTAATCGATTTCTAAACTAATAGTTCAGTAGGGAATACACAATCGTTGTAGACAGTTAGCAGTGTGGGTAGGAATGCCTTTTTTGATCAAAATATAGTTACTAACGGTTTATGGTCTGTTCAAAGTATAAATGCTCTACTATTTAAAAAGCGATGGTATTTTTTACAACCTAACACAATCGATATTGCCTCTTCCTCGATCTGACTATAATTTTCTCAGCCGGTAGAAGAGTCCTCGTAGAGTGCACTTTCGGTTTAGTAGTACCATCTTCATATTTGTGTAGCAGTGCAGCACTCACATTCTATTCACAAGTAGATTTTTGTTTATTTTATGGAAAGCCGTCTCGCAATCTTTTGACTATATCCATTTTTTCCTTAATAATTCATTAAGTGGGGCTCTTAAATCGTACATATTTAGAGTGTAGATCGCATAATAGTGGCCAACACAAGAAACGATTGTATTTTTGCAACTGTGTGAGGTTCAAGCATATGTTTAATTGCATTGGTCGTCGGTTGGTCCGGTTTCCTGCCTTCACTGTCTATCACTTGACTGAGGTATTTAATTATTTCCATAAAGAATTGACATTTCCCGGGACTTAATTTGAAACCGAATTCTGCTAGTCGTTTCAACATAGCTCGGATTTGTTTTTTTATGTTCGTGAACGTTTTTACTTTTGATTAGAATATCGTCTAAATACGCGATAGCAAACTCAAGAACCGTCAACATAGTGTTAATAATATGCAAGAACAAAGCTAGGACGATCTTTAATCCGAAACGGAGACTATTTAGTTTGAAAATTCCCTTAGGTGTATTTATGCACAAATATTTTGAGTATTCCACGTTCAGTTTAACCTGAAAGTATGCGTCAGATAGATCGATTTTCGAAAAAACCTTTCCTTCAGTAAACTTCCAGAAAGTTTCTTCTGGCGAATGAAAGTGGATAATTATTATCCTTCAGGCTATCGTTTAACCCTGTTGAAAAATCAGCCACATTCATATTTACTTTGTTTTTTCTTTTGACGTAGACGGTGGGCGACGTCCAGTCCGCATGGTCGATCTTATATGAACTCCGCTTTTTTTCTAATCTTTCTAATTCTGTGTGAATTGTGTCTAAAGAAGAAAAAATGTAAGTTTCTCTTTGGTTTAAAAATTGGAGTGACGTTTTCCTAAAGTTCAAACTTGACTTCTGTCTTTGTACATAAACCCAAACACTCACAAAAAAACTCTGGGTTATACTTCTGTCAATGTATTCATGAATTTTTCATTTTTAATATATTTTTTTATCTTCTGAACTGTTTATTTCGTTGCAAAATTAGTTCATTGGGAGTTCAAATAAATTGAACAGTACTATCCAGTCTATTCCGAAAAGATATGAATTAACCTCTTGAATCACATATACTTTTTTGCGGTTTTTCCACTGAAAATATATCGCACTTTAATTTTCCTTTAAAGATTTTTTTTTCAGAAACCTTTTTCTAATTTTCTTGGTTTCAGATAATTTGTTGGGTTTTTCAATTTGTCTCCCAGTTTGTTCGTCAATAATACTTATGTCTCGGCCACAACCCAGTACAAAAGTGACTGTACAACAATTTATACGTACATCTACGTATTTTCGATTTTCACACTTGTAGATTTTTTTTTATAACACTATGTTTACTCTAAAAAGATATTTTTCATATTCATGCGGCAAAAATACCATTTATGCGCCTTGATTCCGCAATAATAACTACATGTGTTCTGATGACACCATATATATTTAGTATGCTTAGTATTTCCACACGTCTCCCATTTTCCTGTCTTTTTGAATTAGATAAATTTTTGGTTTGTTATTTTTTTCCTGCAATTTTGGTATAATCCTTTTTAACATTAATGAGACGCCGACATTTTTCCGTCACTTTTTTAACTTGATTTTCGTGACGTGCTCAGCCATTGTTAAGATTCTAGACCTTATTTATTATTATACATAGGGGCTGTTAGTCCTTGAACAAAGATTACGCATTTGAGAAAATCATTGGGAATGTCATCTATCTTGAATTGCTTAACGAAAGAGTTTACTGTTCCTGCGTATGCCAAAAACCCTCGTTATCCGTTTTCACGATGTTTAGACACTCATATCGCGTGTAGAATATACTATGTCTGTCTTCGAATATCTTCGACAGTATATTTATAGTTTCATCGAATTAAACTTCTGCAGGTTTTGGGGGCAATATCGTATTCGTATATTTGGTATTTTCCTCTGTTCCCAGACCAATCTAAGAAAATCCTCTGAAATATGCTGGAAATATAACGCCAAAATCATGTTCGTATACAAATTAAGATAAAGAATGTGTAATTCCTTCGGCAGAAAAACGCCTGTTTTTTTTTCTTTCACCGGTGGTCTGTTTCAGATTGTTTTCGAAACTTTTCTGCTGTTGTAGTATTTTCTGTTGCATCTATTGATGCCGTTGGTGTTGCATGCTTCTACATAGCATTGTAGTCATGTCGACTAATTGTTCTATATTTAAAATACTTTCTTTTTTGTAAGGTTTTTCTCTTTGACACGACTACTTTCTTTAAGTTGTACTGGAAAACATTTTTGTTCGTTAGCGTACATGTACGTCCGACGATAAACACTATTTGATTGATTTTTAAAAATATGTATCGTATAAAGGTAAAACCTTCTTTTTAGTGTGAATAAGATTAGCGAACGAACTACGTTTGCAGTTTATATCTTTAAATGAACGTCAGTCGGATTATTTTGTCACAATATGACTTGCATGTATTTACTGAATAAAAACAAAGCACGCGCGTGACTGAATATATTCCAAAATTTGGTTTCGTTTCGAATCCTAGTTTGCCAGTGAATATAGTTGGCTTTACTATATCTTTTATAGATTCGTTATATCATCCTCGTCGCCAGTATATATAACTTAGTTAGAAGTGCTAATAACAAAAATGACCACGGTGTAAGTCTTTAAAAATGGATGGTTCATTACAACGTATATCATGCACCAAATAGCATTACCGTAAATCCAATAGGATTAACCTAATACACTCGAATGCCGTCGAATACAGTACACCATACATACCACTCTTCGTAGTATATATATATATATATATATATATATATATATACATACAACATACTAGTACACTTATCAGTCTTGAGGGGAGTCAGGTATCCCATAACAACAGTCTCGTAACTCTTATCCTTAATAGCCAGATGGATCAGAATATTTATAATATTAGACTTGAGATGCTAGAGTTACTTTCCAAACTTAGGAGCGGAGTAGTTCTGCTATTTTTCTTTACATTTAGGTCTTAACTATAAGAGCTGATGAAACGCAAACCAATTAGTAGTATGTATTAATATATAATATAAAATAGATTCAGACTATTTGAGGTCCGGTAATTTTGTCGAAGTGGCAACTGGATGTTTCATCAGGTTCAGGAATGCATACAAAAAAAAAGTGAAACCTGTGTCAACTAGTAGTGAATACATTATTACACGATCGTTCAATGTTAAGTCTCTGTAAGCTTTCATAAATAAGCACGTCTATGCTTAGAAATAAGATTAAGAAGGGATGTTAAACAATAAACTGATGAGGGTGCTCGTGGTTACAAGTTTTTCCAAATTATATTTATTGACCCATCAACCGATCAATTGTATTGCATTATTATTAAATAGATTCCTATATGCTTTACAAATGATATCTTTTTAATTTTGAATTCTTGACAAACAAGGTAAGACGCTAGTTTTTCAGACACCTTTGTTGCTTTACATCTGCTTTTGGTCCGCAGAGCCTATAAGGGAAGCGGCAGGCAAAATATTCGCATCAAAATGAAAATAATTTTATCTAAAACATATTGCATGAATTCTAGATGCAATATTTTAGTTTCGTTGTATGTAGTTTTAAAGTAATACTCCTAATTGAAATTACGAGATTTATTTGCAAATGAATTAAAGTAATTTTATGAGGTAATTGTAATTATGCTTTAGAGGGTTTAAATATTAGTCTCTCATGAACAATTTACAGGCAAGTGTCGGGCGTATTTTCCTAAGCTCTGCTACTAATTATAATATGGATGCCAGCCCGAGGTGCTGATTTCTAAGACGCTGTAGATGGACGGGCATTCAATGTGAGTGTGTTTTAATTTTCAGACTATTATTTTAATCACATCGTAACGTATTATTTTTCAAATCGAAAACTTGTTTGTCTTTCTGATAGGTTCAAAGAAAATGGATCCGATATAGACATATGAATGTTGGTTCGTTAACTGTTGAGGAAGCGGAACCTAAAAATTATACAAAAAGTAATTTAAAAAAAATATTTTTCGTGAGATAAATAAAATATTGATCTTTGTAATGTAACACAATCTTAATTATTTATATATGCTTTGTGTTTACTAGTTGACTATCATCTAACTATCAATTAAAAGCAAGTGCTATGCATCAAAGATCCAATGTGTACGGCAAAACATATATTTTGTAAGTATTATACATATATATGTATACGCACATATAGTTATGCATATATATGCATATATCTATTTATATGTATAAATGTATATTTATAAATATATATGTATATATATATGCATATATATGTATATGCATTACCTTAAATCATGTAATATTCACGGTGGCCGAGTGGATATGGCGACTGCTTTCAGATTCTAAGAAGACTCAGTGAACCTGGTTCGCGCCAACCGATTGTCTGAAATTGTAACTTTCCGGTAGCTTGAAACGCTTGCGTCTGTAGGTCTAAATAATTTAATATTTATTTATAAAAAGATTTCAGTAAACTCTTTAAAGAAATCAAAAGTAGAGCCCCATCGAGAATGTATAAAATAGACTACCATCAGCACTAAATCGAAGTTCCGAATACGTTCGTCGTACACTCTCAACTAGTCTGCTGTATGTGGCCACTTCTAGGTACATATATATATATATAACTTAATTTTTTCCTTTATCAAGTGACAATTTCCAGTGGCTGAGTGTATATCGCGACTGTTTGTAGAGTCTAGGTCGATTCTATGTACATGGTTCGCGTTGCCCGTCTATTTGAAATTGTACCTTACCTGCATTGATGAGAGCAACAAGCTTGAAACGCTTGCGTCTGTAGGTATAAATAATTAAATATATATATATATATATATATATATATATATATATATAGTATATATATATATAGTATATATATATAGTATATATATGTATAGTATATATATATATATAGTATATATATATATAGTATATATATATAAAGTATATATATAGTATATATATAGTATATAGTATATATATATAGTATATATATAGTATATATATATATAGTATATATATATATAGTATATATATAGTATATATATAGTATATATATATAGTATATATACAGTATATATATAGTATATATATAGAGTATATATTAATATATATATAGTATATATATATAGAGTATATATTAATATATATATAGTATATATATATATAGTATATATATATATAGTATATATATATAGTATATATATATAGTATATATATATAGTATATATATAGTATATATATATAGTATATATATTTATATATAGTATATATATATGTATATATATATAGTATATATATATATGTATATATATATAGTATATATATAGTATATATATATGTAGATATATAGTATATATATATAGTATATATATATGTATATATATATAGTATATATATATATGTATATATATATATAGTATATATATATAGTATATATATAGTATATATATATATAGTATATATATATAGTATATATATATACATGTATATATATATATGTATATGTATATATATAAATATATATATATATATATATATATATATATATATATATATATATATATATATATATATATATATATATATATATATACTGGAGTGGATTTGTATAAAAAAACATTTTTAATTGAAAAATTAAAAAAATAAAAATTAAAGTATTTCCAGAATGGTTTGGATACGACCGTACGCAATACTAGACTTGTTGTTCTAATTCCTTGAACAATTGGAATGTTCTGATTCATTAAATCATCTTATATATATATATATATATATATATATATATATATATATATATATATATATATGAGAGAGAGGGGGGGGTCATTCATTGTGTTTTTAATTTGTGATATAGTGTACGAATCCAATGAGTTAGACAGAAATAATTTCACCTGAATGCTTGGTTAGAATATGTGTTCCTTATATAATTATTAAAGATTGCGTAGTCTGTCGTCTTATGACTTATCAGCGTGGCTGCAACGAGCGAGATGCAAAACCAAAATCACAGAGATTCAAGGCTGACTCTCTTACACTGAGCTAAACGAAGTAAATTTTAAAAAATTATTTCCTGTTTTTATATAAATTCATTTATATCAATACGTGTATATATATATATATATATATATATATATATATATATATGTAACATTTTATGAATCAAAGCATTACTTTTACTTTTCCAAGAATGACAACATCAATTCCATTATGGCGTACGATCGTTTCCAAAACATATTTTTCATGATTTTGTCAAGTTGGTCCAAATCGCGACTTCATCATCACCTATAGCTACACGTCTTTGAGAAAATATGAAAAATATTAGTTGTAGAGAAACATCCGCTGACAGAATAAATCACAGGTTGATATGCTGGTAGAATAGGAGAGGAAAACAGAATGATACTTATAAACACATCAACGGTACATATAAAAAATATAACACACATTTTTTCAGAAAATGTTCCTTTTAAAAATTCCGTAAAAAATTAAAATTAAAAAAATTCTAATCAGAGGGGTGAAGTATCAATGATACATATTAATGTTTTTTTAATTACAAGAATTCTATCGAGTGTATTTTCTTTTCAAAATTTCCTATAAACATCAGAAATTTAAAACACTTTAAAAGGGGATCAGATAATTCAATAAGATTTAAAAATAACATAAAATAAAATACAAATAAAAATGAAACAAAATAAAAAGTAAACAAATAATATATATATATAAAATAAAGAATGAAAATAAAATAAAATAATCAAAATTAAAAAATAAAATAAAATAATCAAAATTAAAAAATTAAAAAAATAAATAATAAAAATAAGAATAAACATAAAATTTAAAATACAAATAAAAATTAAATTCGAAATTAAATATTGAAGAGGATTGAGAGGTGTTTTACAGAGTCTTTAAAAAAAACCCTTGAACAGTGTCTGGAGATTAAGGGGGCTAGAATAATGCACATATTGGATGATTTCAGTTCGCATAAAACGTTAGCGTATAAAAATGAAATTGGGTTCTGTCAGAGTTAGCTCATGTACTAAGCGGTCAGCTTGACTGACTCTAAGCTAAAAATGAATGTAACACCTCATTACATTTAATATTCGCTTGTCCTCTCATAATTTTCTTTTATTTTTAGTTATTGTTTTCCTATGTGCGCTTGAAAAAATATTTTACAATAACGTCTTCAAAAATAAACGCAACATTTTTATTTTCATTCGACAACCATTAATCACTAGCCGATGGCCGACTATGCGGTTGGAGACTGTCCAGATTTCTGTCTCTTTAGGTCGTTACACGTACAGCTGAAGATGGACACTCATACTGACCAAGCACTCAAAACGAAGGACGTATATTCATAGAGTGAAAAAAAATTGGCAAACGAAATGTTTACTGTTTGATTGGAGCCAGACATTTGTCTCGGAACATTTTGTTTCCAATTTTTACTGGATCTATTTTAACGCATTTAATCAATTTAAACCTTTATAGCGTGAATGGCGGAGTTGAGGACATGTTTGCCAATTTAATAAAGACACTATATCTGACTGAAAAGCAAATATAAAAGAAAAGGTGGAGTATTTTAGGAAATATTGGATTAATAAAGGAACACAGAAGAATCATTTAATGATAATTTCCACGACGATTCGTACATCAGAGTGTTCTACGATTTACTCTCCTTTGACTCAAATAATTTCCTTTTATTTAGGAGCATATGTGTTGATATTAACAAGTCTTTATCATCCTTTACAATTGTGTTAGAAACGTTAGGACTTTCGTTAGTGTTTTCTGATAAAAAGAAAGGAGTATGATGTAATAAGGCACTTTCTCTTCTCGTGAATGTAAGCGGTTAAGACGGAATTTTGAAATGTCGGCTACAAAATCTATTATAACAAGCCGCGCATGCGTGGTCCCCCTCTGTATGTGACTCGATGTGGCGAGTGTAAAATGCAATAAATGTGTGCAATTTGGGGCATTTTGACCCCCCTTTGACCTCCTGGGGGCGAGAACCAGAATTATTCTGAGGTCAAGGATGCTCATTTAATATTCAGAACAATTGCCTCTAAATCTTGGCCAAGTTTCAGAAAAATTGAATGGACGGATCAAACGTTATGGGAGGAAACGGCATTTTTTTGCCATTTTAGGAGGCGTTTGACCCCCTGGGGGCACGAATAAGATTTTTCCAAAGTCAGCGCTACTTATTGTCTATTAGGAACAATTGCCACCACATTTTGGTCAAGTTTCAGAAAAATTGAATGGATGGATGAAAAGTTATGGGGGAAAAATGTCATTTTTTTCCATTTCGGGGGCTTTTGAGCCCCTGGGGGGCTAACCAGATTTTTTTTCAAAAATCGGAGAATGGCGCTTTCTAACCTGACAAAAGTTACAACTTCATGCAAAATTTAAGAGAAATTCAATGGATGGTTGCGGAGAAAAATCCGGACGGACGGACGGACACACGGACACACGGACGGACGGAAATGCCTCAAAACATAGGTCTCCCGATTTTATAAATCGGGGAACCAATAAGTATGTTAAGTCTGAGGGCAGTAAATCCTCGAAATAATATCGAACAAGTCATTTTAATCTGTCGTCCTGGCCTTTACTTGCCACTGGACTAAAACAATTTACTTTCAAGAGAGGAGCAGATTAGATTTACCAATCATAGATTTATAATATATTCTTTTCCTAAGCACCATTACATATGCTATGAATTGGCTCCTGAGACGGAAGGAAGCATTAGGTTTTATACTCAATGATAAACCTATGAATATGTTCAGGAGAAAATAAATGTCTTGAACGAAAAATCCTATATCACAGCTTTCAGCATGATATTAGAAATACACAATGGGTTCGTTGTTTATGTCTAAGTTAAGAAGGGGGGATAAATCGTGAATACGACCATGAAATTAGCGATTTTTCTTTTAGCATGACTGGGTCGATTTAATTCGAGGTAAGAAATGTTTGATATATAAAAATAAAGTAAGATTTAAGACGCAATCTCAACCAGCGATAGAATTGTGAGTACTGAAAAAAGTGGTCAATTTTACTTCTTCTTCTTTGAATTGATGCACATAATTGTCTCGGAAATATACATATATATATATGTATATATATATATATATATATATATATATATATGTTTTTAATGTTATTGGAAACGTTAGTAATGGTTTGAGATTTTCATGAGCCGGTCAAGACACGTTCGCTTCGAACGGAAGTCAAAGATTCATTCGAAAGTTTAAAATTAGTTGTATTTGTATGATGTTTTCCTTCTACCTACCATTCCATCTGTTCAGTTCTGTTCATGCAAAATAATACGTATCATGACCCGTTTGTTATGTTAGTGAACTAGCCTATATATATATATATATATATATATATATTTAGATATATGTATATTGCCATGACTATTTTTTTCTTATTTCATTAAAACAATCAATATAACTTTACGGACTGTTTCTTCTACATATGCTCCTCCCCCCTAAAAAATAGATATACACTTGTATATATATCCTATATACCAATAATCTGCTTGGCTTTGTTTATGATGTGTTTTTATTGTTTTTGTTTAGGTTCTTTGACACAAATATTAGACTTGTGAAGATTCGCATTATGTGAAAAATCTATGATATATCTATCTATTTTGGTTATTATATATTATCGAAATTGTTAGCAAAAATAAGTGCAATTCCCATTCAGTTACAGAAAAGTTTGGTAGTAATTGAAAGACAGGAAAACTAGCTTCAGCAAGCTTTTAGTTATTTCTTTCAATGAATACGTATAAAGACTAATATTTTTTTTTAAAACAATCTCCAGTCTGCTTTAAACCTGACACGAGATTGTGTTTCTCTACCCATCGAAACATCAAGCTGATATTGACACGTCGATGCTAGCCACTAACACAGATTCAGACATGAGCTATGAGTTATTTGACTTCCTTTTTCCTTTTCTATCTTTTCTTTTTGCCCCCTCTCTCCCTCTTCCCTCTCTCCTTTTTTTCTGTATCCTCAGCGAGTTTAGTTTGTATTTTATTGTATTTCATTATATTTTATTTCATTTTATTTTATATTATATTTCATTGTAAAAAGTCTCAAATCTAATTATGTGACTTGCCATTTTTTTCTTTTCCTTTAATTTCTTTTCTCTCCTATTTAATTCTTCCAAAATATGACCTAAGGTAAGGATCGGATATTAATTCTTCATGATCAGATCTCAGTTTCGAACAGCTGTTGATCGATAATATCGACATGCCAATGTCGCAGATTGTTTTACATGTCGCACCAAATAACTATAACCATATATATATATATATATATATATATATATATATATGTATATATATATATACGTATAAAGATAAATGAAAGAAAGGAGATAAACATGTACGAATGACAAATCAATTTCAACTTCGAGTGCTCAATGTAAGGTGTATTCGATAAAAACATGTTTATTTTTCTTTACTTAATCAAAGATAAAAATATTATCATCAGAGGAATTACATATATAGATAAGTTGCCAGTGAAGAAGCCAAAATACAAAATTTGAAATTATATGAATTAATGGAGAGTACGAGTGTGTGTGTGAAAATATAAAGTATTCGAGTGTGTGAATGTCCGTAGATAAAGTGCCCGGTGAAAGGATATTTAAAGATGGAAAAAAGGGTTTCGTGAAGGCAGCGTTGAAAATGTTCAAAAATGAAGTAAATCTAGTACAAAGATGTTTAGTTCAATTGTAAATGGAACGCACTTATTCGGATGTAATTTTGAGAATAAAGGCCATTTTAAAATACTTCCGTGGACCGAGAATGAAAGTGTTTTTCTGGAGTTGAGAATGAGCTGTGTATATTAAACGCAGGCAGTCGGGAATTTAAGTAGTGACTTCAATCGAGTCTAAGCAAAAGTGGCAGCTCTGGTCGGAAACAAAGCCAAGTGAATAGGTGGGGGAAAGGGATAAAGATAAAATATAAGGAAGGTGGGTGATAGGGTCAGTTAAATTCACTATGACTGATGCTGGGATAAGAGAAGGGGGAGGGTTTGTTTGGGTACTGTTAATTGCGTGTAAGTAATAAACCAGGTGCAAGCTAAAAACAGAAGTGAATTCAGCGGACACTTTATCTACGGACATTCACCAACTGGACAGAATCCATACTTTCACACGCACGTTTTTACTCTCCATTATTTATGTTTTTAAAAATCTTGAATTTTGGCTTTTCCACTGCCAACTTATCTATCTATTTAATTCCTCTAATGATAAGATTTTAATCTTTGAAAAGCTCTGGCTTAACGAAAGAAAAAGAAACATGTTTTACAGAGTACACCTTGCATTGAACAATCGAAGTTGAAACAGATTTGTCATTCGTACATATCTATCGCTCTTTTTTCATTTATCTTTATAATTGCTCTATCTCTATATTGAGCTTAAACTATTTCACTATAGGTTATATCCTCTAATAGTATACTTTAAGTTTGATATTTTATATATATAGAATACACTCATAAACTGATGAATTAATTATTATGAATTTCGGGGTATATATTCTTAAAATTAGATGATTAATTTATGTACATTTTGTTTCTTGTTAACTTTAAAATTTCGCGGCTGCATATATATATATATTTGTTGCTTATTTAAATTTTATTTTTAATGAACCGATTATTATGAACTAAAATATGCGAGTTATTTTTTTGGTAAACCAGTACTCTCTAAAAACGGAAGTGCAGAGCAGAGTTAATTCATTAAAGACAAGCAGTAACAGCATCAACCTTAGTGGATAAAGGGCTTGCAAAGACTATATATAGGTTGCTGGTGTGTAGACATTTCCCTGTATTTGGTACTTTAGAGATATATGTTTATAAAGATTGAAAGTTTTTGAGGATGTATAATCCGATTAAAATTAAAGCAAAATTCTAATCTAGTTAAAACCATTGGAAAACTAGATTCAATATGGTTGCTGGGATTGACGGCCAATCTCTATTATAAAAGATGGAGTTTCCCGACAACATGATCTATCACAGCACAGTTGAACAGCGGAAATTGTCTCATAAATATGACATTGATCGTTTAGCAGATTTATGAAGGCGTTGATTACTATTAGTATTGTTGGGATTGAGGGATTTAACCTGTCATTGTCTGTTTCAATGATTTATAGCACAGCTTTGGATTTTCAGGAGGTCATTTAAATTCCTATGGGTCTTATTTGTATTTGCTCTTAATGGAATAAGTAATATGGATTCACTGTCTATGCAAAGCTTGTCGACGATTTCCATTGGATGCTAGCTGCAAATAAATCTTGATACTTGACTCCAGACGTCAGTTGAGAATTACGCTAAATATTGATTATGTTCGAAAGTCTGACAGAATTTCACTTGCATTTTAATTGCTAACTGATCGGCATTTTCTAATGTACGTACGTAAAATGTGTGTAACAGTTCACGGTTATATCTACATATTTGAAAGATCGATAATATCCTTGTTACAGGATGACATGTGGAATAAGGCTAGGTTTGGTGTTTCCACAAACAACTAGTAACCCATATAAAATGGCACCAACCAAATATAATAGCCGTGGGGCTCAGCAGAAAGATCTGACCGTCAAGAACACCAAGCCCTGGTCGGAATCCTACAAATTTTAAACCTTCTTATTTTTGGTAACATAACAATAATGACTTACTAAAAACAGACACGAAGCAGAGTACGGCATAAACCATGACAACATTTAGACTAGCAATGGAGTGGTATGACAAAAGTACACTAATACAGACATTCCTTTAAACATATAGAACATATTCAAGAAATGACAGCATCGATTTTCCAAAGCTTTTGGATGTGACAATCATACATATTAGATGTTTTTATGCAAACATAAAGACACAAAATCTCCAGTAGAGTAAACAGTATGTTTATGGGATCCGAAGAGTTTCTTGTTCGTGAACCCAATATGAATCGAATTTATAAAAGTCGACTAGAAGATTTGAAGCCTAAATGTACCACGTAACTAAGCGAAAGCTTGAAACGTAGACTGTAGTAAAGAAATTTCGGTTCATAATCTCCAATAAATCATGCATTTGTTTAGATTGAGATTGTCTTATGAATTTAAAAAATAGTTACATTATTAGCAGAAAAAAGGTTGGAAGAAATGACCATTATTTCTTTCAAAAAAGGATCTTATGTATCGAGGGGTATTTGTTTTTAATGGTTGAATTTCTATTTTAATTACATGAATCATGGGATTATATTATTTAACTAGTGTATACCAACCGTCAAACATGACGAAAAAACGTATGATTCGCTCGTGTTCGCACTCACTATTTCTATCTAGATGTATACTAAAATGTTCACATATAATCATAAAATTACGTCAGTTCTATTATTTAAATTATTATTATCACTCCTGTTAACCATAAGCAAGTAACAACAACTGCGGTATTTTTATTATAGAGTTAAATAGCTTATTTCGAATGTATTTCAGGCAGCGGGCTTAGTCTGGGAGTGATTATCTGATATGCTATTGTCTTTCGTTCCCCTCACAACTTAAAATGTTTTTGTCCGGTGACTAGAAAACTTCACGAATCTTACTTGCTAAATTTTGCGTGACGGGATCGAAATACGTATATATATTTATATACAAATAAATGCGCATTAGTACTTTATAGAGTAGGAGTATTTTTGACATATTTAACTTGTGTAATGTTTTAAT
Source organism: Sepiola atlantica (assembly GCA_963556195.1). Taxonomy (NCBI): domain Eukaryota; kingdom Metazoa; phylum Mollusca; class Cephalopoda; order Sepiida; family Sepiolidae; genus Sepiola; species Sepiola atlantica. The sequence continues at coordinate 31,154,135 of OY744538.1, read as the reverse complement.
TTATATTTCAATTTTTAAAAACTATTTGCGTGAATGATTTGAAATAGCACATTATTCTGAAATTGTATTCTATTGTTAGTTATACGTAGTTAAATTAAATTCATATTTTTTATGTGTTAGCGAGTCACCGCTTATCAAGGCCCAAAGGCCACTCGAGAATAAATTGTTAATGAGTTTGTCCTGGAGATTGATCACGATGGTCGGGACTGGGCAGATGTGTATTATACAGAAGGACGGCTCAATAAGGATTTGTAAACATTGAACTTGATAACGATTATGTTATAGTCAGGTTGAAAGCAGCCTCGTGAGGTTGTGTAGTTCTTGGAAAGAAACTATTCTCATGGAAGTTCCGTTAAATTTTGGGTACACAGAAAGAGAAATGAGGAATTATTAGCATTGCTTGTAACTAGACGAGTTCTTGCTGTAAATGTTTTACCAATAGGAACCATAGATTAGAGCTCTGTCGTACAACTGCCATAAGAAGTAAGTATTGAGTAGAGAATGACTACCAACGGTAATAATTATTTCATAAGTGTAAATAAAAACATGAAATTGATGTCAAATATTTCATTTTTAAGTAAATAAAAATGTTCGAGACTAAGTAAATTAGCAGCCATAAGGAATAAAATAATACATTTTCATTTCAATTTACTAAGAATTCTTATTTAAACTGACATTAATATTGAATATACTGTACGTATTTAACTGTAAACTCTTTCTTGGTCTCCTTAATCCGTTCTTATTTCTTTCAGGATTGTATAAAAACTTCTTTCTTTTTTTAAATATTATGTTTTGAATTCCTTTTTAAAAGTTTTGTTTTACTCATGGGTCACAGCTTATCAAGGCTATAAAATAAGGGGTAGAGCTATTTTGTGTTCGACAATGAACGCCCCAGTGAGAGGATTGGAAACAATTGGTGGATTTTTTTATTTACAAAATAATATCCTGTTATCAAAGCCACTCAAGCATAAGGGCTATTGGGTAGGGCATGCAGACGTTAAGACACTGAGATTATTTGTGACTGTTAGAAAAAGTTAGTTATTAAGAGGACGGCTCAACAAGTATTTGTTTACATTCGACTTGAAAACAGCAATTGTATAGCAAGTCGGGAAGCAGCCCTGTGGCATAGTATTTAAAAAAAAAGAAACTCTGCATAGAATGTCAGCTTAGTTCTACGGAATTAATTGGCAGTGGTTGTTGGTAGACGAGTTTTTGTTGTGAATGATTTACAAAGGAAACCACAGATTAAGGCTCAGTCGAGTACCTTCCATAAAAGTAACGATATAATAAATAAAGACTAGTCACGTTACTTCTACGAGAGAAAAGGCTATTGGGTGGAGAAGAGAACATCGCTTACTTGATTTTGGAGTCGGTTTTGCACTCTGTCAAGGCAGTAAAAGGTGCTCTGAGCGGTACCTGCACTGATGTGGAAACGGTACTTAATCTTAGGACGTATTTAAATCTTATATTAGTAGAGAATTGCGTTAGGCGTAAGATACTTTCTGGAGCGACGAAATGATCCAACCATTTTTCCTGCGACGTTGGCAACGGAGTTGATGTAAGTCTTCAATTTCAAGTCTGAAGTGAAGGCCAGTCCCAGAATCTTATCAAAGCAGGGATCCTCCCAAAGATGCGTTTCACCAATTTCAATTGAGGCAAAGTGAGGAATGAGCAGAAGAGTAATTAAGAAGAATTGAAGATCAAACAAAACAGCTCAAAAAGTATTTGTTTACATTAGACTTAAAACAACTATAATGTAGTAGGTTGAGAAGCTAACTATTGACATTTTGTTCCACATATGTGATGTTTTAGGAAATACACTTTGTGCATGGAAGTTCTTTTTAGTGTACCCCACCCATCTACACACGTCAGACGATGTGATGTCGTCACCGGTCTGGCCGTCCCCGAGATCGATCGGTCACTGGGCGTTGATCTGTTGAATTTGTTGTCTGGATAAAGCCCTTCGATGTCGAGAGTTCTTGTCTAGTAACCAATGTAGCAAAACTCCTTTAGACGGGGCAGCATGTGCACGTAATTACTCGCCGTTCTTACCAGTGAGCAATCATCATCTCTGTCGTTTTCTCTTCTGGAACCGGCTAGCTGCGAAGTCCTATCCTGTTTAATTTAATAGCTGGTGGCTGATATCTCTGTCTCCCGTCATCTCCTCCCTATCCATCTCTCAGCTTGCCCACGACACGCTAAGACAATATTTAGTTCACTTTGTCCCGTCACAGCTAATTAAATCCGTCTAACTCTATCTACCGGAGATGGCCTGCTTTTCTGACCCGTTCTCGAAAAACGATAACAAATGAAACGACACGACAAAAATTCATTTGTTATTCTCAACAGCTGGACAATCTCCCCGGGCTCCTATGCGAAATTATGCATGACGGAATACAAGGTTTGTTCAGACCCATAAGCGCTTTGTCTTGCTGCGCTGGTTAATTCCAATTTTAAGCAAAATTCAAACTAGTTTCATACCCTCGCTCCATTTCGTGGGACTCTCTCTCTCTCTCTCAGTATAGCATCTTCACTACATGCATACTAGTGCGCTATTGGAGACTTCCTGACTCTCGTGGGGCCGGCGGATACTTGTTACATTAGTTATTTTTGTACAGAAAGAGGGAGTAAAATTTAAAAAATATTAAACATACTTTCAGTACATGTGCTTATATCTCTAGAGTTGTCCTCACTCGCTTTGGATAGCAACTGAACGTGTTTTAAAAATCGGAAGTGAGCGATTTTGGTGGATGTTTCTCATAGGAATTTTTAAATGGTATTTTAGTTTATGCTGTTGCGCTTCTATATTTCAATAACTATTCAATTGATATTTAATATAAATAATAATTCAACGTGTTACACTGAGGCGAGAAAACACACAAAGACATGAAGGTGTGTCATAATGTAATAAACAGAGATTCAAGGGTTCGAAGTATGAAGTAAAATTAATAAATACCCGACATTGTTTTTAATACGCAATTTTTTGTACGAACTTAATTCCATATCAAACTAGATAAATTCCTGTCCAATGACTGATAAAATTAATTTTGCTTAAATTAACTCTTACAACTATTCAAATAAGGACATAATACTAATAAACCTCATATCTACAATCCTTATTCTAATCTTGAAAAATGCATTACGCCATTGTTATTCTGAAAAAATACTTCACTTTTAGACTTAAGATAAAGGGGTCTTAAAAGTACATTAAAGTTTAAAGAATCTTGCTTCTTAGAGTTAAATGCCTATCGATAAAATGCAATACACATCTGAGATATTTCAAATTTAAAATGGAAAGTTTCGTCTTTGTTTTCCCCCTGCCAACCATTTAAAATACTATAAAATGAAATGTTGGTAATATTTTATCTAATACCTAATGTAAAATTAAAAATAAACGATATCTGAATTTTCCAAATGTGTTCACCTGTCCCTTTTTGCTTAAAACTAAATAAAATTAAATACACTCTACATTGCCCATCCTTTTGATTAGCAGCTTTCTTTCAAAATTAATAATGATCGGTAAACTAGTTCAGGGATGAATAATTTGTATGCAGATATATAAATGTATACATAGATTTTATTTAGTACTTTGTTTTTCATCGTTTAGATAACATTTAGTATCTCCATACGAACGTTTTAACTTTTGCTTCTGTTTAACGCTCGCTAGAATAGTGACAGATCGATATTTTATATTTTGTATTTCTTCCCATTGATTTACAATTTCAATTTATTATTGGAAAACCAATACTTTTGATACGCTTTCTTATTGGACAGTTGATATATGATCACTTAAATTTTAATTACCATTGTTTGACTAATGATCGGTCCTATATTGATACTTCAAAAAAGTATCCTATATAGTAATCGGATAAAGTATTGTTTTAATTTACAGTTGCTGCAGTATTGGTGCTATCGTAAAATTGTCAGAGGATGTGAAATCAGTACACAATCGCAATTTTATGTTGTTGCTGGCCCTGTTAAAGAAGCTGGATTTCACCACATTAAAAATCGACCTTGTCTTTTACTTTTCGCTGAAAGACAAATAAATCTAGACTACTGTTAACACGATTCATATTTATTATCAATATTTACAAATTAATGCAATCATCTACTTCTACTTTGTGGAAGCGATAGTCGGCATGAATAAATATATGTACTGTGGAGAACGTGAAGAAGGCTTACCTGCGAAACCTCCTCGTGTGTGTCTGTCCTGTGCGCTGCGGATGAAGGAAAAGAACTCAACATGGTGTCCATGAACCTTTATTACGTACGGTTCACGCAGAGTCTCGCGAAGTCACACTACACGCATGCAAATTAGGTGTGCCTCAGCCTAATAAAAGCGGGTCTCTTACCGTCTTGAACGAAACGGTGCGAAGTAAGTGCACGTGTGATGAACGTAGAGATCTGCTTTGGAAGCTGACAGAGGACGTTGTGATCTACGGGCAGAGTGATTTGCGTTGTGTTGAACCTTCGTTATTACTTCATGTATCTTGAAATTAGGTGATATGTGCGTCGAATACTTTTCGAATGTTCGTGTGTTTTTGTTTTATTGTATCTGTGTTTATATAAATAAACTTTTTGATGTAAATTTAATGTAACTTTCTCGTATGCACTATGCATTATGTTTTTTTTAAAGTTTTTTATTTTTAATAAATGTCCACATATTTTTATCCATATAAGTATATGTTGGATTTTGTCCATCTGCTTAAATGTACTGT
>OY744538.1:31139417-31141917 GCA_963556195.1 Sepiola atlantica | reverse complement strand
TTGCTAATCCTTCTACTAATTGATTCTGGGATGTGTTTACTTACAGATCTAGGGTGGTTAGATAGTGGGTTGACATAAAGGGGGTAGGAATTATCTTTAGCATAGGGCTCATAAGTATCTCTATTGAGGTTGAAGGTAATATCGAGGAAATTGACCTGTTTAACATTTGATGTTATTTCAGCCTTTAGGCCTATTCGTTTCATTTCTTTGGATATTATTTTTTTGGTTTGTTCACATTTTTGTCCGTTTGTGTTTTTAACGTACATTAGGCCATCATCTCTGTAGAGGCCGATTGAATCGACTTCAAGATCTTTTGTTAGGTTGTATAGTAAGTACAGGCCAACCAAGTCTGTTACCTCAGCAGAGTCAAGAGAGCCCATAGATACATCGAATGAAGAGAAATGGTCTTTCTTTGTCCATTGTTCTTTGTTATTTATTAGTACTGTGGTTCGACATTTTTTGATTATGTTTATTTCGTCTTCCGAGATATTAGAGAGGAGAGTGGCGAATTCTTTGACATTTTCGAAGAGTGCTTTGGTTATTGAGGGGTAGTAATTAACTATATCGAATTGTATGAAAGAGCATTTATCTTTATTTCTAATTCAATTGAACCAGCTTATGGTTTCTGCGGTATTGATCCACTGGTTTAAGTTGTAGGTGTTTTTAATTTGCTTATTTATTTTTTCTAAGATGTTTTTACTGATTTTGCCTATCTCTTGTCGGGTAGGATTAATAAGCCTGGTTTGAGGTTTAGTGTGGAAATTAGTTTTGTGATCTTTTAATAGTATATATGCTTCTTTTGTTTTTAGTTTACCTACTCTATCGCTAAAAGATCTTGAAGTCGATTCAATCGGCCTCTACAGAGATGATGGCCTAATGTACGTTAAAAACACAAACGGACAAAAATGTGAACAAACCAAAAAAATAATATCCAAAGAAATGAAACGAATAGGCCTAAAGGCTGAAATAACATCAAATGTTAAACAGGTCAATTTCCTCGATATTACCTTCAACCTCAATAGAGATACTTATGAGCCCTATGCTAAAGATAATTCATACCCCCTTTATGTCAACCCACTATCTAACCACCCTAGATCTGTAAGTAAACACATCCCAGAATCAATTAGTAGAAGGATTAGCAACAACTCCTCCAATATAGATATCTTCAATAAACATAAGAACTTTTATAATAAAGCACTAAAGGAGAGTGGATACAAAAATACCAAAATAGAGTATATTCCAACTACACAAAATAACCCTAATAGGAACAAAAATAGAAATAGGAAAATTATCTGGTATTCACCTCCATTTAACAACTCAACTAAAACCAAAATAGGGAATAAATTCCTGAACTTAATAAACACTCATTTCCCCAATAACAGCATACTCCATAACATTTTCAATAAGAATACACAAAAACTCAGCTATTGTTGTGGTGACAACTTAGAAAAAATCATAAAAAAGCACAACATGAAAATACTAAACACCCCAGTAACCTCAAATTCTAAAAGAACATGCAACTGTAATAACAAATCAAACTGCCCCCTAAATCAAAAGTGCCTATCAACCCAAGTGGTCTATGAGGCATCTATCTCCTCAACTGAAAACCCATCCCAGACTAACTATTATATTGGTCTGGCAGGCAACAACTTCAAGGAAAGATTCTACAACCATAAACTCTCCTTCAACAACCCAGACCATCCTGGCCAAACCGGACTTTCACTACACTACCACAAAATAAAAACCAAAAAAGAAACTCCCATAATAAAGTGGAAAATCTTGAAAAAATCCAGCACCTGCAAATCAATAAACTCTCCATGTAGATTATGCTTAAATGAAAAACTGGAAATTATCCGCTTTAAGGACAAAAACAAACTCTTAAATAGAAAACAAGAGACATCTATCAACTGTAAACATAGTAGACTCTACCTCCTTAGCAACCCACATACCCCACCTTAACCCCACACCAACCCTACTTAACTTCAACATAAAATTAACAGTTTTTTGTTTTTGTTTTTTTACAAAAATGAATGATAACATTAAACCCCCACTATACACTGCCCCAAAACAAACTATAACCCCCTACCCACCCACCCACATTTACAACCCAATCCCACCCCAACAAGTCATGATGAATCTATAAATATATAACCACCCCTCTAAACTACCAATAATATCAAATCTCTACGTACTACCTATAATGCACAGCCCCAATAACCTCTCAGCCATACTACCAATTCTAACATAAACCCATAACTGGGACAGCTATCAACACTGATATCACTTAGACTAATCTCAATTACTTAACCCCTCGATCACTACCTTGAACACTTAATTATTAACTGGTACTTAGTCCTTGTCATTGGTAGTGGAATTAAAAAAGCCTACCATCACTTGTCGACTTATTTCGCCCAATGACTTCACAAGTAGCAAGATGGTAATGATGGTGATATTTATCAGTATTACTATTATTATTATTATTATTAGTATTATTATTATT
>OY744538.1:31074417-31136917 GCA_963556195.1 Sepiola atlantica | reverse complement strand
TTTGTGAAGAATATTGATTAAATAATCTATAAATAATTTTCAGATCGTTTGAAGTGCATTACTTGAATCTTTTATGTGTGTAAACAAAAATATATGTGTTTATATATATAGTCATATAAAAGCCTGTATATGTCCTCATTGTCTATGAGCGATGTTTCTGACAGAGGGGAAGAAAACTATCTCCTCTTTGGCGTTAGTTAAATAAGAGCAGCCACTGGAGATGAGTTGTGTGTTTTCTAATCTTGTTAGGCACTAATAAGGGTGCTAGGGGTGAACATTTTACCTGGGCTGCCGTAATTCGTCAGTTAGTCCAATGACCCTAACCTATCGGGGCAGCTGTATAGCCATTTTGTGAATGGAATGTGGGCCATGCAGTAGTTTCTGGTGGGTCCTCTCGATGCCATATTAATGGGAACTTCTACGGCTTTTCTTTCTCGAATACCTTAAATAGATAATCTTTTTAAAACTATTCTCTCTGTGTTCTGCGCTTTATTACTCTGCTGACCCTTTCCACAAATCCTCTAATGCCAACGTGACAATACATAAATCAAAACATAAGCTTACATCCAGAATTGCAACGTGTAACGTTGATACCTACTACCAGGTCTCGTTTTCCTAAATCAAGGGTCTACGTTCTAACCTTCCAGAGGATCAAATCCACTTACAAGAAGCCAAACTGGTAATGTAATTTCAGTGCCAAACAGGCATTATCTCGTCAGTTCATATAATAAACTTCACGATCACCGGTTATTCAAAAATGACCTCAAACCCCGATCCCAACACCGTCATTGTCATCGAGCATGTGCTTACATATGAGATGGTATCTAATGTTGTATGGATAATTCCTATGAAGACTAAGAGTTATCACACAGATCACCGTCAGTGATTGCTCATCGACAACAATCGGCTATGTTCCCCGGAATCTGAGTGACAACTAGTTTTCACATATTTCTTGTACTCCAGCTTTTTTCGATAAGCATCGCAAATAACCTTGCGGTATAGCATCAGCCGCTTACCATTAATGACTCGCTGGAAAGTACCATTGCTCTTCCGTAGGAGTTGGGTAGCAATAAGCCTTCCCAAGGTCCGGAAACTTTTCGCACTCTTCCAGGTGATGTCTTGTTTGTGCTGCCCCCCTCGGTTTTCGCATCCTCCTTGACCCATTACACATATTTTGTGTAAGGTCAACTTAGGATGGCCCCTTTTATTTGGTGGGGGGAGACAACTCATGGTGTTTATTGCAATTTCATTTCATTTGTTCATTTTTGTGGGGTGTCAGCTGCGGGCGGTGTAATTTATTGGAGAAAGGGGAGTTTATGATGTGATATTTCTTTCAGTTTCTATTCCTTGGTTCGTGATGTGGTGTTCTTCATGTGGTTTTGTTTTTACCTGTTGTAAATTACATGTGGCTGGTTACCATTTGTAGCTTATGCGGGTTGGTTTCCGCATTCGTAGCCTTCCTTAAAATTGCAGCTGTTTTGATCATTGCCGTCCTTTATATGGTCACAGTGATCCATTAGGTTCCAATTTCTTCGAGTCTTTTCGCCAGCCTTTTCGGACTGTGCTAAGCGTTACAACGATTATTGGTATTATACTGACTTTCTTCATGCTCCATATCACTTTTGGTTATCTGGCAAGTTTTATGTATTTCTTCGTTTTTCCGCTACTTTGATCTTCACCGTGTTGTCTGCTTGAACAATGAAGTCTACGAATTTGCAAGATTTTTTCTTTTTGTTGATTATTATTACATCCCGTCTCATTGTTTGTGTGAGTTCGTCTGTCTATATATCCATATTCCAGAGGTGTTTTTGTTTTTCACTTTTCAATACTGTTTCTGGTTTATGTTTGTACGATGAGTCTGTGTATTCGAAATTAAATCGTTTGAAAGGTTCCCAGTGAACTGCTTTCCCCATGCAGTCATGCCCGTTCTTGTATTCTTTTTCAGGTTAGTTTGCTGCATTTACTTATTATATGATTCACTGTTTCGTCTCTTTGTCCACACAGTCTGCATTTACTGGTTTCCTGAGTTTTATCAATTTTAGCGTTAATGTAGTCTGTCCTAATCGCATTGTTCTGTGCAGCCATCAGTCAAGATTCCGTTTCTCTGTATAAGTGTCGTTTTCTTAGCCATGTCTATCTATTTCCATTGGTTTCTTCTTTTGTCAGTCTTCTCAAACGACAATGTAGTTGTTTTTCTTCCCACTATTCTTTTCTTAGTTTTGTTTCTGGTTTCGGTGTTTTCTGAGTTATTCATTGGAACGGTGGTTTTTGCTGCTGTGGTTAGCTTTTCCGTGCTCTGAGTTATGTATTTCTCCAGCTTTTGTTTTGTGTCTTCCACGCAATCTATACTTACCAGTCCTTTTCCCCCTTCGTTTCTTTTCATGTAGAGTCTGCCCGTATTATTATCATTATTATTATTATTAGTAGTAGTAGTAGTAGTAGTAGTAGTAGTAGTAGTAGTAGTTCATACTCGCTCTTTTTGGTGTTGGTACAGTGCCTAGATATGTCACTTTCCATCTTTTCCTAGCATCTACGCTATTTCAGCTTGTATAAATAAAATATATTTGTGAAATTTCGTAGAAAAATACGCAACTTCGTAATTGTATAAGATATGAATCATGCTGAATGTATGTACGTATTTTTCTGTTAGTAAACACAGTAGAAATGTTTTCAGGTAAACATTATTCGCTTTGAACTAATGCAGAATATCTATGATGTCGATAGTTGTGCGTATTATAAAAACTCTTAATGTAATGATGTTTATATGTTATTATGGTTTGTTAAAAAACTATCCAGTTAATAAAGTTTTAGACTTTCGGTAAAACTAATGTGTTTATAATGTGTACCCTACGTATTCTGTTTGTTGTCAACCAATTACATATAACTACCCGCGTACTTAGAAACAGTCTGAGAGCACCATACCATCTTAATAGTACATAGATCATCATAATCATCATGATCATGATCATCAACATCATCTGTAGTGAGATTGGACATGTTACATATTACTTGAGGTGATATACTTTTCAACTGAAATGTAGATATGGTTAGTCAATAAAAAGTTTGATAGCTTTAGCTAACTACATGTGTACAGGTTGAAATCGCTTTTGTGTAATATAATTATGTTATTGATAGAGATGTAATTTAAAGTTAAACTAGTTGCTGTAAAAATATTCGCAACGAATGACATAATATTAGATCTTGCTATATCAAGCTTTCCTATCTATATTGAAGTTATTGAGTTGTCTGGGAATATTTGAGGTGTTCTCCTGAAAACTTGATGTTTTAAAGAAACTTTACAAGAACAATCGGAGCCGCAACTTTATTTATACATGCTCTTATGTATAAATAAAGTTGGCGTTAATGATAAAACAAGATAGCGTAGAACACGATGACGGAACAAAACATGGCGTATTAAAAATGATACAGCAAAATAATATTTTATTTTATTTTTTTCTCGTGTATAAATTTTGTTAGGATCAGACAAATAGTGTTAATGTTATTAACATTTTTAAACAGACGATGACTATTTGAAAACCTAGCACATATATATATATATATATATATATATATATATATATATATATATATATATATATATATAGTGAATGCTTTTATTCAAACATGTACTATGTCTGCTACACTGGCATGTCGAGGTTATCGATCTACAGCTCTCAAGAGTTGAGGTCTCATCAGGCAGAGAATGTTTAATTATGAATTCCAGGAAGAATCGACATGCCAGTGTAGCAGACCTTGTACATGTTTGAATAAAAATATTCACAATACAGCTCTATATTTTTTATTGAGCACTATCTTATAAGCCCGGTTTGATTCCCTTTGGATTTCTACCTTGTGGATTTTTACCCTACCTGGATTACTATATATATATATATATATATATATATATATATATATATATATATATATATATATATATATATATGCTTCTATTTATTTTTGTTGTCAAACCTTCAGCGTAATATCTCAATAAATATTCATTCAAAAGAAAATGCAAGAGGTGACTATTCAAAAGTATTGCATAACAATAGCAAAAAAAGAAAACAGTAGGGGGAAGAGGAAACGAAATTAAAATGAATGTATTCGGAAAGATAACTTAGCTTAAAACCTGTGAAAAAATTTGAAAAAAAAGGAAACAAACACATATTTTCAGAACGCGCGCATCAGGAATTGACCTAAGTGACAACTGGAATGAATTAACATATCATGTTTTTTAAATTATAAAACTATGATATAAAATAAAAAAACTGGGGGACATTAACATTACTTTGATATAAACAAATATATAGATGGCCCACTTTATATTTCCTTGTTTTTCTTTATTCCCCTAATGTCTTACTTGACCAAACTACTAATCTAGCTATAATCTGTTATTTCCTTTCTTTCTGCCACATCAATCGCCAAAGAGATTCTTTTAAAAATGTTTCCCATAATTTCTGGCCTAACTATAAAAGCAATTATAGTTTTGATTACTGGTTATTCCCAACTGCCTAATCTCTGACATTTTCTTCAACATGGTTGAAATGGTCTTAGTTTTCTTTCATTATCTCGGCCACCCCAATCAACTACGACATTCATTGTTCAATTCTGCCATTGTTTGTTTTACAATAAAACATTCTCGTCTTTCTTTTACAACTTTTATAATCGCTAGGAGAATGACATAGCATTTTCTTATTCTGTTTTAGTCGTACCGGGCATAGCCGCACGCGATAATGATTTGCATTGTTTGATTATTGTCTGGTTTATTCCCTGGATTATTTCCTGATTTTTGTTTTATATTTTAATTTACAATTTTTATGTATCTAGTATCTGCTAGAATTTCAGTCACGTTAAGTTTCTTAGCATTTAAATTTTACTTTGCACCAACGCAACGTTTTTCCGTAGTCCCTCCTGCTAGAAACATATATCTTTCTTCTTTCCCTCTTTTTTTTACATGTTTTCTAATAACAAATCTGGGCTTGCTTGATTCTCTGTTCTACTCCAAGTCGAGCGGTGTAGACTTTTAAAAATATTTTTGTACATATTATTTTCTTTCACTTATATTTGACATCATAATTTTTTCATTGGAAATGAGTATTAAAGTGTAGTATCTTGTTTGGCCACGATCAGTTATGTGGAGATCTTTCTAGACTGAGCCAACTTTTACTTTTGTCCGAATCCAGAGATCCCGTTTTTGGAAAGCTGGGTGTTACCAACATTAAAGACAATCTTTGGAGAAAAGATAAGTAAATATGGATATTAACTTAATACTGACCCTGAACAACACTGAACTTATTTTCCTGACTACTCACAAAGGCTCCATGTGACAAGCTAATGTGGATCAGACCAACATTGAAGGCACCAATGGCGTGCATGATTCTATGGCGTTAAGTAATTGACACCGATCGGACTGGTGAGCTCTCAGTGAGAAAAATCAGTCTTAGATTACTAAACTTCAGTGACCCGACGAAGATATATAGTTGCTATTATTCGTGCATCGTCTAATGTTTCAAAAATTTTAAACAAAACGATACTCTATGAAGAATATGACTGTAGCCATCAACATTCAAACACATGTCTGTTGAAAAAGTTCTTATATTATAATAGTCTTTAGTTGGAGGGAGAGTCTTAAACGTAGAGTCTTAAAGTAAAGCCAAATTCGTAATTTCCTTGTAATGATACTATGTTTAAAACTCTTGAAAAGGAGGTGTAGTTAGTTTTGAAACAGTCTTTTGGGAAATGTTCAATGGAGAAAATCATGACACACTCCTTCGAAATTTTATGTCAGTAGTTAGCAGATATACAGTCAGGTAGGCATGTTCGTACTTCTCTCTTAATATATATTACTATCTAGATAAGTGCTTTTTAATTATATATATATATATATATATATATATATATATATATATAATTATAGAGATGGATGAACGAAGAGTGATAAACATGTACGAATGTCCAGATTTATTTCAAACTTCGATTGTTCAATGCAAGGTATATTCTGTAATAACATTATATTAATGATTCTTTCCTTAAGCCAAGTATGTATCACTCTTCGTTCATCTATCTTCATAATTGCTCTATCTCGTGTATTGAGCTTAAACCATTTCACTATAGGTTCTATTTACTAAAAGCTTACTTTTAGTTCATATTTATTCTATATATATATATATATATATATATATATATATATATATATATATATATATATATATATCAATAAAATACGATTATTTTATTATGCGTCTTATTGAAAGAATACAATATAAAAATATAAACAGGCCGAGTAAATGGTTTCATACATCTATGAACATGCATGTGTGCGTTCAATACAAAGGCCGCAATCGTCTTACTCGTTGTGATGGTCAAAAGTTGTTGTTGGATTCAACCAGTGCTGCAACAAAGGCTTATTTTTGGAGGTTATGAATGATACTCGTTTTTTTAGGTAAAAAAAGAGACTTGAAAATCTAATATATCAACAGACCAAATCGAAACATAATCATACTCGAAACAAACCGACTCTCTGTTCCCGAGGGCCACCTAAAAGCAAATGGCTTACATCCGTACTATTCTAACTGACTGCCACACGCTGGCTCTTACTCGTCTCCCATGCCCATAGGCTGAAATATATGTACTTTTGAACGGAAATCCTAGATCCTGGTTTTTCACACTCAGTCCCATTCGACCACATAAAGACTAACTACTCTAGATATCCAATAGAGATAACCACCAAACATTGTCAACTCATAAATACATATCTCTAGACAATCTATGAACATTATTTTTCTCAAGTAGGTTGCCCTCAGCACGAACCCATGTTTAAAGACACATTACTTTATTTCCGAAAAAAAATTCTGAGTGGCCAGATTCAAATCAGAGATATTTTAAATTTCTTCTGTGGCATCCCTCTCTTGGCCGAGCATATTTCACCCGTAGCAAATTTGCTATTCGCATGCATGCAATACTAAACATGCTTCCTAGTGCATGTTTACATCGAACTTAACAACGTGAAATCGCGGTAAATGTAATAAGAGAACATAATGATGGATGAGAATTAGCGGGTAAGATAGTAAGATAGAGAGGCAAAATATTAAAACAAAAACTCATTAGGCTCGAAGAGAATGTTTCTCGTTTTATGGGATGAAAGTCGCTTGAATTTTGTAGATATAATTTCGAATAGTTTAGGATAAAATGTTGACAGTGAATTTAGAGGCACGCATACTTCTTTTTATAAGATGTTCTACAATTAAAACCTCATTATTTATAACATTTAAACGTTACAATAATGTTCACTACATATATATATATATATATATATATATATATATATATATATATATATATGTATATATTCCATGATAAATGCCAGTATACTGAAATCATATGCCCTTAATAGGGTTAAGATGAAAATTCATATACACTAAATGTACAAAAGCAAGGAAATTCCAAAATTGTTACACTTTTATTGTCATTAATTAAGGGTACGACTACATATGAACCAAACCATTTCATTATCACACAACTACAGTATAAATCCCTATGCATGAGTGGATGAAGTGTGTGAGGTTCGCTAAAGAAAAATTTCTACCAGTAAAATATATAGCCCTGTTGTTCTCGCATAACCTTAATGACAATAAAAGTGTAAAAATTTGGGAATTTCCTTGCTTTTGTACATTTAGTGAATATGAATTTTCATCTTAACCCTATTAAGAGCATATGATTTCAGTATACTGGCATTTATCATGGAATTTCACTACTTTTGTAAAGGCTATGCCTCAATACAATTGTCATTTCTAATGTTTTTTTGAATTTTCTGGAAAACTAAGGTGTATGGTAAACTGAAATTAAAATGCCATCAACTAGATCCTAGAACCCCTATCTCTGCCCAAAATCAGCTGAATCCATCAAATAGTTGATGAGATACAGGGTGGCAAATACGTACGTACGTACACACGGATAACACAAAATCACTCCTGACCTTTCTGGATCTCTGGGTTGCCTTGACTAATCATGCTGAAATTCTACACACTTATAGAACCTATAAAATAAAATGTTGTGCAAAGTCTTACATATATGGTTTATTGTTTTTTGAGTTATGATTTATCAAAGAAATGAGATTTCTAGCGTAGGCCGTTTTTGTGTCTATTCAAGGATAGAGCGCTCTCGCACCTCCCTTGATATATATATATATATATATATATATATATATATATATATATATATATATACGCATCGGGGTATCATAAAATTATTCGTATATAACACTTATACAATGACAATTCAATTTCCCTTTCTTTCGAAGCTACGAATATTCGTATAAAGGTACGACACACTGATTATTGACAAATAGGTTGGGTCTCGATTTGCACTTGAAATGCTGACGGCCGTTAAACAGTAAATAAGCACGTCTATATATTGACAAACGCTTTTCGCTGCTGCTGGCGAAATGCTTAGTGCTTCGGCAAACTATAATTGTACTCAAGTTACTTACGATGCGTATTTAAAATATATATAGGTCTTAAAATTTTACATTTTTAATAGCTTTCAGCTAAACACTGTGATTGTTGAGAAAATATTCGGTTTCTATCTTCGGTTGAAGCACTAGCTTGTTTAGTCACACTAAAGAGGGTTCGATACATCGAAGAAGTCTCTGTGTGACTTACTTGCCTAAACCTATAATACGCATTGAGATATATATATATATATATATATATATATATATATATATATTTAACTTGTTACAAATATCCAGGGGGTATGAATCCGAAGGAAGTTGAAACCGGGTTTATGGAATAAAATCAAAAAAAATATATATATATATTTATATATATATACATTTATATTATATATATATTAATTTATATATTATATATATATATATTAGTAGTAGTAGTAGTATGAAAATGCATATATATATATATGTGTGTATGTGTGTGCGTGTGTAAATATTCATACATCTACTACGTATAGGTTCTACTTACGTATTCTTCAGTATCTAATTAAATACTGAAGATCTGTACACAATATAGTATATCCCCTTATAATAATATATGAGTATGCACATATACTACTACTACTACTACTACTACTATTACTACTACTACTACTACTACTAATAATAATAATAATGTGTTACTTCAATCCCGTTCCTCAAAAGTTACCAAGTAAAACACCTGACTTTTTCTACTCAAAACCATTCTAAGGCATAAAGGAAGGTGAAAAAGCAAATAGCAAGTAAGACAACACATTCAGACTCAGACTACCAACAAAAATAAATGCTGAATTAATGTTCGCATCTAAAAGTCAACGATGCTTTTTTTCTTGAGGTAATTATAAAAAATAAGAAGCAGAAAATTTCTTTAACGAAATAAAAACATTTAATTACTGACGTAATTATTTTATTTAATATTAATATTTTAGTCATATATCTGGATACAATGATAGTTCGAACACTAGTGAAGCATATTCGATTGTCTTTTTCATTGAGCGGTTGCTCTAGTGCAGAATAACATATAATTCTCAAGCTGTACGTACTCGACATGATGTATTTATTTGTATATAAATAAAAATATGTATTTTCATCCCGTCACGCAAAAGTTTACGAGTAAGAGTACGGTCCTTTTTTTTAGTCCCTGGTCGAAATAACTTAACGGGGATAAGCGGAAAGGTGAGGTTGGAAAGCTTCTTAGAAGTGAGAAAACCACTTCTGACTTAGATGGCAGCCTCTAATGATTTGGGTCACGAAACTACGACTCTACAAAATAACAGTAAACGGTTGGATGTTCTTCGCTCAGTCAACAGCAAACATAACACAATTTATGTATTAATAATTAAATTATTGACTTGAATCTCTGATTGTATAGGTTAGTATTATATCTAGAGTGAAGCCTCTAATGGAGAGTAAGAGTATGCGTATAAAAAAATATGGAGTATGTCCAGTTGGTGAATGTCCGTTGATAAAGTGTCCGGGGATAGGAGATACAATATGAAAAAAAGGGGTTTCGTGAAGGCAGCGTTGACAATTTTCAAAATGAAGTAAATCCAATAGAAAGATGGGCAGACTCCATATTTTTTACACGCATACTCTTACTCTCTATTACTGTATATTTTTTAAAAAAAATTTAATTTTGCCTTTTCGATTGCCAACTTATCCATCTATGCAATTCCTCTTATGATAAGATGTTAATCTTTGAAAAGCCTTGGCTTAAGGAAAGAAAAATAAACATATGTTTACCGAGTACACATTGCATTGAACAATCGAAGTTGAAATAGATGTGTCATTCGTGCATTTGTATCCCTCTTCTTTCATTTATTATATTTATAACTATATATATATATATATTATTTTATTAGAGAAAACCAAAATAATGTGTATTTTTAAAATAAATAACATTTATTTTAACTTAAACTTTCGAAAATTAAAATTGTCCTTGTCAAAGCAAAATGTTATTTCTTCTGACTTATCATCGTCCGATGGTAAGTCAACTTTTTGATGTCATAAAAATAATCCGGCTATGTCTACACTCGTACTGATTCAAACCAGTGTAACGGCGCGAAAAGTCGCGCGCTTACACTGGTTTGAATCAGTACGAGTGTAGACATATTTTTATAAAACATTGTTTCGCAAGAGTATTATTTGAAAAGACATAACATTGTGTGTGTTAAGAATAAATGAAATTTATTTTAATCTAAGCGTTCGAAAATTAAAATTTTACTTTGTCAAAACAAACTGTTTTTTGTTTCTTTTTTCTGTTATCACCTTTATTGTTTACTAGTACATTAAATGTATGTAAATAAGATTAAAACATATATAAGAAACCTAGTGTAGACGCGTTATTCAGTTACTATGTAGAGTTGAAAGATTTGTGTATACGGGAAGTGACGTACTTGTTATTTGTTATATAAATATATGTATATACATTAATGGAGTTTTACTGTCTACATCTGACACATTTGATTTCTTTTGTGTCGTGTAATAATACTCTTTTTCCCGCACTAGTCCATGTATTGCACAAACAGACCACATTACTATGAACTTGGCACTTAATGAATAATTGGTCCCCCCAATTTATAAAATCGGGGGACTTATGTTTTGAGGCATGTCCGTCCGTCCTTTCGTCCGTCTGTCCGAATTTTTCTCCGCAACCATCCATTGAATTTCTCTGAAATTTTGCATGAAGTTATAACTTTGGTCAGTTTAGAAAGTGACATTCTCCGAATTTTGAAAAAAAAATCTGGTTCGCCCTCCAGGGGGTCAAAATGCCCCGAAATGGCAAAAATGACATTTTTTGCTCCATAACTTTTCATCCATCCATTAAATTTCTCTGAGGCAATTGTTTCTAATAGAAAATAAGTGTCGCTGACCTTAGTAAAAATCTGGTTCTCGCTCCCAGGGGGTCAAAAGCCCCCAAAATGGCAAAAAATGACCCGTTTCTCCCATAACGTTTTATCCATCCATTGAACTTTTCTGAAACTTGGCGAAAATGTAGAGGCAATTGTTCCGGATATAAAATGAGCATCCTTGACCTCATAAAAATTCTGGTTCGCGCCGCCAGGGGGCCAAAGGGGGTAAAAAATGCCCCAAATTGCCCAAATTTATTGCATTTTACACTCGCCACATCGAGTCACATACAAAGGGGGATCACGCATGCGCGGCTTGTTTAACTAGATATCTACTGTTTCACGACTACTATACTGGATATCAACGTTTCCCGGGTTCAAATTCAACTGAATATCACCGATTACAGTATAAATAGATCGAGATTGGTATAAAGCGAATTGCCTGTCTATGCGTAAAATACCAATATGTTTTTAATGAATAATTCCCGATTCATCGTTTCCAGTAGGTATTTCTTTTAATTCATACATTATAAAATGAGTTTCATAGGTTTAGAAACAAGTACTGACATAAAACTGAAGTTATAGAGCTACACCAAGAGCAGCTATCCATAACGATTATTCACCGGCTGAAACGCTATGTAACCGGAAAGTACGTTTACCAATGGATGCCATTCGTCCAGCTGTACACACTTCTCACAAGAGTAACTTTCAAATGAGACAGAAGTTCAACCGTTGTTATGGTTCTGCAAGTCGCATATTCAAACCGGGACAAAAAGTATTGGCGAACGACCATCGGAACGTCAACACAACGGTAGATGTTGCGTCATATTGGAAGTGTACATACTTCTGTAAGCGTTGACATGCGAATCAGTTGCGACCCGTTTTATCTCCAAGTAACCAATAATGGGTCTGTCCTGTGCAGTTCTAGGAGGTCCACCCTCCCAGGCTTTGCCTCCCCTCTTTGGGGAGGAGTAAGTTTATTGCTTACTGTCTGAGGCGCCCCTACTGGGGAATGCCGACGGGGCTGCCCAGGCAATTTTTAAATGGCCAGAGTGCTCACCTCTCGCGCGCTGGCTTTTCAAACCCCACTTTCTCGACCCGATCTTGGGTCACATCTTACTTGTGGGAGTAAGATAAAACTGGCCTTGTGCCTAACTCCTGGGGAGGAGTAAATAAAACCAATATACAGTGCACACAGGGCGATTCTTTTCCACTGGAGAATACTATTAGATACATTTGATTTGCCTCGACGACGTGCTCCACCCAGGCAAAGAGAAGAAACGAAAACCCAATTCAAGATATTACCAAGGAGATCACTTCGTATCCAAAATCGCGTAAATCGTGTAAATCCAATGTAGATCAATAAGCGTCCATAAAACACAAATAGCACACAGCTCACATAGAAGGTGTAAGATGAAAATCTTTTTCATCTAGAGAACATATAAAAAGGGAAGTAACTTAATGATGTGACCTGCCTCAAACAGATTTTGAGGGTAGAGTTATGTCCCCTGAATTCCAGATAGAGACAATCATTAACGTTACACCTGTCTGAGACCTCTCTCCAAATAAGACGTTTTTTTTCTAAGAAGTAATTACTTACTTCACTTGTAAATGGAGAATAAATGATA
This sequence comes from Sepiola atlantica, assembly GCA_963556195.1. Taxonomy (NCBI): domain Eukaryota; kingdom Metazoa; phylum Mollusca; class Cephalopoda; order Sepiida; family Sepiolidae; genus Sepiola; species Sepiola atlantica. Next base: position 31,123,955 of record OY744538.1, on the reverse strand, counting down.
ATTGTTGAATCATACTGAAGTTTCATTCAATACTTGTATATATATATATATATATATATATATATATATAGTCTTGGACGTTTCTCAACCATTAAAACTAATTTTTTTTAAACATGTTAAACCTTAAGTCCCAAGTCTTTCAGTGGAAAATTACTCATGTAAGTCAATTTAACTTTTACAGTTATTATATTAGTTTGCTTCTAACATTATTTAAGGGATCATCAGTTGTTTACCATGAAAAACTGTTTCGGGAAATTAAAAAACAAGACAGTATTTCATTTCATGGCTTCCCAGCAGAGTTCATCAGACCCCACTTCCCTTAAAATACAAAAACATAAACGTTCCGTATACTAAACCTAATTTTGTTCTGTATAAATGTTTTGCTAACTTATATTAGTTGTTAAAGAAAAAAGAAAAAAAAATCCTCCTTGCCTATGTTGTTTGTCTGTCTTATAAAATCTATCTGTTACTTACAAAAAATGTTGCTGCATTTTAAAGTGTGTAGACGAATCCATTACACTACTTTTTAGGTGATTAATGTATTTTTAGTTTTAGTTTTATATTAAAAATATAAAAAATATCAACATATCAAAATATTTTTTTAAAAAATCAAATTATATATATATATATACATATATATACTTTTAGTCCTTTATTCTCCCCCTTCTCCTTCTCCGCCTCCTCCTCCTCCTTTGTTGTTCAATTCCTTGTCATGAATTTCATATAAATACTAATCCTCCTTGTCAATATATATATATATATATATATATATATATATATATTCCTCTTATATCTTACCACCGACTACAAATCACTTTCACTTAAAGATCACAGTAAACATTAACCAGCATTCACTAAACTTTTCTTTCACTTAACCAACATCTAAGAATGATTCATCTGATCATATTAAAAACCGATACAAGCACATAATCGATACTCGTAGTGCATTGTTCTTTATGGGATTTTAATTCATAACTATTAAATATCGCCACAGAACAGTGATATTCCTGAGCGTATTATTATGTTGATATTGAATATGTATGAAAGTGATAACGTGTGTACGAACATGAAATACCTTAGCGCTGTACGCGTTTCTGTCAGGTGCATACGTTGAATTCACGGCGATGAGAAAAGAACCTGGTATTACTTTTAAACAGGTGTGAAAACAATACGTCATGTAGTGTACTTACTAATTCATTTACTTCGATTTTTAAAAATTTTCGTTGTATTACGTATGAATATTTCCTGTATCTCGTTTCATTTCTTCGTATCGAATTCGTGTTTTTATTATTATCTTGACCTTTAATCTAATTGTGTTCTGTTTCAGTTTGCCTCGCTGGTCTTTGTTAATTTGTTGTTTGTTTCGGTTCCTTTCATCTCAGCTCGTTACATTCCTAATTCTGTAACTGTTTATTCTGATGTTAAATGCAATATTTTTATTAGTCTTCATCCGCTTCCGCTTCGATACTGTATGATGCTGTTTTTGTTCTTCTTCTTCTCAATTTCGCCTAGTTTCGTTCTGAATTTTACACGGTTTTCCTTTTATGTTATCTTGCCGCCTTTCGTTTTATCGACTAATTCATTTTATCTTACATCATTTAAATTTTCTTTTGAATATGTATTGGTCCGACTTCTTCGGTAATTAAATAAATTTAATATATTACCTCTTCCCCTCGAGACAGACATCGCATAATATATACATACAAACACACACACATTCATACATATATATATATATATATATATATGTATAATTCAAATCCTTCAAATTATTTACGAGACACTATCCTTCAGTATATGCGGTCTCTCTGTACAAGGGTTTGTCAGGACGACCTGGCCTTATACTTCACCCTACAAGTAAACATTGACCAAATATTCAAAATACCATAGTATTCGAAGCTAAACTATGATCACATCGACATGGTTACCGACCGGCTCATACGAGGAATGGTGCACCTTCTTCAAGTGATGTTACTTTAAATTACAGCATATAACTGTATACTCCACTAAGCTAGATGCATTCTTGTCCTGGAATCTGGCTAGACAAGCAGATCACAAAAAAGAAATACCATAACATATAAAATGAGTTAATTGGGGAGAAGAAAATTAATAGTTTAAACTTTATTACTAACTCAAAGTTTAAGAGATTTAAGAGAATATTCGACAATCTATGTATCTCATATACAGATAAAGTGTGAACAATTGGTTTCCTGAGAACTTCGATTGAAGTAAAATAAAACAAAAAGAGAATTTATATATATATATATATATATATATATATATATATATATATATATATGGGAAAATGAAAAAGGAAAACCAAAAAATGGATGTTTTTTATGTGTACATCAACGTTTTGTCTTTATTTATAAGACTTCATCAGGATGATAAAATAGAGAAAAAATGCCATGCAAGTACAGATACATGTAGGGTAGACATATTGGGAGGAGAAATAAAATGAAATAATGGCCAATGGAAGGATGGGGTGAGCAAGGACTACTGTGGCTGGTGGTAAGAGAAAGAGGTGGGGGATAAGCAGGGGTAAAGTGGATGGCACCACCAGCCACAGTAGTCCTTGCTCACACCATCCTTCCATTTTTTCCCCACTCATTTTCTTCAACATTCATTTCTATTTCTCCAACAAGTACGGACGTCCACCAAGTAGTGGCCATTATTTCATTTTATTTTTCCTCCCAATATGTCTACCCTACATGTATCTGTACTTGCATGACATTTTTTCTCTATTTTATCATCCTGATGAAGTCTTATAAATAAAGACGAAACGTTGATGTACACATAAAAAACATCCATTTTTTGGTTTTTCCTTTTTATATTTCCCATCACGTCGGATTACCTTCATCCTTCTCTTCCTATATATATATATATATATATATATATATATATATATATATATATATATATATATATATATTAGTAGGTGAAACAGCAAAGGACGGTCAGTGGAAATATATATTTTAATGAACGAATATTTTATTAATACTTATAGCGGATGATGAATGACTCGAAATACAAATAGATAAAACGATAAGATAAATATACGTTAGCACATGAATATAATGAGACTATAGTTCCAGATATATATATATATATATATATATATATATATATATATATATATATATATATATATATATGATATAGAATCGTAATTTCAGATCACCCGCATACAAAACAAATGCTCTTCTGTTGTTGACAAAATAACACAAAATAAAAACTTCCATCAAACCCTCCAAACTAACAGCTACCCGCTCGTACCCTAACCCGCCTAAATAAGTCCAAAACATTCAGACACCGCACCCTCTCCAACAATTGTTTCTGAAAATTCCCCTTTTTAAGTGATAAAATTACCACCTCCATCCGCAAGGCTATACCCAAAGAAAACCTTGACATCCAACTAACCCACACTGCAACATCCTTATATATATGTATATGTATATATATATATATATATATATATATATATATATATATATATATATATATATGTATATCTGTGTGTGTTCTATGTATTTTATACTTTTATATAAACTTTTTAATTGTTTGATTTTTTACCGCATTTTATTTTGTTGCAAAACTTAACAATCCTAAAAGTATTGATTCATTTCGTCTTGTACATTTTTTCTTTTTATAATACTTTTTTTCGAACATTATAATTCGTCAATGTTTTTCACACTTTGCTTAGACTTTCTCTATGTTTTTGTTTTACTTTTATTCTGGTTTGATTTGATTTTTTCTCATCGTCTTCATTTCGTCTGCATATTCTCCCCGTCCTCATTTAGTGTAAGCATTTTTCTTACAATGTTTTCTTTTCAAATCTGTGTTGCGTTTGGTTTCAATATTGTTTCATGTTCGGTTTAAATATTTTTTATCTTATTTAAATAGATTTACATATGTCTGCTTCGGATGTCTCTATTGCGTTTTCGTTTTTTTTCTGAGGTTTGGTGTATGCTTTTTATTACCTTTTAAATTATTTCATTTAAAGTTTTTCTTATTTTTCTATTTACTTTGTTTCATCAATCAATCTTACTTGTATTGGATATGATGTCGGAAGCAAAATCTATGAACAGAACTAAATTTCAATTGAAGATCAATTAAATAATATACTGCGTCAAACATCACTTCGAGACAAGCTAGTTCCAACAAGTACAGGATAGCAGAGTAAAAAAAAACCCTGCGTAAGAATTGACTACAGACACCGGACCAGTCACTTATTGTAAAGTTCCGGTTACAGCCAGGTGAAACAAGCTCTCACACCTGAAACCTGTCCCCGGATTGGTTGAAAGATAACTTCGGATGATGTGTTATTAGTTTCAAGACTAATTTCTGTAGGAACTTCTGGGTTATTTATCTACATCCCACAAGGTAAGATGTGACACAAGGTCGGGAAAGTGGGATTAGATAAGCCAGCGCTGGAGTGGTGAGCATTCTGGCCATTTAAAAATTGCATGGGCAGCCCCGTCAGCATTCCCCGGTAGGAACGCCTCAGACAGTAAGCAATAAACTTACTCTTCCCCAAAGAGGGGAGACAAAGCCTGGGAGGGTGCACCTCCTAGAACTGCACAGGACTAGACAACCTCCAATAGACCGGCGTAAATCCAGACCCAAAGGCCCAAACGATACCGGTTTATTAGGCGGGGTCTTCTAATCCCAGAACTTACATCCCGTTTGTTCATAGCTAAATACAGTAACAGCTATACATGGAGATCTATGACCATCACGGAACTGAGCGAAACTATTTGAAAGGTGGTCAGACCCATACCCCAGTTAGTTTGCTAGGATTTAGTTGAGAAATGTTTGTAGCGTCTCAAGAAATGAACAGAGCTTAATGGAGGACATTTTGAATGCATATTCCTCAATAAATTAAATTAGTCCGAAAATGAGCATGCCTTGAAATGATGTTTTGAACACAATTTACTTGTTATCTCGAAATTTTCATTTAAATTTTGCAGATAAAAAAGAAATGAAGCTATTCCAAATTGTTGGTACGTTTTGGAGCGGGGTGGTATCGTGCATATTCCGTGTTGAAATCGTACGTAATATTCTCCATCTGCATCTGTCAGCTGTATATATTCTCTTGCTTTTATTTATCAGAACGCATATATATATATACATATATATATATATATATATATATATATATATATATATATACATATACATATATATATATACATATACATATATATATACATATATATATATACATATACATATATATATATATATATACATATATATATACATATACATATATATATATATACATATACATATATATATATATATACATACATATACATATATATATACATATATATATATACATATACATATTAGTACTTTATGTATCCACATAAAATATTATAAGGGGATATAATTTTTTATGTATCAGTTTTCAGTATTTACTTCAACAGTGCTCGATACGTAAGTAGAGCTAGGACCTAGAATTAAATCAATGGGTGAATACTGCCGACGCAATCACTTGGTTTAACAGTATAGAAAATAAGAACAATTGTACCTTCTTACAATTCGACATAGTGGACTTCTACCCATCCATATCAGAAGAACTCTTCAATATCGCCCTAGAATTCGCCGAGATATATACAGATATATCCAAGGATGAAATTCACATCATTAAAAAATGTAGGAGATCAGTTTTAATCAACAACGAGGACCAATGGATTAAAACGAATATGACAAACTCCTTTGATTTGGCCATGGGTGCCCTTGACTCTGCGGAGGCATCTGATCTTGTGGGGTTATTCATTTTATATACACTCACAAATATATTCGATAATACAGATATCGGCCTTTATAGAGATGATGGATTAGCGATAATAAGAGACTCCAACAAAGTTAAGGGAGAAAACTTCAAGAAAATTATACATATGGAAATGAAAAAACTAGGCCTAAAAGTAGAAGTAATGGCTAACATAAAAACAACGAACTTTCTAGACGTCACATTAAACTTAAGTAAAAACACCTACGAACCATACCTAAAAGATAACGCCAACTCAATATACGTACACCCAAAGTCAAATCACCCCCCCATCAATCATAAAACATATCCCGAATTCGATCGAAAGTAGGCTTATCAACAATTCTAGCAACGAAAGCGTTTTTAAAAAATCAATCAACATTTACAATACAGCTCTAAAAAATAGTGGTTACCATAATACCGAAATTAAATATTAAAAAAGGACACCAATTATTACAACAAAATTAAAAATAAAAACAAAAGAAAAAGAAATATAATCTACTATACCCCTCCCTATAACCAGATGCTAAAAACCAAACTAGGCAAAAAATTCCTAAATCTGATTGAAAAACACTTCCCCGTAACTAACCCTCTACATAAAATATTCAATAAAAATAATCTAAAACTATCCTACAGTTGCTGTGAAAACCTAGAAATGATAATTAAGGCACACAACAACAAAATACTAAAAGACAACAACAGAGAAGAAAAAAATAAACAAAGTAGAAAATATACACAAAATAACACTACGAAGAACAAAAATATAAACAATACTAATAGAAATAAACAAATCACTAATAATAACCACCCCAATAAAAACGAAAAAGTTAGCAATGAAGAGAAAAGATGTAACTGCATAAATCGTAAACTTTGTCCACTACAAAATAAATGCCTAACTAAAAGTGTTGTATACCAAGCAACGATATTTGCCAATGAAAGACCAAATAACAAGAAATACTACGTGGGTATGACATCCCTAGACTTTAAGACCAGATACTATGACCACAAAAGCACATTTAAAAACAAAGAACGTCGAACTAAAACAGCACTAGCTAACCATTATTGGGAACTCAAAGAAAATGGACACTCACCAATAATTGAATGGAAAATAGTAAGACAGGCCAGTACATGTAGAAACTTAGACGACCCGTGTAGATTATGCCTGAATGAAAAATATGAAATCCTAAATTTTAAAGATCCTCGAAACCTATTAAACTCTAGAAGTGAAATAGCCAACAGCTGTTTACACAGAAATAAATTTACCTTAGGATAATATATAAAAAATAAAAAAAATAAATAAAAATAAATAAATGAATAAATAAATAAAAAACTGAACAAGTTAAAATTTAAAACCTAAAATAGAAATACAAGAAACCACGTGTTAAAATAAATTCGCCTACTGCATTGACAAAACAAAGGAAAAAGGATATAGGAAAGGCCACTGTTAACAAACAATAGAGTAGACATAGGAGGGTCACCAACAAAGCCTTTGTTCGCGGGAAGCCTTTGTTCGTGGGAAGCCCAAGGATTGGCTGAGGGAACAACAAAGAATCTGATTGGTTAACTAGCAAGCCATGTATATAAAAACACCTAACAAAAATAACTCCATGCATTTAGCCTGACGATTCCCCCCGGGGATGAAACACGGGAGCCTCTGTGTAGCTTGATTGCCATATATATTTTCATTGCTTACTACATATACATATATATATATATATATATATATATATATATATATATATATATATATATATATATATATATATGAGAAATAAAAGACACCGATGAGTCCATTTGTAGGTATATTTTAATTTTAACAATCTTCACATGAGGGTTTAATATAGCGCAAAGTAAAGCTTAATTCTGAATTTTGCTAGTGTTTAAGGTTATGTCTAATTAACATTATATGAAATTCATCATAACTATATAAATATACAACCTGGCTAACAGGTACCTGTTGAAAATTGGGGAGGAGTATGCATCAGGATCCGTCATCTTTTTGTCATCCCTGCCTTTTCGTGTACCAAGTAAGACGTGTAGGTGTGGACCCGCGGATTAATGAAGTGAAATGGGCAGCGTTGCTACTGCGCAAGTTCTGTAGGTGTTATTGGCTCAAACTTCCCTGACTTTATATGGAACCGCTAATTATTTCTGCTTTCAGGATGATAACCTACAATCCTGCAGCTTAAATACTTGCGTTAAATGAGGAGGGCTTCGTGCTGACCAGACACTCCTGAGGCACGATATTCATGAAGTAATATGCTATACTTATATCTATTTTCAGCCCTGTTTGTATCGTCTTACTTAATTTAAAGTGCCGATTTGTTATTTTATTCCGTACCTTTCTGTCATAACGTTTCCTTATTTTTCTACTGCATATGTTTCGTGTTTCTGTATGTTAGGTAGTTTCTGACTTTTAGAATGTGAGGCATTTACTCACAGAGTTACGACATATGACATTTACTAAATGTATTACTGTATTATAAATATAAGGTTCTGACTTGACAATAATCTGAAGAGATATCTCGGACAACGCCGAGTAGAAAGACAATAGGGAGGGGAAAGAAGTAAAAAGCGATAGTCTTCTTGAGGGGAGAGCGTGGGAAATAGAAGGTTTAATATAAAGATGATACACGCATCGTAAACGTCTATTGTGTTATGGCCCGGGCAACACCGGGTATCCTTTTACACATTTTTTAGTTTTGTTTATTATTCATTCTTTTAACTTTCCTCATGTATATGACTTATTAATTTAGTGTATTTTAATTGAATATATCTATAAGCCTTATACGGTACAGCTGTTGTTGTTTTGCTTTGTTTTTATTTGTTTCTGTTGTTGTCGTGTAGAAGAAAAATGCCACTTACACGTAACTACTAGAGAGTTTGAATTACCCACTGGAGTGTTTGAATTAACAACTAGACACAATCCCTGAGTGTATTCGGTTTCTCTGTACAAGTGTTTGCCAGGACAACCTGACATGACGATACTTCACTCTACAAGTCAACCGTGACCAAATATTTAAAATAACATAGTATTCGAAACACAAATACGATCCACTGGACACGTCTATACATAGCTAAGACGAAGAATGGTCCATCTTCTAATAATGTTACCTGAAGTAACAGCACTAAGCTTGATACTCTTCCTAACTAGATGAACGAATATCCTTGAATCCGGTAAGACGAAGAGACAACAAGAGATATATACTATAAAATAGTTAACTTGTTCATCGGGTAGAGGAAAATGTATGTTAATAACTTCTTTATTAACTCAACGCTTAATTAGTAAAGGAGAACTTTAATTAAACACTGTGATATTTATGTATCTGATATAGAGGTCAAGTCTTAGACCCAGGAAGGAGACCCTTCATTTCTGAGAACTTTGGATCAAGTAAAATAAAACAAGAATAGGAAACCAGAACAGCAGCGGCTGGAATTATTGAGAGGAAACGAAATGTCATTACGTATTGGTGGATCGTTATGAAGATAAAAGGAGTGGTTAATTTCGTTTATACATATATTTCGTACGTTTTGTTAATTAAATGCGTTTCACTTAATATTGCTTCTGTATCGATGCTTGTGTTTATCCTGATTCCGTTCGTTCTACTTTTTTCTGTATTGATTTCTATTTCGTTTAAAATGAATATGCATAGTGTTGATCCGTTTTACTTTAAATGTCATTGCTTGTTTGTATTGTTTCTATATTTAAACTAAAGTATTTGTTTATATTTACTTTTCGCTTGTTAACGTTTCTATTAAAGATGTTGTTAATGTTTATTTACTTTATTGATATTTGTTTTTGTTCTTTCGTCTTCTGTTACATATAGTTTTTTAATGTTGCTATCATATATATATATATATATATATATATATATATATATATACATATATATATATATATATATATATATACATATATATATATATACATATATATATACATATATATATACATATATATATACATATATATATATATATATACATATATATATACATATTTATATATATATATACATATTTATATATATATATATACATATTTATATATATATAAATATATATATACATATTTATATATATATAAATATATATATACATATTCATATATATATATATATATACATATATACATATTTATATATATATACATATATATATATATACATATATATATATATATACATATATATATATATATATACATATATATATATATATATATATATATATATATATATATATATATATATATATATATATATATATATTTTTTTTTAAGCAGAGCTACCCGGCGTTGCCGGGGGAGATAAAAAAACAAAGTAATAGAAATTAAATAGTTTGTGTAACATCTTTATATAAAAACTTCAATCTCTCTTCCTTTCTCTAGTCGTCTCACTTTCCTTCGCCCCCATGAGAGACTAGTGGTTGATGCACCAGACCAGATGTGGCAACAATACTCCGTGCATTGGCGGATGGTGGCTTTGTAATGATACAAGAAATGCCAGGTGTGTAAAGTTTACTAGTTCACCTTCTTCGGAGCACCTTTTGCAATGTCTTAAATGTGTTTGTTCCAAGTCATGTTACCTGTGAATGTGAGGCCGAGGAAGTATAAAGTTGAACTCTCATGTATCTGAGTATCGTTTAATTCATACGAATTTACTTCAACTATCTCTCATTCTCTTTAATTTTGAGACTTTTCACACGCACATGCGCGCATACATACATACATACGTATATATATATATATATATATATGTGTGTGTGTGTGTGTGTGTGCCTGCTCCCTAGAATATATATATATATATATATATATATATATATATAAATATATATAAATATACATATAATATTTAAATGTTAAATTAAAGACAATTGAATTATCGCTTAATAATAATAATTCATAGTGATAATATAAAGCTCAATATATTGAATAGAGCAATCAATTCTAGAGATGAAAGATGAGAATAAAAAATTGTAAAGATACAATGTTTATTAGAACATCAACATAGTATATATATATGTATATATATATATATATATATATATATATATATATATATACAGAGTGGTGCAAAAGTCGCGCATTGGTTTGTTGAGGTGATAGAAACTACAACATTTCAAGTGATTTACTAGGCTTTTCTGATAAATAATACATTCACTTGGTAGTTTTGTTGCAGTAGGTATTAAAAATAATATCCTTTAAATGGGTACCATTTTCGGCCTCACAAAGACGGGCTCTAATTAGGGCATTTTCCATTACAGTCCTTAGAATAACTGGCTGTAGTTCTTGGATTTCATGTCTGATATTGTTTTAAGCTCTTGAATCGTTGTAGGCTTGTTCACATATACCCTTTCCTGAAGATAACCCCAAAAGGAAAGGTCAGGGACTGTTAAATACGGTGAACGTGAAGGCCAGTTAAAATCAGAAAATCTGCTAATTAAGCGCTCGCCAAACAATCCCCTTAAGAGCGCCATACTTTGTCGGGCAGTGTGGGCAGTAGCTCCATCTTGCTGGAATCACATTTCTGGGTTGTCCTGAACAGCTGGCCTTAAAAATTTTTCAATCATTTGTTGATATCGCTGTGCAGTTATCGTCACCGCGACACCTTCTTCGTTTTCAAAGAAATATGGATCGATCACTGTTTCCGAGGAAACGCCACATCATACGGTACATTTTAGTGGATGCAATTCACGCTGATGAACGGTTCTTGGATTTTCAATGGCCCATATTCTGCAGTTTTGCTTATTTACGAACCCGTTCAGATGAAAATGGGGTTCGTCGCTCATTATCATGGATGAACTCATATTGTTCTCTGGCTAATTGCTGAATATGAACAGCATAAGCTACGCGTAATTGCAAATCTGTGGGTTGTAATGCCTGTACCAATTGAATTTTGTATGGAAACAGATGCAATTCACACAAAATTCTTTGAAGTTACCTTCTGGACATCCTAATCTGAGTGGCTCGTCTTTGAGTTAAGGTGTCTGGATTTTCAGCAATGCTATCCTCAACGAGTGCTACATTTTCCGCTGTCCGTACTGAACGTGATTTGCCAGATCGTGGAAGATCACTGACTAAACCCTGCTGCCGAAATCGGGCCACAAGTCGATCAATTGTGGTCTGACTGGGAGATTGTCTGACATTATAATGACGACGATAGGCTCTTTTGATTAAGGATATTGAACGATGGTTTCCGAAGTAAAGTTCAATAATTTTGGTTCGTAGTTCAGTGCTATATTTTTCCATGATAAATTATCAATGTTTATATCTGTAATATTCTGAAAAATAAGCAGAAAATTTGATTAAATGTGAAAGTTGTTAATGATTCAAACTAATGCGTGACTTTTGCGCCACCCTGTATATATATGAGATTTGTGGGAGAGAACCTCAGAATAGTGCTCACTTATAAAAAAAATCAAAAGTAAGATCGTAATATTTATTTATAAATGTATTACAGAATATCATAACAACATCGGTACCTTTAGTTTCGAATTCAACATCAGGGGACAACAGGTAACCGCTCTTTATGAACTCTCCTTAGATTCCATTGTAATCTGTTGCTCGGGAAAATGGCGAATACTTGCAGCATGGGTAACTCGAAAAAGATTTTCCTTTCTGGATGCATGAAATTAATTCGAGGTAACGATTACGTTCGCCCGTATACGGCTCTGGTTTTGACGCACGGAAAATAAAAACAAAAACAAAGTTTAAAATAAAAAGATGACACCGAAAAAGCAGAAGGCCAAAGGCGGACACAGACCAAATCAGTATCAGAAATAACTAATGGATGACAATAGTTCAAGCTTACGATAAACAATGGAAACATGTTATATAGAAGGTTTTTCATCGGAGACTTTTTGCAACATGATGTTTTATACAAATTTACTGGGAAATTCTATTGTTCAGGAATTTTCTTTTCAGTTTCTGTACAATTATTTTCTGGTGTGCTTAGCCGTAGGATCTTAACGAATTCTTCTTGTCCATTTTCAATCCTTTAACATTTGAGCCTGGCCTGGGCTCGACGTATACATAAAAATAAAATAAGTGTTCTTTAAAAAATAATTGTTTTCATATTTGATATTATTTTAAGATGCAAGAGCCGTTAACAATGCGATAAACAATGTATTTTTTTAAATAAGTCATCTTGAGAAAGTCTAAAAATAAGAACAAACGTTGATGGATATGGAAATAAGTTTGGGTTACTTTTTCATATATATATATATATATATATATATATATATATATATATATATATATATATATATATATATACTAGTGGACTATCTGTCCCAGGACGGGTGTAAGCAATACAAATCTCATTAGCTTTTAATTTATATGTGTTTTTCTTTTTATTTGGTGGTATGGTACGATTTCGGTGGCTTCCTCCTGAATTGTGAAGTTTCCAAAAATATAATAAAGTATGCGCCACGTTGTTTACTCTGTAACCTAGAATATATAAGCAATTATTCATAATGAGAAGATCAATAGTTTAATATGTTTCTAAGCACATACATATTATTAACGATCACGCGCGTGCACCGATCCTGTTTAAAAATGTATTACTTAATATAATTCAAAACTTGATGCAGATGGACTTTTTTCTATTACTTTTCTTTTTCAACCAACTTTCTTTAAAAAATGTTGGCGGGCATACAAGATGGTGAGGTAACAAAAAAATAAACTGCCAATGTTAATCACGGTGTTGCCGAAAATATTTATTTATAAAATTCATGATGATCCGTTATATATATATATATATATATATATATATATATATATATATATATATATATATGTGTGTGTATGTGTGTATAAAAATCAATGTAAAATGTTTATATCTTCATATACATTTTACTTGTTTTCTATATTTTGACGTGTAGGAATATCAATTGTCCCTTATGTTTAAAAAGAAAAAACTTTTCTTAAAAGAAAAACACATTTTTTGGCCGCGATCCTTCGGCCTTCGTCAGTGCATTTATGCACCGCTTAATATAGAAATATAATGTGCCCATGTTATGCACTATTTTGTCTAGAACGTATACTTAAAAATTTATAATGATCGTTCAATACTTCAGGAGATGACCTCGTACACACATATATATATATATATATATATATATATATATATATATATATATATATATATATACGTTCAGGCCATTCCAAAAAATATATCATATTTAAATATCACATAAAATACATAGTCGAAGGAAATTACACTAAACAGGCATACTGTTGAACAACATGACATGTATTCCTCCAAATTTGAATATGAAAATTAAAAGTAAGTGGATTACATGTACTATTTTACAAATATCAAATATGCGATCCATCTGAACACCGTCCGGCTCTTTTGGTGTTATAGGTTGTCGATATTATTTAACCTTTCACAGTTAGCCATGATCTTTCTTTTGGGCAATGTCGAAATCTCTATAGTCATTTGTGACTTTTAGCGGAATTCCTCTCAGATGCATGCTGCTTAGTTTTGTCTGACGGTGTTTACAACGCCGTTTTTCTTTCTCTTCCAGGGCGTGCTATTTATATATCAATAAAGGGAAACATACTTTTAATATTTAAATGTTTGACAGGTTTAAGCACATTCTGTTAATATTGGAAGTCAATTACTAACAGCCTAATTAATGAACATATTTTTAAAATTGAGTTTCAATCGTCATAATTTACGATAATAAACAGAACTCTATAATTAAAATCACTTAAATTTTGGGTTTTTTTTTATTAACGAGTCAGACATTTAAATCCTTTGTTAATTATTTAAAAAATGTAATTGTTTTCATGGGTTTCATGAAAAATGTTATATATATTCAATATGCAGATACCCCGAGATATAAGTGTCTCTTACGATGTCATTTGTCATACATACTGTTTTGCCCTGCGCATACAGACTTCCTCTATGAATGGAAGTGTCATGTCAAAAAACTACATTACTATTTGTGACGCTTTAAACAATGCTCTCTTAAACACACGCTACAATTTATTTTCGACTGTGTTCAAACATACTGCGACATATACATTTTGCCCATTGCATTGCAGACAAGCATAGTAGACATTAAACATACGAATGTAATCGCCCTAAGAAAATCATGTTAAAATTTCGCCTGTCTGATCTTATGGCCGAATGCGATCTGGTTGACAGGTTGTGTGTCGATCACCCGGGGCGAGAGTGATGAACGTGGCTTTCTAGCAGGTCTTCCGCTCCACGTACAGGATACCAAAATAAGGGTCCTATCTTTAGATTTGAATAACTTGAATTTGAATAACTTCCACAAAATAAAAGTTAAACTCACCAAACTGTATGTGTGTGTAGACTGACCCTTCCGAGATTTTTTGAAATAAACAAAACAAATTTTAGCCGAAAAACACTTCTTAAAACTTACAAAAACTAAAGTATTGTTTTTTACACGGTTTTGAGTTTTTCAAGCAAAAATAATGTTTTCTAAATGAGGGTACGTTCCTTGGGGCTAATACGGCTCATGCTTGCTTCGGAAGGGGTCCTTTACTTATTCTAAAGAAAAATTTTTTTTTAAATCAATAAATAAAAAAGTTATGAATTTTTAAAAATAGGACCCTTATTTTTGCCCACCTTGTACTTACTTGGATCGGCTGTTAGTGAGAAGAGGCAAAGTAGAGTATATCTCTTGTCCCACGTTTCACTGGTTAGGACATTCTGACCACAAATTACCTGTGGCAAGTTCGGAAATAGAACATAGAACACACATGTTAGCTGGGTACTGGGAGTTAAATACCTCTTTACTAGAGATACGTGACTTCCGGGGCATGCGAATACTATAGGCTATGTGGTTATAATTATTTCATATCTTGAAGTCGAACCTCCTGCTAAAAAAGAACTCTCCATATTAATCGGAGAGCATGTTTACTTCATATAGCTTTTTATGCTTATAAGTCAATTCGGCTTATAAGAAGATAGCTCTGTCGGTTGAATGGAAGTTTTTCTCATGATAATGAAGTTATCCTTTTTGATATAAAAATATAAATAGAATATACCATAATACCATGTTTTATTCGATGTAATACTTTGGTTAATATATAATAGCTTATTATTGAATACTTCAATATACTCGTTTTATGTATATTTGCCCCGTATGCTTATTTATCAAACAACAGTATATCGCTTTGTCTTAAACAGAACATAATTGGCATTGCTCTCAAATGAAAACGTATTACACACTACGCATGATGTGTCAAGCAAAAAACTACACCCCTAATATATATATATATATATATATATATATATATATATATATATATATATATATAGTAAGTAATAGTTATAGATATTCTGTTTCAGAACAATCAATCTTAATTATAACATTAGTTTCAAAACGTATTATTTTATTATTTAAATTTTGCTGGCTCCAAACTTTCCAGTAATATTAATGTTTCAGTTATGTTTGAATACGGGATTAACATGCAAACTAAAATGTCATAATACTCAAGTCACATCGTCGACGGGGTTGACAACTGTGCATATCTGTTCAGGCTGTTATAACTAATTATTTAAAGTAGTCTAGCAGGGTCTAATTTGTTTGTAAATAATATGTAGAAATTCCATAGTTGAAAAGGATAAAGGCCAATGGAATGCATATTTAATTGATAGAAATCTGCATCGCCTAATGCATTTTATTTGTAAATACAAAGTCGGAAACCATAGGCAACTTCTTACAACAGTGTTTATATAGAAATAATTCAATGTTAGTTAAATAGATTTCATAAATTTACACCGCCATACTTTTAGTTTCGTAACCGAAACTAATTTAATAAATTTCTGCTAGATATGATATATGATACAGTTGAAACCACAACATATTACATGTACTATCACCAATATCATATAGTACATCTTTTGCACAGAATGTCCAAACAGTGGATGCATATGCTGGACAAGCCACAAATTACTATTTGACGAAACACATAATACGCCTAAATAACTAACCATTTCATTTAAGCAGACAATACACTCACAAACATACTATATATTTTAATTGCAAACAAATGTCAGTCCGTAAACTAAATGAAACTACATGGGGTTGAAACTAAACACACACAACACAGATAATACTCCGATGTTAGTGTATTTCAGATGAATAACTATTTTGCAGACTGAGACGAATTTTTGTTTTGCAATGAAATATTTTTGCTAAGGGAATCATTTTCTCTCAACAGTAATATATGACGAGATGAACGTGCACACGTTCCCCTTCGTAGAAACATATCGCGGCCACTGATTAGAACGTTGAGACAAAGTATGGGTTCTTCCCAAAATAGAAAACGTCCAGCTTTTCCTAAATGTTTAATATTCATTCATTTTTAAAATAGAATTACACATTTTTTTACAAAGAGCGGGGGACCGCTCGAAATAGTAAATTTAAATTATAATAAACTACGAATAGAGTTATCTTAATAGTTAATAGTTCTTATATAAACAATAGCAATTTCTTTTAGAAATAGCTAGCTGTTGATATCCTAGTAAATAGAAGCGGCGATTGTCAGACAATACTACTCAGTTTCGATCACAGCCTGCAGCGCCTTGATTATAGACACAATAAAGAACTGTGATACAGCGAAACATTCCGGCTGTGGATGATATATATATATATATATATATATATATATATATATATATATATATATATATATATATATATATATATATATATACAGCCCTCTGTTCTGCCTTAGGGCGCTTAAGTGTTGCTAGGCATTGCAATTGTCTAAAGATGCTTGATTAATTCAGGTTTTTACTAATATTTTCTTGTTTTATGATAGTTAAATGTTGGCTGGTATTTC
Source organism: Sepiola atlantica (assembly GCA_963556195.1). Lineage (NCBI taxonomy): Eukaryota > Metazoa > Mollusca > Cephalopoda > Sepiida > Sepiolidae > Sepiola > Sepiola atlantica. The sequence continues at coordinate 31,106,346 of OY744538.1, read as the reverse complement.
TTTGTTTGTAGAGAGTTTATATTTTGTGTCGTGTGTTTGGTAATTCATTCATTTTGTTTTATTTCGTTTCGTCTGGTATTTTTTCGTCTTTTTATTTGCTTATTCACGTTGCACATGTTTGTTTTATGTTGTACTTGTTCAATTTTGTTCGCTTCGTTTCGGTTTGTATTTCCGGCTTTCGTATTTGACAAGATTATTATTAAACCCGTTTGCTTTTTATTGTGTTCGCATTTCATTTCATGATTGTTTTTATCGTTTATTTTTAAGTTCGATCTTTCATATCATACATCTTCCTTTGTTTCACTCTTATCTATTCTCTTCAATTGTTTCTTTCTCTTCGAATTCTATGTTTCAATTTTTCAACTATTTATAAACAAAAGTTGGGCTTTGTAGAAATTCCACAGTTGTCTATGTTACATTGACCGTTTGTTAAACGTAATTAAAACTCTTAAACTGCAGTATACTTGTTGTATACGTTCTCTTTCAACTTTAGACTTGTGCAGTGCTCAATCATTTTTAATATCTTTTAATATGTATCAATTGTGTGTGCCGTGGTTTTACATCTCTTTCTCTGGTTTTCTCTTTTTACAAATGGTTGTAACAATCATTGTTAATATCTTTTAACATGTATCAATGTGTGTGTGCCGTGGTTTTCTGTGTTTTCCTCTTTCTTTCTTTGTAACAATTTAAGGCGAAATTCACTTTTTTCTTTCTCTTACCTTTTTCATTGGCCGTCGTGATTCTTCATCTCCTTCACTTGTGCCTTCATTCTTTCTTCTTTCGTGTGGTCGCATCGATTCCTTCTCCATTTCCGTGATCCGTCTCCATGGTTAGTGGGTGTATATCGTCATGCGTCTAGTGAACAAACTTTCTTTACATTCACAAAAAGGAAGTCTGACGATATTTTTCGAGAGGTCAGGGTTTCTTTAATTTTCTCTTATATAAAAGACAGGCAGAATGGAGAGACCGTAACATATTACGGTGTGTTTCTGTGACACCTTAACTTCTTACTTATTTACTTGCTAATGGTGATGACAGTTATAGACTAGACATAGAGGCAAGGGGTATTCGCCTTCGGTATCAGATAGAGACTTAGCTTAAAGTGTTAGCTTATATTTTCCACGTCTGCTCGCTTCAAAATTAGATGGCAACCCTCCAGCTTTCTTGTCCTGACAACAACAAGACACATCATCGCGTCTCGGTCTGTCGGTCTCTATTCTTACCATTCTTTGTTCCATTGATCTTACGTTCATATGTCTGTTACCCACTCGTGGCAATAATTTCAACCTCAGTCACAATCCATACAAGCTGCTGTACACCTTTTCAAAATAAGGTCACTCGCAATATAAAAATTACCCACAGTTTTGTCTTGTTACTATTAATTAATCATCAGATCAATATATTTGAATTAGATCAAACGGAGATGTTAACGTATTTACTTATTTTTTATTGCAAAGATGTGAATCTATATAAATCAATCGTCTAAAAATAATAGTCAGCCGAAAATTATTTAAATAAATAAACTGACCGTCACTTTAAAGTCAACGACGATGATAATAAACTATTGATGAAGTTTTATTCATTTGGGGAAAAATTCAATTTAAAATTAATTTTTACACCTTTAGAACGAAGTGCCCTTTTATCACCAATGTGTTGATCCTTGATTTGCACTTTCTTCGAGGAAGCTGCTCGCTTTAAAAAAACTCCCAAGGCTGAGTTTATCTCAAAAGAAAGATATAAGACTTTTGTTGCTAGGAATAGCTAGACCATTCTACCTGACGCGTAATTCAATACTTTACCCCTATAAGAGGCAGGTAAGATTGAGTACTGCTACAACCATAATTAACAAAGTTCAAATCTGACTTTTAGATCTGGTAGTGGTTGTTTTCTATGTTTGTTAACGCCCTTTACTCACCGAAGAAACGTTGCCTTTTTCTCTTTATTCTCAAATAATTTCCATTGAAGGTTTTCGACTGAGCTCCAGTAAGTGTCGTCTATTTCTAAGAACTTCACAGCAAAAAATAGTTGTGCTACCATGACGAGAAAAAAAAAACTTTTCTTCCTCCTTTTTCCTAGCGTCTGGTGAAATGTTGATGAATAAGACCTCTTTTGCAATGACCTTTTAGTCTGTGATACACATTAGCACGGGACTTCTTCCCTGCAGTTTACAAAATAGTCGACGTCAAATTCAATGTCAACAGATTCATCTAATAAACTGTCCCCACAACTATTATAACTTGGTAAATCCTTTAAACATTATCAATCGTCTTATGATGTTCCTCATCTCTCATTATGATGTTCTTCATCTCTAAACAGAATATATAGATGTGTGGCATTCAGCGATACAAGTCTCTTTACAATTACCTTTTTCTGTTTTGATCGGACTATTTATCATCTCTAATAGTGGGTGTGGAATATACATACAGAACGACAGTATACGCGTATGATTATACAGAGTAGTCTATTACTCCTCTTAATTGTACAAGTGCACCTATTTTAAACACTTACCCTTGTAGTCGGTGAACTCTCTGCGGATTTCGAACTGAACACTGTATTATATTTACATAGCTAGACTTCCCTCATTCCTACTTACAATAATGTTAGATATGGCGTATCAGCTATTTTTTTTTAGTTTACCCGGGATTGGGTTGACACATCTAGATTCCCCGATAATATATTTAAATTAACGTATGTATCAACCACGTGAACCAATAAGGCACGATATAAAACATGGAATGAGTCTAACACAGTGAACTAAATAAAGTGTTTAGTAAAAAAAATAAATCTCAGAGAGTCTCTGACGACGACAAAAGTAAACAAAAGAAAATCGAAAATATAATGATCGCCTACTAACCTAGATGGAAGAGACAATCCGAAGCATGTTATATATTATAAACTAGCATGGTTATCCGGCGTTACCCCGGGCACATGACCGACAAAAGAATAAGAGTTAAAAAGTGTGTGAAACATATTTTTTTAAACTTTCTCTCTTCACCCCTCTATCATCCATCCATTTATATCCCCTCGTCTAACTGTCTCCTCCCACCCATTATATCTCACTTTCCTCTATTACGCCCTCCTTTCGTTCTCCTCTCCCGTTCTTTCCACTCCATCTTTTACCGCTCCTCCTTTCACTCTTGTGTATCTCTCTCTTCCCTACAGTACCCTTATATGTAAAACAGTATATTACATTTTCAAATCTCAAGCTAAATGTACCATTTTACATCATAGAGCGATATAAAAATCGCAGTAAATTCCGACGTCCTCACCGGATGTACACCCGTCCTACCGTAAGAAAATATGGCACAAGGTCCAGAAGTGGAGAGAATCAAGCTATCCTCCCTGAAAAGGGCGCACTCTGGTCAGCCCCGTCGGCATTCTCCGTTCGGGGCACCCCAGGCAGTTAGCAATGAAGAAACTCCACCCCAAACAGGGAAGAACATGCCTGGAATGGTGCACCTCCTCGAACTACATAGGACAATACCTCAGTTTGACAAATAAAAGCCCACCGAAATTGTCCAGTTCCTGTCGGACAGATTTTCGAGATCGGATCCTCGACTGGTATGTGTACCGTGATCGTCACCTGACGGCCAATGAAAATCACTTTACTAATTGTTTTCCGGTTGATCCCGATACATGTAAAAAAAATGTCTACATTCTGTTCGAGGCAATACTGAAAAAGAATATATATTTGCGTGGAGATGTGTGTACTTCTTACTTTTAGGTCGGCACACACAAACAGGCATGTTATTTTATAGATAACAGCAATATTTCATCTGGGAAATATATTTGATTTGTGTTTTACTTATCAAAATTCAAATCAATGTGTTCAATTTTGTATTTGTATTTTTTTTTCAAATGTGACTTTGACTTGCATTAACTTGTCATCTTTAGTTTCGTATTTTCCTGTTATTGTTTTATTTATTTCGTTGAATTCATACGCTAGATCGGTTTCTATATATTTTCTGTTTCCTCTTCTATAATTTTGTTTCGTATATATATTTTTTTTTCTTACTTTTTAATCTGTTCAATTTCGGTTTTATCTTCGTTTGTTTACTATCGATTTTATTTATTTCGGATCTTTATTGTATTCGTCTAATCTTGTCCCGCTTTTATTTCGTTTCCTGTTTATAAATTGCGTTTATTTGAATGCTCGTGTACCGAATACTATTTGACGTATATTAGTGATCATCCCGTGCATTCCTGTTATCTACACGATAATGCCCCCCCCCCCAAAAAAAAATACAACCCATGGAATCGTTAATAAAATTCAGAATATGTTTTTTTGCAATCTAACTATATTTTATACAAATATTAGTCAATCCATGCCTGATTACTCCACGAAGTGTCAGTCATGAATAGACAAGAATCTATGTGCTATCGTCGGTATTTTTGTGATGTTCTTATTAGTATGAGTTGTGATCAGTAATGGGTTTCACACTAACCCAACCATAACCTGCCCTTATTTTTAACTGTGGACTTATCTCAAAGATCATATCTTAAAAAAAGTATCTCCATACTATTCCTAGAGTGAAAAGGACTATCACAACAAAAATTAAGTCAGTGCTAAGAGACGGATGCATTAGAGTTTTTATTTACTCCTCTCCAGGAGTTAGGCACAAGGCCAGTTTTATCTTACTCCCACAAGTAAGATGTGACCCAAGGTCGAGTCGGGAAAGTGGGGTTTGAAAAGCCAATGCCCGAGAGGTGAGCACTCTGGCCATTAAAAATTGACTGAGTAGCCCCGTCGGCATTCCCCGGTAGGAGCGCCTCACGCAGTAAGCAATAGATTTACTCCTCCTTAAAGAGGGGAGGCGAAGCCTGGGAGGGTGGACCTCCTAAAGCTGCACAGGACAGACCCATAGACAGGCGTAAATCAAGCCCCGAAGGCCAAGACGATACCGGTCTATGGGGTGCAGTATCTATCTGAACAGATACTACACTTTGATCTTAGCCAAAAGGCCAGGATATATTAACAATTTTGCCCATCGTATCCATCCGTAATTACAATGGTTATGAAATAAAGACTATTCGATATTCACGACATAAACTAATTTGACAAGTCAGGCAAAAACAAATGGTTTTGACATGATTGAATGTAGAAATGATTGTGATTGTTATTGACGAGTTCTATTGGTGGCATCTTTGGGGGTTGGAGGCACATTTATGGTATACAATTATATATTCCAGAACGCCGAAGTGTGTAGTACCCGGTATATATGCTTCTTCCTGCCCTTTAATACTAATTATCTCACTATATTTGCGGGTTGTGATTATCTTTATAATTTGAATGCTGATATACGAGATTCCTGATTTGAAAGTATAATCGTTGTTTAGATTTTGCCCATCTTTTTTTAAATCTGATTTGTTGTGAATTTCCTAGCCTTAGAAAAAAAATATATATATATATATATATATATATTAAAGAAAGCCAGATGAAGATAAAAAATTACATAAAATTACATAAAATTACATAAAGTTACATAAAATTGTTAAAAAACTCTCTCCAATTCTGCAAACTTTTACTATTTTGCTATCTACGCCATAGCGCCCCCTTTATCTTCGAAAATGGCTACTCAATACTACTATTTTTCCCTTCCCGGCCATTTACTTCGTTATCCCCAACCTTTCTAGGTTCTTCTATTGTTCTATTTTTCAAAGTGAAATGGAACTAGGTAATATCTATTTATTATAAATACCACATTACCAAATGCTATCATCTGACGAGAAGAGTTCTATCTTTAAAAAACCATGGTTTAAGGATTAATGTTACTCCTTGCATCTGAACTTTCGATGTAATAAAATTTGTATTAATTCTATGTAACTGTATGTAATTTCATGTAATTTTATGCAATTTTTTTATCTTCATCTTCCTTTCTTTTAAATTGATTGCTCTACTCAACGTATTAGAAAATTACGTTCGAATATATTGATAACAGAAACTAAACACCAGTAGTTGTTCAAAAGTGTCCACTAAGTGAGTTGAGCTTTTATAAATAAAATGCTATAAACATTAGTAACAGTCTACGCGAATCGACCAACGTTTCGACGTTAACACGTCTTCTCGGGACTCTACAGCGATTAAAGTAATTTTTAATAATAAAAGTTAACTAACCGGTATTATTTAAATAAATAAATAACGTTGCAAATGAGAACAAGTGTTGTTGTTATCAACCCACACGCAATTAAGGAACATTGAGGATGATCTAGTTTATGACAGTTCCTCAGCACTTACGTACTGACAAGACTCCACTATTTCATGAAAAGTTGACCATCATTTTTAACGCCAAGTTACAGTAATTATTGTGCCTAGTTTGCTTCTTGTTTTCTGAATTTAATATTTTCATATTCCCTGATATAAATTGTATCCAGTATATTCTACTTAGTTTTCATATTTCATGCATTCAAATAAATATTTTTCATGTAATGTTTTAAATCATTTTGTTTTGAGTTTTCATATTTTTTCTCTCGTTCTTTTATATATGGTTTTAATGTTTCTTTGATTAATTCTTATACTTTTTGTATTTCGTCTAATTGCTTTTCTTATTAATTTGTCTTTTATATTTCCTTCATGTTGTTTCGTGTCTCGTTTTCTTTTCGGTTTACGGTCTCATTTCTTTTCTTTCATTTTGCCTCAACCCATTTCAACGTCTTCTGCTTCATTACGTCTTAAACTTCGTTTCATCAGATTTCATTTGTTCACACTTCATTTAGTCTTTAGCTGCTTATTGTGATCACTCAAGCGAAGACATTATTTAATTCTCTTTGATAAATGCATCTTCCATCTGAATTTTAAATTAGTTACACTTTATAATATGATTCTACATGGAAAGTAATTCTGTTTTGTTGGATAGAAATAGAAAGCCGAATTTATCATCGAGATAATCTTTATTACTGCATCATTATTTATTCCGTTTATGTGTGGCGTTCATTATCATTGTGATAACAGTTAGTATAAAGAACATGACTGCTAAATCTTACTTCTATGTAATGAACGTACACTTGAGAGAGCTCAGAACAGAATACTTTTGCCAGATTGGTGTTAGTGCGTACATTGTATCATCGGTAACACTAGTGAAATAACGAACTAAATTAATGGTCATGTAGCACTGTCGATTCCTTACATAAATAGAAGAGAGAAAAATTAAAATAAGTTTATTTATATTCCTACACCTAGACGAATAAGAAGTTATATGTCTGAATGTTTTAGATGGGGATTGACCATTAATATAATTTGGGTTATTCGGACTACTGTTCTCATCTTGAGTGTTATCGTCAAAACATTTCGGCCGAAATAACCTCCGATCTTCTTCAGGTGTATCTTGTCGAACTCGGGAATTGTTATGTCAAACTCGGGAATCTGCAAGGAATTTCGAACGGAACCCTTTATTTAATCCACCGGGGTAGCATGCTCTCCATCCGTCAGCCATGACCACGTAAAAGTCTTTAGTAATTTGCGATCAATAGTATCGCCCGCACGGAACATTGAAACGTTCAACCTTTAGAAGATTGCACCTATAACTGAATATTATTAGTAACGAATAAAGTACTAAGTAATATTCAGTTCTAGGTGCAGTCTTCTGAAAGTTGAAGATGCGCTATTCAGTGCGGGCAATACTAGGAATTGCGAATTACTGAAGACTTCTAATAGAACTAAATCAAAAACTACCCGAACAAAAAAAGAAGCCGACAAAATATTATTAAAAAAATGAACGAATCGAAGGATTACTATCAACAATGTTGACCAGGGCTCAAAGTAACGAACATAATAATGTTGTTTTCTCAGAATGCCGTTTGGAGTGCAATTGACAATTTACTTATTCCCCAGACTAGGATAAAAACTACGCTTCATATTTCAAAGAGTTTGAGAATCTATAAACTAGACTGTTAAATGTTGGTAGACTCTAAAAAAGTTCGCCTACTGCTCACAAAATTAGAGGCGAACGCACATACTGAATTCGTGAACTTTATTTTACCCCGGAAAACGAGAAACAACATCTTGTCTTAAGCTGTTCATGTTTCAAAAAATTATTTTGCACCACGACTTCGCTGTTCAACAAACAATGGGAATGCTTAAATTTAGTCCAAAAATATAGCAGTGACTACAGAACGTTCGCGTCAATCGTTAATAAACACTGTGACGATTTAAAATTATCTGAACTTAGCACGGATAACTTTAAATGTTTAATTCTCGTGTAAGGACTGGTATCATGAAATGGCGAAGAAATCAGACGTAGTTTTAAAGTGAACCACATTTAACATTACAGAAATAACTGAAAGTGTCAAAGATTTATAAATGTTAAACATGATTCGAAAGACATATAAAAGTCGGGCATTGCGCACATATAAAAGTACGTAAGAAGACACATCTTAACTCTTTTTCAAAACAACTAAAAACAAGAGTGTATATTTTCACGCTACTAGAAAAAAAGCCAACCTAATAAAAAAACAGGATAGATTACCATCGATCCCTGTCTCTGCTGCGGAGCTCTCCATTTGGGTAACGCATTATCTATACCGTTTTAAAACATGTCTAAGTTGTAATAAAGTCGGATGAAAGAGTTCATAATGCAGAAGGAATAGAAGAAATATAAGTCTGGTTAAATCTGCAAAAAACAAACGAACAGGACGGCAGAATAATCAGACAATATGTACGAGTAACAACCCTGAATAAAAATGTAAAATTACAATGAAATATTGTTCAGACCTGTCGATTAGCAACATGCACACGTGGGGAAGTTTTTAAAAACCGACACTGCAAAGAACCAACCAGAAAAGTGACTTGAGAAAAAATGAAATTCAAGCGAGGAAAATTTTTCAGACATTACTTTAAACAGAGCTACCAAAAAGTGAAAATATTCGTACTAAAATATACCAACAATGACTTTGGCACCGACGTATTTCATCGGTGCAACCTATAGGGCTTGCCAACCAACATTTTTGGACAGAAAATTTTAAAAGATCTGACAACCGAGTCAGAAAAACGAAGGACATAGTGTTCCTCAGTGCTGGTGCTGGATCAATCTCAGTCTATACATCCGTACAACCACTCTTGTTCTCTGTTGTATTCTTCTTTTCTCGATATAATTGTTTTCTCGAAACTCCGAGTTCATGTTTATTTTCCGGACCCTTTACATAATGACGACAATAATAAAGAACAATGTGTATTATTTGAGTATGAATAACTAAATAAACATAAATCCAGTTCGTCACTCAAAAGTTAGCGAGTAAACCCGTGCTTTTGCTAGACTTTGGATAAAACTATTTCAAATGGTGAGGGGAAGCAAAAAAGAAAATACGAGGTCAAACCACCCTTCTTTTCTTGAAATGAATTCAGAAATAAATCATTTAATCTACATAAATAGTAAACAGTGGGTGATTTGCTTTCAAACCATACATAATGATATAATAGTTTATACATGAAAAATTAAATTACTGATGTAATTCTATGATTTTATACTACTAGAGTAATATATCTCGATAAATGGTGAAGGCGAACACTGGTGAAAAATAAGATGTTTTGTCACTATGACGGGGTTATACACGAGAGTAAAAAAATGATGTTGAATTACATTCGTAAATATATTTCTATAGCAAAAATATATTTCTATAGTAAATATAAATATAGTAAATAAATATATTTCTATAGTCTATAGCGGTGCTATTAAAAAAACATACCTTTTAAAATATTGCTATGTGTATTTACAAATGTAAAGAAACGATATCCATAATAATAATGCATTACATATGTTTTAAAGTAACGTCTACATCTATAAAGAATCATATTAAAGTATTATTTGTTAAGGGATACGATATAGTATGATATGATATGGCAGTTCAGCAAGATGCTCTTAAATAATAAATTTTACGGTTCATATTTTTAAAATATTCTCGTTTTATATCAGATTTTATTTAATGGAATCCCTTTACTATTATTTGGCTTTTATTATTATATTAATACATTACTAATTGCTAGGTGTGTTCCATTTTGTTTGTGGGCAGATTAAACTGTTGATTTTTGTGGTATTATTTCCCATGTTATAAGTTCGTATATCTTTATTATTCTGAATTCATAGATTAATAATTTTTGGTATACATTATTTACAATGATATTTTATTTAAACTAATAATTAATGCCTGTCTAAACTGAGTTTCTCAGATTTTACATATTCTGCACGTTCTTTCTAACATATAACAACAATGTAAACGCAACATGTGTTCAGAAAACATTCTATTCGAATACAGACAATAATACATAACTTCTAATTACTAAGCAGATAACACGAGTCATATATTTTATGTTACTCACATTGAAGACAAATCACAACGTATCTCGATATAAATGTCGTCAAGTGTATTTGTTAAGTTTCGACTACCGTCCTCGTTTCCGGTCTTTCATTTTGCCTGAACCCATTTCAAAGTTGTCTGTCTCGTAACGTCTATACTTTCGTTTCATCTGATTTCATCTTTGGTGACTTAGTAGAATTCCAGCGAAGTTTTTATAGTTCAATCACAAGTTGATGACAGTTAAACCACGATATACGTACAATAAAATTTTAATACAGTACCAAATATTTATATTATGAAATTGAGTCGTAAAATGAAACACATATTCGCTAAATAAAGCTAATTTAAGATCGGGTTATCAACATTATTCGTGATCTGTTAATTGTAAAGATACACTATTGCGCTAAAAATGATGTTCTCTCTTTCCTACGGACTATTTCGCACAGGAGAACATCTTACCAGTCTTGTTATGTGTAAATTTCATGATAAGTGCTCGACTGAGTTCTATCTCAGGTTCAAAATGTGTAAAATATTCACAGCGAAAACTTGTGAAGCTTTAATAACTGTAAAATATGGCAAATTCCTCCTATCTGTACGTATCTAAAACTAAACGGAACTTCCAAATAACTTCCCATCTAGACTTTTATTGTTCCTTGTTTTCATACACGACATCCCTGATAAAATTGTGTCCGAGATGGGTATATTTGCTGATGACACCACGCTCTAATCTTGACATGTAGGAAAAACGAGCGCGCACATATCCAAGGCAATAGCTGAATCCTTAGAAAATGACAGTCTGTAGTTAAATGGGGACATAAATGGATGGTAATATTAAATGCTACTAATACAAAGCTCCTTAAATTTAACAACTAAAATAAACTTTTAAACCACCGATTCCCATTACGAATAACAGTACAACGTTCGAAATACTCGGCCTAACATTAACAGGTAAGATGAATTGGACCACATACATAGAATAAATTGCCAAATTTGCTGAAAGTGGGCTCTCTCTTACGTGCTAGAAAACCTCTTATACCGGCCAGTATTCCATATCTCTACAACGCCACAATACGCCCATGCCTGGTGGATTATTGTCACATTTTGGAAAGTGCATAATCTACTATCTCCTCTCTCTTAGACAGGTCCAAAAAGAGTATCTTATCATGACACTAGACATATTCAAAGCTGAATAAACATAATCGTTTTTAAATCTTATGATAACAAATTTTTCACTTAAATATTAAGATTCTGATCATTTCATCCATCGTGTCTAATTATCTCAATAACCTTTATCATCGAGTTACATTTGGCGTTGCTAAGCGTGGAGTCATTACTAAAAAAATAATAATAGAATGACAGGTAATGCATGGCAGTACACATTTGGTTTGATTACTATGAAAACAGTGGTTTATAATGGGTATGGTTTTGTGGTGGATATTGAATAGGAAAGCGTGAAAATATGACATACATACATACATACATATAGGTGTTGTCTATTATATATAGTTATCCATATGTATATAAATACTTAGAAATCATGTTAGTTTTATTTATTAATATTGGAAAACGAATAAACTTTGTCTCGCGTATTCTGTGAGTACAATGATTTGTAACATTTTCCGTTATAAGTTATTAATCATCGCCTTACTTTCGGTATGGTTTTACCTTGTTATTCTCACTCACGTTCTGATCAAAACAGTGAAGAATCATCGATGTGATTACAACACTTTCCATGTTTGGGAACAGTATGATATGTATATAAATCGAGCCGCTTAGAATAAAAAATTAACACGATGCATCTAAATTAGCAACATAATTTGAGGCATTCATTTCATACACTGGTATCACGGTGCGATATTTTAGACGATAAAGTACATAAATGAAGTTGATTATAAGCGTTGTACAATTAACAGACAAGTAATAATCGATATTAGTTATATATATGTATATATATATATATATATATATATATATATATATATATATATACTTTACTATTTCATGTATATACTTATATCATATTATAATGTAATATAATATATTACAGATATATAATTTCAGTATTTATTTCAACGGTCATCAATACATGATTAGCGCATTGCGGTAACATGGATATATAATAATGGAAAGTTAGTTACACATAAACGCTGATGTTTTATTTCCTGGAAATCATCAGGCTGATTGCAATTTGCCCTGTTGATTTCTCCCAGTAATGAAAAATAAATGACTCTATGTCGCCTACTTGTCATATATATATATATATATATATATATATATATATATATATATATATATATATATATATATATATATCATGAATGAAACAACATTCTCTCAAATCGAAAAACATTTCTTCAAGTGGATTTACATATCTGATGAAAGCGGACCACCGCTTGAAACGCGTTATATAAAATTATAAAATGACAAAACAACAAAATAATAATTAAATGTTGAAAAAAACATTCTACAAATGTTGGTAGCCTTACTCCTTTACATATATACTTTTCTATCGTTGGAACTGCACTAATACTGCACTACCCTCTTTTATATATATATATATATATATATATATATATATATATATATATATTGATTTTTACACACATTATTGGTTGCATATGTGCATACATGTTTCGGGTGAACTCTTCATAGAGAGTCAACCTCTTCAGATCAAATACGAAGAATGTGTCTTAAGAGGTTGACTCTCTATGAAGAGTACAACCCAAACATGTATGCACATATATAACACATAATGTTTGTATGAATAAAAATGTATACTAAAAAACAACTTTACTTATTATTGAGCACTTTTTATAAACACTGATTACAGATTAACATCTACAGAAAATAATATAATACATGTACACTATATATATATATATATATATATATATATATATATATATATATATATATATAGATATTGAATAAAGTACGTTTTCTTCAGTTATGATGCGCTGTGAGCAATTCATAAAATGATTTTATCACGATTTAAGGTATCATGTGGTATGCACCTTCAATTCTACATAGCCGTTCCGATCAGAATTGCTGCTAGTCATTTGATAATTCTAATTTTGCAGTGAACGTTTCCGTTGATTCCGTTCATTTCTTTTATTTGGTTTGGATTTTAATGCGTATTCTATTTTGTTTGTCGGCAGATAATACTGTAGTTTTTTTGTTGAATTATTTTCTATGCATCAGTCAATTTACATTCTGCATATGATTTTTACTAATTAAAGAGGAGAAACACTATTTGTGTGTTTCGTTTGCTATTTGTTATGCGATGTTTTGTTCCATTTGACGTTCTGTTGCAATGCATACTGCGAATATTTTTACTGTTTTTATACGCTGCATTAATCAAGGTCCCGTGTGATATGTTCAATATACTTGAAGTTGTTTTATGTCAAAACTGCGTACAGTATGTTCTTCATTGTTGATTTTGTTGCGCTCGCTTGCTCTCTACGCCATTGATTATCAAGCATTTACACGGTAGGGAGCAATTTGCTATGGGGCTACGATTGCATTAGTTGCTTTTATTGCTGGCATTATTATTGTTGTTCCCTTTAGTGTAGTTGTATGCATTGCAGTTAATTCTATTATCATTTTTAGTTAATGAGTCGTTAGATAAAACATCATTCATGTTCCGCTTCTTTTCTCTCAAAGGTCTGATCGATGCCGTCATAATTTTGTGACGACATCAACTGTGCACGATCATCTCACGTTAATTCAAGTAACGTCATCGACGGCCAAATTGTATCGGAATTTTAGCGGAAATATGAGGAATTTCTGCGTTAGTTTTCTTATTCAGTCATAAGCTTCTATTACAGTTACATTAACATTAACGCATGATACAATTTTCAAAGCTATTAAATATTTTCAGCTTTGCGTTGTCTTGCGCAAAACTTTAAATATCGATTAATCAAAACGCCCGGCATAGTGGATACTGACACCTGTAAGGATTGACAATAATAATCACTGACTGGTCATCAATTTACACGCTCACACACTTACAAATATATATATATATATATATATATATATATATATATATATATATATGTACATATATATATATATATATTTATTTTATATATATTTATATTTGTATATGTATATATATATATGTTTATATATATATATATTTATGAATATATATATATATATTATATATATATATATTTATATATATATATATTTATATATTTATATATATAGTTATAGATATACATATATTTATGTATATAGATATTCATATATATATGTATGTATTTATATATATATATATTTATATATATATTTATATATTCATATATATATATATATATATTTATATTTATATATATATATATATTTATATATTTATATATATATACACATTTATATATACATATATATGTATATATGTATATATATATATATATATATATTATATTATGAAGAGCCCTGTATGACTAAAAGCCTGTAGGTCCACTAGTTTTGATGTGGAGAGGGGTGAACTTTGTTCGAGTTTAGTGCAGGTCGAAATGACATCCATTTTGGGACAAATAGATGTGTTCTCAGAATAAGTAATTCCAAGAAGTCATAACAACTGGTGAAACCTGACCGACTTCAAACGTTGAGGTTTAATAAAAGTCAGGCCAGTTTTCGTTAGGATTTGCATGGCAGAACAAAGAGCGGTGACGTCACTTAGTGTTGTCGAAAACGGGAAATGATCACTCCGTCATGGGATCTTCAAGCGACAATATCGTCGTGAGAGAAAGTGGACAAAGTTATCCAAAGATGTAGACAAATAAGTTAAGACTACGTCTTTAAAAATGAGACAGAAGATCGACATCTCGCCCCGTCTACAGAATTTAGAAGTTAGCAGATAATACAAGATTAAAAGAAGAAGCAACCTTAGATGATAACTCTCTCCTGAGTAAAAGAATATTCAGACCAATAAATCGTTCACGACTCTCTGAACGTATCGTCGAAGTCCTTTCTTTCCACGCCAGCAAACAGGAGGCCACTAGACGAAGGAAGAAAAACCCACGGCAGAGCTATCAACGATGAAGAGATCCGGCCAAGGTAATTAATTCGGACCAGTATGTAACACGCATATATATATATATATGTATATATATATATATATATATATATATATATATATGTGTGTGTGTGTGTGAAGATCCTCAGATGCTAACAGCTTCTTTCATTTAGATGGCCTTCTTTTGTAATTCCCTCCCTTCCGTCTGTTTCCATGACTTTACCGACATGCAACAATTCAAATGTAATGTCATGGAAACAAACATCTCACTGTACAACTCTTCACTTAAGACGCCCTCTATAATTCTGGCCACTTATTTCTGAGGACTAATTTCTATGAAGACTGGCCACTAATTTTCGAAACTAATTTCTAAGCACATCCCTTTCTAAAAAGGAAACACACATCTCACTGTACAACTGTTGATATAAGACGCTCTATATAATTCTGGCCACTAATTTCTGAAGACTAATTTCTCTGAAGACTAGCCACTTATTTTTTAAACTAATTTCTAAGCACATCCCTTTCTAAAAGGAAACACACATCTCACTGTACAACTGTTGACTTAAGACGCTCTCTATAAGTCTGACCACTAATTTCTGAAGACTAATTTCTATTAAGACTGGCCACTAATTTTTGAAACTAATTTCTACGCACATCCCTTTCTAAAAGGAAACAAACATTTCACTGTACAACTGTTGACTTAAGACGCTCTCTATAATTCTGGTCACTAATTTCTGAAGACTAATTTCTATGAAGACTGGGCACTACTTTTTGAAACTAATTTCTAAGCACATCCCTTTCTAAAAGAAAACAAACATCTCACTGTACAACTGTTCACTTAAGACGCTCTCTATAATTCTGGCCAATAATTCTCAGAAGCTCTTACGTCTTACTGGCAATATTCTTTGTTTGGGTAAATTAAACAAAGAACTATAATTAAAAAATAAACTTTATACGTCTAATTTATTATTGTTAAACTTAGTTCCAATCTCTGGCTCCCTAATGTAAGATATTCACATCAATAACTCGGCTTTTCCTACAACGAAACTTGGTTTCTCTCTGCGTGCTTAGCGTCTCAAAATTTTTTTTTAAAACAAAGCTTATTCGCAAGGCGTTCAAGTCTGGAATACACATTACCAAGGGACTGCTTCCCTGCAGTTTGTGGTTTTCTTCACGTCAAATATCAAGTAATTCGAGCTTTGCCATTCCATCGATATTGTTAAATCCTGTAATACTAACATTATCTCTTCACTGACTATCATTCCAGCGTATTAACCATTAATCTCGAATGTATCAGCACGTATCAAGGCTAAAGCCTTGATACTTGCTGATACATTAGTAAAAATGTGATTTTTAGCAAATACATAACTATTTTATTCTTACAAATTATATGTTTACTCATAGATCATTGTCCTGGTACTATGTCGATTCTTATACATTATGAATATATGTTATCAAAACGAAACATAAGAATCAATAGTATGTCGTTGCACATAAACTATCGCTTTTTAAATCAAAATTAGAAATGTAAAGATGTAATATTATGTAGTTCTACGTAACATGCCTCTGTTTTCCAATAATTGTAAGGTCTCGGAAGCGCCGAGAGTTGACGAAACTATTAGCCAATCAGGTTGCAGCAGGCATTAGCCAATCAGGTTTAAGCAAGCAGACGAGAACTTTTGAAATAAATTAATTTCTACGATTTGCACCGCGTTAAAAAAAAATGAATCTACGATCTGTTTCAGTGCGTTGAATCTCCTGAAAGACTCATTAAGTTCTGCTAGCTAGGTTCGCGTCTAACGAAAGACTAACCTTAACTTTTAAACCGTTACCCTAGCGCATAAAATGTTAAAAGAAAACATTGAAAAAAAAATTCCGTTTATTTGTTATATAAGAAAAATCACTTTTTTAAACTGTTTGTTGCACAAAAAACACATTTTATTTTTTAAATATTTGCTTAAGAATGGTTCATTTGACAAAAATAAATTAATATCTAATTAATAACAGTTGTTTAGCTACGGTTTGATCGTTCTTTATTTTGATACATGTGTTTTACCATTATTTTCTTCGTCTAACTTTGGTTATTTGCGACTTTTCTTTAATTCGTCGTCTGCCTGTCTTCAATTTTTGTCTGGCAGTCTTTAGCTCGTCAACTCTTCCGAGACCCCAGCACCCCAAAAATGGTCACTTTGGATTGGGACAAAAATAAAAATTGCGTCCGTCTAGTAGGTTTCTCCTCGACTAATCGAGCACAGAAAAGACGAAGTTCCGCATCAGAACAGCTTGCCCCTATGTTATTTCGTCGGTAACGCAATTTTGAAATATCAATTTATTTCGTTTGTCAAGAGTAGATTTGAAATAAAATTTACATCGCTAAACGAGCATGTTAAATTAAGATAAACTTAGAATATCCGTCCCTCCTCAAAGATTTGTACTTGTAGTTAAATAATAAAGTCTTTACAAATAAGATGGAGTGGTATACTAATATATGTTATGTCATTACCCATGGACTGTTGCTTTTTAGTATCCAACAATAAAACCTATAAAACGAAATGAAAGAGGTGTACTCGTTTTAAGAGTATGGTAATAACCTCTCACTCACGGGAGACAGGTAGACCGACTAGTTTGTAATATTTTACAGTCAATACTTCTTATAAATTAATCGAATTTCAGATATATCATTTCTTAACCAATCCACTTGCATGTAATATCAAATCTGTCTGCTCTGAAATAGTGTGCTTAGCGTTTGGGAACACAGATTTCGCGGACTTTCGAGCGGACATGTCTTAATCATAATGTAACACGACATGTGCCAAATTTGAACTTTTTCATTTCCTGTTCCAGGGCCACATGCAACGACAGTCGAGCCACGTTCGATATAACAGAAAAATAAAGGGAAAGAAAAAAATATAAAACAAATTATTTTTTCGTCACCTAGTCATCAGCTTTGGAAATCGCCCACGTCTTCAGCAAGACCGGGCTATTTGTGTTTAACCTTTTACCTGGCACTAATAAATCCAATTTTATGTAGACGGTGATATTTTATGTAATTTTCTGTGTGTGTAATAGAGTTGATATCTTGATGCAATTCTGCTTTCCAGCGATCAATCGAAAATCGAAAATTTAAGAGGAGAAAAGGGAAACCATCTACACACATGGGACGACGTATAAATCAGATACAAAGTAAAAGAGTGTAGAGTAAGATGTAGCAGTGCATAACTTAGGGGGTAATTGTCTAATAAGTTGACCTTGACTCAATACCATATGCAAACTAAGGCGAGTGAAAGAAAAATCAAACATTTGTTGATTGCCAAGGAACAGTTGGTAAAAAGTAGTTCTTTTTAATTAACTTCTACACCGAGATTGGAGGAAGGATGCTACCTTTTACCCAGGTGTACCCATATATTTACCTTATAATTCTGAATATCTACAAAGGTGGCATCAAGTACTATTTTGAGTAAACTGAGGATTCAACACGACTCACTCGGTTCATTAACGAATACGAAACCATTATACCAAATTGTTGTGAAGTTGTTCCACAGTAAATAATAAATAAAGGAAGTCAAGTTGGTTTAACAAGTGTATTAACAATATAAGAAAGTGACTAGCTTTTGGCTAGACAGTTACAAAACTGCGTTTTGTCTCCTGGTGTCTCGCACTATTTATAGTGGCAACCGGTGTTGTTTCTCCTGTGTAAGAACGGCCGGTGTAACACAAATTAACCGAGCTGAAACAGCTGCTGAAATGGTATAATCGTATTCATTTTAGCAAAATATGTTATCAATGTAGAGTTAGTACATGTATTACTGAACAGATACTATCTTATGTCTGAAGCCTAAACTATACTCTTACTATATTTTAGTGCTTATGTCTGTTTAATATACAATTTCAGAGTAATGTACTCTCTTGCAATTCTCAATTCAGGAGCGGTAGTGCAGTATATGTTGTTTTGTCAAGATACCATACTCCCAGGAATTATCATTTTAAATACGGAGATATGGCGATGATGTTGTATATATTCTCTTATTATGATACTATCCTACCATTTTAGATAAATGCTTCTATTTATCAGTTCTTTTGTCATGAGATCGTCCTACCAGGCATTGCCTCCTCGTTTGAGGGGAAGTGTATTATATATTCTGTTGTCAATATATTATCTTCTCCATTTATTTGACAGGGTTTATTATTTCTTCTATTGTTATGAGACAGTGCTTCGAGTTGTTATCTTCTTCTTTGGGGTATTTTAGTACATGTTCTATATATACTAGCAAAAATAGGCGACCGCAAGAAGGGTATTATTACTAGTGAATATAATACGCAGTGATAAACACATAGGATTTTTTGGCTGAAGGAAAACATAAAGAAATAAACAACATGTTTTGTTATTTAAAAGAATGCAATCATTTAACAAAAAAACATGTTGGTGTTTCGTGCGATGGGTGTGTCAGAAGAAATTGGCGGATGAACGTCATTATTGAAATAATTGCCAATGACAGAAATGATCTTTGCGATGGAATTTCTTTGTCTTCTGTCAGGATAATGTCGATCAACTTTCTTGATGGCTTTCGATTCTGTGTCATTTTTTTACCATTTTTATTTAGAACCGTCCAAATTGACAATTAATAGTTTCTTTGCGTTGGTTGTTTCTTAGGTCAGCCTGCCACACTTATATTGGCAATATAATTTGTAAATGCGTCCAGGCTCTATTCAGTTGGTTCGTCACGCTTAACGTTATGAGCATGCGTCCACGCATAACTTTTCAAAGTATATGCCCCTTTTTCGGTCGGTCTGTCACGTTGAAGTTTCAAATATCATTTTTATCAGTGAGAGAATATTATGTAACAAATAATCAGACAAAACGTAAAAATGACGATGACATTTTTAATGTCAATGCTAGGATTAAGCACTTGTATTTATGCTGTCCTCACTCAGACGAGGAAATCTTCATTGACGAAAGCAAATCTTATTTTTGTTAATTCCGGAGTGCCACTACCTTGGTAAAGTTTAAATGTATCACATAAAAACCTACTGCCTGTCTAACTTTGTCCTCATAGAAAGGCAAGTAAGTACAGACTAAATAATTGGTCCCCCAATTTTATAAATCGGGGGACTTATGTTTTGAGGCATGTCTGTCCGTCCGTCCGTCCGGATTTTTCTCCGCAACCATCAATTGAATTTCGCTGAAATTTTGCATGAAGTTGTAACTTTGGTCAGGTTAGAAAGTGACATCCTCCGATTTTTAAAAAAAAATCTGGTTAGCCCCCCAGAGGGTCAAAAGACCCCGAAATGGCAAAAAATGACATTTTTTTACCCCATAACTTTTCATCCGTCAATTCAATTTCTCTAAAACTTGGCCAAAATGTGGAGGCAATTGTTTCTAATAGAAAATAAGTAGGAACAAATCTGGTTCGCGCCCCCAGGGGATCTTAAGCCCCTAAATTGCAAAAATGACCCTTTTCTCCCATAACGTTTGATCCATCCATTCAATGTTTCTGAAACTTGGCCAATATGTAGAGGCAATTGTTCTGGATATAAAATGAGCATCCTTGACCTCATAACAAATTTGTTCGCGCCCCCAGGGGATCAAAGGGGGTCAAAAATGCCCCAAATTGCCCAAATGTATTACATTTTACACTCGCTACATCGAGTCACATACAAAGGGGGACCACGCATGCGCGGCTTGTTTGAAATTGCTTTTTATCCTTATATCCGTACACGTAACATTATGAGAGTGTTTTGTCTCGACTGATGCGTCGATCACACTTCACTGTGCATTATCATATTGTCGTCTGTAACAGTGATTTGTGAAATATATTATGTCGTTTGTAACGCTTTATTTTTGAAACAGCATATACTTTGGTCTGTCTCAGTATTATATCAAGTTACGCATGTGTATATGTTATTTATTTATTTCTTACACATATTTTAACCCCAAACAAGGCAAACCGTCACTGTAACCGTATAGGGCTACTGAGAATTAGGGTGTAGGTTTTCGGTGTCATCCTAAGTTGGAAACTGTGTAGCGAGATGTCTGTTTACATTAGTTTTAAACCTCTGTATATCGGTACAGCCGGGGAAACAGGGAGCAGGGATGGGGTTTCAGAGGCCGGCAGCACGAGAAAAGAAGCTATTTCAGTAGAACGCTCTCCGGTATCTAGGGAGCTCCACATGGAATGAATACGATTTAGCTGAGTGTCTAGTTGGTCCAGTGGGCACTAGAACAGCCAGTTCATCGGAGCACAATCCATTGAAGTATTTGCAAAACAAGCCCAAGGATGCAGCATTGCGGCAATGGGATAGGGGCTAGAACTTGGTGAATAGTGAGGGACCTATTAAGTAAGCGACTCTTTTTTTCGGACCTCGTCTAAGAAGTTAAGACTAGTGGTTGATGCACCAGCTCAGATGTGGAAACAATACTCCATGTTTATATAGTTATATTTACTAAATTAATTTACATACCATTATTAATTTTGAACACAGCTGTAAGTAGTCGTTAAGTGCACTATAATTAATTTAATTTAGTTTTATTATGAGAGCGTATAATCGGATGGTAGCCCCTCATGAAAAATCAGATACCTTTAATTTTTTAGTGAAATGTTAACAAGTATTAAATATAAATTTATAAATATTCCTCAAATGTTGCTTTCTCTGAAATATTGTAAAAAGGTTCACGGTAAATAATAAAGGCGTAACCTTCGATTTAAAAATTCTAATATTTTAGATTTGTATTCAATTTGACCCATAGTCATTGGACACCAATTTAGCAAGACTCCCTGGAATTCAATTTCTTCTCATTCTTGACAGATTAAAGCCTTTGATTTTAGTCATTTCTTGAACAAAAATCATGTATTGGGTTTTAATAAAATTGGAATAAGTATTCTAGCCATGAGATTTAGTATCATTATATCTTAATTTGAATCTTCGTAAAGCGACATAAAAATGGAGTAAAACTGTTTTATTCGAAAAATAAATGTAACCTTTTGTGAAATGAGTATTTTAGTGTAAATATTGATTTACTCCTCTCCAGGAGTTAGGCACAAGGCCAGTTTTTATCTTACTCCAACAAGTAAGATGTGACCAAAGGTCGGGTCGGGAAAGTGGGGTTTAAAAATTATCTGTGCAGCCCCGTCGGCATTCCCCGGTAGGGGCGCCTCAGGCAGTAAGCAATAAACTTACTCCTCCTCAAAGAGGGGAGGCGAAGCCTGAGAAGGTGGACCTCCTAGAACTGCACAGGGCAGACCCATTGACCGGCGTAAATACACCAGTATGGTGTGCAGTATCCATCGGAACAGATACTACACTTTGATCTTAGCCAAAAGGCCAAGAAGTATAAGATAGCATTTGCATCGGTACACCAACATGTAAACAATTTTGGTTTATAGTATTAGACCTGTCTATAAAGCATTATCATATGATTTGTAATTTTTTCTGATTGATCTGTCACACTAACATCTGAATTGGTATTCTTTTCATCGTCACACTATGCTATTTTCTCTCTGACGCTATTTTAAAAAATATAATTTTCTTTCGTCCGTCACGTTTATATTTAAAATAGAAGTTTCTATCACAAAACACGCAGATGAAATGGACGCATCTAAAAACATCCATTTATGCAGTTTTCTTTTCCTGTTCGGATTGAAAGTGTTATCGTTTCTGAAAAAGTAATGTCCGACTTGGTGCCAACCGACTGTAGCGAAGAAATCCGTATACGAAAAAGAATAAATGTCTGTGTGTCTCTGAAAACGAATAAACATGCATGACAGATTTTAGGAAAGATGGATATCATATTAAGACTTACGTGTGTCGAATATCAAACGCGGCTTATGCAAAAGAATAAAAAATGTGTTTAGCAGCAAAAGACGTTCTATGGAATCGCACGTAAGAATACATTAAGAGAAAAACATGTAGGATTTAAAAAAATGAACAAGATACACAAACAGCAATCCAAATAATACTACTAAGCAATAATAATAAATTATAAGTAATGCATTAGCTCGTTTCATAATCACGATTTCTTCCGGAAATACTTCATAAACACCAGATATTTATATTCATATTGTTTAAATAATCTATATGTTTTGTATGCATATACATAAAATAGAAATGTATAGACCTTAATCTAGGGCGACTCGAAGGCTCCAGTTTCATTGGTTACTACACCAAGATGTAAGGAAATGACGCCACTACATTTCCTATATTGCCTTACTTACTCTTGACCCTCGCCTAATCATGATGAGTGTTTTTCAATGAGACAACAAGCATCAACTTTAGTCTTAAGAATGGTGCGGCTGATTATCGAACATCGGGAGCTTAGCCCATTTACAAACAATCGAACCACTAAGCAAAATAGACTAGACTTACAATTAAGATTGTTTAATCAGCTGTGACAATGGGATTACAGTTGTAGAATATAATATATAGAAATAAATAGTAACGCTGAGAGAGGCATCTATTAATACGTTTGAGAGAGGGGCAGACAAAATAAGCCAACAACAGAAGGAATTAAATGAACACCAATGCGCATGCGACCATTGAGCATGTAGGTATATCCTCTTTCTGTTACTGGAGCGTAATCAAAGTCTTGATTACAATTTTTAAGGCAGTTTAAAAATATATCTGTAAATAAACGTTTTTTATATCAGTTTGATAGTTTTATGGACCAGCATTGAGTGCTCAGTTGGGCACCTTCCAGAAACGTAACCACAGAGTATGGCGAGATTAGAAACATCTATTCGAAAAGAGTTTTCCGGAATTGAAGAGATAATACTATTATTTCTCTGTCAAAGCATAAAAAGGTTCTAGCTGCGGCACATCCGCAAATTTAGCAGCAGCACTGTATCGCTGGATTAGCTGTCTCCTATACAAGTAGTACTTTATAAGACAGTAGAATGATCCAACCATTTTTCCAGCAATATTAGAAACAAATTGTAGGTAAGTCTTCCAATTCAGATCTGAAGTGAATTAAGTCATGGAAGCTTATCAAAGCAGGAATGTTCATCCGGGAGATATACATCCATTTAAACTGAAACAAACCATTGACCTGACCGTTAGTTATTGAAAGAGAGAATATTGGTTCATAAACAGAGTTTTCTTTTAAAAAAACGTCTTTAGAACAGTACACACTGCCACGGACATTAATATATTGCACATTATACATGACCATCCCCGAATCCAATGTCATCAGATACTTTTCTATCCGTCTTCTTATGTAATCAAATGTCGTGCATTTCATTCGTTTTCAAGCGTCTCATATTATTGTTTATCGTCTAACTTAAATTACTATTAATCCTTATCAAAGTATGTCTTTTGTTTTTTTTTGTTTTATTTTACTTCAGTAGAAGTTCTAAGAAATTAATGGGCCCCTTTCCTGGGGCTAACACTTGATCTCTATATGAGATACATAGATTTTCGAATATTACATTAAAGTTCTCACTTACCTCTCAAACGTTGAGTTTGTAAATAAGTTAAGAAAATTAAATTTCCTCTCTCGAAATGTACCAGTAAACTATTTTATAGTATATATCTTTCTTATAGTCTTTGTGTCTTACCAGATTGCAGGACAAGAAGTCATCTAATCTGGTGGAGTATCCAGCTACGTGCTGTTACTTTAGGTAACATTAATAAGAAAATGTGCACCATTCGTCGTATTAGCCAGTGTATATTCGTGTTGAGGGGATCTTATTCGAGCTTCGAATACTATGTTCTTTTTACCAGTTGGTCAGAGGTTGCTTGTAGGGTGAAGTATCCTCGTGTTAGGTTGTCCTAACAACCCCTTGTACAGACACTCTAGAGACTCGATGTAAATGTCTAGTAGTATATTATAATTATTCTTTTGGACTTGGTTTGGTAGTTTGGTTTGGTAGTTTTGTTTTACGGCATATCAACCCTTTTTGGGTTATTTAATGCCGAATCTGGTCTTGTTTTTTTCTCTTTTTTGTTTCCTTCCCCTTTTAATATCTGTTTCTATTTAACCCATAGTTGGGACCCTAACAGGTACTACCACTCCGGGTCAGGGTGGACCTGGGAGCAATGGTAATTAAGAGTAGGCTCCACATTCCCCAAAGTCCGTAAGCCGGATCTCACCATCGGATGTAGTTTAAGGTCATATCCAGGACCGGGAGTAGGGTAGGAAAAATAAAAATAAAAAAGGGGAGGGAGAAAGGGAGAGGGGCTGTTGTTTTTGGTTTTGGTTTTGTAGAACATAATTAAGTTTTACAAAAAAAAAAAAAAAAAAAAAAAAAACGTCAATGTAGGTGAATTTCGTCTCAGGGAGCCACAGGGCAGCCTGATCTGGTATCACCAGTTTTGGACTTTGAATTCGGTTAAAATAAATATTGATAGTGTACAATTTTACAATAATCTTTATAAATGAAATATATAAGATGATAGACTACAATAGCGCTTATAAAAGAATGTAAGACAATAGTGAATAATGGAATCTCTAATAGAATGTATACATAGAAGTAATCTTCTTTGTTTTAAAGTATGAAATCCATGAACAAATCATGCAAAGTTATTAAATATTTTAAAACAATTTTAAAAAGTGTATAATTATTTAAAAAATATACGCTAGCTTAAATTAATGAAAAATTAAGTTTATTTCGATATTTAAATTATGTAAATGATAAAAAGGGATATTATTATGAAAATTTTCAAGATTTATATAATACGTATGAAATATATAAAACGAAGTATAAAATAAGAAAAAACAATAAATATATTAATAAATTTAAAAAATAATACAAAAAATGATAGATATTAATATAAACTAGGCGGGTGATCCACTTCGTTAATACTGACGTCGCAAGAAGAAAGAAAAATGTCTAGTTTTTCCATGACTTTCAAAAATAATTTAACGTTTTTAAATGAATATTTCGAAAATATATACTTAAAAATACAAAATAGTAATTTAAAGTTAATGAAAAAAAAATATTTCTTAGAGAAGGTGTTGCAGGGCTCGGTCACGGATAATCTGTCTTAAAACTGAGAAATTAGACAAAAGGAAAAAGTAACGACAATAGAAAAGAAGAGATGGCTAACGTAGTTGAGTAGTGTAGAAATAGTCATCGTTTTTATTGCAGGAAAACTTTAGAACCCAGAGGGCGAGAAGGGCTAGAAGGGCAGAAGTGACGTCCCTTGAACATGGACAGCAGGACAAATTGGATGGACAAGAAACACCGTACTTTTAACCTGGCCAACAAGAAAAAGTTGTAATAACCTCTTAGGAACATAGACAAGACGAAGAGTTAGAAGGACAGGACTGGGGGCAATGGAACCTGAATAGCAAGAAAGATTTGATTGACACGAAAGACATCTCAGGTAGCTGGACAGCTGGAACCTTGAAGTGATGGATGAATAGAAATGGTGATCAGAAACCTAGACAACAGGACATGGTGGAATAGCGGTTCAGGAACCGGGACAACAGGAAGGAATTGATGTAAAGGAGTTACGTCTCTCGAACATGGACATCAGGACGGAAATAGATCAAACGGTGAAGAGACAGTCTGGGAAAAGTGGGCATCTCAGTGTGACTATTTGGTGCTGACTTATTCCTGAGATGTCAAATTCATCCGAACCCTTGCTCCAGCTCCTACTCAAACTAATTCAGCTCCAGCTCTCGCTCCAGCTCCTGTAGCGCTTGCTCAAGCTCTTGTTTGGACTTCTGCAGCACCAGCTCCAGCTCCCTATACTGCTTTCTGTTTTCACAGCTTCGGCTTCTGCCTATTCAGTGTTCGCCGATGTCTTTAAAGTGTCCGGTGGCGTCCTGCCTTTTCAGTTCCACTCGACGTACCACACTTGGCTGTTCCTGCCAGTCTAGCGCTTAGCCAGGCTACGTACACACGGGCCAGACATAATTGGTGCACCTAATTACACGCCAGGGACGTTCAAATCAAACACCGTGTAACGTCAGCCCATGTTGTCTGGTTTTTAGAGACAACATTCCTGTCGATCCAGCCTTTCTTGCTTTCCAGGTTCCAAAATCGCTTTTCATGTCGATCTATCCTTTCCGACTATCTAGGTTTCAGGGACTTAATTCCTGCTCTACCAGCTCTTTCTGTTAGTCAGAATCCAAATACGTCCTGCAAGCCTAGTTTTGTTCTACTTTATTCATGTGCGTTCGTCGTCTATTCTTTGCTGTTATCGTTATTCTTGGCCTGTGTGTACTTTCTTAGTTGTAAGACCGACCATATATGATCGACCAGTGTAGAAAAGTATTGAAAAAGGATTATAAAATTCCAAAATTGATCGGGATTGATGATTCGTATTATTTTGATTATTACGCACTTTTTTAATTGAATTAACTTCGTACATGTGTCACGTGGCGCAACGAAAGAAATGTCACATCTTTTCGAGGTTGTTTGATGATCTATAGACGATCCTAACTATAAAATAGAAATTAATTATTTAAGACGTCTACTAAACCATGACGGACGGAACGAGAACAAACTACTCCCGTGGAATAAATAAAGGGTAAATTGTGAAATTGCGTATAGATTCCCGAGTTCGCAATAAGAATTTTCCAGCTCGACGGTACTAAAGGATAAACACTTATCTAGACAAAAAGGCACCTGAGGATTAGACGCCCATGTTGTAACCAGCAGGAAATAGTCCTGTTGTAATCTATGCCACAGCCAGTAGGCACTTTTAAATAAGCTCTATTTGAGATAATTCTGCCTGCTGTTCGGAACACGGACAAAGCAAGGAAGTTTTTGCTTGTTGCGGTTGCAAATGGTCAGAGGTTATATCGGCCAAAACGTTCTTAGAATAACATCCAAGATGAGGATAGTAATTTGAATACTCAAAATAACATAGTATTTGTTTTATTGTATTACGCTTAACTTTGAACTAGTATTTTCATGTTTCGGACACATTTAAATGTTAGATAGCATTATCAACGCGCAAATAGAATTACATCATTTTTAGAATATTCGGGCTTGCGTTTTGTTTCACTGAAACCGTAACTTATAAAGATATATATGCAATAGATCCCGTTGCTTACAAAGCTTACAGAATCGTAAACACAACGATACACTCAAAAACTTATTTTCCTACTTCTAAAAGTAAGTTTATTTCTTTTATGTATAACAAAAAAATCTATTTAACTTGTTTCTTTTGTTTTACTCGGAGGCATCAAGGTGTAATTACCCACTTTCTTCAACTCTAATCCAAACATATGTCTCGGGAAGAAAAAACAAAAACAAACATTTCCTCATCTTTCAACAGTATTCTAATTGGCTTGAGTGTTTGGCTCGCGGCAGCTGAGTCTACCAACAACGTGCAACGTCACGTTCTTGCCGTCGGCTTGTGATTAGTATCCTTGGCAAATATTTACTCGAGACATCTTCATTCGTAAGATCAGAGTAATTAACAGATGTTCATTTAAAACTTATTTATTCCATTTTATAGTGTTTATATACAAGAACGGACTGTGTGTTGTTCGTGTGGTTGGTGATGTTCAAAGAAAGCGTCAGTTTAGTGACAAGAGACCATAGATAACTTGTGTTTTTATTATTTCGTGTAACCACTGTATAATAAGTTAAACTTGTTTTATTCATAAATAAGAAGAAAAAAAACACTAAATATATGATAATCAAGTAAACTACAAGATAATGAGACAATCCATTCCTGCGAATCATTGAGTATGCCTAATAAAGAAAATTACCTTTATATACTATTCAAATCAGAAGTAGGACGAACTTTGTAAAAACCAAAACAGCATCGAACAGAAATAAAAAAGAGATACCCTTAAACTAGATTAGGTGATCCAGTACATGGAGATATTTTTTATCTTAGAAACACATGCATAATCTTATGGTCATGACTTGTGTTATGAGTTAGACAGTAGAGAAAAATGTTAAAACACTTAACATGATGGATAGTTGTTGAAAATATTTCAATCCTTTCAGCAACGTGTAGTAACATTCGCATTGTATTTAACTTATCCAATAATGTTAAAGCAGTATCAGAAACTAATATCTACTGTCATATCACGCCAGGTTGGAATGAACTAATGTTGGTCCATTTCTGAAAGATGCAGTGAGAGTGGAGCGAATTTTATTTACGTCCACATCAATGAAATGTGTTAAAGGTAAATCACAAAAGGGTCATACAATTATATGTATTGGTATGATAAATATCTCATATAAAAATGTATCTTTGGTAAGCATGTTGTAAAAGTAATTGTTGTGGGTGAACCTACCTACCCTTTAATAATAACTAAATGGTAGCAACCGGCTACCATAAAATACCGGCTTTTGCCGGGAGAACATTTGTATCACATTTTGGCACTAGCACTACCAACAGTGACTTGTGTATGTATTTCTCTGTTCAGTACAATTCGTTATTATTATCTCTAAACCTGTTGTTCTTTTTATTTCATTGTTGGTACCCCTAAACGGGTCCACAACAACTAGCGGCGAGTGATTCGTAAAGGACTTCGTTGGAAACACCTTGGACCTTGCAACCTGTGAGTGATAAACCAGTGTCTACAACACGGTCAACCTTCGAAAAAAAAATTCTACCCGTTTGAAAAAGAAACCCCTGTGCTTTACAATTTTCGGGAAGATATTGAAAACATCGAATACATTCAATTTTGGGACGAGTCTTCCTTACAAGAAATATCTAGTTTAAACAATTACTGGAAGAATAAAAAAGTAAGACAGATTTTACTATTTGTGTTCTTCGTATTTCAATACGGGATTTTACCTCGTGCAACAAATGAAATTAGAATACCATGTGCTTATAAAACTGAAAGGTTTGAAAAAAAAACTCCATACTACAAAAACCTTTCTTCGTGTCTGATATAGTCAAACGTATTTTGCGAACAGACTTGTCACTGTAAAATCGTATAGTCGGAAAAAAAATCTGACAAGTAAAACCAAGTTACTTTCTTGAATAACCAGTCAATTTTTAATATAGCCATTACTTGCTATTTTGTATTTTCAGCCTACACTGAAAGGCAAACGGACTTATTGAAAAAAAACAAAAAGGTTCCAGATGCGAAAAAAAATACCAATAATTTGTTAAATTAATTACCCAATAAGCCGGATAATTAAAATCGTTTTTGTCTTTTTTTTTCTCAAAGAACTTTGAAAGAAGAAAAAAAAAGATTAACAAGTGCCGGTCGAATTCGAGACCCGAATGACGCAGTGATGAGAAGGGGTTGAGTTTGTTATTAAACAGTAAGCATTTGAAAAGAAAAAAATAGTGAAGGACTATTTGTGACTAATTCTTTTTCAAGAAAGTGTTTCTTTAATCATGGAAGATTTCTCGAAACAAGTATTGGAGATGATTAAATTTCAATCAGAACAACAGAAGGCAAACGATGAAAAACATTTTGTTCTACAGAAAGCAAACGATGAAATAACTCTTGCTCTAAAAGAGGAATTTCAGTCTCAACAGAAGGAATTTCAGTCGCAGCAAATGTGTTTGTTGAAGTATTTTGAGGAAAAGAATTTAGCACAAAAGCGAGAAGATAGAACATCTTTAGACGAACAATTGATTGGGATAAAACAAATTACAATTAGAGCAACAGACTCAATCACAGAGAAAAATTGAACAGCTGACACAAGCAATGATAAATACGACGAATTACGACAGCGACGCGTTCATCTAAAATGCAATATGGTCAGCTATAGAAACCTTCAACTATGTGCCTGAAGAGGACCTAAACTTCGAATCATGGTACCGTCGATATAAGGATTTTTTCGACATTGATTGTAGCACATGGTCAAAAAAGAAAAAAAGGTTCGTTTAGTTCTTCGTAGACTAGGTACGGCAGAGCATACACCATTTGTAGATTATATTCTGCCGAAGAAAACGGGCGAACTATCTTTCACGGAAACCATTAAAATGTTAATGGAACTA
The DNA here is from genome assembly GCA_963556195.1 of Sepiola atlantica. Lineage (NCBI taxonomy): Eukaryota > Metazoa > Mollusca > Cephalopoda > Sepiida > Sepiolidae > Sepiola > Sepiola atlantica. The sequence continues at coordinate 31,075,166 of OY744538.1, read as the reverse complement.
TATTGCCCCAAAACAAGTTTATTCCACAAAAGGTGGAAATGTATGAACCTAACGCGAAACGGAAGCCAGAATTACTCAACGTTTGCTTCGATCGTCAATAAACATTGTGACGACTTTAAGTTATCATCCTTGACAGCGGACAATGTCAAAGTATTAATATTTGTTCAAGGGCTCGTCTCACAAAACGATGCAGAGTTAAAACGTGCAATAAGCAAATTGAAACTGAGCCAAATTTAACATTGCAACTACTGGCCGAAAGCTGTCAACGACATATTTCCGAGAAAAAGGAAGCTAAAGAAATAGAGGAAGCAGAAATTTCTAATATTCAAAATGTTCGTCGTTTTTCAAAAAAATAATACTCTTCGAAGGAAAATTTCAGGAAGGATTTGACTAAACGGTCGGATGAAAAATTGCCAAACCACCCTTGTTGGGGTTGCGGGAACCTACATTAGTACCAGAAGTGTCCTTTTAAACGAAAAAATTGTGACAAATGCCATAAAATGGGACACATAGTCTCACATTGCAAAAGTAGCACTAGAAAGGTTACATAAAAACAACTAGAATTAATGGTGGCAAACTAAACATACGAAAGTTGTTACGGTAAAAATGAACAATGAAAATGTTAAACTACAGCTTGATTCAAGGTCTGACCTATCAATTATTAATATTAATACCTGGAAAAAGATCGGCAGACCGACTATGCTACGCACAGATAAAGTGGCTCGATAGGTAACCGAAGAGAAAATAAA
>OY744538.1:30811917-31069417 GCA_963556195.1 Sepiola atlantica | reverse complement strand
AAATCGCCAACTGCCACCATATTTTAATGCATTGCTTATTGCGTTAACAATTGGAACTCTCAAGCAATTGACAACGTTTAAATTGAGATACTGCTTGCTTTCAACAGGCGGTGGCTGTTAGAAACGTCGACTGTCGTATAGACAGTCTAGTTGCGAACACGGCTTGAAACACTTGGTTGCCTAGCCACACCGAAAATAGATGTGATACAGCGAAACAGCCCGTCTATTCATGGCTATATACATAAATATATGTTATATAAATTAAACTATGTTTCTGTACTCATTGTACATCATCGGTGGCAAAGTTTGTAATGAAAATAATAATTCTTCAAAAAGATTCATAGGTAGAGACTTCAGACAAGAAAATCTCACAATCAGTAGCAGCCGCTGTCAAAACACCGACACAGTCACTCGGCTTAAATTGATAATTATTTCCCACGCAACTATGTATGTATTTCTATTGAGATTTTTTACTCTATGGCGATTTCGTCAATCTGTAATGTTTTTAATGTACTTGTGAGCATGTAGAGTAAAAGCGACTTTTTTCAGCTTTGCTTCTATATTTATTTATTTTTCAATCCGACTGACAGAAAATGTGTTCGTAAACCCCGTAAACAAGAGGGCAAAGTAAATAGTAAAATATTAAGATTCGTTACAAAAAAAAGAGTTATTTATGCAAAAAAGAATATCTTGAAGGTTATGTCTAACTCTATGAATTTTCAAATTATATCAAAGTGTAACAAATAATACGTGTGGTCGTTATTCAACGGACCATTAGTATTTGAGTATATATATATATATATATATATATTTAAATGTTGAAATAAATAACGATAATAAAATTATCGTTTAATAATAATCTATCGTGATAATATGAAGCTCAATATATTGAATAGAGCAATCAATTTTAGAGAGTAAAGATGAGAATAAAATTTTTTAAAGATACAATAGTTATTAGAACATCATGGATTAGGGATATGAAGCTCCTTGCTCTGAACTTTTGATGTTCTAATAAATATTGTATCTTTAAAATTTGTTATTCTCATCTTTCATCTCTAATATATATTATATATATATATATATATATATATATATATATATATATATATATATATATATATATATATATATATATATATATATGTAAAGGACAACTCAGTAAAGCCGATTCAATCCTATTTAAGTACCGCAGAAGATGCGAAATAATCGAACAATCGTTCGGATTTATCGACTTTATTTTTATAACTTTTTAAATTTGATTTATATATTTCGATTTTCTTCATTACTTTCACACCGACCGTGATATAGTTTATCATTGTGTCCATCCATTCATCTAGCCACTGAAATAATGTCCTGCTCTTTTTGGTCATCTATTCTCTCAGTACATTTTCCTTCGTTGCTTTCCCACATTTTTCACTTTTAATGATTATCCGATCAATAAAAAGTAACCTAAGTGATGGCTGCTCTCAATATTGCTTAACTTAGATAACCTGACTAGAAGCGCTATTTCTACTTTTATCGCTGTACGCTAATTTACATACTATTGTGGTGGGTTGTGTTTGCGATACTGATATATTAATAGATTAACAAAGCAATAAATTATGAAATATATGTAACAGTAATCCTTTGAGATATATGCCTGATTCATAGTTCTCACTCACACAATCACACCTACACACATAGATGTCCGCCTGCATTAAAAAATAGGATTTATTTTTCATCACTCTTGCCCCGACTAGTTTGATCAGTTATATCTTCCTTGATCATTCTGCAAGGATGAAAAATATACGTATGCAGATAATAATTAAATATTTATTATTAAATAATTAGATGTAGTACCTTTTATAGCTTAGAGTATTTATTTACCTCCTCTCCAGGAGGTTAGGCACAAGGCCAGGTTTATCTTACTCCCACAAGTAAGATGTGACCCAATGTCGGGTCGGGAAAGTGGGACTTGAAAAGCCAGCGCCCGAGAAGGTGAACACACTGGCCATTAAAAATTGCCTGGGCAGCCTCGTCGGCATTCCCCGGTAGGGGCGCCTCAGGCAGTAAGCAATAAACTTACTCCTCCCCAAAGAGGGGAGGCAAAGCCTGGGAGGGTGGACCTCCTAGAAATGCACAGGACCGACTCATAGACGGGCGTAAATCAAGCCCCGAAGGCCAAGACAATACCAGTTTATAGGGTGTATTATCCATCGGAACAAATACTACACTTTGATCTTAGCCAAAAGTCAACTTGAAATATTTCTCATTAAAGGGCGTTCGATGATAAATAACACGAGCCGTCTGCTCTAAGCTATAAATGCAAGTTCATTTCTGTTAAACACTGTTATGACGGCTGCTAATGGTTATCCACCTATTTGACTGGGATTGGTCTAATTGGTTAGAGAGTGCGGAATCCAATTAAAAGTGACTCTTTTTTAACGGTTCGAACCCTGCGACGGGTTTTAACAGTTATATCTACACAGATGATTCCGCAATGGTTACACTTATAGGTATATACATTTCTTATTCAATCTGGCGCGACCTCGCCTTCAGAGATAACGTTATTTTCTGACCCGAAGTCCATTTCCATCGGACGATGAAGAAAAAGAAGAAAAGAAAAACACTCTTTGACAAAGAGAAGTATATTCTCGAAAGGTAAGATTAAAATAAAGTTTATTTATTTTACACCACCATTGTTATGTTTTTTTCAAATAAAATATAATACTATTACGAAACAATGGTTGAAAAAATATGTCTAAATACCCTTTTTTAATAAATAAATATTTTTTATTAAATAAGTTATACCATATCATTTGTTTCCATAACCTCACCATATATTTCTATTTTTCCATGATGACTGATGGATAAACTTTCGAACTATAATTTTTGTTCCATCTGCCAAGAAACACGTGAAGGTCAATGAATAGATGAACATGGAAAGCCTGATGGTTTTGTATGTAAGACGAAAATGAAAATGATAATTCATCGCTGAGGTGGGTAAATAAAGAATTGAAGGAACTGATGTTCATTATGTATTTTGATTTTTTTAATACAGACTTTGGAATTGAACACGAATATTATATATACATATATACTCTGATAAATCTTAATTGAACTTGAATTTGGGAAATTTTGTAATACTGTAATATATATAAAATTGAAAACTATTAAAAAGCGAATTAACGCGGGTTCAGTCCATTTCAGATAAGGGCCTGTTCTCACAGTCAGAGCTAACAGACGTGACAAGGTTACCCTCTGACGAGACACCAGATCAAGGGCCAGTCTGCACCTGGGAGAGGCTCTGTGACGTCGCGGCATTGCGTGGGAAACAGAGGATCCGTGACGTCACTCGTTCTCGTGAGGAGCGAGTTTTCGTCAGTCTGATTCGGAAGGCGAACCGATCAGGACGTGCGATTCACGATGTAACAATAAGGGATATTTCCCTTAAGGGAATACAAGCGCGAGAAATCATTTTCCCCCTCTCTATGAATGGTTAAGAAAACATTGTTAACTAACTACGATAAAGTAGTGATGTGCTCTCTCCCTCTCTCTCGACGTAGCGAATGACTCCCAGTTGAAATAACATAGGCTTTTGTTGCAGACACGGACGGCGTGGTTCACGGCAGGAAGGAAAGAACAAAGAATTCATCCACTAGACGACATGACCACCCTCTACACGACGAGGGTGAAAAGCAAGGTATGCAATATATATATATATATATATATATATAATCGAGAGTGAGAAAAAGACAGAAAAAAAGAGAGAGAAAAGTAGAGGAGATGCGTGGTTTAAGAAAATGAAGAAATAAGGCCCAATTACATATATGATAGCAACAATTATTATTGGGTGTATTATGCAATGAGTATAGCTTAAGTGTATAGAAAATGGGTTTCCTTTCTTCGGAGACACTGTGACTAAATGTTGTATACATTTACACAATAAATATTTGATAAGATTATTTACTCAACTATGTTGAAAGAAATTGAAGATAAATAGTTGGTTAATGCGTAAGTGTGTGTCTAAAGCATAGTGTTAGTCAATTTGATGACGTATGAATACTTTCGACATGAAATATTAAAAGGTATGTAAGGAATGCCAACCTTTTATTCATATTACTTTGTTATATACGTAGAACGATTATTTATATAAAGCAAACAATTATTTGACTAATACAGACTTAAAACAATCTACGCGTATGATTCTTTCTATGACTATCGGCTACAAAATATAATTACATAATTACACCATGAAACAATAAATACGTCTGAACAATGTTGCATGATGCGAGGCGTTTTCATGTGTGTGCTGATGCTGGTTTAGCTGTTTTCAGTTATTCATTTATATATATATATATATATATATATATATATATATATATATATACATATATATATATATATATACATACATATATATATATATATATATACATATATATATATATATATATATATATACATATATATACATATATATATATATATATATATATACATATATATATATATATATATATATATTATAGATAGATAGGTAGGTAGGTAGATAGATAGATAGATAGATAGATAGATAGATAGATAGATAGATAGATAGATAGATAGATATAACTTATTACAGTTGACACTATATATTTACATGATCTATCAATTTTCGGTTACTTGAAGAGACTTAAAACTCAGCTCTCAGAGTTAAAGATACAAAATGGAACAATACTGTAACTATCAAACATCAAGTGAAGCATTTATTATATTTGTGATATTTAACTCTGTAGGTTGCGTCTAGTGTTGCTGTCACACCGACGGTACTGATGGAAGATCAAACTGATATATAATGTCAATCAAAACTGTTTAAATATGTTCTTGCATACGTAATTAGACAATATTACTATTTCCTCTATAAAACTTAATTACAATATATATTTCTATATGTATATATATATATATATTTATATATATATATATATATATATATATATATATATATATATATATATATATATATATATGGCCAAATTAAAAACTATCGAAGTAGTACTATACGGATTGCCACCTGAGACAAGAAAGATGGCTCGACGGTTTGAGAACCTCACGAGGAAAATATACAAACGCGAAAGTTCCGTGATGTTCAACAACGCTTACTTAGATAATGACTTGCTGCCTAAATATATATATATATATATATATATATATATATATATATATATATATATATATATATATGTGTGTATATAAGGTGTGTAACTAAAAGTAGAATGTATCCTTTTAAAATTTGAACCTATTATGAAGTATTTAGAGCACTGAGCTTATTTCATTAGACATTTTTTCACTGGACATTTTTTGCAGTTTTGACACTTTTCTCACACACTTACATCTACATATTATGAATTTTTCATTTTCTTCAAGCTATGACTTTCGTCTATTCTTCGCCACTGAATCTATCTATTGAAATTCCTCTGATGATAAAAAACTGTTCTTTAAAAGTCTGGCTTACGGAAAAACAAATATTTGACTGAATATACCTTGTCTTAATTAACTGAATATGTAATCGATTTGTCATTCTTACATTTTTTATGTTCTTTCTTTCATTTATCTCTCACTCTCTATCTATATGTATATATATATATATATATATATATATATATATATATATATATATATATATATATATATATATATATATATATATAACGTAACATATAATAACACGGAATTACATGATTGTCGATGCAATAATTTATTTCAACCTTGCGGTTTTATTCAAGCATCCAACTTGACAATTACATTTTTGAGACTGATAGAAAACTGAATTTATCCTCGACACTTCAAACACAATCAGAGAGAGTGGTGGTCGCAGCCAGTCTGAATACCTATTACAGAGCGAGTAGGAATTAACATCTTATATTTAACTAAAGCAATCGAAACGGATCTTATGTTTTTTTTTGTTATTTTTATTAAAATAATAACGTCTTAGTTAAGCGCACATATTCTTTCTACATTTCCGACCTGGTGACATTTAACGTTCATACGCCTCCATACACACGCACACATATACCTATTCTTAACATCACACACACACAATTTTTGGCTAGCCCGAAATTCAGTTTTTGGCCCGGCAGGAGGAAGGAGGAAGAGAGATAAGACATTAACACAAGTTAGCGTGTCATCAGCCGATTGACACTTCTCGTGCCCCCATTCTGTCTAGATCCGCGTGCCAGAATCAATTTGAAAACTAAAAATTATTTAAGATTATATTCCAAATGTAATATTTTAATACTCTGAGTTTCACAAATTCATCTTACATTAGTTTTATTTATTAGTGTATGTGTGTATGTGTATATATATATATATATATATATGTATATATGTGTATATATATATGTATGTGTATATATATGTATATATATATATGTGTGTGTAGAGATAGGTGTGTGTATATGTGGGGATGTATGCATATATAATTGTACTTTAAGATATTCGTTTATTCTGATTATTTACTTAAAATAAGATAGCGAATTAAATTAAGTGTATAATATTATCACTAGACAATATTAGATTGGAATTAGGCTATAATTATAGGCTTCCATAGATTATAAAACTAATGTAAGATGAATTTGTGAAACTCAGAGTATTAAAATATTACATTTGGAATATAATCTTAAATAATTTTTAGTTTTCAAATTGATTCTGGCACGCGGATCTAGACAGAATGGGGGCACGAGAAGTGTCAATCGGCTGATGACACGCTAACGTGTGTTAATGTCTTATCTTTCTTCCTCCTTCCTCCTGCCGGGCCGAAAACTGAATTTCGGGCTAGCCAAAAATTGTGTGTGTGTGATGTTAAGAATAGGTATATGTGTGCGTGTGTATGGAGGCGTATGAACGTTAAATGTCACCGAGTCGGAAATGTAAAAAGAATATGTGCGCTTAACTCAGACGTTATTATTTTAATAAAAATAAACAAAAAAAAACATAAGATCCGTTTCGATTGCTTTAGTTAAATATAAGATGTTAATTCCTACTCGCTCTGTAATAGGTATTCAGACTGGCTGCGACCACCACTCTCTCTGATTGTGTTTGAAGTGTCGAGGATAAATTCAGTTTTCTATCAGTCTCAAAAATGTAATTGTCAAGTTGGATGCTTGAATAAGACCGCAAGGTTTAAAATAAATTATTGCATCGACAATCATGTAATTTCGTGTTATTATATTTTACGTTATTATTGCTCTGTTTACCACATTGAGCTCTCTTACCCGGATTTCTTCCTGGAATTATTCCATTATAACACTAATATATATATATATATATATATATATATATATATATATATATATTTATATGCATATATGTATATGCATATATATATATGTGTTCATATATATATATATATATATATATATATGTATATGTATATATATTTATATATAAATATGTATATATATATATATATATAGTCTAAAGAAGCTTTGAGTTATTTTAAACAAAAAGACAAAAAAAAAAGGAAAAGGCAATTTAAATTCCCAGAGAAACTAACTAAATCCAAAATAGTGTAGACTTAACATTTGTTGCAAAATTCATAAATAAATAATATATAATAGTAAGTAAATAAAATAAAAAGGGGGATTAAGTATCTAACAGTGAAACAAAAGCAGGAGACGTTAACGTAAGCATTTAATATTAACACAGGGATCTTCAGCTGTTTACCATGTAACTGTTTCGGAGATTTAAAAACAGGACAGTTATATGCATGGCTCTCCAATGGTACAGATAAAACTACCATTTCCCCAATAATCAAGTGTCGAAATAATTCAGCTTAAAATGTTACTTATATATACATAAATACATATTAATAAAATAATAATAATAATAATAATAATAATAATAATAATAATAATAATAATAATAATAATAATAATAATAATAATAATAATAATAATAATATACTACCCTTAAGACTACCGTGTGATATGGAAATTTGCATATCAAATAAAATCATTTATAACAATAGTAATACTACTACTACTACTACTACTACTACTACTACTAATAATAATAATAATAATAATAATACAATACTATCTAAACACTACACCTACGAACCATTCTACGATATGGTAGCTAGAAATAAAATTATATAGGAATTAAGGTTGCATTAAAAAATATATATACTAAAATAATACATGGACGGGTAAAACTGATTGTGCGAACGGTAAAGTGTTGCAGTAATTTAATCTCTCCTTACTAAAGTGAAAATCAAGATACTAGCAATTAAATCGTATGTATAGATCCTGATAAAAATGTGGATAAAATTAGCGAGATGAATTTGATTCCATGGCTGACGCTTTTAATGTCTTAAAAATTAATTGAAACAGTTTAGAACAGTTTGTTACACGATGGATATGACCTTTTCTGCCCGACAAACTCAAGAACTATTAATGGAATAACGGGTAGCACTCTATCGCGTTTTTGTGGACCTTACAAATAGCTTTCGACACCGTTAATAGAACAGTATTATGGACAATCCTCGGTAAATGCCCACCATGATTCACAAAATTTCTTCAGAAACTTCACCAGGACATTAAGACACGCATCTATTTCACTGAGTGACTCTCTGAACCAATAGCTATTGAGAACGGTTTAATCAGATATACATTCTTGCACCGGCGTTGTTTTCTATATATTTTGAAACGGCCCTCTCCACCGCATTTAAGAACTGTAGCATCGGCGTTCTTATACGTTTCTGAACCACTGGTAGTTTCTTCAACAGAGCCCGATTTAATACAAAGTACAAGACCTTCAAATCCTTGTAGGGGAGCTCCTTTATGCTGGTGATGCTGTTTTCATTGCGCGAACCTAGGAGGATATGCAGATGATAATGGATCTCTTCTCTCAAACATGTACCACCGTTGGACTTACTATCAATTTGAGGAGAACTAACGTAATGCTCACTACTCCTCACGGATACTACTATGTAGAGCCTAACAATGACGTAAACAGAACTAGATTAAGTGCAGTTGACTCATTTGTATATCTTGGTAGCACTCTCTCCCGAAATGGATCCCACAACACTGAAATTCCTTCTAAGAATTGAAAAAGCAAGCAAATCCTTTGGTAGGCTTGAAAAGCGCGTGTTGTAAGACAGAGCTAATATCATAGAAGTGCTTATTATACGTTATCAGATGTGTTAAGCAGGGCAGTTAGTTAATGTGAGAGATAACAGGCTTCCTAAGCAACTGTTATATGGGGAACTGCTGCATGGAAAATGTCCAGGACACAAACCTAAGTTACGTTTTAAATATGTAATATAAGACAACCTAAAAACAATTGATATGAACGTGGAAAACTGTGAGGGGATGTCTCTGTAACGATCAGTCTGGCGCAAGTGTATCTATGATGGTTGTGACTGATTTAAGGCAAAGCATATAGAGTACTCCATATTTACACGTACTTTGCCGAGGCAATCAGTGGAAACATGTGTGTGGCTTATGCGGCAGAGTCTGTCTGTCAACACTTGTTTAATGAGTCACAGTAGATCCCATTGTAGGAGCCTAATAAACACGTATCAAACAGGAGTTTTATATAGTTACATACAAAAGAAAACCAGTGGCTTTCTATGTCATATCAGCATCAAGACTTCTAAACATAGGTCAGGGCTGATAAGCGATCTGCTTGCCCACAACCAGGCATTGTTGCAATCATGTGGGAATGACCTTTAGAGAAGTGTCAATAGTATATATATATATATATATATATATATATATATATATATATATATATATATATATATAGTGTGTGTAGATTTCAATTTTGTGTTGAGAATCTGAATAACAGAGCTCAATGTAATTTAAACAGAGCAAAACAGAATTATAAAAAGAAAAAACTATACACACATTAAGGTTGTACACATTATAACTTATTTCAACTCCTTAATTAGGTCTCCTCAGATCTGAGGAGACCTAATTAAGGGGTCGAAATAAGTTATAATGTGTACAACCTTAATGTGTATATAGTTTTTTCTTTTTATAATTCTATATATATATATATATATATATATATATAAATATGTGTGTGTGTGTGTGTATGTGGGTGTGTGCGTCTGTGTGCGGGGTGTATGTGTGTGTACAGGAGATAAGCTAATCCTATTAAGGTATTTTATGCGTTTGGAGAAAATTGAAAGTGTGTTAGCTTTTATCGACTCTATTTTTCGTTCATTTTTTATTTGCTTTTTATTGCATTATTTTCATCTTATTTTCCTTTCACTCGGATTCACTTATATTTTATCTCTTTTTTTATCCATCCATCTTCTCGCACATTTTCACCTCTTCAGCCCCAAACTGTTAACCCTTAATGATTATCCAATCAATAAAATGTATTTCACACTGAGTTTGCTTCTAAGCGATTTTCAGCAGGATTAAAGAAAAAGTAAAGTTCTATCTCATCGACGTTCATATTTTATGAGGTCGCCTCTATCGAAGGTTATTAAGTTACAATCAATTGGTTAGAAGTTTTAAGTGGTCGGTTGCAAAAAAACCTTTTCATGCTGTTGATTGATGCGGCCTGTCACATAATTCCGGATATAAAACCGTACAGTATTGAATTGCCTTATGTCAATCTTGGCTCATCCAAATTGTCCTTAGATCATTTAGAGTTAACTAATATATGACTTTGGTAAGTTAGAAAAAGGAACTTTTGTATCCAAGTAAGAGTAAATTAGCATAAAACATTTCAAATAAATGTTGAATGCATTAGTGTTAAATATAGTCCAAACGTCAACTAATAACTATTAGATTTAGGTTCACAGAGAGAGAGAGAGAGAAAGGGAGATTGTGTGGCCAAGTTAGACTGGATGTAGAGGCCTGACAGAGGTCAACCAGCTAATCCTTGAATATCTCGTTTTCCGTGAGTAGACTAGCTAAAAGTAAATGCCACCTAAGTACAAAGGAACGGTGTAAAGTCAGTCCAGGACTGGAAGGTAACGATTGCGACTTTAACCCATATGTCTTAAAAATGAGAACAAACAAAGCAGAGGATCGTGGTACCCCGTTGCTGAAAGCATATAAAGCTTTTCACTTCGCCACTAGCAAATATGTCGACGATATGAATTCCTTGACTAAAACGGTATTTACCCAATTTTTAGAGTGAGTACGTTTTCTATTGTGGTTGTTGCGTCGACTCTCATTTCAGACGAGAAGGAAGACCGATATCAGTAAAAGGTTTAAAAGCATAAGGCATGATTTGATTTCATACCGAACTGTACTGATTGTGCCATGCACAGTGTTTTATTGACCCATAGGTTGTGGATAATATAACATAAGACTTTTTGATCACATTGAATTTAAAAAGAAGATAAAAATACATGACAAAATAATAGTGGTGTGCACAAATATTTATATTCTTCATTAAAAATTGAACTAAAAGCTAAAGTACTAAAATACTAAAAACTAAAGTAGTAAAGTACTAAAAGCTAAAATACTAAAATACTAAAACACTAAAAGCTAAAGTACTAAAACCTAAAGTAGTAACATACTAAAAGCTAAAGTACTAAAGTATTAAAAGTTAAAATGTTAAAATACTCAAAACTAAAATATTAAAATACTTAAATACTAAAGTACAAAGACCTAAAATACTAAAATACTAAAGTACTACAAGCTAAAGTACTAAAAGCTAAAGTACTAAAATACTAAAAGCTCAAGTATCAAAAGCTAAAGTACTAAAGTACTAAAAGTAAAACTACTAACAGCTAAAGTACTAAAGTACTAACAGCTAAAATAGTAAAATACTAAAAGCGAAAAGTACTAAAAGCTAAAGTACTAAAATACTAAAAGCTAAGGTACTAAAATACTAAAGACAAAAATACTAAAATACTGAAATACTGAAGTAATAAAAACTAAAATACTAAAATACTAAATCACTATGAGCTAAAGTACTAAAAGCTGAAGTACTAAAATACTAAAAGTTCAAGTATTAAAAGCTAAAGTACTAAAATACTAAAAGTTAAAGTACTAAAAGCTAAAGTACTAAAAGCAAAAATACTAAAATACTAAATTAGTAAAAGCTAAAGTACTAAAAGCAAAAATACTAAAATACTAAATTAGTAAAAGCTAAAGTACTAAAACCTAAAGTACTAAAACCTAAAGTACTAAAATACTAAAAGCGAAAATACTAAAATACTAAAATAATCAAAATGATAAAATATTAAAAGCTAAAGTACTAACAGCAAAAATACTAAAAAATCTAAAATACTAAAAGCTAAAGTACGAAAAGATAAAGCACTTAAATACTAAAAGCTCAAGTATCAAAAGCTAAAGTACTAAAATACTAAAAGTAAAAGTACTAAAAGCTTAAGTACTAAATTACTAACAGCTTAACTGATAAACTACTAAAATATTAAAAGCTAAAGTACTAAAATACTAAAATGCTAATATACTAAAAAATAAAATACTAAAATACTAAAACACTGAAGAACTAAAATCTAAAATACTAAAATAATAAAATACTAAGATACTAAAATACCAAAAGGCTAAAATAATAAAATGCTACAATACTAAAAATTAAAGTACTAAAATACTAAAAGTCAAAGTACTAAAAGCAAAAATACTAAATTACTAAAAGCTGTAAATGACATCATCTGTTCCTGTTTTTGCTTAGCTACAAACGCAAAGTTAATATGAGAAAATGCAACTCATCAAAAGAGACACTTTGATAAAAGTTGTACTTATTTATTCGCCGATCCACAGTTGATGTTGGGAAAATGAAACTCTTTTAAAAAGACACTTGGAAAAGATAAGCTGCTCAATTGTAATTGTTAATTTTAAAACAGCATTTCAAATGTATCCACATATCTGTATAATGGGCTATTTCGATCCCTCAATCGACCTCTTTGTGTGTAAAGCTTAATTTTAAAATAGTATTTTTTTAAATGCGGCCACATTCTTTTATTATAGGCTATCGCGATCTGACAAACAACTCGTTCCTCCGTCAAACTTAATTTTGAAATAATATTTGCAGTGTTTGTTTTGTTTATTTTGATGTGTAACATCTTGCTATCGGTAATATGATTTTGCAATTGAGTGTAGATATTATTTGTCGAGTCATTAGTTATGACTTACAAGGTGTACCCTTTGGTTCACATGTCGAACAAAACGAAGACAGGTGTATCATTGGTCAGTTTATTTATATGCGATTTGACGTTAGAATAATTGGATGCGGTTTAGAATTTAGTGGAGGGGCATGTCGGGCTATATCCTGCGAGTTAAGGATGTTATAGCCGCGTAAAAATGATGAGGCTATGGAAAGCTGTATTAAAATATAGTTAATATTAATAAAATTATATTTTAAGATTAGACTAGTTGCGTCTCTTTAATCAATATTTGTTCAGATACAAGTTAAACATATGTTTTCACAAAATGGGATAGAAACTGAATATTTCATAACTTAGCTCTCAAAGAAGAGAGGCTAACAATGTCCATTGTATTGTATGTGTACACGATATAAACAACACAACAAAAGAAAAAAAACAGTTTAGCCATTTTTATAGATTCCATGAGAAAAGAATAACTTATATTTTAAGTTTAATTTGAGCGTTAATGGTAGTAGATAAATAAAGAATCACTTTCGTATAAATTCATCAATAATTATTAAAGTACTAAAAGCGAAAATACTAAAATACTAAAATAATAAAATGATAAAATATTAAAAGCTAAAGTACTAACAGCAAAAATACTAAAAAATCTAAAATACTAAAAGCTAAAGTACGAAAAGATAAAGCACTTAAATACTAAAAGCTCAAGTATCAAAAGCTAAAGTACTAAAATACTAAAAGTAAAAGTACTAAAAGCTTAAGTACTAAATTACTAAAAGCTTAACTGATAAACTACTAAAATATTAAAAGTTAAAGTACTAAAATACTAAAATGCTAATATACTAAAAAATAAAATACTAAAATACTAAAACACTGAAGTACTAAAAACTAAAATACTAAAATAATAATACTACTAGATGATAGCGGTTAATAGGATTGAATAATTGTCATCCGAAATCGATCAATGGAATTACATGGGTCGATTCGTTATCGGACAGTTCAAAATAAGTATTTTTTTACACTGGCTTTCAAAGCCGACTGTTATAGTTTGAAGAGCAGCAGTCATTGGATAATGTGTTCCGCAGATAGAAAGCCCTTGCAAATAATCTTTGTCCATTGAAATTCTACTTAGCGCAAGTGGAAGTACAAAGGGGAGTCTTATTTCATTGAAGGAAGAGATACAGATTAGTGTTGGGAATGTGTTACGACGAAATTAAAGATAAAATAGAGAGTTATTTATTTTACACGTATTTATTTCCAGATTTATGAAACTGTTATGTAATATTTAAGCCTGTTAATTAAACGGACATGCTATTTCAAACTAGATCGTGATAGACGACCGGCAGACAAAGCCCATCATAGATATGTTTGTATGTATTAAAAAATGGAAGTTATACAGCGAAATGAAAACACGCGTCTTAATTAAACAATAGTCAACGACATGCTGACTATGTTTGTACACATGAAATACTATCTTTTGAAATACAAATAAAACAATTATTACAAAAATCAAATAAGGTATTTAAAAGTCATAATATAATTATTTTCAAAATAACACTATTTTCCAATATCTGAAAATGACAAGATATGTTCCTGTTTATGTTCCTCGTAACGAACGCAAAGTTAATATGAGAAAATACAACTTTTAAAAAATAAACACGTTGAAAAGATGATTTGCCATAGAAATATTTTAAGTAATTGATCAGAAATAAAGTTAATAAATCCTTACCGCGATATGCCATTGAAAAAAATAGATTTCATATCTATTTTGACATTTGCATATATTTTTTTATAATTACTTTCGCCATGTTTCAACTCAAATTAGTTTGTTTGTTTGTTTGTTTGTGTGTTTGTTTGTGTGAAACGTAGCGTCCACTTCGCTTGGGCAATCGTTACAAACCGTGGTGAAAATCTCGGTCATATTCTAACTTAGAACTTATGTCATTTTAAGATAATTAGGTCAAAAGAAAAAAAGAAAACTTTTGGCGATTAATCGTTTCTTTTTCTTTATCGCAGAGACTCGCTACTTGGCGACATTGCAGCTAATGTAGTTCTGCATTTTACATGACCTTAATTTTGACTTCAATCTTGAAAAGTTCAGCCATGTTTAATATTTCACGGAATTTACACTTCCGAGTCCTCCAAAGTTGATGGATTGATGTAATGCTCCGTGATAACAGAAGCCACAATGCAACATTTCAGCATGATTAAATGAATATGTTTGAGCTATCAATGTTTCCATGGCGTACCTTCAGGAATAACTTCGTGCAATATGGAGAAGTAAGTCCCTATAAGTCTTACATCTATGCTTACGGTTTTAAGCAGAGCTATACTGTCTATTAACTGATGTTTGTTCCTGTTTAATTAATGTATTCGCGAAGTTTTACTCTTAATTGAAATTAAATATTATCTATAAATGTTTAAATACAACTTATATAAAATTAATATCTTTGTATAATATTTTGACGGTATAATTAGAAAAAACAATGTTCTTTCATATAAAAGAAAGTCGATGTTCTGCGGAGGTGTGTATGGGTCCTACTAGACATCAGAAACTACATACGATACACTTGCAAACTTTACATCATCGTATTCAGTGTAGAATCGAGATGGTTATTGCTATGTTGAGAGAAAAACTCTATAATAGTCATACGTTTACAGTAACAAATAATTAAATCGTGCATAGGGATCAGACATTTGTAATTTCGGAAACTAATAACATATTTTCAATTGTAATTAAAACGTTCAAAACGAGAATGTTATTTAGGTCAAATTCCTCGACCGTCTGTGAAGGTAATAGAGACGCAGAAGACGAGGGCGAGAGCCAGACACAAAACTATATAGAAACTTATAAATAATGTATGACTGCTAAGAAGCAAAGAGTGAACCAAAACTTCCTTTCTTTTATTCTAGAAGTAAAGAAATATGGATTTTTGTTGAATAAGATTAGTGCATCTAGAGAGTTTTTCTAGTAGACTCCCATAAGCTTAAATGTTACGAGACTACATTACTAATGCTATTTCGATGAGTATATTCTATTTTGATCGCAGGTAGTGAAATTATATTGTGGCGTATGCTTTTAGGCCAGACGTCAATAATAAGGGAAATAGGTCACATACACCTTCTTCAAAATAATATACCAGATACTTTTGTATGAAAAATTACAAGAATAAGTTAGTTAAATAAAACACCAAAAATGGTAAGAATTAAAAAAAAACCCATCTTACTCATCTGAATAGTGCATTTATAACCCAGTAATTAATGTTTGAATTTTTCTGTTTACATTTATTGTTTTGTAATTGTCACACAACTATTTTTCATTAAAATGCAAGCTATATTTCTCAATATTGTTCGCACAACATAATATACAATACCAACTCGATTTCTAGTAAAATAGCTTTCGTTTTCATTTTATTTTGAGTATTTATGTAATTACACAACTAATTAAGAAGTTTTTTAAGTTTTATATAAAAGTAAAACTGTAAAGCCAACTACCATTATCTATACTAGCAAATATATGCTCCCTCAGGTCGCATATTATTGCTAATTGTTTTATTTAATAGCTCAGTAATTTGTTTCTAACTGCTACCATAAATTACTACGTGCGTTCGAATAATCAGGGGGCGAGTAACAAAATGTTGGAATGGCCGCTGGCTGTTTCGATCATCATTCCATTACAATCTAATTTAATTACGCAACTCAATTATATAGATAAAAAACAGTGTCTGTAATTAATTTTATTTATAATTTTTATGAAGATTATTATCGAGGAAAATATTTTGAATCCATCCGGACATCTGAAAAATAAATCATGAGTGTATATTTGCGAATATTTATTTATTAGAAGCTTTAAAACAAATTAACTATGTTAATTTGAAAGACGCGTGATGTTTGGGAAAGTTTTAAAGTGGCTATATAGGAGTATATATGAGTAGATATAAAAGAAAGCGATCAAAACTAATAATATAGTTTCGGCTTCAAGTAGATATAAAAACAGAGCGATCAAAACTAATAGCATGGTTTCGGCTTCAGACAGACAGACAGATACATAATATCTATTATAATTAAATTTAATAAAATATGTTGTTGAATAGAAACATCCGTATTTATGATTGCGTTACGTGATCGTATTTATGCAAATTGGATATAAAAAATATACCTGGTTGTCGAGAACGTGCGTCCGATTTTTAGTAGTTCATGTGTCGACATGTTAGAACATATTAACTTATTGACAGATAGAGTATTTCTTTTACATAGTTCACCCCCAAACAAGGCAGGCCGCCACTGTAGACGTAAGGGGCTACAGAGAAAAAGGGTGAGAATTTAAAAAAAAATTGGTGGGGGGGGGTCACCCTAAATTGGGAGCTGTGCAGCGAGATGTCTGTTTACATTAGTTTTAAATTTCTGCATGTCAGTACCGTCAGGAAAATAGAGATCAGGGAGGCAGTTCCAGAGTCCAGCAGCACGAGGAAAAATGTCCGGTTATGGCATAATTACAGTTATCTAATGAGAAAGAAAGTTAAAAAGTATTAAAATTCAGTTAATTGTTTAGCTCTTTGATGATCTAAAATTGTAAGGTCCATTTTACACAAGTTATGCTTTTCTATTTGTAACTTGATTGGCCGATCCTTACTTCTAGTCCGCCCCGTCTCTCTCCCTCTCTTCTCTATCTCTCAGACGTGATGTCGTTAGTATCTGTATTTTCTTAATACTATCATAGAATGTCTTCTTCAGAAGTGTCTGAACTATTTTCTGCTTATTTTGTTTAAGCTCGGTTGCCTCGCTGGTCTAGTGGCCTCCATTAATTCGCTGTTTTAATAACTCATTGTAATACAGCTTCTTTTTCCATAACTTATTTCCAAGAACTGCATGCTTGTGGAACTCTCTTCCTGTTCACTGCTTTCCTCCTACCTATAGCGTGTATTATTGTCAACACAATATCTATCCACATTATTTGCGATAATCATACTTCGTTGGTTTGCTTCGATTTACTTTAAACGATATAAAATTGCAACCTTTTTTTATAGCGAAGTGTTATAGGTAATGTAAAATCGATCATTTACCGTAATGATGTTAGACAACAGTTGTGGAGTAAGCGAGATGAGCCACCCTTACCAACACCAAAGCACATATTTTACATACATCATGCTTTGTGTCTGTTAGGATTGGGGAGGAATTATGTACTATGAACTTCTGTCAAGTAAACCAGAAATTTAATTCTGGACAATACTACTAACACTGAATGAATTACAGGCAGAAATTATAACAAAGCCCAAAATTGGCCAAAAAGAATGGCGTAGTATTCTATACCGATAATGACATACACCATATTATTTTGGGAGACAGACACGAATTGTTACAGTTGACTGGGATAATTGACTCCATCCTTATTATTTCCCAGATATTGTTTCATCAGATTACCAATTATTAATACATTTGCACATACATTTGCACATACGTAATGGTGCAAACTTCAATTCTTTGGATGGAATAAATACAATATTGATGATTTATTTTTCTATGAAACCACCGCAATGTTGGGAGAATAACATTTGCAAGTTAAAGGACAGATGAAGAAACATTTTGCAACAAAATGCTTCATATTTGGCTGATTAAATATTTGATTGCATATCATATTTGTTGTTGCTTTGTATTTCCCTTAAGAGTCGGCATGAACTCTCCTAACAACCTGCTATATTTATATATTTTGGAACTTGATCTTGTAAGTTTTTAGATTTTGCAAGCTGATATGATTGTAATTGAATTGAAAGAGAGCTGATGTTTCAATTAGGTTGCATCTTTATAATATATTTACGAATTCCTTAATGGTGATATTTGTTATATGCATTTAAAACTGGCAAGTACATCGAATCTACATTTGCTTCTCATAAAATATACATTCGTGATTGTTAGGTTTATACCGTGTGTAAGTTCATCGATGGAAAATGGATATGTTCACGGGATTTTAAGAGAACCATATTTGGAGCCAAACACTTTAGAGCTGCAATCAGTGTGATACTGTTGTGGTATGTGGAAGTAATTCTGCAAAGTTTGTTAAACAATTTATCCAAGTTAATGAAAATTGTAATCAAACGGTTAAAAATGGTATATTATACTACCTATCACTAGTCATTAATGTGTTATCCGTATATAAACAGGTAATAGTTTCTATTTACATATACGTAATTACATATTTCACTTTTTATATGTTTTCCATTTAGTTTCTCACAAAAATAGTATATATATATACAAGTAACTCTGGTGACCCCTCGACGTAAATTCACTAGACCAACTCGACGATCAGCTAAATCCCATCCATTCACTGTGGAGCTTCCCAGATGCCGGAGAGCCTTCTACTCCTGGTTCTTCTGGCCTCTGGAACTCCCTCCCTGTCGTCTGTTTTCCCGACAGTAACGAAATGCAGGGGTGTAAAACTAATGTAAGCATACATCTCGCTGCACAGCTCCCAACTTAGAATGACACTCTAAACCTACTCCCTAATTCTCAGTACCCTCCTACGTCTACAGTTGCGCCCTGCATTGTTTGGGGTGAAATATCATTTTTTTTTAAATAGAAACAAATCACCAAATACATAATCGCTCAGAAAAAAAAACGCTGTCTTCTTTTTCTTTTTCTTTTTCTTTTTCTTTACTTTTAAGGTGTTTCATCCACATCAGATGCGGATAACACGTTTGCCATGGTGGTACGAATTGACTTCCTCTATGAAACTCTATCATTTACCTTAGTTCTCCTGTGCCATATTTTTAATTTATCTTTTACTGTCTCATTCCAAGTTTTTTCATGGCCTGCCTTTCCTCGCTTGCTCTCAACTTAGATGTCTGCACGACTATTAATGCAAATAAAGATTCGTTCAACATGTACATAACATCATAGTCGCTTGAAACAAAGTTGACTCCACCTTGGACAACTTTAGTCCCAACAGTTGGGAGTCAGAACGAGTTATGTAATCTGCAAATACACTGAACGATAATCATGTCCTTCCACTGAATCCCCAGAAAAACAGAGTAAGTGCTAGCCTATCATTCGGTCGTATATGTTATAAACTTGACCCCAAATACCATTAATACAATAATACATGTTGTTAATATGCAATATTTTTATATAAATGAAGAAATATCGCTTACAGGAGTTGTAATGTGACTCGTTGAGAAGTTTGAACGATATGAAAAATAAATATATGTTTTAGAAAATTCAGAAGAAAAATAAGAATAAAAACGTATAACACAAAGGTAAATAAAAAAAACATTGTTTAAGAGTAATTATAAGATAAGAGTTTAGGGGAAAATTTTATTTGCTATATTACGGATGGCCACTAAAATAAAGAATTGGTAATTGCAGAGATTATACGGAATTATTAAAATACGCAGTCCCGATTGATATTCATAATTCAGGCTTAATACATCTATATATTTACGTAGAATGAGCAGTTGCCCGGGACGTTTATGCTAATCTAAAGAGAACAATAAAATAGCGCCTATGATCGGGGGCATCACGTGAGTCTTTCATATAACAACGAGGAATATGAAACTAAAGCAATAAATAAGACAATAAATTATTTAAGCAAGATAATCTCCATACAATGATCAACTAATGACATGATTCTGCATCTATAGGATTCATTAAAGTTAGTTATCATGTATTCAGTTAAGTGTAATAGGAACAGTACCGGGCACACTGAAAAAAAAAGACTAGACGAATTGGATTCAAAGAGAAAACTAAAACGATAGAACGGACGGCAATCTATGAAAACAGATGAAATATTAAGATAAATCCTTAAATGCGGGTACCAACCTATGTAAACTAAAAATGCTAACCAGCCATAAAAGTTCCAATTGAAATATATGTTTTGATTATATAAATCACCAAGTAAACCGAAATTAACCAAAAGTGCAAGAAACATATTAACAGCCTCTTCCCACACATATAATGTGATGGCACTGGCTTTGGCTGATACAAAGCAAATGAGTGATATATATATATATATATATATATATATGAGGAGATTAGCCAGAACTAAACCGTACGTTACTGAGATCTTGGCTAGAGTTAGTGTCACTCAAAATCCCAGAGACGACGAATGGTTGTTGCCAGTGAAAAATGAATAATAAACGGCTGTTGTGATAAGCCAAAATACTTTTGCAATAGTTATCGAAATAGATAGAGATTACTGCAAATCTGGGGAGACTTGTTGTCACTCAGACTTTAAGGAACACCATCAGTTATTATCAATGAACAATGACTGATGACGACAGGTGTGACAACAACAATACTACTACTAATAATAATAGTAACAACAACAACAACAAACGACGACGACAACAATAACAACAACAGCAACAACAACAACAATAACAACAACAACAACAACAATAATAATAATAATAATAATAATAATAATAATAATAATTATTATAATAATAATAATAATAATAATAATAATAATAATAATAATAATAATAATAATAATAATGTCGCAACCCCAGTAATATAATGCATTCGGCTTATACACAACAAATGTAAAAAAACGTGATAGCAATTGTTTTTTTAGTCCAACTGTTCTAACTCTATCATTCTGAACCAAAGATCAGCCAGCATTCTCAAAGGAGTTTTTATTACCATCCGATAATGATAGCATAATTTGAATACAAAGGCGATAACTATTATTGATGGATATCCTATGGTGTATCATTTTTCAGAAATATGACTTACACATAAGGACAACATCGGACTTGACACCTGGGGATATCATCGTCCTTAAAAATAAGTAGGTAAGATGATAGCTGATTATGCATCTAATGCCGTTGTTTTTTTTACGAAATATCAATATTTTGTACGGATTATCTGATGCTTAAAATGAAGTATAAAGTATCATAAACAAATTACTGAAGAAGAACTGAGTGTTAATGGCAAGACTCTCTCTCTCTCTCTCTCTCTATACATATATATATATATATATATATATATATATATATATATATATATATATATATATATATATATATATATATACGTGTGTTGAAGCTCATTATAAGGAAAATAGGTGAGGAAAGTAAAGATTTGGAACAAGTCATGGGACAGAAAACAGTTAAGACATATTTCGTCAGCTATATTTGTGCAATTAGAGTGGGGGAGCCAGTCAAAATGTTTAGCAATCAAGTCACTGAAAACAAAGATTTAGCTTGATAGATTAATTTGCAATGTTTCATCAATACTGCTGGATATAGCCTCAACAACAGAGCAGCCATTGTCCAAAGAAGAACGGTATAAAAAGAACAAATAGGAAGACAACCTCGGCTGGATCATTGCAATGGGAAGATCCTTGAAGAGAAAAAAAGACAGACCATGCAAATGTACGTAAGAGTCTAAGCGGACAGGAGGCAAATAACCATCAACATTTGCTATTAAAAGAAGCATCAAGATTAGTTTCACAAAGAGCAATTATGTTAGTTTTGCCCAGGAAAAATGACGAAACATCAGGAAAGTTTGACCTGAGGCCTCTGATTGTACTATGGGATTGTAGTAAGGTATTTGTTGTGTGGATATGTTGACGGCATAATAATAGAAAAAAGAGAGAATAGTAAAATCACTTCAAGACAAACCAAGCCTGAAAGAGACCCCACCACCATCATTCAATCCCCTGGACTCCGGACGGGCTAGCTAAAACATACTACATTCAAGAGACCAATAATGAACTAGGGGTTACTAGACTGGCTGGACAAAACGTGTACCCTTAAACTGGTTACGTAGCTACCCAGAAACCGGTGTTTTTTATCGTGACACTATCATTCTCGGACAAAGGTTAAGGATAGCCTTCTTCTCAAGAATTAAGACGCCAGCCTGTTATTATAAAAGCATCGAGCGAGGTGTCAGGAACTATGCAAAGCAAAAAAAGGGGTGTCAGCTCCCTAAATATTTACATACCCACATATATGTTAAACTTGAGTGATCTTCATTTAGTTTTCTTTATTATATTTGTTAGTAAACTTTATTATATAATCGCATATATATATAACAATTGTAATTGCCCCAAATGTAACTTCTATCGACACTTCACCACAACCCCTCAGTAAAAGCCGATCGCCAGAAGTGTAATTGTATCCAAATAATTTATACAACGGTATACACCCAAATGCTACAAACCCGTATTAATTCTAAACTCTATGCAAGATCTACAAACGCGCAATTTTTTAGAATTCTTTCACATAAAAATAATCTTACAAAAGAATGTTTAATTACGGCTAAATAATCTATGTCGTGTCTTCTTAATTTCTTTTATTCTGTTTATTTTTTTGCAAAGTTTTATTTATTTTTTCAGTATACCTTATAATATACTCGTATATTTTTACAGTATACCTTATAATATACTCGTATATATTAAACAATAATAAATATTTTTAAAAAACTCATCACAACATCCCATTTTAACTTTAAAATAAATCCGATCGTCAGGAGTGTATCAAACGAACTACCATACAGCATCAACCCTTGGCCAATACATAATACAACTGAAAAATAACAATGGCTATAACCGCGAAAAAGAGAACATATAATTCTAGTTATATAAATATCAGTGTTTGGAATGGCATTTCTTTTTAGATTAAGAATGTATTTAATAGAATAGCAATACGTAGAAAGCCACAAAAATGTGTCCCTCATATATATATATATATATATATATATATATATATATATATATATATATATATATTATTTATTTATTGATTTTACTTAATATACCTTCAGATTTTGAGATTTTTGGAGAGGTTCATCGTTCGCTATGATGCAACGAAACTGTGTGAGAGATAAATAACTTTTGCTTTTTCGTTTCTTTTTTGCGCAGAAACAAATTAACGGAAATTGTGTTCTGACGAAATGCGAAACAGTTAAGTCGCCGTTTTGTGTCGAGTAGTTAATCAAAATCGAAACGAAAATAAATTGATTTCCACAGCAATTCTGTGTTGGGTATTAATTCGTACAGCACCTGTGAATAAGTCAAGCGTCTCTTACTTTAACAGACTGATGGCTAGTAGTAATGTGTTATAATGGCTTCTTTGTCGACTAACTCTTCTCAGAGTTTGGTAAAATTGTACCCAGTTGGACGGAATAAATTGTTCAGTAATTACTAGCAATATTTACATTTGACAAATGCTTTAATATTAAAAATGAATAGATTTTTAAAATATCTTACAATCCGAGAAGTTTATGATTCTAAACTTCTGATTATAAACTTTTATTTGGACAATAATTATTTCTCTAGTCGATATTTTCGGTTTACTTTTAGAATCATACGAATCCATATTATTTGATACAAGTATATTTTCATTTTTAATTTCTATATGATATTCCATGAAAAATGCCAGTATACTGAAATCATATGCCCTTAATAGGGTTGAGATGAAAATGCATATACAGTAAATGTACAAAAGCAAGGAAATCCCCAAATTTTAACACTTTTATTGTCATTAAGGGTATGACTACATATCAACCAAACCATTTCATCATCACATCACTACAGTATAAATCTCTACTGCAGTATAAATTCCTACCAGTAATATACATAGCCCTGTTATACTCGCATTTTTCTTCAGCGCACCTCACACATTTCATCCACTCATGCATAGAGATTTATACTGTAGTGATGTGATAATGTAATGGTTTGGTTGATATGCAGTCATACCCTTAATGACAATAAAAGTGTAAAAATTTAGAAAGTTTCTTATTTTGTACATTTAGTGTATATGGATTGTCATCTTAACACTATTAAGGGCATATGATTTCAGTATACTGGCATTTTTCATGGAATGTCACTACTTTTGTAAAGGCTATGCCTCAATACAATGCCTTCGCATAACTGATATAGTTGGTAGTTTGACTAATCAAGGTATATGGTGAACTGAAATTAAAATGTCATCAACTAGACACTAGAACCTCTATTTCCCAAAATCAGCTGAATCCATCAAATGGTCGATAAGATATAGAATAAAGTGTATGAATACAGGTCATTTTAAAGTTTTTTTGGAATTTTCTGGAAAACTAAGGTATATGGTAAACTGAAATTAAAATTCCATCAAATAGACCCTAGAACCTCTATCCCTGTCAAAAATCAGCTGAATCCATCAAATAGTTGATGAGATACAGGGTGTCACATACGTACGTACACACAAATAACATGATTTCATGATTGAACTTTCTGGATCTCTGGGTTGCCTTGACTAATGATGCTGAAATTCTACATACTTATAGAACCTATTAAATAAGAAATGTCTGCAAAGTTTTAACTTATTTGGTTTATTTGTTTTTGAGTTATGATAGATCAAAGAAATGAGATTTCCAGCATAGGCCATTCGTGGAGTCTATTAAGGGATAGAGTGCTCTCGCGTCACCCTTGATTTTATTGTAAAAATATTTTACCTACTCTAACTATCTCTAAATAGAAAATTAAGTAAGATGAGTACATATCTAAAATGGTGAACCAAATATAAACATGTTTTCTTATTGAACTTATTGAAATATATTCATGGAGATTTTATATAATATCTTTAAATAAAATATGTAATATTTGTACGTTGCCTTATTACTAAAAATCATTGTTCACGATTTATTTGTTACGAACATCGCAAGTTTTGAAATTTAAAATGAGTTTTATGATTTCCATATGTAAGGATTTATCGTGACATATGTTGTTAATTATCACCTGTTTAAGAAATCGAAAATATAAATTTAAGCTAATTTTCGGATGTTAACTGTTGACGAGTAAACGTTTATTAACTTATGAAGCCTCTTCTGGATGAAATAGATGCTATTTCGTATAGCACGAAAGTGTATTAGAAGGGCAGAAACAATTGTCTACAAATGAAAAAGTGTTTTCTGATGAATATATAGAGAATTGTTTCCCGAATTAAATAATTGATACATATGATATTATTTATGTATATATATATATATATATATATATATATATATATATATATATATATATATATATATATATATATGAATTTATGTTTGATTTGTTTTTTTCTGTGTTTCTATTCATGATGATACTAGAGAGAAATTGCCATTTAATGGAAGATTTAGATCCGAATATATATACGTGTTAAAACTACCAAAAAAAATTATAATTAAAGAAAATGGATCGATATTTATTGGAATAACATATATATGTAACGAAAACAATGTTTTACAGTTTGGTTTATCCATGCCTTGTTGTTACCTGTACAATGAAAAGTATTGCAGCCACACGATTGATGTGAACTTTTGAAAGACGGAAGTGACGCCAAATAGATATATTCGCGCAAAACCCATTTATGAAATGCAGGCTTGCTGAATACAAAACTTACGACATAACGGAAAGGTAAATGTCGAACTTAAATAATGGTTTTAACAATTAGAACATGAAATAGAAGTGCCACAAACAACACCAAACACGATTACTACTAAGTAATGATCAGTAGATTTGAGGAGACTGCGAGCGTGCGAAGAAAAAAACTCGACCCTGACCCAATATGCATGGCCCTAATTGGAGATATATACAACACGTTTATATTGAGGGTTTTACTTAGGCTCGCACTTCAAGAAAAATAGCCAAAGGATATTTTCATAAAATCATTTAAGAATGGATTAATCGTACTCAAGGTAAACACGGAGACTCTCCTTTCATCAGTTAATACACCGCGATGTAGAGGAGGGGGCGGACCTCTTTCACTGGATTGCTCCACCTACTTCTAGTCATTGTTATGTCGAAATGGCGTTAATTTGTATTAGAACAATACACTCTATAATCATACATTATTTTCGAACAATGTTAAACGTTAGTAAAAAATAGTTAAAGAGATTGTTTATAGAAGATAGTTTACCTTCGAACAGTAATATGTTATAAGTGTCTATGATGTTAACTTCTGCCATGTTATTCTGAAATCTGTCTATATCAAGGTACCATTGTGTACTGTATATGTAGAGACGATTTTATCCGTTGATTCCCGAAATGAAAATGCTTAAACCCGTTTCTGCGCAAATAACTCGATGCATACACCTGAAATAAATATGAAACGATTTTAAGCCAATCATATTATTTTCTCTTAATTTATGAAATGTGCTGTTTTGATCCACCCCGAATAAATAAAATACTTATTTTTTCCTTCAACAGACATGTTCAGCCTAACTCTACGACAGAGCTAACATCGACATTTCTTAATGTGTCGGGCTTTGGGAAAGCTGAGGAAGCCTTTTCTCAACTATCGCACACGCGGTCATACGCATACGCACACTGACACTAACGCAAACACTTTCACAGTGCATTGACCCTGTCACCCTATCGCCTGCTGATTGGAAACAAAGGTATCTATTTTAATACTTCTAACATTTCTAAATGAACTTTCTACAATGGAAACAAATGAACATTGACTGTTATTAATGACTTTCAATCAAATGAACATTTTATAATGGAGTAGGGGAGTTTCGATTACAATTTTACAGACCCGTTGATAATCCACTGCCCTTAAATTATCAACTCAGACTTTCCCGATTGATCAGATAATGAACACCCCTTTTACTGCAAGGACTCTCACAATATGAACAAACATTCTATGTGTCCCTTTCTATGTAGACTTCCATTTTAAACATACATAAAATATCTCTTTTGTGAACTTATGAGTTGTGTACTCATTAATTTCGTAGTATTAATCATATAACATTTCTCTCGCTTTCTCACATTTGATAATTAACATAACTCTGTTCTTCTTTAAAATGTTATTTTTCTAAAACCGGCTCTCGCTAAATATGAACCCCAAAGTTGGATACCTAAATATACACATATATTACAGGGTGAATATATTGTGTATAGATTGTTAGTATTTATTTTAACAGTGTTCAGTGTGTCAAGTAAAGGTGGAGCCGCAACTTTGTTTGAGAGAAGCTCAGCTATTGGTTTATAAAAACAGAAACATGTTGGAGGGAACTATCACGACTGTGATTGGTTAGCCCGCTACACTAAACATCACGTCGATATATAAAAACAATAAGTGACAAAAAATCCGTGTGCTTAGCCAGATGATTATCTGCGGGGATGAAACGCGGACGCCTCTGTCTAGCTATATTCCATAAATATTCTTTTCATAGTTATCCTTTACTATATAAATGTAGGTGTGTTCATAGGTGTATATATTTTTATGTGCAGGCGCAATCTTAAAATAATTAACCGATCATTATGAATTTTGCTACTCAACTATTAGGCGTAAAGGGTCAAATGTTAGCTATATTTAATTTGAGATTCATGAAAAAGAGTATTTTAATAAATGTTAGTAAACATAATATGAGCGCAACCTCTTGTTTGAAAATTTAAATATATCGAATTTACACTGATTTGTATCTATAATAAATACATAACAATTCAGTTAGATACATTGAAATTCTATATTCTTCTGCAGACTCCTTAAGCTTAAGCCTTAAATTTTAAACATTTTCTAGAATCGACAACATTCTACACTTGAAGGTTAGTGTTCTTGTATCTTGATTTTAATATTCAGGGAACATAGAAGTGGTGCAAAAGTATTCTGTACGGGGAATTTATTGAACCCGTCTTGGGACGGATATTTTGTCAATTATTGGCGAATGGGCATAACAGGTGTATAAGCTGACTTCCGGTGGAAAAGGGTTGAAGAAAGTGTCTACGGATGCCTGAAAGTGATACAACTTTTTTTTTTTCATATTAATTTCAGACTTTTCTTTTCTTCATATTAATTTCAGACTTTTCTAATAATTAACTAAAAACGACTAATAATTTGAACACAGTAAAGTGGTTGGCACGCCACGGACTGATGAACGAGACTAGCCCGGAAAACTTCCATGCTCACCTACAGGAATTTCTGTGACGCCGCCGAATGAAAACAAATTCCTTCGGCAATATACTGTATTGGATACGCTATTATTATGACGTTTAATAAAATATTTGCTCAAAAACATTATTTCTTGAAAAAAAAAAAATTATTCTATTTAGTTTATTTTTTTCAATGAAAAAGTTATTGTATTTAGTTTGTTTTTTATTTCAATGAAAATTTTGTTAAAGTTTTGAAAACAATCAAATAAATTATTTTTCAAATAGTCTGTATTATGCTAATTATTAGAATATGATGAAATGAAAGTCTGAAATTAATATGAAAATAGAAAAGTCTGAAATTAATATGAATAAAAAAAATTGTATCACTTTCAGGCATCCGTAGACACTTTCTTCAACCCTTTTCCACCGGAAGCCAGCTTATACACCTGTTATGCCCATTCGCCCAATTATTTTATAAAATTAAGAAACATAAAGAAGTCACTGCTGAATATTTAACGATTTGTTTTGTTATGTCCGTTTTACGGCATATCACCCTTTTGTACCTTATTTAATTCCAAACAATTATATTCTTTCAAATAGTAGAACATAAATTTTTCTTTTACAAATAAACTGAACGAAAATATTGATGCATATAATACCAACGTTTTTATTCTGCAAAGGGAATTCACGCTCGCTCATGACATTATGTAACTACGGACGGACACGCAGACAGATAGTATTTAGATATAGATTACAATTTTTAAAAATACTGATACAATTTAAGGTTCCTGTCTACTACGTCGTAGATTAGTCATTTGAATGCATCGCCAAGGGAAGAAAACGATGAGAGAAATGTAGAGAACATGTGACGTTTCTTTTCTCCTGCCTGGATAAAGCCTCGTTAGTTCTTTACAATACGATTAAAGAAAATTAAATTGAGACAAATGGAATGCTTATTCGAGAATAAACGATCATTATCTGGAGAGAATCGGATTCTGTTAAATAAGACGGTGATTCACTCAAGGAAACAAAAGTAGAACAAATTAGATTACAAAACGATTTTTATAGTGTTAATATATATATATATATATATATATATATATATATATATATATATATATATATACATATATATGCATATATATAATTATATATATATATACACACACATATATATGCATACATATATATATATATATATATATATATATATATATATATGCATACATTTATGCAAACATTTTTAAGAATAACAGAATTCGTCGGTTTAATTATACATTTTTCTATTTTTTTCAATTTTTCTGATAGTTTTTTTTGTATTAAAATCAAACAAAATAATAAATGTTCCATAGGTTTCGCAAGTTTCACGACCGTTTTCGATTCTTCGCGAATCATCCTCATGTGTCAAAAGCAAATGAACAAAAAGGCTGGAGAAAGCAGAGAATTTTTAAAAAGACAGCAGAGAAACGCATTGTTCCATAAAGTCGTTGACGATTTAAATTCGGAAACGCTGGATTACATAACAGAACATCACATATGCCATCCACACATATGTATATGGATGTGAAATGTGGACACCCTTCCAATATCTGACTCTGTTTTCTTGTCTTCTCACCCCACCTCGCCCTAGCCACCCATCACCTCCAACACTATCCTAACACATGACCCAGACAGTCCCCGCAGTATGTTTTGTCTTTCAAGGCTAAATTAATGAATTGATTCGAGTAGCATATCGCCCCTCCTTCATAATTAAAATTAGCTGAACGACGCTTCCACATCCTACTTTTGTCCACATTGTGTATCACCTCTCCTACTTCCTAATGATCATATACTCTAACTGCTACAACTGCAACTATGTACTTATTTCTCAAATTTTCATTTTCCTGTCTAGAATCGGCCGCAGGGTGGAGCCTGCCGGACAAACATGTTCTTGTGTGATGTTTTTTTTTTCAGACATATAATCCTGAGGAAGTTTTACAACAAAAACGTTGATGAATACATAAATAATTTTTTTGTTTTAATTTTTCATTCTCCATATATATATATATATATATACATATAATATGTATACATATATATATATATGTATACATATACATATATATGTA
Organism: Sepiola atlantica; assembly: GCA_963556195.1. Classification (NCBI taxonomy): domain Eukaryota; kingdom Metazoa; phylum Mollusca; class Cephalopoda; order Sepiida; family Sepiolidae; genus Sepiola; species Sepiola atlantica. Next base: position 31,038,411 of record OY744538.1, on the reverse strand, counting down.
CACATATACATATATATATATATATGTATACATATATATATATACATATATATATATATATGTACACATATATATATATATGTGTATATATACATATATATATACATATATATGTATACATATATATATACATATATATATACATATATATATAGGTATACATATATATATATGTATATATATATATATACATATATATATGTATACATATATATATATGCATATATATATACATATATATATATATGTATATATATATATTAAGTACAAACATAAATAACTATTTATAGTTATCTATAGACTGAAAAATTCTTATTCAAGGAAAATAATCTTAGTACATAACTTCTTATTGCGCACTTCTACACAGCTATGAGTCAAATAGCAACTTGTGTTAAATGAATCATTTACAATAGACATTAAATTTGCACATTACATACCGGACTATGAAATCGGCCAAACCAAGTTCAAATCTATTTGGACCATTTGCATTAACCTATCTTTTGCAAATATGTGTGTATATGTGTGTATGTATGTATGTATATATATATATATATATGTATATATATATATATATATATATATATGTGTGTGTATATATGTATGTATATGTATATAATTCAACCTTTATCCCCCTCTCTGTGTCACTATAACCACACGCATGTGTGTGTGTGTGCGCGCGTGGGTGTGTGTGTGTGCGTATTTATGTGTGTGCGTCTATGTATCGCTCACCTATTCACGAGACTCAAGATTAGACCACACGCATGCGGACGCGCACACACACGCAGACACTACTTCGTTCTTGGAGACGACAAAAAGCAATAAAAAGTATTAAATTTCAAAAGAAACTCGGCGCTCCTAGGAGGCTGGGATGACCGATGGGTCATGGATGGGTAACACGCACTTGACCAAGAGAAGCAGCAAAAAATAAAAAATAATAAATAAAAGATACCCACACACCCGCAAACCTACGCATGCGCAAAAACAATAACAAATTCCTCAAATGAAACAACATTTACTCAAATCGAAAGACATTTCTTCAAATGGATTTTCATATCTGATGAAAGCGGACCCACCGCTTGAAACGCGTTATATAAAATTATAAAATGGTAAAACAACAAAATAATAAATAAATGTTGAAAAAAACATTCTACAAATGTTGGTAGCCTTACTCCTTTACATATATACTTTTCTCTCGTTTGAACTGCACTAATACTGCACTACCCTCTTTTCGATATATATATACATATATATATATGTATATATATACATATATATACATATATATATATGTATACATATATATATATATGTATATATATACATATATATATGTATACATATATATATATACATATATATATATATGTATACATATATATATATATGTATATATATATATGTATACATATATATATGTATATGTATATGTATATATATATATATATATATATATATATATATATATATATATATATATGGAATAAGACAGACTGCTGGTGAAAACGCCATATCCAAAATCATAATTTTAATTCTCTGCTTATTCGCATCTACAGTCATGCCCAAGTCTGGACTGTGTCTGACAAATCAAAATTAATATTCTCTATGATTTTTCTACATTGTTTTCTTCATCCAGAGGAAGTCTTTCAATAAAGTCGAAACGTTGATAAATACATAAACAACATTGTTGTTGGCTTTCCTCTTTCATCTTCCATATATTAATATATATATATATATATATATATATATATATATATATATATATATGTACATAAATATGTATATATATATATATATATATATATATATATAATTCGAAATGTAGAACAATGAGAATAATATAAATAATTGTGAACATGTAAAATAATAATGTAATATGTTTCAAATATACGATATTACGATTACCGAGTATGGATAATGAAATCCAAATTAATATGGCAACAATTATCATTATCATCATCATCTAGGAGGAGGAACCCCTTCCTAGTTTTCGTCCACCTTATTGGTGACTGTGATTCAGTGTTTTGTTTTTGCCATAGTGGCCACGCTAGGCACTGCGTGTTGGCGACGCTATTTGATCATATATAGGTTTTCACATACAGCGCCTGGTATTCCCAAATGGTCACCCATCTAGTACTGAACAGGCTCACCGTTGCTTACCTTCGGTGATCTAGCGGAAACCGGTGTGTCAACGTGATTATTCCGTATATTACCATTATACAATAGTAATAATAATAGTAGTAGTAGTAGTAGTAGTAATAGTAGTAGTAGTAGAAGCAGTAGTAGTAGTATCAGTAGTAGTATTAGAAGCAGCAGTAATAGTAGTAGTAGTAGTAGTAGTAGTAGTAGTAGTAGTAGTAGTAGTAGTAATGAGGAAATGGGATGGGAAATGATCAGAGAACAGAAAAAAACGAAGCAAATACCTAGAACTTGACATGGAATTAAAAGAAATAATAAACATGAAGAAAATGACTGTAATATCAATAATTAGTGGAGCACATTGAATAGTTCTAAAAAGCCTCAGGAAAATACTAGAGGAAATTGCAATTACAGAAAATGTTACACCATATAGCGCTCGGAACTCATGGAAAGAGCTGAATTATTATAGAAAATCCTTGAGCGTGGAAATCAGGTCAAATAACTTGCTAATGCCTAATAATTACAGGTAAAATAAAACAGAACCTAAAAATAGAAATAATATTACCCGAATCCAAAGAAACTGAAACTGGAAGACGTCACATAATCTGCCATCCGACACTTCGGATAAATAGTAATGAATGGTTTAAGAGGTGAGGAAGACACACAAATGGGGAGCATATTACCTTCGCGTTTCTCTAGTTATGTCTTGTCGAATTCGGATTATTAGTGACGGGACGAGAATTATCTACCCCCGTGAATGACATAAAGGGTGCTGTTCAAAATTCCGTACATATTAAACGTACAGATTTTCGAGTGCGACAATACGCACCTAAGAAAGGTCGGATGTTTCATCGACCGAGATGTTGTGAGAATAACATCCGAGATGAGATCAGTAGCCCAAAAAATATAAAATTGAGAATCTTCGTATATAAATCTCGGAATCTATTCGGAATTTCGAACTGTATCATATATTTAATCATCAGAGGTTGATTGTTCTCGTTCTGTCATTCATGACTGGGTATAATTATTAAGTAATTTTTCATACTTCGAAGCCATATCAGTAGGATCTACATCATTCGAAACATTAATGTTGATGACATGTTAACAGTAGGATCCTCCGGCATTACTGGACATTGTGAACCGCCTTTGTATATCTATATAATTTACCATGTAAAAAAGATAATAGCACATTTTTCTTCTAAGATGGGCTGATAACTCGCATTGCTCAGGGATTCAGGTCATCCTTACATGGATAGGGTATCAGCACAAAACAATAACTCGATTTCAATTCACACTATCTATATAATGTAAAGAAAAGAAATGGTCAGTTGCCTACACTATCGAGCAAATCTATTATGTCGTACGAATAATCGAAATAATAAAAATCACCAATCCTCATTTAAAGAAAGTCCGAAACGTATCGATTCTACTTCCATCATCTGCCCTCAACTCCTCTCGAAGCTTGTGATGGGTTATCTCACCAACACAAATGTAATTACGAATTATCAAGCAAATTAGGTTATGTATAATCCTGGGCCGTTTATTCTAGTCTTTATTTACCTGATGGCGTCACCTCCTTTGCTATTAATGTATTATATACTTTATTATAAGGCTTTATCCAATTTCGTATTCAGTGGAAATAAGCAAACGATACAAACGATCCCTTAAGCAAGAAGTTAGGTCAATCTCCCTTAATTTCAATATCCAAATAAAAACAAAATGTTCTATTAATCCAACAGTTCGTTTATATATAGCCTAAATACAGAAACATGAACTAATTTCGTTATCAAGTTATTTTCCAAGAAAACAAGTTACACTTGTTGAGTTCTATGTGATTGTCTTTATGCAATTAAATCCAACTCAGATTGCATGGTTGGAGATAAGTACATAGATTAGGATTGCTGTTTTTATTCGCTATACGCCCGGAAATTGGATTTCACATAATGATCGGCCCTGTAAGCATTAGAGTATTGATTTACTCCCCTCCATGAGTTAGGCACAAGGCCAGTTTTTATCTTACTCCCACAAGTGAGATGTGACCCAAGGTCGGGTCGGGAAAGTGGGGTTTGAAAAGCCAGCGCCTGAGAGGTGAGCACTCTGACATTAAAAATTGCCTGGGCAGCACCGTCGGCATTCCCCGGTAGGGGCGCCTCAGGCAGTAAGCAATAAACTTACTCCTCCCTAAAGAGGGAAGGCGAAGCCTGGGAGGGTGGACCTCCTAGAACTGCACAGGACAGACCTATAGACCGTCGTAAATCAAGCCCCGAAGGCCAAGACAATACCAGTCTATGGGGTGCAGTATCCATCGGAAAATTACATAAACAATGTTATAGCCATAGGCTAATCAACCAACGTTTCGACGCGCGGTACCGCAACTAGTCAAAGGCAAACTGCCTTTGAAAAGATGCGCCAAAAGAACGGTCTTCTATTGCTCCAGGAAAGCCGTTAACAAATTAAATTCCATAACGCCAGAGTTAGCCTCACCGGATAATTGTACTTCGTTAAGCATTTTAAAATGTTCTTATTGGTGTCATACTTGATGCTAGTAATTGTAGGTTGCTCGGTAGACTTTGTTCACGTGTGCGTTTCTTGGATATTTTTTTAAAAATTATGTTCTTCTCTCTAGCCTTTTTGTTCATTTGCTTCTGTCACCTGAAGATTATTTGACGAAAAATCGATAACGTTCGTGATACATATGGATCATACATTATTTTTTTATTCAACACAACTAAGATCCATAGAAAATTGAAATAATAAAAAAGATATAGTTAAGCAGAGAATCTTGTTATTTATAAGAACGTTTAATTAAATTAAAAAATATTTATAAATGCAGACAATGCATATATATATATATATATATATATATTTTATAGTTTATTCGCTGTTTACAATTGGCCCAGCGATTAGCGACGTCGGACTGGAGTTGAAAAATACTTGAGGTCCGGGGTTTCGAGTCGCATGACCGGTAGTGAATAGTCATATCTCTATGCTGATGAGTCCCGATTGAAAAAGGACGAAACGTATACGTACATAGATAATAAACAATAACAAATATTTATTATATATATATATATATATATATATATATATATATATATATATATATATATATATATATATATATATATATGGGAAAGGAAGGATGAGAGTAATCCCACGTAATGGGAAATGAAAAAGGAAAAACCAGAGATATTATTTATATATTCATCAACGTTTCGTCTTTATTTGTAAGACTTCCTGACGAGGATAATTGTAAGAAAAATGTCATGCAAGTACATCGAAATATTGAGTTGACATGATGGACTCTCACCTCTCCTCTTTCTCACTCACAGCCATCCACATTCATTTTACTCTCTGCCACTGGCTGACTTCTCTCACCCCGGCCATTTGTCCAGTAGCCACGGCTACAACTTTTTCTCATCAACCTAATATTTCGATGTACTTGCATGACACTTTTCTTAAAATTATCATCCTGAAGAAGTCTTACAAATAAAAAGGAAACGTTGATGAATATATAAAAAATATCTCTTGTTTTTTTTTATTTTTTCATTTCCCATACATATATATATATATATATATATATATATATATATATATATATATATATATATATATATATATACATATGTGCATATATATGTATATATATATATGTATATGTATATGTATATATATATATATGTATGTATATATATGTATACATATATGTGTGTATATATATGCATATATATGTACATATATATATATATATATATATATATATATATATATATATATATATGTGCGCGTGCTTTGTGCATTCGTGGTCGCATCTGTATATATGCCTGTGTGTTTACGTTTGTTCGTAGGATACATCAGTGTATGCATGTCGATTTCAGATGACCGGATGTTATAGTTAAATAGATGTATGTCGGTCTGCGTTGACATTGATTGATAATGTTAGGTCAGATTCTAGCTGATTAAAAAAAAGTTTATTAATACAACAAATATTTTAGGCTTAGTTATCATTTGAATTGATAACGTGTCCATTTTAGAGAGTAAAGCTACTAAACGCATCAAATTAAATTGTAAAAAGGTGTTTAGCTTGAACAGCAATGGCTTCCTACAGCTATTACTGAAACAGGGTTTGCAAATGTGTAGTATAATCATGTTTATACAAATAAAAACTCTTTATAACTATTAAACAGCTCTATTTTACTCCGCACACCGATAACCTCAATATATAGTTGGAATTACCTACTGATGAGTTTACATAACCTACTGGGAGTTTCAATTCTCTACTAGACACTATTCTCGAGTGTCCTCGGTCTCTCTGTATAAGGGTTTGTCAGTACAACCTAGCCTGGTGATATTTTACTCTACATTTAAACTCTGACCAAATATTCAAAATGCCATAGTATTTGAAGCCCAAATAAGACCCCTTCGATACAGCTATACACTAGCTCATATGAGGAACGGTGCACCTTCTCCAAGGTATGCTTGCTAAAGTAACAACACTTAGCTTGATACTCCACCAGACTATATTAATTATTGCCCTGGAACTCAGTAAGATCAAGAAACGACAAGAAAGATATACATAGTAAACTAACAAATTGTGGAGGGGAAAATTAATGTTCGTCACTTCTTTACTAACTCAACGTTTCGTACGTAAAGTAGAAATTTAATATAATATTCAAATATCTATGTATCTCATATATATGTCAAGTGTTAGTCCCAGGAAAGGGTCCGTTTGATTTCTGAGAACTTCGACTGAAGTAAAATGAAACAAAATTATATAATTATTTATTGGAGAGTTTTAATTACCTGACCACGAAATATTAATCACATCCGTAGTCGTTGTAGCATTAGTAAGAGGGTGGATGAAGAGGAGAAAAAAGAGGGGGAAGTAGGGTATTTCACCTAGACATGAGTAAACTCTCTTTTACAAGAAACTACTATTTTCCAAGGGTGTTTTATATTGTAGTATATTTTGTAAATGATACATGTTATATGAGTAATCGACAACACGTTTCTACTTTACATATAGCTGCATACAGCATCCATACAATTCGCTAGAGTATTAATGACTAAATGAATAGGTCATCTAAGATTTGAATTTGGTAGATCAGACATTACAGACTATTGCTAATATAATGAACACTGGTATGATGATATGTTTAACGTATTGGAATATTCTGGTCGTTTGACGAAAGAAGACACAGACACTGCCGTTTTCTTCGTCTTCAAAACGATTTAATCTTATCGCCATCTTTTGCTCCAAAGTAGCCGGTTATAATAAACCAGATTGTGTTCACAGACGCCATCAGCATAGTTTTTATTATGATACTAACTTTCTATTTGACTAGGTTGAATTATTCATTCTCTACAAGCACTCGTCCCTTCTTTATCTTCATTCCCATGAGTGTTCTTCAAGTGGTCTTCCAGAATCCCCGAGACGTTGTTTCGATAATATCATCATTAAAAAGTGATTTTTGAACATTCCTGAAAAGTCTTTTTCTATCGTGGCGCTTTGAACCATCATCTGTTTACTAATGGTTTTAAATATGCTAATGATTGAGTGTTCGTTTTAAGCGGCCATCTACCTGATTATTCGTGTGCTCATGTGGTTGTATCATTTATTCTTTTTGCTTAATCGGATTCTTCTTCTGGAAGATTATTCCTAAATAATTTCAGTATTTAACATTTATATTTTATACCCCGTATCTTTAATAATCTTATTCTATATTTCCTAATTCAATTTAAATATTAAAATTCAACATCTCTTGTACTATAAAGGTGTGTCACTTAATGTTGTTTATGATGAATCAGAAGTTATCTAGGCGCGAAGGCCACTCAAGCATACGGGTTAAATAGATCGCTAATCAAACCATGATCGCCAGCACGAAGGTATTGTAAGCAATGGGTGGAATAGGCAGCAGATTACTTAAGAGGAATTGATTATTCATAATACATATATTAACAAGCCGCGCGTGCGTGGTCCTCCTCCGTATGTGACTCAATGTGGAGAGTGTAAAATGCAACAAAGTTGGGCAATTTGGGGCATTTTTGACCTCCCTTTAACCCCCTGAGGGCGAGAAGCGGAATTTTTCTGAGGTCAAGGATGCTCATTCTATATCCAGAACAATTGCTTTCACATTTTGGCCAAGTTTAAAAAAAATTGAATTCATGGATCAAACGTTATGGGAGTAAAAGGTCATTTTTTGCAATTTTATGGGCTTTTGACCCCCTGGGGCCGCGAACCAGATTTTTACCAAAGTCAGCGATACTTATTTTCTATTAGGAACCATGGCCTCCACATTTTGGCCAAGTTTCAGAGAAATTGAGTGGACGGATGAAAAGTTATAGGCAAAACATGTCATTTTTTGCCATTTCGAGGCCCTTTGTAAGCCCTGGGGGGCTAACCAGATTTTTTTTTTAAATCGGAGAATGTAACTTTCTAACCTGGCCAAACTTACAACTTCATGCAAAATTTCAGAGAAATTCAATGGATGGTTGCGGAGAAAAATCCGGACGGACGGACGGACGGAAATGTCTCAAAACATAGGTCCCCCGATTTTATAAATCGGGGGACCAATTCAGCACTAAATCAGCTTTTTTTAAAACAATTCGTATGATATAATCCAATATATAAATATTTGATCGAATAAATATGCAAGCTCTTTCTCCAGAATCACTCCGTTTTTCTTCCAAAACGTAATTACATTATATATATATATACATATACATATACATATACACACACAAATATATATATATATATATATATATATATATATATATATATATATATATATATATATATATATATATATATATATATATATATATAAAATATTCACGGACACATATTTCATCATCTTAAGACTAATCGGCGTGACTAAACCTAGCGAAACTCGAAACCGGGACTCTAGAGACGAAGGTCTGACGCTTTATCACTGACCTATAACTACTTATTTGAAAAAAAGGTATAGCTTTTATAGGCGTCATTTATTTGTTTTAGTTTATTGCGATACTTTAATAGAATTCAACGATTTATAAAGAAAAGGAGTTTACGCAAATGCTAGTCCGAAATAGATTTCCATTCACAAATGTGCTACTGGAATAAGGGAGCGACATATATTTTAAATATATAATTATCCACGCACACGTGTGTAGGTTTAACGACTCATCAGCGTAGCTTATATATATATATATATATATATATATATATATATATATATATGTATGAATTTTTATTTATACAAACATTATTGGTTACATATGTGCATACATGTTTCGGTTGCACTTTTCCCAGAAAGTCAACCTCATCAGACCAAGAATTTCAGAGAAATGGATTGATTTGAAGAATTTTCTCTCCTAAATAAGTCTTTTTGGGGTTTAGTCATTTTCTATTTCTTATGAATTAGTATCGGATAACCTGTTCCACTTGCTGGCATTTTTTGTTAGTGGTTGTCCTTTTTATTACTTTTTATGACGTCTCCATCACCTTTTCCTTTCCTTATTTTATTGCCCACTTCTTTCTGGGGTTCTTTAAACTCTTTAACCTACCAAGTTTTACAAACTCACTTCAGTATAAATATCTTATCTATATATCAAGAATCACACATATATAAACAAACTCTAATAGATACGCAAGTACAAATAAATAAACAGACATTGATATACATTCTTGGTCTGATGAGGTTGAGTTTCTGGGAAAAGTGCAACCGAAACATGTATGCACATATGTAACCAATAATGTTTGTATAAATAAAAATGTATACTTATAAACAGATCTACTTGTTATTGAGCACTTTTTATAAACATTTGAGTTTCTACGGATTTACATTTACAGAAACTAATACAATACATGTACTATATATATATATATTTATATATATATACATATAATATATAATATAATATATGTATATATATACATATATATAATATATATTTAATATATGTATATATACATATATATATATAATACGTATATATATACATATATATATAATATATATATATAGATATATATATATAATACATATATATATTCATATATACATATGTATATATAATATATATATATTCATATATGGATATATATATATATATATATATATATATATATATATATATATATATATATATGCATGCATGTTTGAATAAATAACAGTGACAATTCCTGTTTTTTTTTTATCCATCTTTTCAAGTTGTCGGACCAGCGATCAATTTTTCTGTTCAAGTGTGAACAGGAACTCGCCAAAAATCCAAACGTTTTCGACTTCCATGTGTATTTGTCAGGCACGTGAGGAGTTAAGTAAATTTAATTCGATGAATTAATTAAGACAGTCGATTAAACCATTTTTTGATTTTATTTTTATTTTTATTAAACGACTATATAAATTGGTATATTGGTTTGTCTGCTCGAATAAGTAAAGCTTCATCAATGGGGCGACGCAGGTTGCAATTTGAGACATCGAGGATGGCTACGTATTTTACTAATATGTTTCTGAAATCTGTTTTGGGGGTGTCATGTTCTACCAGATGTTAGTAAATGGGGCTATGGGAGATAAGATGTTACATGTAAGGTGGCGATAGATACTAGTTTTAGTCATACCAATATGCGTATTATTTTTGGAGACACATTCTCCCATTGAGCGTTACTAGTGTTTAGTAAACTGCCATCCAACATCAGGTTATTTCTTATTAATATTTTTTTTGTTTTAACGTAGTGGTAGTAAATAGTGAAACGGAGCTCATGGTGTTTGCAGTAGAGATAATATGTTTATGTATGATATTTTTTTAATAATTTTTTCACCTACTTGATAAATTGATAGAGTGATATATTATTATAATTATTATTATTATTATTATTATTATTATTATTATTATTATTATTATTGTTATTATTATTATTATCATCACAATCATAATCATCATCGTCATCATCATCATCATTAGTAATGTTATTATTTGTGTTGTTGTTTTTGTTATGCCTATGCCGTTTAATTTGCTGATACACGATATGGTTTGGAATGTTTTTATTAATTAGCGTTTGTTTAATACCTGCAAGTGCAGTATAACATATGTTCTTGGTTTATGAGTTTCGTTTGGCTCGATAGATAAGATTTTTCACTACGGCTATTTTATATATATATAAGGGCATTCACTTTTAAAGTTAAGCAAGCTTGAACCGTTGCTTGTAATATTTTTTTTGGTACGCATATGTGATGAACTTATCGGTGTCAGCTTGTATTTCTATGTCGAGGAAGGATTTTTGTGATTTATATTTCTTTTGTGCGTAAAATTTAATACATAATTATTTTAAATGTATTGTTGATTAAGGTTAATTAATCTAGAAGGATGCGACGACATACCTTACGTGTATGGCGGTTTTAGAAATGGTAGTAAATGTTTTTGTTTCTAGATTAGACATGTAAAATTCGGAGAACAATCGGACCAGAGCCAATCCCATTGAAAACCCGTCAACTTGGATGTAAATGGTTCCAGTGGGGCCCTGGAATGGACCTTAGTGGTACAAAGAAATTAGAAATGTTCGTAGGGCGTTATGCATACACCCACATACACACACACACACACACACATATATATATATATATATATATATATATATATATATATATATATATATATATATATATATATAAAGTAAATATTAATTATTCTTACCTATAGACATCGATCTTTCATACTTACACAATCTTCAGTCTGTCGGGGGGCTTGAACCCGGTTTTTACAAATTGCCATTGATTTGCAATCGGGTATCTTTTCCCTCATCCGGCGAGAATTCCCATGATAATTAGGAGGGATGTTAATCTATAAACGCCAAATTAGCGAGCGCGTATAGCGAGCAGTTGAAAGTGATTCAACATCAACAACAATATATATATATATATATATATATATATATATATATATATATATATATATATATATATATATATATATATTCAAGAGCCCCTGGTGTTTTTAATATGATGAATAATTTACCTAGTTGTCTAAATTTTGGAATAAAACAATTTGCTTATTATGTTAAACTACTTGTTTGAGTAGTATCCAAGAATATATCACAGATAGAACTAAATAGTTTGTCATACTGGAACGATGCATCGGACATTAGAGTTAAACAGAAATAAATATAGTTTACAACAAGTGAGGTTTGTGAATATGAAACAATGAAAGAAAAAGTAAATTTGAAAATACGAGTTAAAGTTTGGTATAGACGATCCGCTGACAATTATATTTTGTCTGTTGTATTGAGATAACATAGACTGGTTGGGTGAATGGTTAAGATGTTATTCCTAGAAAGCTAAACGCTGTTTTACAATGATGTAAATCATTTATAAGCCAATATATCGTGTATTGCCCTCAGGCCTGGGGTCAAGTATCTAGACATAAACATTGGAGGCAAATAATGCGATTAGCGTGAAAAATACATTGAAAACTCAAAAGATTACAGTTAGCGTTAACATTTGAAATAATTATGTTAAAATGAATCTATTTATTTATAGTTGATTTGTTTGCTAATAGAGTAATATATACTTGGCAATAAGTTGCCAAATCACATGAACAAACATAGCGTAGAGGATATTGAGATGAAATAAGATGAATTCAGAAATAACTGTAAAAAATGAAACAAAGTTGAAATATTTGAGAATTTACCGGAGGAAATATTTCATCCGTATATTACTATATTTTTTTAATCAGATAATTGTTCTGTGATGTTTTGTAAGCATTACATTGATTATATAGTTTAAATAGAGTTATTTCAAGCAGGCAATAATGATGATCATCATGATGATGATTATGATGATCATGATGATGAGGGGGAGGAGGATATGAGGGACAACATAAACCAGGCGTCCACGTGAAGAGTGCGGAAAGTGATGAGATCTTAGAAAGGCTTATTGCCAGCTAAATCCCAGGTTAGACCAATGGTCGTTACCAGCGAAAAATCAACTGTAGACGGCTGTTGAGATACCGTAAGGTCATTTGCGGTGGTGATCGAAAAGAAGTGAATAGTCCTGGAAAAGTGGAGAGGCTTGTTGTCACTTAGACCCCAGGGAATACCACCGGTTGTTGTCGGTAGGCAATCACTGACGATCACTTGTGGGATAACTCCTAGTGAGCAGAAATAATATTCACAATGGAATTAAAACTGCTAGAAAGTCTATAAACTGACTGCAATCCACATCTTTGGACAAAAGCTTCGGGTTCAGCATATCTTAAAGAAAAGATGGAAATAATGATGAAGGAGAACACCTACAAAGTTGTGAGAGTAATTGAACTTTGACGAGGATTATTCTCACTGATAATTCCAGAGAACAACCATCGTCGTTCAAGCGAGAAACCAACGATAAACGTCTTTTGCAATAACGCGGAATGGGTTCCAACGATTAAAGAAAGAGTGTAGAGTTCTTGAAAACTAAAGTGATTAGTTTTTTACTCAGACGCCAGGGGAACACTACTGGTTATTGTTGGTGAGCAATCGCTGATAATGAATTGTATCAAAACTTCGAGTTAATAATAAATAAATGAATAAATAAATTAAGAAGAAGAGGCAGAAGGAATTACCCACTCTACTACGCTACAAAAAACGCGATAGTACCATCACCGATTATTAGCACATAAATGCTCGTAGAATCTCTGAGAGGATTAAGAGACAGGAGTAGGCACACATTATCCATATCTCACTTGGAAAGTCACGGAGCCTATTGGAATTCTGACGAGGCTTTTATCGCTTTAATCTCGGAGAAAGTCACCAGCGTTAATAGCGATATTTCAATGGTAAGATACTGTTGCAAAAATGCAAAGTGTGTTGCAATAGTGATCGACAAAAGAAGGCGTACTTCAAATCTCATGTGACTTGTCATCAACCAGACTTCAAGGAACACCAAATGATTTATTGTTATTGTTATATTTGTTAATGAAATATCACTGATTACGACTTATGTTATGACTCCTACTCAGTTTTATAATAATAACGACGACGACGACGACGACGACGATGATGATGATGATGATGATGATCATCATCATCAGCATCATCATCATCATCATCATCATCATCATCATCATCTAATATCAGCCTCGACCTGTACCACACAAAACTCTTGTGAAGCTCAAGAATGATAAAAAAGACCAAGGAGGAGAGAACTGACCAAACCTCCATTGAAAAGGTGTGGAGAATACTAGAAACTTTCGTAGACATAGTGACATTCAAATACCAAAGAAGAACAACGGACATCCCTTGCTAGAAATCAACGGTAAACGGATGTAGTGATAATGAAAATTGATTTGTATTGATTATTGAAAAGAGGTGAGTTGTTCCGAAATTTTAATTACAACAATCTTTATCGAGTGAGGAAATAATAATAATAATAATAATAATAATAATAATAATAATAATAATAATAATAATAATAATAATAATAATAATAATAATAATCATATCTCTGAATTTTTTAATTAGGGATTGATAATTAGTATAATCTGGGTTATTCGGACTACATTTCTTCTGTTGAGTGTTATCATGATGATAACACTCGGGGAGTACTGGGTCATTTAGGAGGCGTTTTGTCGCCCAAATCCCAGAGGAGACCAATGGACGTTACCAATGAGAAATCAATGGTAAGCTGCTGTAGCGATACCGCAAAGTCGTATGCAATGGTTATCGAAAAAGAGGTAAATATTATTGGAAATCGTGGAGGCTTGTTATCACTCAGACTCAAGGGAAAACCACCAGTTACTACCAATTAGCAATCAGTGAAGCTTAAAATTTTAGCAATATTTTCTATTGATGGAGGAAATAATCTAAGTATAAACACGCTAACATTGAGTTCCCTATGAGACAATTCTGCCTGATCTCTGATTGACCGTTTTTATCTATAGCTGTTGTTCTTCTATATATACACTTTTTTTCGCCAAAAAACAACTTTCAAACAATTTACAATTATTCCCGACGAACATATGAGATGATTTCTTCCACAAAACATACGCATATACAAAATGTATCTCCCTTAAATAAATACTTTGTTAAATGTCGAAATGGCAAACGTGTAGTTCTGAAAAGGGTGATCATTTTAATATAATTTATTTGGGGTACTGATTATCACACTAAATTCTGGAATACTTTGGTTTGTATTATTATAAGATCCCGTATGTTTGGATAGTGTGTATTTTCGCGCCTAAAGTTTTCAATCTTCGCCGATCATATTCATGATCGACATTATATTAGAATGGTTGCTGTATGTAATGTGTTAGTTATTCCCTTTCGTTTTTTATATTTAACGTACGGCACGTTAATTATGATAACTCAGATACAACATCACGCAAAACAACAATTATATTGTTAAATAATGTTTTAAGCTCTATTTATGAGAACGTTTAAATAGGTTGATTGGTAGAACCCCACACTGAAAGTCTCAAGGTTCTGGTTTCGATTTCAGGTAATGGCATCCGATTTATTTTTTGGGAATTTATTATTTACTATTAATGCAATTTTCTCCATTTTGAAAGGTAGTTCAGATCTCTGATACATTAAATAAAACCTATTGCCTAATGTAGGTATCACGTTTACAAAAGTATTACTGATTGACAGACATATAAAATATCTATGTATATAAGATACTAGCTAGATTTGCAAGCTCGCTATGGCTTCACAAAGTTCGCTGCTTTAAATACTTAAAACCAAAATTTTAAATAATAAACATTTCATTACTAAGTTTCTTTAGACTTACAAGACTAAAACATTCACATTTATTAGTATAAACATTAACATCTTGGTAATGTTGATGAACTTTTTTTATCTTCTAATTAAGTTCTTAATGAAATCAAAAGAAAGATGTTTGAGAAAAATACGACGTTTTTAACTAAAAAGCGAAAAGGAGGGAGTAGAGAAAGAAAAACCGAGTAAGACAGCTAAATGCTAACCAGTCGTCCAGCCACTCGCTGCCTTCTCTTTTCCCTTTTCGCCTTTTCCTCTCGGTAAGAATTCTCGGGGACGATGTAAAAAGAATGTGGTAGCAAGTTATTCATATTTTGTTAAAACATTATTATTAATTAGTGTTCATATCGACAAAATGATTGCATATATATATATATATATATATATATATATATATATATATATATATATATATATCTTGGCAGCATCTTTTCTTTTATACAAGTATCATTAAAAATAACGGACCCTTTGTGTCTGGTTATTTTTTCTAAGATCCTTTCCGTTTTTCTGATTAGGTTCTTAGTTTCAGACGGGAACTGGCTGATAAAATTGCCATAGCTCCCCAAAGCGCTTTCGGACCCTTCCAGGTCCATCGTCAGTGGAGCAATGTTAACCAGGCATAGACCTAGGAGTGAATATATATTCTATTTAGGCCGGAAAATAAAGGACTGTGTTTTATGTAAATTTATATTTATAGGCATTTGAGTATATTAGTACTATAAACGCAACATGTATGTCGTACTTAATAAATCTAATTATTTTTCCAAACTAGAAACCATCCTCGAGGACAGCACTAAATTTTAAAAAATAAATAATAACCCGACCTCCCTCCTTAAAATAAAATTAATAAACTAATCACCGCTAATAACGCCGTTATTGACAATCAAAAACTACCAAAAATTATAGGCGAGTTCAAACCCAGCTATATTTATGGTACAATTAAAATACATAAGATGAATTTTCCCCTTCGGCCAATCATTTCCCAAATACCAACACCCATTTACAAATTATCTAAAACTATTAATGAATTAATATCTCCATATATCCCTACCCAATATAGCATCAACTCCACACACGAATCTTTACAAAATCTAAAAAGAAAAAAAATCTAAGCAAGGCGTGATTGCCTCACTAGATGTTGTTAGTCTCTTCACCAATGTTCCGGTTAAAGAAACTATCAACATAATTATTAATAATATTTACAATAATTCTACTAACCAACCACTTAAAACTAACCCCAACATTTTACGGAAAATCCTATTGGCTTATACGACTGAAGTACCCTTTTACGATCATCGAGGCCATATATACATACAAAAAGATGGCGTCGCCATGGGGTCTGCGCTAGGTCCACCATTCGCAAACTTTTACATGTCCAACTTGGAAAAAAAGTGTTTAGCATTATTAACAAACCACAAATATATCTTAGATACGTAGACGATATTTTAATACAAACTAACAATGAAAACGAGATTAACATAATACAAGACACTTTTAAAAATAACTCCGTTCTGGACTTTACCTATGAACTAAATAGAGATTAAAAAAAACTCCCTTTCTTAGACGTATTAATAGACACCAACCATAACGAATTTGTAACATCTATATATAAAAAACCGATTAACATTAACTCCTGTACTCTTAATTTCGTTAGTGAATGCCCCTTTAAATACAAAATAACCACCATTAAAAACTTAATAACGCGGGCAAAATTAATCTCCTCCTCCCCAACTCTCTTTCAAAATGAACTCAAAAATATAAAGCAAACTTTAGTCAATAATGGTTTCCCCAATTACATTATTGACCAACAAATTAAACAATTCAAAAACAATACTAGTAATAATAACAATAATAATAATAACAAAAACAACAATGAACCCAATTCTCTACTTAAAAATATTATAAAACTATTTTACTGCAACCAATTTCATCATAACTATCAATAGACGAACAGGTTCTACAAAAACATTATAGATAAAAACGTACTCTCCACCGACCCAAACAAAAAAGTTAAACTAATTATCTATTATAATAAAACTAAAACTAACAATCTGGTTGTTAAAAATAATTCTTCACCCCGGATTAGAGTTCTTGATAGGACCGGCCTTGTATACAAGTTTAAATGCCCTTTGGGAGAATGTGTCTCCGACAATCATGAAAATGTATACATAAGGTCGACTGTTACGACGCTATCCAGAAGATTAACTATGCATTTATCTAACGACTCCGCCATAACCCAGCACCTCTATAAAAAGCATTCCTGCCCCCGTTCACATATCCGTAAACTTCTAGTAGATAACACAAAAATCATCGCACAAAATACTAATACACTTAAACTCCACATACTCAAAGCCCTATACATTAAAACAGAAAAAAACAGCTATTAACAAGATTAACTATACTATTAGTACTAATATACTCAAATGCCTATAAATATAAATTTACATAAAACACAGTCCTTTATTTTCCCGCCTAAATAGAATATATATTCACTCCTAGGTCTATGCCTGGTTAACATTGCTCCACTGACGATGGACCTGGAAGGGTCCGAAAGCGCTTTGGGGAGCTATGGCAATTTTATCAGCCAGTTCCCGTCTGAAACTAAGAACCTAATCAGAAAAACGGAAAGGATCTTAGAAAAAATAACCAGACACAAGAGGTTCGTTATTTTTAATGATACTTGTATAAAAGAAAAGATGCTGCCCAATACATATATATATACCGTTCGTAGCTTATGCGGGTGGATTTCCGCATCTGAAGGTTTTCCTTAAGATTGCAGCTTTTTCATAATTGCTGCCCTTTGTATGGTCTCAGTTATCCCTTTGATTCAAATTATTCCAATTATTCTTTTATCCAGTTTTTTTCGGACTATTCCTACGATTATTGATATTATATTGACTTTCTTCATGCTACATATTCCCTTTCAATTCTCTTGCAAAATTTGTGTATTTGCTTCGTTTTTCCATCTCCTTGATCTTCACTCTGTGGTTTGTTGGAATTATACAGTCTACGATATGCAGGATTTTTCCTTCTTGTTGACTATTATGACATCCGGTCTCCTTGCTTGTATGAGTTTATCTGTTTGCACATCTATGTTCCAGAGGATTTTTGCGATTTTTGTTTTACACGTTTATGCTTTTTAGCATATGTCTGCTTGTTCAAAATAAAGTCGTTTGAATAGTTACCAGTTTACTGCTTTACCCATGAAGTCGTGTCTGTTCTTGTATTATTTCGGAAAAAATATTATAATAATTATGATTATAATTATTATTATTATAATTATTATAATTATTATTATTATTATTTTAATTATTATTATTATTATTATAATTATAATTATAATTATAATTATTATTATTATTATTATCATTATTATTATTAAAAGCTCTAATCTATTTTATTTAATCACTTTAGTTATTTTGCTGCAATAACAGTTTAATTATTTCAATAAGAAAAATAAATCCATCAACACAACGATAGTTAATTATAAAAAAACAATAATATATAACTATAACAGATATCAGTTCTCTTATTATGATCAGAATAATAAGTTATACTTCTACTTCTACTTCAACTACTACTACTACTAATACCACTACTACTACTACTACTACTAGTAATAATTAATAGTACAAAATACGGCACTAAACTATTAAGAAACATGCTTAATTGCGGCAGCAACCTCACATAAGCTGGTAACACCGACTTACGACGGGTAAGTTAGAATAGAATAATTAGCCATTAACTCAACTGAAAAATAACAGAAAGGAAATGAAAAGAACCCAAAGAGTAAGTATGTAAAAAAACCCATTAATTTGACATTTCTACCGCCACCTCCCAAGTGATTCCACTAGCCTCAGTAAATACCACATCATGTCTACCATGATAGGGCACGGAGAGTACTGGAATCGAGAGGAGGCTTATTGCTTTTCGAATTCTAGGGAAATCTAACTGCTGTAGTAAAGCGCAAAATCCATTGAAAACAGCTGCTTCGAGAATGTAAAGTAATCCGAAACGGTAATCAAAACAGAGAGGACTAGAATTAAACTGGACGTTTTATCACTCAGACTTCAACCGATGTTGTCAGTCAGTAAACACTGATAATTATCCATGTGAATATTCCTAGTGTGAAAACTGAAACGAATATGGAGCATGAAGAAAGTTAGTATATTACCAATGACCGTACGAGCACTAGGGGAACCCCCAAAGAACCTGGAGAAAAGACTGGAATAAATGGGAATCAAAGGGATCACTGAGGCATTACAAAAGACGGCAGTGATGAAAACATGTTCAATCTTAACGAAAACCCTCGAATGCGGAAATCAACCCGCTTAAGCTACGAAGGGTTACTAGACGCAAAGATGTTGCAGCAGGGATAAAACAAAACCAGTCGAAAAACACCACCGCATTAACAGGAACTGCAAATAATATCATAAGCTGACTACACACAAAAAATTGTGCTAGCCTAGGCTGACACCATACAACATATTTGAAGAGGGGCAAAGAAGATTAGAATACCGAGGAGGAACAGCAGAAACCAGACCTCCACTGGAAGAATGCGGAAAGTGTTGGGACCTAGGGGAGGTTTATTGCCATCCAAATCGCAGAGAAGACATATGCGAGAAGGCAATGGTAAGCGACTGTTGCGATACGGCAACGTCATTTGCGGTGGTTATCGAAATTAGGTGGAGAGTATTGTAAATCTGGAGAAGTTTGTTGTCTCTAGGACTCCAAGGAACACCACCGGTTGTTGTCTGTTAGCAATTACTGGCGAGGACATGTGTGATAACCTATAGTGCGTACAGATAATAATAATAATCATAATAATAATAATAATAATAATAATAACAACAACAACAAAACTTCAAACGGAAGCTAAAACCGTAAGCAGGATTAAGGGGAACAGTAAACGATGGAAGAGAAAAAATCTGAATAGTAAGGAAAAACTAAATAATAAACATGGATAACTAAATCAAAAGATAGCAGAAAAAAGAAAGATTGAGACGATACAGATACAAATCGGAACAGTACAAACAGAACATGACCTTTGAAAACAATGAAAGCCAGTGTTATACAAACGTAAACGGAGAAAACACAACAACAGAACAAGCAGACCCGACAAAATCTTCTGGAGCAAGATATGGGAAAAAGTTCAAGATCACAACAAAAATGCTAAATGGCTGGAAAACATGAAAAATTAACTACAGGAAATTGAAGAATAACCAGAAACAGAAACTAATGGATAAACTATTAAGACAACACTAAAGAAAATGGCAAACTTGAATGCACCTAGCTACGATGGAATACATGCGTACTGGTTAAAAAAAATCACAACTTTACATGAAAAGCTAGACATTGAGAGGATGTATCCATAAAACAGACGTACCAGAGTGGATGACCAAATGAAGGGTAACGCTCATACAAAAACGCCAAAAAGAGAAACGACCCCAAGCAATTACAGACCAGTAACATGCTTACCAACAATGTGGAAATTCCTAACAGCACAACTGAGAGAGCAAATTTACTATTCCCTGAACAACCGTGGACTACTCCGCGAGGAACCAAATGGATGTCGAAAAGGAGTAAGAGAAACGCATGATCTGTTATACATAGATCAAAGGATCCTGAAATAAGTCAAAAGCAGGAAAAAGTACATATCGATGGCATGGATTTACTACAAAATAAACCTACGACAGAATCCTTCAAGCATGGATAATTGAATGCTTTAAAATGTACAAGCTATCCGACAGGATTATTAATCTCATCAAGAAAGCAATGAGATTTGAACTGGCAGCTGAAGGACAACACCTGGCGGAGATCTAAATATAAAGAAACACTTTCCAAGGAGACTCCCTATAACTACTACTATTTATCATGATGCTACTTAAGTACATACTCAGAAAATGTAAGGCCGGATACAAGTTCACAGGCACAAATATAAGAATAAACAACCTCATGTACATGGACGACCTGAATCTATTTGTAAAAAGGAATAATGAACTGGAACAGCTTATAAACACGACAAGAATATTCGGACAGGATATTCAAATAAAATTCAGAATGGAAATGTGCGCACTGCTAGAGATAAAAAAAGGGGGAGCTGGATGCGATTGAGGGCGTGGAGTAACGCAACCAAGAGCAAATAAGGTCGTTAAGCGAACAAGACAGACATAAATATTTGGTAGTTCTGGAGCAGACACAATCAAATCAACAGAAATGAACGAGCAGATTGGAAAAGAATATCTGAGAAAAACAAGGAAGCTATTAGAAAAACAATCTATAAGTAACGATAGGAGAGGAGGACTAGTAAGTATAGAAGACTGTGTGAACGACACAAGAAAGCTGGATAAATGCATACACCAAAACACAGAAAGCCTGATTATTGAAGCAAGTGACTCCATCTCACTGAACAACCCAGGAATAACCGAAACTAGAAGTAAACAGACAAGAAAAGAAAAGTCGGAATTAAAACAACTACATGGACGTTTAATAAGAATGACAAGAGAAGAGAGGCACGAAAATAGTTGGGGATGGCTGAGAATATGACACTAGAACAGTGAAACAGAATTGCTACTGACGGCTGCACAAAACAATGCGATTAAAACCAGCTAAAATAGATAAAACCCAGGAAAACAGTAAATGCAGATTGTGCGGACAAAGAAACGAAACAGTAAATCACATAATAATTGAATGCCCAAAACTGTCATTAAAAGAATACAAAAATAGGCATGACTGCGTGAATATAGCAGTACACTACGGACTATGCAAACAAATGCATTTCAAACAGTCTGACAAATGGTACAAACATAAACCAGAGACAGTATTCGAAAACGAAAAACACAAAATCATGTGGGATATGGATGGACAAACAGATACACTCATACAAGCAAGGAGACAGGATGTCATAATAGTCAACAAGAAAGAAAACTCCTGCGAAATAGTAGAGTTTGCCGTCACAGGCGACTACAGGGTTAAGTCAAAGAAGACAGAAAAACGAACTCGCAAGAGAATTTAAAGGCATATGGAGCATGAGGAAATTAAATATAATACTAATAACTGTAGGAACACTATGAATTGTTCCGAAGAACCTGGAAAAAGACTGGGAGAAATCAAAGGGAAGACTGGGACCATACAACGGACGGCAATGATAAAAACAGCTGACATCTTAAGGAAAATCCTTAAATGCGAAAACGTTTCCACATAAGCTGCGAAGACTAACTAATCACATACAAGAGGGAATAGGAAGAAAAAAATGTACACATAAAGAACACCACAAGAATCCAAGGAACAGAAATTGCAAACATTTCATAAACTACCCCTACAAAAGATGATGGTGCGAGCCCCAACTGATACTACACAAAACAGTCGTGGAGGGTGAATGAGCATAGAAAGACCAAGGAGGGATAGCACTAACCAGACCTCCGATGGAAGAGTTCAGATAGCACTGATACATTGGAGAGTCTTGTTGCCATCAAAATCTTAAAGACCAATGGTCGTTTCCAACGAGAAATTGATGGTAAGCGTAACGTAAATTCATTTTCAGTAGTTTTCTGGGGAGACTTTTCGTCACTCAGAATCTAGGGAACACCGTTTGTGTTTATCAGTGAGCTATCACTGATGACATCCTGTGTGAAAACTCCTAGTGCGTAATAGTAGTAATAATAATAATAATAATAATAATAATAATAATAATAATAATAATATGTTTAACTTTAATTTAAAGTGGCTGAGTTTAACAAGACCAATACATCAAAATAAAATTCAAAAACAAAGAATTTCTTTAGAAACCAGTGGAGTATCTGAGTTAATGACATGGAATTGTTTGTTAAAAGTGATCGATCTGTTTCTGAATAATGATCGGACACATCTCGTTCAATATTGATCTTTGTTTTCATTGCGTTTCCATTGGATTGGTGCATTCAAGGATTAATGCTGGTTCTTCGATAATCCCATAAACAAAACTGAAACCCATCTTTATCCGAGATAATGCCGAACGAGAACTATTTTCTTTGACACATTTTTTAAAAATGGTGCGATAAGCGCTAGCAGGCAGTTGCACATGGTATGCTCATAATATCATGCAGCAAGGTCCTTCTTTCCATCTTGATTTTTTAGACACAACATATATCAGAGATTTTAATTTAGGTGTTTTGGTGCAATGTGGGAGATATTCCTTACTGCAACTTCCTACGTTACTCGAGTTACTTTCTAACTGATCGCTATGATGGATTATCCTTCGTGAACGTCTATGGTGGTATCTGAACTCTGATTTTACACTTTAACTTTCTGATGGATACACCCGTGTCGTCGTTGTAAATCCAGGTTCTTTTCGTCTGCTAATAAACTGACTCGAAAACCGATGTTTATACAGGGTGGGCAAAAATAAGGGTCCTATTTTTAAAAATTCATAACTTTTTTATTTATTGATTTTTTTTTTTTTAGAATAAGTAAAGGACCCCTTCCGAAGCAAGCATGAGCCGTATTAGCCCTAAGGAACGTACCCTCATTTAGAAAACATTATTTTTGCTTAAAAAACTCAAAACAGTGTAAAAAACAATACTTTAGTTTTTGTAAGTTTTAAGAAGTGTTTTTCGGCTAAAATTTGTTTTGTTTATTTCAAAAAATCTCGGAAGGGTCAGTCTACACACACATAAAGTTTGGTGAGTTTAACTTTTATTTTGTGGAAGTTATTCAAATTCAAGTTATTCAAATTTAAAGATAGGACACTTATTTTGGCCCACCCTGTATAAAGGGTTGGTTTGAAAAGACAATAACAGAAAAACAATCAGTAAAACAACTTGTATACGCGTAAGACAGACAGACAGACAGACAGACAGGGCATACTGATCGATATATTGATAACTTGTTAATCTAGATCAAGCAACACACTGTTCGCTACCCTCCATTTGGGGCAGACCCAGACACATCTTTTCTGCTATAAGTATCACCAGCCATTAAAACCACTAACTTCGCCCGAAAATCACCTGGTTTCGCGGTTTCGTCTGACCTTTCCATTGAAACACGGCCTTTGTAAACCCGTTCGTCATCTTGATATTCGTAGCTTAAAGATAATTTAGGGCGGATGCAGGAACACGTATATGATGAATATTTATTATATTTATCTTCCTCCCACAAGGTAAGATGTGACACAAGGTCGGGAAAGTGGGATTTGAAAAGCCAGCGCCCGAGAAGGTGAGCACTCTGGCCTACAAAAAATGCCTGGGCAGCCCCGTCGGCATTCCCCGATTGGGGCGCCTCGGGCAGTAAGCGATAAACTTACTCCATCCCAAAGAGGGGAAGCAAAGCCTGGGAGGGTGGACCTCCTAGAACTGCACAGGACAGACCCATAGACTGGCGTGAATCAAGCCCCGAAGGCCAAGACAATACCGGTCTATAGGGTGCAGTATCCATCGGAACAGATCCTACACTTTGATCTTGGCCAAAAGGTCAAGATCACAGCATAAAATTGAAATAAACAATAGTTGAGTGAGTTGCGATTTTGTGTAGTTTTAAAATATATAAGTCGCATTTTTAGTAAGGGACACGCACTTCTAACAGCAAGACGGGCTTGGGTACCATAGCTAATAAAACTTCATCGGTGCCATAAACATCGGTAAACTCCCATTCTTCCGGTACTTCGATAGTCCGATCACCAAGCGCTCCGGTTCTCCGCGTTTCTGAAACCGCCGCCTTTCAAGTCTCGCTTGCACTGCGGAACCTTCTCCTTTTTAACAGTTATCAAGTCGCTTTCTTTATTTTAAACTTTCCGGTTTGGGTCGTTGTATTTCTCTCTTGCTTTATTTTTAACCTCGCTTGTTTGTATTAACATATGTGCGAACACTAGCGAAGCATTATTTTTTCTCGTTATTTTTGACGGAGTGTGTAAACTAGTGGTATTATAAGATATCAGATTGGATTTTAACTGTTTAATCGATTCCATAATACGTATAGTGTCTAGGCATTTTGGCTCAAAACAAAGTATAGTATCTGTTCTGATACTACACTTTATCTTTCTGTGCGCGGTCAGTGACAGGGGAGCCATTCTAGCACGAGGCAAATGTAACAATTGTTCGAATACAGAGTTCATTTTTTGAGAAGCTGGATATTCCTTACGTTAAAAAACGACCTTGAGTTTAACCCTAACCTCGTGCGGATTCAAGTAAATAGGGACACTTATCAGTATTCGATCTTTCCATCTTATTAACTCGTAGCGTTGAGTAGCTGTTGGCCATGAAAAATGGTGAGCCAACAGTTAAAAAAATCTGTTGATCGTAATCATGATATAAGATATCCGTCCTTCATCGCATAGTTATCAAACATCGATCTTATCCAGAACACACGACATTTGGATCAGCCGTTTCCCAAAGCAATTAACTTTCTGTAATTTGTTTCTGAATTTTTGAAATGAGGATTAATAATTTGTATAATTTGAATTATTCGCACTACTGTTATCATCTTGGGTGCAATTATCACAACGTTTCAGCCGCTGTAATCTCTTGCCTTTTCAGGTGTATCTTTTCAAACTCTGGAATATTTCTGTCAAACTCGGGAATCTGGACGGAATTTCGAACGAAACTCTTTATTTAATCAACGGGGGTTGCGCAGTGGTTATAGTACTATGTTAAATTCAGTTCTCTCACCTGACATTATCCTGTATCTCTACAAAGCTACCATCCGCCCATGCATGGAGTATTGTTGTCACATCTGGGCTGGTGCATCATCTACTAGTCTCTCCCTCCTTGACAGGGTCCAAAAAAGAATCGCCAACCTAATGGGTCCCTCACTGTCAACTAAGCTCCAGTCCCTGTCCAATCGCCGCAATGTAGCATCCTTGTGCTTGTTTTACAAATACTTCAATGGATTATGCTCTGATGAACTGGCTACTCTGGTGCCCCCTCGACGTAAATTCACTAGACTAACTCGACAATCAACCAAATCTCATTCATTCACTATGGAAGTCCCCAGATGTCGGAGAGCTTTCTACTCAAATAGCTTCTTTCCTCGTGTTGCTGGCCTCTGGAACTCCCTCCCTGTCCCCTATTTCCCCGACACTACAGATATGCAGAAGTTTAAAACTAATGTAAACAGACATCTCGCTGCACAGATCCCAATCTAGGTTGACTGCCCCCTACCTTCCCCCCTCTTTTTTCTCAGTAGCCCCTTACGTCTACAGTGGTGTCCTGCCTTCTTTGGGGTGAACTATGTTAAAAAAAAAAAAGGTTGAAGGTTCAATCCTCGGGGCTCGCAATACGAATAATCCAAATTATACATATTCCTGTAATCTTTAATTATTTTCGAATCAGCCAGGCATCATAGAAAAGCGTTTACCATTTTACACTCATTAAACCATCTTTGCTACCAACTTACTAATAAATCATTGTATTACGAATAATACTATTCGTAAACTACAAGTATCACAGCGTCTGGGTACGAAGGGTCAAACTTTGCAACTCTTAACGCAGAACTCTAGTTAATGCTACCAAAATAGGAAACTTAACAAAGAGGACGATTTTAGATTCAAGACAAACATAATAAAACACATGGCAGACGGATACTTTTAAAGAAAAACAATACACAGTTTTCAATTGAGAAGAACAAGGGGTTCATTGTGATGTTTGTGAATATCCAGACATGAAGCGATTAAACTCTGAACACTCGCTAAGGCCGTAGCAGGCTGGGTTTGTCCGGGTCACGACACCAAGTTCAGACAGACTGTGTTTGAAGCTGCGAGGCTCACGACCAACCGGGAAACGATTAAATAAGGAAGAATAAAGAGAAATAAAGAACGTCTGTGTGAGTGCTTGTTTTGTATTTTGTTTTTTTGTGTTGTTTCTTTCGCTAATGTCACGCATCGAGCACATGAGGTTTTTGTCTTGGTATAGACAGAATTGTTTCATTGCCACGCGCGAAGCGTGATAAAAAGCGACTGGAATCGGGGACAAGTTAATTAGCGCAGTGGTTCTTTCCATCCGTATATAAGTCTGCATCGATGATGTCTTTTTGAATGTAGTTATTCTTGAATATCACATGGGCAGTACACCCATTAATGGATACATATGCCCGAATACATTCACACACATGCATGATAGATTCAATGACGGTAATCAGTAAAAGAGACTAGTACATACGTTTTACTTATAGGAATACCATCATATATTGAGTTTATAGAATACATACATTCATATATATATATATATAAAATATATATACATACATATATATATATATATATATGTATTTATTTATATATGTATAACATTAGACCAAGACAACATCGGTACTGTTGGTATCAAGTCAAAACCAAAATGAGTCTATAGTTGGTTTCTTACGCCGGATTCTCTTCAGCCTCTTATTTAAAAATCAAAATATATAAAATTGTCACTTAATTTCATCTATATTTATATACATCAATTAATAAAGATCCATTAATTTCTTCATAAGACGACTTAACGCTTAAGCTTTAAGCTTAAAACATGTTCTATGATCAAAATCAGCTCATACATTTTGATGGAAATTAGAATGAGGATTCTAGACATAAGATTAAGTATCATCATTTGTTGATTTTAATCTTCGTAAAGGGAGATAAACGTGGTGCAAAATCTTTCTGTTCGCGGAATTAATGTCACGACTTCTGCAGCCGATATTCTTTATATATATATATATATATAGAGAGAGAGAGAGATAGATATAGATATAGATATAGATATTTATATATATATAGAGAGAGGGAGATATTTGTGTGTGAGTGTATGTGTACGCGTACGTGTGTGTTTATAAAATGACATTTAAATATTAATGTACGACTAGTATATATTGTATGTTAAATATTAGATAATGATGGTATATATTTTATGTATAAATGTATTATTTAATTAATAAAACGTTTCGATATGCTGAATATCTTCAAAAGCTAACAAAATGTCGATTTTCATCTGGTAGATAGAATAGTACATGACTAGGAAAGATAATTGTTATCAGAAAGAAATGAAATATTTTAACATTCTTTTGTTATGTTATCCGAGTTGTGGAGAGATCAATTTTTCCCTAGTATGTATTGTATGTTGGAGGAGTGTGGGGGTCTAGTATAGTAGTGTATATATGTAGATATGTTATCCAGCAGGTGTCAGACAATATACTTATGTATGTGAGAGATTTCAACCAATCTCAGAATGTTTCGCACAAACTAATCTACTTTGAATTTTGTGCAGAATAAAATAAACCAATGATTAGAACAGTAAAGAAAGAAACAGAATCTCAACTAAAAACTAACCCGGATCAAAACGACGTTTTACCCTAAAATGATTAAGTCCTGAATTCTTTTGTCATATTCATTAAACGAATGTAATATGTTGTATTTTTTACTAACAGGTCGCCGCTCATCAAGGACAAATGCCACTCGAGAACAAGGGATAATAGATCTTGTCAAGTTAATGGCGAGACAAAAACTCGAGGATTGCAGACCATTGTTGGATTCAGGCTTAAATTTATTTTTGGTTTGAAATAGAAATTCTTAAGATAATTGAAATAAAGTATTTTTCAAAAAGTTATTTTTGTTCTTCAGCTTTTCAATATACGATTATCAATATTGCTCCGTAATAATATTGAGCTCTCTACTCGGATGTACTGTGTGCGGTTCAACCTATATTCATCCAAATTAAGATATACCAATTTGTCTATATATATATATATGAAATATATATACATACATTCTGTCTCCACCGTATTTAATTTTAGACACACACACACACACAGACACACACACACATATATATATACATATATATATATATATATATATATATATATATATATATATATATATATATACGTTTATTATTACATTAATCTATACTGCTTGCGAACAGATAATTATTTTAGAAGTACATTTATTCACTGGCAGTTCATTAAGTTACAGTTCTATCGGAATTACATATATATATATATATATATATTCATACATTATATATATATATATATATATATATATATATATATATATATATATATATATATATATATATATATATATATAAAGAGTAAACCACAATTACATAGTAGAAAATAGAAGCAATACCATTAATTCACAACACCAGAAAAAATACATAAATTACATAAAATAAAGAGACAAAAACACATATTTCACAAAACATCAAAATCTCGGTGAAAGGATGTATATATCGTCCGACATTTAGACACATTTTATTAAAATATCAAAGTACGAAAGAACAAGTATGCTTTTTATTTTTCCCGTTCCTTTCAAAACACTGATAGTCGTGAAAATATTACACAAAAAATTCATAGTCAAAATAAAATCAAATGCATGTATTTCTTGGGGGCAATTTTTAACCGAATTTCACTGTTTTCCACATTCTTGAAATTACGTGAATACGATTAAGCACAAATTCATTAGCGGCAACTTTCATGGCAGTGTATATTTAATTATATATATATATATATATATATATATATATATATATATATATATATATATATATATATATATATATATATATATATTGGATATATACATATATCTCTTTTTGACCTCCTCCGGTTTGGATCTCAACTGTTACTTTTCCAACCTATTTAAACCTTCCTTACACTAAATTTAAACAAACATACACAACGCTCTAAGCAAATAACGCGAGTGACACGTGACTTCACATTTCCGAAACAGATGATAACATAAGCTGAAGAGAGCCGGATGACTAAGTCCTTCTGTGTTTGAAACCGACGGTACGAATGTTGTACTATTTTTTCTGTACTAATATATATATATATATATATATATGGGGTTTCTAAAATGTGACGTTAAAGTCAACATCAACTATATTTTTATAAATTACACGATAATTGATTAGAAGTTCAATCTGTAGTTCAGTCTGTCGCAATAAAATTGTCATTAGTCTGTCACAATTAAGTAATCGATAATTCAGTTTAATGTACAACGATGACAAATGCACAGTTTATTTATTTCCTTAGTATGCACCAGATTTCTAGATGAATATGATTACGCCATTTACCAAGCTATGCATACTTCCCAAAGTGTTTTTACATCTAACATCACTGGTCGATTATGATGTTCCGCTTGTCGGCGTGTTGTTTTTTGTATCGACCATCGAGTTGGCATAGCATCTTAATCTTCAATCACATTCACCGACACACCAATCGAGCTGTGGACACTATCATACTACGTCTTATCACGTTTGCATTTTCTTCTTTAAATCGAAACGGGGACTGCAAGGAGAATCCTATAAAGCTTTTATCTATCGTATATGGTTGATTCTGTTCTCTTTTCTGGTGGATATTTTTTTTCCGCCTGCAACATTGCCATGGCCTCTGATTCTTTTGATCAGAGCCAACGATGTGCACACAGGTTCTGTAGAGCGGCTCGTACAATATTCCCATTCTCCTCCTTTATTTTATGCGTTCTTTGAATTTCGTGTTCGATCTGCTCTACGCGATGTTCACATAAGAAAATCGATAACCAGGTAGAACCAAGACGTGCACAGAGGTGCTTTAATACGACAGAGACCTGACAGTTACATTGTCATCATCATAATCGTCATAAGCATTGTCGTTTTGATCGACATTTCAAAACAAGTATTATCCTTTTCGACTCAGAGCTTGCATCATAAAGTCTACAATGTGTTATCTCATTCAGCAATATTGTATATATATATATATATATATATATATATATATATATATATATATATATATATATATATATATATATGAGATTGCGTTAGCATGAAATATCGATGTCTGTAGGTAGTAAATAATTAATATTTATTTATAAATATTATTATAAGCCCCCTCCACCAAAGGCCGGGCACTCTTAGTGACTTTAATAACGAGCAGTACTAATAGCGAAATGCACGATCCGAATACATTCGTTGATCACTCTTAACTGCTTGGGTAAATTTAGCCGCCGATTCGCTATTTACGAAAAAGCTTAATTCCTCCCTAATTAATAACTAGTTCACTATGGCCGAGCGGTTAAGAGTCTTGACTACAAATCAGTGGCGATTTGTGTTCGGGGTTCGCGCCCGCCGACCGTTGGGAATTAGCATGAAACATCGATGTCTGTAGGTAATAAATAATTAATATTTATTTATAAATATTATTATAAGCCCCCTCCACCAAAGGCCGGGCACTCTGAGTGACTTTAATAACGAGCAGTACTAATAGCGAAATACACGATCACTCTAAACTAAATTTGCTATTTATGTTAATAAGTTAAATTCCTCCCTAATTAACGAGGGGTTAAGAGTCTTGACTACAA
This sequence comes from Sepiola atlantica, assembly GCA_963556195.1. Classification (NCBI taxonomy): domain Eukaryota; kingdom Metazoa; phylum Mollusca; class Cephalopoda; order Sepiida; family Sepiolidae; genus Sepiola; species Sepiola atlantica. The sequence continues at coordinate 31,006,255 of OY744538.1, read as the reverse complement.
ATCAGTGGCGATTTGGGGTTTGCTTCCTGCACTGAAGATTGCGTTAGCATGAAACATCGATGTCTGTAGGTAATAAATAATTAATTTTTATTTATAAATATTATATATATATATATATATATATATATATATATATATATAGTCTTATAAAAAGGATATTTTCAGTCTTGAGCGACAATAAATACCCCTTTTAAGATTCGTTGAATCGAGAGTCTATAGGTAAGCATTGGTTGCACAATATCAATCGCACCTCACATGAATAAGAAGCCCAGAAGGACAAGAAACAATGCTGGAATAGGAACATGCATTCTTATGTTATTTCGGAGTGTTTCCTCTTCTAGATTACTCCAGGCGTTAGAGTCTTGTCCACACTACAACTTAATGCATAGTTCGATTGACGATAAAAAGATGTATACCTTTTCCAATGGTAGTATTGAAACTGACGCATTACATCATTCAGCATCTCAGAGAAGAAAATTTTAAAAAGGCCCACAAAAATAGTTTATCTTTATTTTGTTTATGTCCACGGACGTATATGTGTGTTTATTGACATTTTTAAGAGTTGTATTTAGATTTTATTTTCTGAATATAGCGTCATTGATTCATTGTTAGTTTCTATTCACTTAGAAACACATATTTAATTTCTTAACCATAATCTATAGGTAATTGAGGTTTACAAGTTATATAATAGCTCTCAGGAATACACAAGCCAAATAAGGTTCGGATCCTCGTCTTAGAATACACATTATAATCATTACATTAGAGCCTGTATTGTCATACTAGTGTGAATTGCCATTCATGAAGTTAAAATGGATAACACATAAAACCATGACTTTTCATCATATTAAAGGAAACATAGCTTCTTCATCAGTATTATTGTAGCTGATTTTCTCTGTAACACATGATTTTTTTATTAAAGATTTCAATCATATATATATATATATATATATATATATATATATATACTTTGTAATATAGCAGGAAGAATTCCAGCAAAGTGCTCGATTAATTTAGAATTAAAGTTAAAAATTAAAGATTAAGAGCATAATACTGATTTATTTTGGTACAGAAGGACTTAGCCATCCGTGAAGCTGAAGAGAGCCGGATGGCTAAGTCATTCTGTGCTTGACACCGACGGTACGAATGATGTACTAATTTTTCTGTACCAAAATAAATAAAAAATAAATAAATATACACACACATATATATATATATATATATTATTATTATTATTATTATTATTATTATTATTATTATTATTATTATTATTATTATTATTAATACATTTATATTAATATTTTGGGGTATCACATTGTCTTGTGTTGCAGTAATGATAAATAAATATGTTCTACATGAATTAATATGAACCTCATATGTTAATATAAACATCTACCTTCTAAGAAATACTCTAAATCGCTTTTTAATTCTTACATCTTTTACCATCTCTCTCTCTCTCTCTCTCTCTCGCTTTCTCTCTCTCTCTCTCTCTCTTGCATGCACTCTCTCTTTTTCACAGTCTTCCTGTATGTGTGTCACATTCTGCAATGGAATTTTCCAGCTAACCTTATAGATGAGTACATGCACAATAACTTGCACTTGGGAAAAGTGTGCAGAGTTTCCTTAGGTTCTCAATTCAAACATTAGTAGAGACAAAAAGGCAATTTTAAATTTAGTTAGAAAAATAATTTCTAAATCTGGATGATTTAATAAGCTGTGGCTCAAGGAAAACCGTAGCATTGCTTAGTTGACAACGATTTAACTCAATGTTTAGATGAAACATTCAATAATGGTTACGACGCAAAAGGCTTACAGAAAGTCGGAGACAGAAACAGTCGATACTATACAAAATTATTAAAACAAAGCAGAAAATTGTAATAATCATGAAAATGAATATTCCCAAAACCCGAAATACATATATATATATATACATATATATATATATATATATATATATATATATATATATATATATATATATATATATATATAAAAGTATAATTTTTATTCATACAAACATTATTGGTTACATATGTGCATACATGTTTCGGTTGCACTTTTCCAAGAAAGTCAACTTCATGAAAATTTATACTTATAAACAGCTCTACTTGGTATTGAGCACTTTTTATAAACACTTCAGTTTCTACGGATTTACATTTACAGAAACTAATACAATACATGTACGATATATATATATATATGATATATATGTATCCCTACCCCCCTCTCTCTCTCTCTCTCTCTCTCTCTATATATATATATATATATATATATATATATAGATATATATATGAAAGAAAGGTATGAAACACTAAAACAATATGTTTTTTTCTTTAAAATAAATGTTATTTTACTTAAATGTGTGAGCAAGCTCTCAGCATTAACATACAGTAATGAAGTGGATGTTATTGTATCATTCTTTCTTTATTCGACAACGATATAACATCTCTCGTGACGCGAATAGTACCCCGTTGTGTGGTAGTTCTGAAAGTCTTGTTAGGTGCCGCACGTGGCAAAATAAGAAATACAAAATAATATTTTTAAAAAGTGCAATATACAACTTATATATATATATATATATATATATATATATATATATATATATAATATTCATAAATAAATATTAAATTATTAATACCTACACACGCTAGCGTTTCAAGCTTATTGCTCTCATCAGTGCAGGAAAGTAACACTTTCCTAGAATCTTCAAGGAGTCGCCATGATCTGCATCCACTCGGCCAACGGAAACTGTCACGTAATTAAGGGAAATTATGATCTATCTGTACCTAGAAGCGGGCACAGATAGAAGACTAGTCGGGAGTGTTCGGAACTTTGCATTTCTTAAAAGAGCTTAGTATAATATTTATAAATAAATATTAAATTATTAATACTTACAGACGCTAGCGTTTTCAGCTTATTGCTCTCATCAGTGCAGGAAAGTAACAATTTCAGACCGTCGGGAGGCGCGAACCCGGTTCACAATCAGCCTAGAATATGCAAGCAGTCGCCATATCCACTCGGCCAACGCAAACTGTCACGTAATTAAGGGAAATTAAGATATATATGTACCTCGAAGCGGGCACATATAGAAGACTGGTCGAGAGTGTTCAACGAACGTATTCGGAACTTTGCATTAGAGCGTTTTTACAGTCTATTTTTAACATCCCTAAGAGTGCTCAACTTTAATTACTTAAAGAGGCTTAGTATTTATATATACAAACATACGTCACATTATATATATATATATATATATATATATATATATATATATATATATATATATATATATATATAAATAATGTTACGTATGTTTGTATATTCGTATATATAAATATACAGGATTCAGTTCTAAGGTATTTCACCGATTATTATCAATTTTGGAACACAGCTTCTAGGTTTAATGGGTTCAAGTATTGTCTATATTTAGCTTAATTTACTTTTATACAAATAAGATAAAAAGAAGATAGAATGTCTTCCTAGAAAATTCAGATACCTCTTATTTTTATGAAATTATAACAATATATATAAGACATAAATTTTTAAAAAAATATTTCAAAAAATGTAATTGCTTTGTAGTTGTTTTAAAGGATTTAAAGAGACATAATATAATATACATCTACTCATCTTAATTTTTTTTTTAGTATTCAGTTACACTATTGCCACATCAGGAATTCTACGTTCATCCTTTAGTCACACGTTATAAAATTATCGAGGCTTAAGAAGTGTTTTTAAACTAAATTTGAATTGCCTTTCTGCTTTTGCTAATGTTTGAACTCAGAACCTTAAGAAAACCTGTACACGATATATTGGCATCGAATTTGATCGATAGTAATTAGACACATATTAAGCAAGATTCCCTAAATGTCAATTTCTTCTTAAGACTCGTTAAGCTGAAGTTTCAAATTGTATGAATTTTCTAGAATGAAAATCATGTAATGGATAGTTAAACAAATTAGAATAAAGCGTCTAGACATAATGTTCATATCATTATATTTTGTATTTTAATCTTCATAAGGGGGCGGGCGATAGAATTGTGTAAAACGCTTCTGTTCAGGAAATTACTTTTCTTGTCATTAGACGAGTATTTTTCTTGGGTAAATATAAAAAGAAATATAGTTGATGACTGGAAATTGAAATCACATCTGAAATCAGCGTCAACAATTTAGGGGAGAACAACTATGATTTAACTTGAAAAAATTGCTATATAAATATTTTATAATTAAACACGTGTAGAAATACGAATGTCTTTAACAGACTGGCTGCTGGGTGGATAACAAGATGTGGAAGCAGTGTGACCTTTTCTGGTGAGATATAAAATCATGAAAGTAAAAGGTCTTTCATCTCTTCAAGCACATTAAGTAAGAAGTTAAATGGCAAAGAACACGATTAAGTTTGAAATGTAATGTGTTTCATGTCGGTAAACCCATCGTATTGGAAATATCAATTCGATCGGTTTGGAACAACGGTTCGGAGATATAATGGTATTTTCATATCATGTTCAAAACATATTTTGTTAATACTAGTTCAATATCTGAGATTAAAAGACAATGGTTCTAATCTTGCAGCATAGTTTACAGGCGAAATATCGACACATTTTTTAATTTTTTTTTTCGCTTCGATAAATAACTAATATTACATATTCGTGCTTTGATAATTTTACGTTATAAAGTATTCAAAAATAAAGAAAATACTGGAAACTGTTTAAAAACGTGAAAAGGGTGGTAAAAAAATTAAATCTGAATGTAATATTATTCAGTTTATTCACTGTTAACTATACTGCAAAAATACAAGAATTGTTATTTCGCTTGTCAACATCGCTATCAAGCACACCATTCTAGAAGATGACCAAATACACTATCAAGATCACAGCACGTTACAATTTCTCGATGAGTAATCTACTACTCTACGGATATCACTAATAATTATACCGTCTTATATATAAAGGGTAGATGTATGTGTTCGTGCCTACCTAATATCCAGGAACACACAACACACGTCCACAACGTTGATATATGCTTTTTCAGCATTTTTTTCCGTGATAATCATCATTTTGAGGGTCACCAGAAAAAAAAGTTAGCGAGAGTCGAACTTTAGAGTGAGTATTCCATCGACTATTGATGTTTCACTCGAACTAAAATATACTTTCTTGCCATTCAGACTAAGAGCAAAGTGTTGTATCTATCCTGTCCTCGGTCGGAAGGGGAGCTAATTTGCATGACTTGGTTAATTTTTATGTTTCTTAGATCAAAATGACCCTTTTTTATAGGGTGTTGGATATTCCCCACATAAGAAAAATAACCTTGTGTCTGACTTTTTTTCGTTGAAAAGCAAGTACATATTAAATCACGTGTCAAATAGTACTTGTGATAAAGAGAGAGGAGAAATGGATAGACAGGGAAGGGGAAGGGAAGTGGAATGAAGAGGGGTAGAGAGTAACGTTTCAAAAGAAAGGTGTTACACACACTTTTTAATTCTTCTATTTGATTGCATATATTTATTTGACTCCCACAGGGGAAAAATTAAACACATGATCAAATTTTAATATGTGGGTAATCCAGCTCTTCAAAATTAAGCGGTCCAGATCGTTCGTCTAATTCAAAAAGCATCAGTCGATATATTTCCCCTTCACAAACCGAAAAGAGAAATGATTAAGTGTAGTATCAGAATAAATAATACACTTTGCTCCTAGTCGGTAGGTTGCTCCCGGGCAATGCTATTTTTTCTATAAATAGAAGCGTTCCTTTGTCACTGATTTTAATTAAGGACTTTGTTTTTGTCTCATTGACAGTTAGTTATTCTTGTAACTTTGTTATTTTCTAAAAATTGTATACATAGTTTTTCATGAAAACCTTTAATAGACTTTTATGACAATGAATCTGGGAAACTGAGTGAACCATATATTTCAGCAAACCATTGCTTTGTTCACAGTGCGTTAAAATGCTATTAGAACTTCTAAAAATGAATTTATTTTGAAAATATCTAAAATATCGTGTATTAGTGTATGTCCAAATAAACTAAACATAGCAATTATTATTTAGATTAAACAGATATGAGTGACTAAATGAAATTCGGGTAGTTCTAAGCATTCGTGCTGGGGTAAAATTGTAATATTTCTTCCGTCTTAAGTCGTAGAAGGGGGGGGGTTCTACTTGACGAGGGAAATTCGACCTTTTTTACCATCCAAACTGCCGCATTTTGGAAGCGTGATATCTCCCCGACCGTTTGTCTTTATTATCGTTGGAGGCAAGAAATAGGAATGCAAGGCAGACATAAACATATATTTCAAATTGAAGTAAAACTATTTCAGTTATACCTAAACAAACATTCATTAGCCTTTCCTCAACCCCCAACAACAGTATAATTAATAGTCGTTTACGTGAATCAAATCTTAGAAACAACAGGGGGAGATAATTGATGTTTTTTTTTTAAAGTCATAGTGATTGCAGGGGAAGATAACTCATGATTTACTTGTTATTTTCTACTAATATAGTAATTATCGTGCGTATATTGTAAACAAGTGTCTTATTTTGTAGGATGATATCTAAAGAGGCAAGACGGAGTACTACTGCCACATCTGAGGTTGGGCCGCACATAAAACTCGTTCTTGTTTCGACAGAATACGAAACTGACTTCACAAACAAGGGAGGCGCGATAGCGCTCTATCCCTTAATAGACTTCAAAAACGACCTATGCTATAAATCTCATTTCTTTGATCAGTCATAACTCAAAAACCAATAAACCAAATTATTTAAAACTTTGCACAAAATTTTCATTTGATAGGTTCTATGAGTGTGTAGAATTGCAACCACGCGATCCAGAAAGGTCAGGAGTGATTTTTTTGTTATCCGTGTGTACCTACGTACGTGTGTGCCACCCTGTATCTCATCAAATATTTGATGGATTCAGCTGATTTTTGGCAGAGATAGAGGTTCTAGGGACTAGTTGATGGCATTTTAATTTCAGTTCACCATATACCTTAGTTTTCCAGAAAATTCAAAAAAAAACTTAAAAATGACCATTGTATTGAAGCATAGCCTTTACAAAAGTAGTGATATTACACTTTTATTGTCATTAAAGGTATGATTAGATATCAAGCAAGCCATTTCATTATACTATCACTACAGTATAAATCTCTATGCATGAGTGGATGAAGTGTGTGAGGTGCGCTGAAGAAAAATTCCTACCAGTAAAATACATAGCCCTGTTGTGCTCGCATACCATTAATGACAATAAAAGTGTAAACATTTGGGAATTTCCTTGCTTTTGTACATTTAGTGTATATGAATTTTCATCTTAACCCTATTAAGGGCATATGATTTCAGTATACTGGCATTTTTCATGGAGTATAACTGGAATCATATCTTCTCTTTCCGACTGTGCCTTTCTCACGTTAAAACGTTGTTAGTCTTTATCTACTCTATCGTTATTTTCATGGTAAGAACTGTCTATCCTGAGCACACGCCAGCAAGGGACTATTACCCTGCTCAATATTTGTCACTTACGAGAATTATGTTTGTCTGCTAGGTGGAATAGAAATGGTTTTAGTCAAAGCGATCTATTATAGAAATAAAATAAATATTGATCAATGTGCCGAATAATTCTTGAAAAAATGGTAAATTGATACTTGAATGCCGGAGAGCGGATCCTTAAATCAATTATTAAATAAATAAAGTATTTCTCATTTGAGCATATTATCTACTGTATTGTTATCTTAATAATTAACAGGTAGATGACAAGAGAAAGTTTATTTGTCCCGATATAATTCAAAAAGATGAACAACTTTATAAGTGACAATCTTCTGGAAGTTTAAGTTTTATTTTTTCTTATATGGAAATCGCTCCAGACAAGATATGAAGCCACTTGATGTAAGGAGCTTTAAAGAACGAAAGACGATGATGCCAAAGACAATATATGTCTATTTCCCTAAGTCTTGAAAATATCAATGCAATAGGTAGGATGAAAATAGTTAGTAGGAAGAGAGTTCAAAAAGTCTGCAGTTCTTGTAAAGAAGCTACTGAAATAGGAACCTTTATTATAACGAGATACATAAATAGAGAATTTGTGATGATCATTGGACTAACGAATTGTTACTACATGCGATATTATCTTAGAATAACATAAAATTTAAACTTCTACCCGATCATGGCTGACAGAATGGGAATGTTCTACTCCTGTAGATCAAATAAAGGGTTCAGTTTTAAATTTCATATTCATTCCTAAGTTCGATTTACATGATGTACGTAAACATTGTTAGAGGTTAACTAGGTCAAAACGTTGTATTTACAATTACCAAGATGGGAATAAATAATACAGAGCTTGTAGTTAGTGTCATGGATGTAACTGGCCTGATAGTCATCATTGCTAACATAGTACTATTTTATCAGATTTTAACGTAAATTTAAAAAAAACGCACACATATTAACGTTATTTTATAGTAATCTTGTTTATGTATTAATTTCGAAATTTTAATTACGAAAAAATATAAACACATTTGTTTGGTATATTAAGTTTTTATACTAAGGCCAAGAGCCACGCTACCATAAGCATTAGTGAGAGTATCATTCGGATACTGAACTATATTATGCGAGAGTTGAAAACGATGGACGGAAATGACAAAATGTCATTACTTGAGAGAACAGATAACCACCTTTTTGTTGATATTGGTATTGAAGACTACATGAGGGTAGTCTGTAAGGAAGCAGTCTCACGGAAATATGTTCCACATATGAAAGTGTTGCGTAAAGAAGCTGTGTTCAAGGAAACTATGTATGGTTTTAGGTACACTGAGAAAGAAAGCAAAGTGTGTCTGCAGTGGCCGGTCCAGGGACCACCATAACAATTTAAATCGCTCGAACCGCCTTTTTACCCGTCGGTGGGTGGCGTTTTCAGCTTTGCCAATTTCTGTTTATTGCAGATCGAGCAGGTGGCAGTAAGTATCCACTTCTTTTCAGCCAGCCATTTTCTCGTTTTAGACAGGATTGAGACCACCTGGCCTGTGTATCGGTGGGGATATGCGTTTGCTGCGGGTACGTACGCCACGACTTGTCCTTTGACGTGGCGAGCGCGCGTCGCAAACTATAAACCAGTCGCCCGGCTAACGACAGGCGACTGATTGTACACACGGGGACTGGAGTCTGATCCCGGGATGTTCCACTTCCGACACTTACCAAACGCTGAAGTGTGTTTTCTACCGAACATGTTTTGTAAAGCATGCGGCGTAACAACACTCACCTTTGAGTCTTCTCGATGGCTGATGGACTGCTAAAAAAGTTTAATCATTCAAACCGCCTTTGCCGTCACGAGTCTCGTTCGTTTGACAATTCTCTGTGCTCAAACCGGTTGTGGCCGTAGGCGCTGCAAACGCGCGTCATCAACAACTGATTCGCCAGCCACACATTTCCAGCTACACACCCAGTGAGAGGCGCCGACGACCCTCCCCCTAACCGAAGTGTGTTTCCAACTGTACTAGTTTTATAAAGGTATTAGAGACATACGGTTATTGAGCAATTTAAAGGCATATCCTGAAAACGTGTGGGATTAAACATGCAAAATAGATTAATTAAGAAAATAAATAACCCCATGAAAGGACCTAAATTACACTGTTCGTTCAATTTTCTTTCCATTCTCAACTTCTATAAATTAAATGGAATTGTCTTTAGCACAGTTTCGTCACGTTCTACACTACCTCCCGGTTAAATCATCAATATGAAACACTACGAAGTGTCCATAATCTAGATGTTATACAATTGTCACCACATGTTAAATATTCGTACATGTAATTTAAACAAAACGATGGGTTTAACGTATGCGAAAACGAACTTGATGTCTATGATAAAAATTGCTTACAAACATGATGTCCATGATTAAAATTGCTTACAAACTTGATATCCATGGTCGAAATTGCTTACAAACTTGGTGTTAATGGTCACAATTTCTTACAATCTTGATGTCAATGGTCAAAATTGCTTACAAACTTTATGTCCATAGTTAAAATTGCTTAAGCACCATGAGTCAGGAAGTAACAATATTTGTCGGATAAAACTATAAGGAAAATACCTCAGCATGGAATACTCAGCATGACAAATTGCAAGAGAGAAAAACTTTATATGTTGTAGTTATGTTTTCTGTACAGGTTTACGTTCCCAGATGCTGGAGAGCCTTCTACTCCAAAAGCTTCATTCCATCGAGCTGTCGGCCTTTGATATTCCATCCCTGCTCCTTGTCTCCTCGTATCAACATACATTTAAAACGAATGTCAACATTCACTCTAATGCTCAGTAGTTCCCTACGTCTACAGTGGTTACTTGCCTTATTTGGGGTGAACTAAGTTATAAAAAAAATAATAGCAGACAAATAGGGATCGGTCTTGACACGTCGACAGCAGAGGAGACATGGCGGTCGACAGTTAATAATTCTAATGCAACAAAGTTCTAAGTTGCATGAAATAAAGCATCTGGAAGTTAACAGAGCCGGAAAAGAACGTGTGTACAACTCGATGAAGTCTGAAACCGACAGAGGATTTGAAAAATCTCTTAATTGCATTTGAGAATTCTCCAGTGTTTCTATGGATGAGTCAGTTGCTGGCTTGTTTAAAGAATTTTAACCGGCGCTAAATTGAAAATGTGTTTAAAATTCAATTATCGCTAACAGTGACTTGCAACTTGTTAAACGTTTTCGTATATAAACTGAAAAACGTATTCGAGTGTCTCAAATAATAACCTCCACTCAAAGAATAAATACTAATGTATATATATATATATATATATATATATATATATATATATATATATATATATATATATATATATAATTTATTAAGATACTGTATATTACATATTTCAGCAATGTACCGCGGATTCATCCAAAAGGGCAGATTTAGGCATCTTTAGTAAATCTCCGTGCCCAGTGGAATCATCGGCAAGCTGAAACGATTGTAGTCACGCCCGACAGGGAATAGCGTCAACATTGTTGAAATATGTAATATACAGTATCTAAATAAATTATATTAGCTCTCTTATATGATCGAGCACTTTATTTGATTTCTTTTCATATACAACCTGACACACTATACGGATGTCTAAATCTGCCCTTTTGGATGAAACCGCGGTACATTGCTGAAATATGTAATATACAGTATCTAAATAAATTATATTAGCTCTTTTATATGATCGAGCACTTTATTTGATTGCTTTTCATATACAACCTGACACACACACTATATATATATATATATATATATATATATATATATATATATATATATATATATATATATATATAGTCTAAAGAAGCTTTGATATATTTTAAACAAAAAGACAAAAAAAGAAAAATGCAGTTTAAATTCCCAGAGAAACTAACTAAATCCAAAATAGTGCAGACTTTACATTCTTGGAAAATTCATAAATAAATAAAATATATAATAGTAAGTAAATAAAATAAAAGGGGGAATTAAGTATCTAACAGTGAAACAAAAACAGGAGACCTTAACGTAAGCATCTAATATTAACAAGGGGATCATCAGCTGTTTACCATGTAACTGTTTCGGAGATTTAAAAACAGGACAGTTATATGCATGGCTCTCCAATGGTACAGATCAAACTACCATTTCCCCAATAATCAAGTGTCGAAATAATTCAGCTTAAAATTTTACTTATATATACATAAATAAATAATAATAATTATCAAATAATAATAATAATAATATACTACCCTTAAGACTACCGTGTGATATGGTCATTTGCATATCAAATAAAATTCTTTATAACAATAGTAATAATAATAATAATAATAATAATAATAATAATAATAATAATAATAATAATAATAATAATAGTAATAATAATAATAATAATAATACGAATGGAAATCAACGTAGGAGGGGCTGCGTCCGTTTTCTTTATGTGTGTTATTTTGATACATTTGTTTTTGCAGTCTTTTCTTCATGGATGTTTATTTCTATTTTAATTAACAGAATTTGGCCAAACTGTCAATTTAAAAAAAATACACATCGTTTGTTTTTTAATCTCATCAACGAGTTTTCACCTCTTAGTTTCTTTTGTTTATTTGAACACTGTGCTTGTTCTTAGTTTTTCTATATACTAAATTAGTTCTACAATAATAATAGTTCGGTATTTCGTCTGTCATTCTTCGGAGAATAGCGGAAATAGGTAGTGAATATTTCCGCCATGCTCTGAAGATGAACATACGGACTACCGAACTATTTGCATTGTTTAATTCGACAAGTAACACGTGTAGGAATACAAATAAATTAATGTGGTAAATTGAGCTTTTTTAGTATGCAAAATCAAAATGAAAATTGTAAATGTCCACCGAAGTGCGGAACCAAAGAATTGAAAGAAACTAATTTAATTTTTATTTTTTGAATTGCTATTTGAATAATCTTTTGAATTTAATTAATATAATATGTATGCCTTCATTAAGCTTGGAATTGGGCATTTTCGGAAACGGTAAAGAGTGTAACATTTAAAATATACTTTTCTTACAAGAACCCCCTAATATATATATATATATATATATATATATATATATATATATATATATATATATATATATATATATATATATATATCGACTAGTCTTCTATCTGTGCCCGCTTCTAGGTACATATAAATCTTAATTTCTCTTAATTACGTGACAGTTTCCGTTGGCCGAGTGCATATGGTGACTCTGTGAACCGGGTTCGCGCCTCCCGACCGTCTGAAATTGTTACTTTCCTGCACTGATTAGAGCAATAAGCTTGAAACGCTAGCGTCTGTAGGTATTAATAATTTAATACTTATTAATATATATATATATATATATATCGCTTCAATCTTGTCACGTGCCTTTTTCTAGACCCCGGACGAATCCATTTCTATTAGTGAGGGAAAGCAAGAAGGTAAATAGCAATTCAACAAACCTCGTTATACTTACCCTACAACCTGAGATCAATTCGTAAAGAAATCAACTCTATAATGAAAATGGTGGGTATCTTTTACTTTAGCTACTTAGAAATTATAAGATCCATGAAAATAGCCTCGATTCTATATAAATATTTTAGTGCTACAGCTTCCTAAATAGCGACTGCGAACACTGACGGAGAATAATTTAATATTATTTGTTAGATTTTTCATATAATTTCAATGTGTTTTGAGCGACGTGCTCGTCGGGCTTCTTCAGTTGTTTGTTATATTTATACACAGTGATTTTTTTTGTATTCAAGTATAGTACATCTGGATTATTTGTGTACGTACTTTCAATCTGATGAGGTGTTGATTCGTGGTTAATTTTTGTACCAGTGAAAGCGTAACCTACGCACTCACGTTGACGCAGCATAAACGTTCTGATAATGCATTGTAGTATTTTTCTCATAGATCTTGTTTTTATTCAATTAACGCTCAAAATATGGAATTCATATTCATATTATGTTAACTGATAAGCCTGTGATAACCGCACATATATTCTATAGCATTTCTCGTTATCAATTCTGCTGTTCAACTTCATACAATTAAAAGGGTAATGCTATGAATATAATCGATGTATATTTTATGGGGGATCGATCGATATACATTTTACGAAAAAAGTAAATTAATATAATAGTTAATATTACATTAAAAAATACAGTTGGCCTCGACAGAGGTGATTGCAAACGGCCCGATGGCCTGATGTTTTTTTTTCCAATTGCAAACGCAAGTCGATTATATGGGATGCAACTGATGTCGACAATTTTGCACCCCTGTCAGTAACAGCATCAGCAATAAAACCTGGACATGCAGCAGCGTCAGCGGAGCACCGCAAATAATAAAATATGTCGGTCTTCTTGAGCGATGTGTGTTTTAACACATCGCCGTGGTGACAAGTGCCGCAATAGAGTCCGCCCCTCGTGACTTATTCCACAGCCTTGTTCTTTTTACTGACACACCACATCGATGATCATCGTGAGTATTACGAGCATCGCATCATGGCCTCTATTTGTGGAAACGCTATAAGCCTGCTCCCAGCCTGCCAAGCCAGCAGGGCACTAACTGGAAATTTCTGATATTTGCATATTGGGCTTGGAAAACGACATTTTACTTACTACAAAACTAATCTCTATGTCTATATTAATAAAATTATTTTCATATAGAAATAATTATATGCCTAAGAAAATTAAACTAGCTGAACATTGTTTGTTATATTTTGTTTGTTTTCAGTTTCAATTATAAATTCCGAAAGAAATATAAATTACAAAATAATAACATCCATTAGTTGTGTGGGTTGTGACAAATGTGTATTGTCTTAAAATATATGTTTAGTTCGAGTTAAGATGTTAACCGTTACAGTAACTAGTTATGAAAGAAAGTGATATTACTCATTTCCCATTAACACTCTTGTATTCTATAGCTGAAAGAACTTGTTTATTCTCTAAATCTGTTTACGAATATTATAAGAATTTCATTGTGTGTATAATCGTGGTGCCAAATTAATATTGTCCTTGTCTCTCTGATAAATATTAATTGCAGTAATATATTATAACAATATCATTTACTTATATTGTTTCGCGTTTATCATCTACTGTTAAGTAGAAGGCTAAACCTATTATAACACGAAAAGTGTTGCGGCAGGAATAAGAAAATCTCAAACAACAGCGCTATTTATATAGCTTACAATTGATTTCATGTACAGGTTAGGGTAAGGGTTAGGGTTAGGGTTAGGTGGCCAAGAAGTCACTGAATCATTTTTTTAACTTAAATAGATTCTTTATTTTTCATAGTAGCTTTATGGAATTTTAACATAATATGACGACGACAATGCAGATGTGTTTGCAAAAAAAAATCAAAATAATTCATTTATGAAAATAACATATTTAAAATGTTTTTATCGCAATGTCAACTGGCCTTCACGTTCCACAGACTTGACTAGCCCTAAATGTATCTTGTGAGGATATCCATTCACTGTGAAGGTTTAGCCTTCTACTCAAATAAATGATTTCCTCGCGCTGATGGCTTATAGAATTCCCTCGCTGCCTCCTCCCACCCTGACTGTGCCGACATGCAGAAATGTTAAACTAATGTCAACAAGAATCTCGCTGCACAACTCCTAATGGAGGATGACCCCCATAATATTGTCACCTTAATTCCAGTAGCCCCTTACGTCTACAGTGGCAGCATGCCTTGTTTGGGGTGAACTTTGTTAATATATATCAATATATATATAAATATATATACATATATATATATATATATATATATATATATATATATATATATATATATATATATATATATATATATATATATATATACAGGGTGGGCCAAAATCAGGGTCCTATCTTTAAATTTGAATAACTTGAATTTGAATAACTTCCACAAAATAAAAGTTAAACTCACCAAACTTTATGTGTGTGTAGACTGACCCTTCCGAGATTTTTTGAAATAAACAAAACAAATTTTTGCCGAAGAACACTTCTTAAAACTTACAAAAACTAAAGTATTGTTTTTTACACTGTTTTGAGTTTTTTAAGCAAAAATAATGTTTTCTAAATGAGGGTACGTTCCTTAGGGCTAATACGGCTCATGCTTGCTTCGGAAGGGGTCCTTTACTTATTCTAAAAAAAAAAAAAATTTTTATCAATAAATAAAAAAGTTATGAATTTTTAAAAATAGGACCCTTATTTTTGCCCACCTTATATATACTACCATTGATAATTACAGTCATATACTACTACTACATATAATTACAATTATATACTACTGCTATAGATAAGTACAGTTATATACGATTGTTATAGAAAATTACAGTTATATACTACTAATGTGAGTAATTACACTTTTATACTACTGCTATAGATAATAACATTTATGTACTACTACTATATATTATTACAGTTATATACCATTTCTATAGATAATTAGAAGTATATACCATTTCTGTAGATAGTTACAGTTATGCACTACTACTATAGATATTTAAAGGTATACACTATATCTATGAATGGTTACAGTAATATAATACGACAATAGATAATTACAGTTATATACTACTGATATAGATAATTACATTTATATACTATAGTTACTACATAGTATTACAGTTATATACAACTACTGTAGATAATTACAGTTATATTTAATTGCTATAGATAATTACAGTTATGTACTACTACTATAAATAACTACAGTTGTCTACTACTGCTATAGATCATTACAGTTATCTTCTACTATTATAGATAATTACAGTTAGATACTAATACTATATGTTTTACAGTTATATACTATTACTATAGATCATTACAGTTATATACTATTACTATAGATCATTATAGTTATATACTACTAGTATAGATAATTAAAGTTATATAATATTGATGTACATTATGGCAGTAATATAATACGACAATATATAATTACAGTTATATACAACTGATATAGATAATTGGATTTATATATCATAACTATTATATACAATTACAGTTATATACAACTACTGTAGATAATTAGTTATATTTTATTGCTATTGAAAAGGGCAGTAACATACTACTAGCTAATTACGGTTATTTAATATTGTCCCAGGTAAATAATTGTTTCTCCATCTTTCCCATATCACAAAATATTGAGATACATTACATTCAAAGCGTCGTCAAACTCATGTTATATGTAGTGCATAGGCTGATGGATTGTTTTTGCAATTCCCTTGTGTTCATTTCACCTATTGGGTACGTCTGGAAAGTAATGGTAATATATATATATATATATATATATATATATATATATATATAAGTATATATATATATATATATATAAGTATATATATATATATATATATATATATATATATATATATATATATATATATAAGTATAAACAGCTCTACTTGGTATTGAGCAATTTTTATAAACACTTGAGTTTCTACGGATTTACATTTACAGAAACCAATACATGTACGATATATATATATATATATATATGCCTATTTCTACTTTCCTATTATGTATACAACAATTTTGCACGCTAGAAACGAACTCTATATATACACCCAAATCGTATATTCGAAAACTAACAACTTAAACATGAAAGTGAGTTCTCGTCGTACGAAGACGCCCCTGGAATCTTAAACCAACAGAAAGAAAGTTCGATCAACGAACATCGATTAAGCAATACAGCTTTCACATCTTCGTTTATTGAATCTCGATACTGTGTCCGTGCGTCTGCTGTGTGCTCAGCGAAGCGTCGTGTTTCGAGTGGCATTCGATAACATTAACACAAGCCATGAAACAACGTAATCCCTTGGGAAAGGGATCTTCGGAAGAATTGCATTTGCTCGAACGGTGTGCATCAACGAGCGTTACTGAACTAATGAATTAGATTACTAAAACCTATCAGGGGACTATAAAATACGTGCCCACACCTTACACAAATATGAACGCGTATGAAAAAGAAAAGAAGGAAAATGTATAGTATACTAGATTGGGAGCAAAGAAAGTAAGACATTAATAAGCATAAAATATGTATTGATTTACTCCTCTCCAGGAGTTAGGCACAAGGCCAGTTTTTATCTTACTCCCACAAGTAAGATGTGACCCAAAGTCGGGTTAGCAAAGTGGGGTTTAAAAATTGCCTGGGCAGCCCCGTCGGCATAAACTTACTTCTCCTCAAAGAGGGGAGGCGAAGCCTGGGAGGGTGGACCTCCTAGAACTGCACAGGAAAGACCGGCGTAAATCAAGCCCCGAAGGCCAAGACAATACCAGTGTATGGGGTGCAGTATCCATCGGCACAGATACTACACATTGATCTTAGCCAAAAGGCCAAGAAGCATAAATATGTAGCGGCTAAGATAAAATGATTTATCGACGTGAAGACGTGATATTCCTTTTTCCATCGTATTCGCCATTGCTGGCATCAACATAGTATGCAGCTATTGCTACATGACATTGATTCAACCATGTAGACAACAAAAAATAGCAAACATTATATGACTATGTTTGTTAATAGGCGTGGAAAGTATCAGATTAAAGACGACGAGGTATTCATTTACCTTCCACAGCAGTAAGATGTGACACAAGGTCGGAAAGTGGGATTTGAAAAGCCAGCGCCCGTGAATTTGAGCACTCTGGCCTACAAAAAATGTATTGACAGCCCCGTCGGTATTCCCCGGTAGGATCGCCTCAGGCAGTAAGCAATAAACTTACTCCTCCTCAAAGAGAGGAGGCAAAGCCTGGGAGGGTGGACCTCCTAGATCTGCAGAGGACAAACCTACAAACCGGCGGAATCAAGACCCGAAGGCCAAGACGATGCCGGTTTATGGGGTGTGGTATCCATAGGAACAGATACTTCACTTTGATCTTGGCCAAAACGACGAGGAACAAACGAAATAACGAGACACGTGGGTTGTTCTATAATATGAGCTCGCGTACACGCAGCTGTGGAGTGGTAAAGGACATTAGTATACTAGATGTTAGCAGATTCTTTCTTTATGCATATATATATATATATATATATATATATATGCATTTTCCCGTGATTCCGTGATTTCGCGTCATCAACCTTCGGGCAGCTCTCCGAAGCGCCCGAGAGTGGACGAGGGGAAGACTGCCAGACGATAAACTGACGACTGCCAGACGATAAATTCAAGAAAAGATGCAAATAAAGAACTAAAAGTAAAATACATATATGACAAGCTGCGCGTGCGTCGTCCCCCTTTATATGTGACTCGATGTGGCGAGTGTAAAATGCAAAAGACATTTGGGTAATTTGGGGCATTTTTGACCCCCTTTGCCCCCCTGGGGGCGCGAACCAGAATTTTTCCAAGGTCAGCGATACTTATTTTCTATTAGAAACAATTGCCTCATCATTTTGGCCAACTTTCAGAGAAATTGAATGGATGGATCAAAAGTTATGAGGCAAAACATATCATTTTTTGCCATTTCGGGGCCTTTTGACCCATTGGGGGGCTAACCAGATTTTTTTTCAAAAATCGGAGAATGTCACTTTCTAACCTGACCAAAGTTACAACTTCATTCAATGGATGGTTGCGGAGAAAACCCCGGACGGACGGACGGACGGACGGACATGCCTCAAAACATAAGTCCCCCGATTTTATAAATCAGGGGACCAAAAAAAAAAGAACGAACAAACCATAGCTAAACAAGTGTAATTCATTAGATATTTATTTTGTTTGTCAAATAAAGTATTGTTAAGCAAATGTTTTTTAAATAAAATTAAGGTAAGGGTTAGGGTCAGTCTTTCGCTAGAAGTGACCGTTGCTGATAGAACTCAATGAGTCTCTGAGGAGATTCAACGCGCTGACGCAGATCGAAGAACTTTTTTTCTCCAAAAGTTATCATCTGCTTGCGGCAACTTAGTAGTCTAGTGCCTATTGCTACCTGTTTGGTTAATAGTTTCGTAAACTCTCGGGCACTTCCGAAGCCTGTCAGAACGTTGATGACGCGAAGTCACGGTAAACGCGGGTCGTTCTTTATAAAAGTACCCATTGTATATTTCATTTTATTTACCCCCATCTATAGGTGGTTAGACACAAGGTCAAGTGTGGTTTTGAAAAGTCAGCGCACTGGAACCAATGCACGCTGACCTAAAAAAATGCCTGAGAAACCCCGACGGAATTCCCCAGTGACGACGCCTCTAACAACTAACAACTTTTCTCAAGAGGAAGGTAAAGCGTGCTAGGGTTTATTCCACTGAGACTAAACCAACCAGAACTCAGCCCGACAGCAACACCGGCACTGTCTGACTGATTGTCTAGGACGTATCCTTGACTGCTAATAATACACCTACTTAAACTGTGTCAGCTAACTATGAAATAAATATACATTGTATAAAACGATTTATGAAAACTGGAATTGTTTTATAAATGTCAACGTTAATTCAAGCAGTCAATCAAAACAGGCAGATAAGTAAAGCAACAATAATAGTAATATGCATATACGTGGTTGTATATATATATATATATATATATATATATATAAAGAGAGAAAGAGAGAGAGAGAGAGAGGGAGAGAGAGAGAGCGAGAGAGAGAGAGATTTCAATGGCCAGTGAGGCTACCAACATTTGTAAAAAACTTTTTTCAACAATTGTTTGTTATGTTATTATTTTATCATTTTATAATTTTGTAATTTTATAACGCGTTTCTAGCCTCGTACGGTTCTCTTCAGATATATTTACCATTTGAAAAAATGTTCTTATTTTTACAGTTTGATGTTTCTGCGCATATATTACATTGCTTATTTATACGTGCTACTCTTCAGAAATCAAAAGATTGTGTCCAGAAATATTAGGTAAAATAACGAAAAACAAAAAAAACAACACTCACATTGATATTTAATGAATGAAATCCACTTCCAAAAAGAAACGCGAATTTCCTAATAGCTATTAAACCTCACATATATACAAACAGAGCAAGAAAAAAGTACTTATAACTTATTTAACTGAAATGTTGTTTACTAGCTGAAAATGAATAAAGAAAATTCTAAAACAATTATGAAATAAAATTAAAAAATATCTTAGTAAATAAATAAATGTATAAATAAGTTTGAACATAACAGAGATAAGAAAAAAACGGAGAGAAAACTATTTTTTTTAAATACGAAAAAGGAATTCAGAGTTAGTACGTAAAATATAATAAACGTTTGATAATTAAAATTAAAAAGACCAGGCGACAATCCATAACATTTTTATTGGGTGTAATTTCTATCTTTGTAAGTCGAACATAGTAAATTCATATGTTCCAGTTAGTTACAGAATTAATTTTGATTAGATATATATAAAAATATAAATACTATAAATGCATGATTTAATCAATAAAAAATAATATTTTTAAAATGTATTGAATGACTCTTCCAGAATATTCACTTAGAAATAAAACGTTCAACGTAAAAGAAAAACTCCTGAAAAACAGTCTAAACAATTAAAGAATCGATTCCATTGTAATTACCCAAACTATAGAAACAAGAAATCAACTTCAGACCAATTATATTTTGTTTTAGTACTGGTATTATTTAAACAGTTATACATTCATTATTACTCAGTAATTTATGATGACAATTATTAACATTCTGATTTTCTATATAATTGATCAAAATTGTATGTACACATAAAACCCTGTAAATGCTTGATTTAACCTACAGATTCAATATTTAAAAAGTAATCAGATTATTAATTTACCCCCCCCCCAAAAAAACGGAAAAAATCCCCAAAATAGAACTTTAAAAAAAAAACCTTAACAATGTATTGTGTATTTTTTAATATCTATTGGATATAATTCTACTGTTGTTGGACAGAACCGATACTACACTGTAATCCTTCCTCGAGTTTTACGTTCGACACAATAGCGTCATCAGATGAATTTTCTTTGTTGGGAATTGCATCTTCAGTGGTCGGGTGATTCTATAGTTTGATATTTCGGGAGTGTGATATCGTACGTACGAACGTGGAAATATCTGAGTGTCTCATATGGATTTTGAGAAACAATATCACAACGGTTGTTTTTTAAGCAGTTCAATTAACCAGTACAAAATTACATCCTCATGAATTCATACTCAAAATAAAATCAAACAGAGTCAGTTTACATGTGTCTTCTGATTGGATGAAAAACAACCAATTACACGCCACTATTTATAACATCTGCCGCATCTCTCGTGGCGCGTTTTTCCGAGATGCGGCCTCTTTTTCAACTTCTCACTCGACGGGAAAAGACAACAGAGACTGATGGCTCCATCCAGCAACCTATCCGGCATGTCCACCTGTCTGTAGTTCACACACATGGGTGAAACTGAAGCCATATATTCTTTCAAATCAACACGGCTTTCCCCTCAACACCAGACTAAAAGAATTAACAGGATTAAACTTAAAAGCTTAGTCCGCAAAAACACCATCTTTTTTCCAACGAACTTTTCATCTTCTAATCCTTTTTCTCTTTTAAAGTTATATTAAACCATTGTTTACGTACATCGTTCTTCTTTTTTTGTCACGTCACTTTTTTTGAAAATTCGTCCGGATAAAAATCTTGACACACTAAACATCGAACATATATTTTGTATGGCAAGACTTTTTGTTCATATATTTCATTTGTAGATATAAAAGATATAAATATATACGCAGACTGTGGAAAGAATGCATGCTCATATAATCAGCTTTCTAGCAAAGATACATGAATTATGTAAATAAATAAATTATCTAGTAGCATTTATGGAGATTATTTGATCCTAAATTAATTCCTATATATTATAAAATGGTATACATCTGAACTAGAACAGACAAATAGTTTTTATTGAAAATGATTTCCCGAAGACGAATTATTGTAATAAAATCTCATTATATATAAGACAATAAATGTGTTCAAATGGGATACATATAAGTTTTTTTACTTGAGATTTTTATTTGTTGAGGGATATTCTTGAAAATTATTATTTAATATTTAGAATGGATAATGTTATGAGATTAGGTTTGAATTTGAAATTTAATTTTAAGATAAAAATCAGAATCAACATAAACCTGAGCTCCCTGCTAGCATAATTATGTTGGTACATCGTTTTTGTTTAGGATCACTAAATTTAAGCGAGCCTGAGCGTAGTCAGTACCATATGAGTGACAATTTCATGCATATCAGGAACCGCATGTGGGATATACACACAACTGGGAGCCGCTTATTAATTCAAGTGAATAGAAACATTCTTATTCAGAGGAAGCCGGCTGAACCTGGCAAGGGGGGAATGCCGCACTAGGTATTAGGTCACATCCTTAAAAGGTGGCTCAATGGTAAAAAATCAAAATTTTGGAAATAAAATGTGTATGCGATATATTTATTATTCTATACACATCTATTTTACATTCAAAATATCAATCTTAATAGAATAGTAATATTAATATTTTATATAAATTATCGAACGCCATATGTGTTCATTCCACTGTAAACATGTCACTCTAGAGTTATAATTTTACGCCTGCCCATCAAAGCATCAAATTTACGTGTTTCTGTAGAAATAAAAAAAGAATGTTCTAAATTCCATTTAATTTAAATACATTCAGCTAAAGTTATATGCGAGTATCTGATTGTTAGAATACTTCGGAATTGGCTTAGAATCTATTGTTTCGTGATTTGTAAAGGAAACCTATCGTCGTCTCTGTCAAATATGGTACGACAAGGCGTCGTATTGCGCATCGCACCGTCTATTCCGCGGCCTTATTTCCGTTACGGAACTCCAACACAGCCAAGCGATACGTCTTAACGGTTACCATCGCAACAGTACACTGCTCGTCACATTTGCAGAATAGACACGTATGCGCATTACTTCCCGTTTTCAGCTTAGGCTCGTTGTGATGACTTGGCGGTATAAAACAGAGAGAAGATGCGAATAAACGGATTAGGAAAGAGAGTGAATGAGTAAGATAGAGAGAAGAGAGAGAAATAGATTGACGGATGAGAGAGAGAGAGAGAGAGAGAGAAATAGAGAAGGAATGATAGAGGGAAAGTAATGAGAAGTATATAGTTAAGAAATAATATAGCAAATGGCTAAAATTATTGAACAAAGTCAAAATGTTTATGTATTAAATTAATTTATTCTGCCCCTTTTTATTTACGAACAATTGTTTCTGTCCATATTTCGTTAACATACACATTTATTGTATATAACATTTACCAAACATACATAAAGAACACTTGTTATGGTTAAATAGAGGCAATAACGGTTAATGTTAATTAATTATTCTATTTACTGCGAATTTTTTTCATGTGCTTATTTATCAGTCGAGTATGAACATCATAACAGTAGGAAAACAACTATGGTGGACATGAATTCTTAAATGGTAAAAATTAGGCTAAATCACGTTTTCCATTTGATCAGAGTGATAAAAATAAAGAATAAAGTAAAATAGAAATGAAATATATATCAATTCAATAAACATTGTTTTTTTCAGGCTGACTGTGATGTGGTATACACTGATTAATCCCCTTTGTAAATATGTGAACACTGTTGTAATCCATAAATATGTGTATTTGCAAAATATTTAAAAAAAACATTTTTCCAAAAATGTTTTTCAATGAACTAGGATTATATCATGTGAAATCCAGAGCTCGTGTCCTATTATACACTATTAATCGTTGTTGCCAATATATATATATATATATATATATATATATATATATATATATATATATATATATATATATATATGTATATATATGTATATATATATATATATATAAATATATACATATATATATAGTAATCTAGGTAAAGTAAACATCCACAAGATAAGTAATCCAAAGAATTCCAACTGGGTTTATAAAAAGTGGTCAATATTAAATAGAGCTTACATATATATATATATATATATATATATATATATATATATATATATATATATATATATATATATATATAGAACAATTTTTTATTATATTCCAATAACCATGGTTTGTTTTATTACTTTTATTATTATTTTTTTTCACATTTCCAAAAATTCCAAATTTCTGTGAGATATATTTAACGGTCCGTTTCATTTGTTTTGTGCCAAACAACATTTGTATGTCAATATCGTCTCTGCAACACTACAAAATCATCACAAAAAGTTCACAAATAATAAGAGTTCTTAGATTAGAGTGTCTTGAAAAACACCCACATCATACATCAGTTTCATTTTCAGGTGAAAATAAACAAATGAACAAACAAACATTTTTAGAGCAAACACTCACACGTGTGCGATCAAACTAATTCGCCATTTTGATTTTTTTTCGTTCAAAGCTAGTATCTCCCAAAAGAATTCGTGCGATCAGTTTAAAAAACTTTAATTCGGTAATATTTCCTAAAATATTTAATATGTACTATAATTTATTTATAAAGTTCCAGTTTATTTGAAGATAATTTATTTTTTATTAAAGTTACCTGAATGTTTATGGTGCGAAACTCATTTAAGCAGATTATTATAGAGCTAGGCTCATTGTGTCAAACCGTCCATTACATCAACTATTAAAAAGTTTCTTCTACATGAGTGTTTATATGGAATTTATATAGTATTTATTAGTAAACCCTTTCTAACAATATTGAGACAAGCTTACCTTCCCAGAAATTCCTCACTAAAGTAATAAGCCACTAGTTAAAATGCGAAACTAAGGGGGTTATATTTACGGCGAAATATATCCTCCATATTTAGCCAGATTACGATTTTGAAATATAGAATGGGCATTATATATTTATTTATTTATTTATTTATTTTCTTAAAGTGTTCTAAGGATTCAAAAGTATTTTTACGGGGATCTTACCTTAAACATTAATTTTTACTATGTGTTATTTCTAAATCGTACTATCAAGTGAATTGCTAAGACAAATATACGAATGTAAACAATTAGAGTCTTACATTAATATTTCCATCTATTATTTAGTCGTTTTTCTCCCTTCTTTTAAGTATCATTATGCTTATTAATATACATTCACAAATATGCTTAGTATCCATCAATAAATTCATACCAACCACACATATATACACACACACAACATAAGTATATATATATATACATACATATACACACATATATATACACTATAAATATATATATATATATATATATATATATATACATACGCACACATACATGTTACTGTATGTATGCAGGTAGGCATGTTGATAGATAAGTGTAAGAGTAGGTACAACCTAATATTAGATTTTAAAAAAAAAGCTTCATCGTAGAAAAATAAACAGGAATGATCTAATTTCTATTTTCGTCACGTTAATTGTTTAGAGTGAATTGGATTTTTTGACATTATTTTTAGCCTATTTGCACTTATTTTTTTAGTTTTAGAAGTAAAAGAAATACTTGTTTGTTATCGTACATATACTGAAAAAATATTTCGATATGTGTGTGAGCGTATGTGTAGGTGTATACATGCATGTATGTGTGCGTATGTATATATATATATATATATATATATATATATATAGTGTATATATATATATGTGTGTATATGTATGTATATATATACTTATGTTGTGTGTGTATATATGTGTGGTTGGTATGAATTTATTGATGGATACTAAGCATATTTGTGAATGTATATTAATAAGCATAATGATACTTAAAAGAAGGGAGAAAAACGACTAAATAATAGATGGAAATATTAGTATAAGACCCTAATTGTTTACATTCGTATATTTGTCTTAGCAATTCACTTGATAGTACGATTTACAAATAACACATAGTAAAAATTAATGTTTAAGGTACAGATCCCCGTAAAACTACTTTTGAATCCTTAGAACACTTTAAGAAATTAAATAAATAAATAAATATATAATGCCCATTCTATATTTCGAAATCGTAATCTGGCTAAATATGGAGGATATATTTCGTCGTGAATATAACCCCCTTAGTTTCGCATTTTAACTAGTGGCTTATTACTTGAGTGATGAATTTCTGGGAAGGTAAGCTTGTCTCAATATTGTTAGAAAGGGTTTACAAATAAATAATATATAAATTCCATATAAACACTTATGTAGAAGAAACTTTTTTAATAGTTGATTGAATGGACGGTTTGACACAATGAGACTAGCTCTATAATGATCTGCTTAGATGAGTTTCGCACCATAAACATTCAGGTAACTTTAATAAAAAATAAATTATCTTCAAATAAGCTGGAACTTTATAAATAAATTATAGTACATATTAAATATTTTAGGAAATATTACCGAATTAAAGTTTTTTAAACTGATCGCACTAATTCTTTTGGGAGATACTAGCTTTGAACGAAAAAAAAATCAAAATGGCGGATTAGTTTGATCGCACACGTGTGAGTGTTTGCTCTAAAATTTGTTGTTTGTTCTTTTGTTTATTTTCACCTTAAAATGAAACTGATGTATTATGTGGGTGTTTTTCAAGACACTCTAATCTAGGAACTCTTATTATTTCTGCACTTTTTCTGATGATTTTGTAGTGTTGCAGAGACGATATTGACATACAAATGTTGTTTGGCACAAAACAAATAAAACGGACCGTAAAATATATCTCACAGAAATTTGGAATTTTTGGAAATGTGAAAAAATATAAAAATAAAAGTAATAAAACAAACCATGGTTATTGGAATATAATAAAAAAAAACTGTTCTATATTTTGCTCTGTTATCAATAATTGACAAACATTGAGCTGAATCTTCAAAGGAGACTACAAAGTAAAAGGATCTGATGATATATGATAGTGCATATATTGTCTTTAATAATTAATATATATATATATATATATATATATATATATATATATATATATATAATATATATATATATATATATATATGATTATTTTTATTTATACAGACATGTACCAAATCTGCGACACGTTACAAACTGAGATTTCCGCAGGCAGAATTAAAATTCTTTACCTCAAGCATATTTGGGAAAAAACGTACATGACCTGAGGTAAAGATCGTATTTTAGTTCTCCCTAATGAGATCTTAGTTCATAACGGCTGTTGATCGATACCATCGACATGCCAGTGTCGGAGATTTTGTACATATATGTATAAATAAAAATATAGCAATATGTATATATACATATATATATATATACATATAAATATACATATATATATATATATATATATATATATATATATATATATATATATATATATATATATATATATATATAAATATAGGATAGGGTTTGAAACAAGTTCATCTCTGTGTTATTCTGTATTTCTGCTAATTGCTTTCGGGTTATTAGACCTGGATTTTGACATGTGATAGGAATAATCTTATTCCTACTGAGTTTTTCTTCCGATTATTTAAGTGTATTTCCTTTCGCTCTAACTAGCATTAATTCACAATTTGGAATCTCTTATTTAAATGGAATTTAAATCTGACTCCTTGAGAATTAAGGTGTAGCTTTTTAGCGGTTGCCTTTTCGAGGGCTGAGCTTCAACGCACATTGAAGTGATAACTCACTGCGTGACTCCATCTACTTTCACGTTACGCCTGGCCTTGAAAATAAATGATGCACTTGTTAGCAGCCATTTTAACCTAATCCTGACGCGGACAAATTCTGAAGATTCGCCGGAGGGGGGGGGGGCATAATAACGATAAAGTGGCAAATAAACGACTACTCGAGGTCAAAGAGAGATCTGTGCAATTATCTGACACAGGATCCGAATAAAAGGGCCACGATTCGGATTTTCAGTTAACTAGTGATGCTGAGAGTATTTAAAGCTCATTTGATTTGAGCGGACATCTAATCCTGATAATTTGGCGATAAAGAGAATAGAACGTATACTTTGGGTTTACTTTCGACAGTCTCGTAAGTCACATTTTCATTTATTTTCTCCTTTAGTCATAATATCTTATCAGTGATGGTTCTCAGAAAGGGGGAAATTACTGTTTTCTGGGTTTTAATCTATGCACCTAACAGTTATCGTTGGTTAATTTTGTTACCTTGAAGTAGTAATTGTTTAGCTCCTAACGTAAAATGGCTTCATGCCTTGTCAGGAGCGACTTCAATAAAAAAAATATTTTAATATTTTAGTTTTCATTTCATGAAACATTTTATTGATAGCACATACTGTCATTACATATATCTGATTGCTTTATATTAACTGTATATATATATATATATATATATATATATATATATGTACATTAGTGTATATATATATATGTTTCTCTATATATATGTAAATGAAATACACTATATATCATTAAATGAAGTGCCGGAGACAGGAAAAAGATGAAAGGAATAACAATTCAACAGAGGACGTAGGAGGAAATTATCAAAACGAGCGAAGACGTTTGATGATTCACACGAAACCGGTAAATATATCGTTTTGGTAATTTATCCGGTGTTTAATTGTGTTTTTGTATTCTTCGTAGACACACATAGACAAAAAAAAAACGAAAGATAATTGCTTATGTATTTATCGACGTTTTATCTTTATTGTAAGACTTCCTCAAGATGTTGTTCATATTCATTTGCATGTTTCTCGACCATTGGCTCTTACATCCTGGACTCCCTGTGTTTCATAGAAGCTACGGCTACTATATACCTTCATCTCACTACCATGTCAACCCCAAACTTCTATTTACTTGCATCATCATCCCAAGGAAATCTTACAATAAAGACGAAACGTTGATGTATATATATATATAACTATCTTTTGGGTTTTCCTTTTTTTTCCCATATATATATATATATATATATATATATATATATATATATATATATATATTCGCGCCTGAGAAAATTGAGTATCTCTATATATATTCCATCATCTCTTGTAAGGACTGTTGGTCTCACGTATAAACTTGTGAATCTCTCCTCAATTTAGTGCTTTTGATGAAATTCAGATGTGTATCTATACTTTGATTAGTTTCACCCATACTTCCTTCACTTGACCCTTTATATCACATAGTGTTGTTAGCCTTAGTCTTTTGTATAAGTACGTTACTTCACCCACTACCTAACAGACGTGGTGTTAGCCTTAGTCTTTTGCATAATTACTTCACTTCACCCATCTACCTCACTGACGTGTTGTTAGCCTTAGTCTTTTGAATAAGTACTTCACTTAACCCTTTGTCTGATTGACGTGGTGTTAGCCTTAGTCTTTTGTATAAGTACTTCACTTTACCCTCTATCTTACTGACGTGTTGTTAGCCTTAGTCTTTTGTATAAGTACTTCACTTCACCCTCTAACTCACTGACGTGTTATCCTTTGTATTTTTAAAAAGTACTTCACTTCACACGCTATCTCCCTGACGTGTTGTTAGCCTTAATCATTTGTATAAGTACTACTATAGCATGGTTTATGCAGAATTGTCTGATTTATACACTGTTGCCTTTGTTTCACCTCTTTTAACTTGTTTATTTAAGGGTATTTATCAATTCGTTATTCAGGTACTTCGTTGTAGTACATCTCCCTATTCCAGTAACTCTTTTTTAAGAACTGCTTGCTTGTGGAACTCTTTTCTTGCTTACTGTACTGTCATTTTCAGGATTAATGTAAAAAGGCATATCTTGCCTTTGTGTTGATCATTGTTCTTCTTTTAGATCTTAACATCAAAGGCCTTCAAGCCTTGTTCGGTACAACCTCCATAGAAAATCTAACTCGTATTGTAAGCGTCTCATAGTATACGATGTTTTGAACATAAATAGTATCGGGAAACGTGAATTTAAGCCTCTGTAAACGGTATTATTTTTGTAAAGGAAAAGCAATATTTTAGGTTCTATGCTACGACATTAATGCATCGGAAAATGTGTTTTATGGTTTAGAAGTGCGTAGAAAAACGCAATATACATAGGCAATACATTGCAATATTAATTGAAATGTATTTATAAACTATGTAAAAATAATGAAGAGTAATAAGAATTCAAATTGTTTAAAAACTTTACGAACAAAGAGTTGTTTTGTCTGTACCAAGAAATTAAAGTGGCATGCTTATTTCGGATGTTGTCGTTTGGGTAGCAATGTGCAAGTTCCGTGGACTAGGCTGGCATGTGCGTAGCTGTATTTGCCTATAGTTTAGTCCGTATATCTATGAACTTCTGAATGGTCGAGTTCGTGCATTCTTATTGTGTCGTCCGCCGAAAAGTTTTAGCCCAGCGACTAAAGCTAGATATTCTTCATCATTCAACTGACATTCTATCCATAGCATTAACCTTTCCCCTCGAGTAGCTTTTAGCATGTTGTGACTCATCACTAAAAATATAAGTAAATAAAATGAATTAAATTGATGTAAACTCGGTGTAAATATTCATATTGTCCGCGTGTAGCCATTAACAATATCGTACTTCGCACACTCACACACCGTACGAGGTTAATTGTTAAGCAGCTTATGTGCAAATATTATTATTGCTAATATTCTTACTCGGTGAGCCGATGTAGGGAATACAATCATTTCTGAAATTCTCATCATGCAAACAGATGTATATTTCTGATTTCGGAGAATTCAATTTCCCAAATGCGACAGCTTGGCAATTTCCATTAATAAATCCCGAGGACAAAAGATTTACAATTCGTGAACTGCTTTCTATTTTGCTCCTGGACAATCATGTGTTGAATTCTCAGATGATAAAAACTACAACAATCTAGTTATTTCGTCTCCCTAGAGGCGAAACGAAAAACATTGTGCAACATGTTAATAAGCATTTATATGCTTTTCAAAATTAAATGTAGATATAATTTGCTAAATGAATACGTATACTTCTGCATGATTGCAATGTTTAGCCACAAAGTCAGAGTTGAACTCATATATACGTAGATACAATATTCCCCAGGTTAATTAAGTGGCATAAAAGGGATACGTAGTTAGAAATCAGTTGCAGTTTAAATATTATTAAGCATATAAATATAAATCTCTTCGCTTAGGTTGGGCCACTGAGACTACCGTGGACGTGATCCAGCCTGTAGTTACTCGTAGTTAAAGAAACTTAATATCCATAGTTATTAGAATCACATATAGTTAACGTTATCGGTGTCATGCTTACTTACCTCCCTTGCACAAGTTAAAATAATGTGAGCAATACTTACATAACGGGTGATGCCATGACAGGTACTTGTTCAATATAAATTATATAAGAGCATCAATGACCGAGAAATTAATATACAACGTATTATTATGCATTGAGTTACATATAATTGATTAGGTACTTAGTGGTACAAATGAAGTGTTCAGATACATTATACTAGTTAAACAAAATGTGTACTGTTTCAAATCCCCGAAGCAGTTACTTTGTGAACAGCTAATGATCCTCCCTTTCTATATCATGAGTTAACGTAAGATCTCTTGTTCATGTTTTACTAATTATATAATTGACTTTATTTTGTATGTATCAAATGAGAATATGACGTGATTTTGAGATCACCCGTTTTAAGAGGCTAAAACTTTGTTGAAAACCAAGACTTAATGATGTTCTTTTATTACTTCCGATTCACTGTTTTATTCTGATTGCAAGCTGAGATAAAAAAAAATAATAGTTATAAATATAAATAATAATACTAATAATGTCTATACATATTTGCTAATATCTATAAATAAAACCCAATATATGTGTGTATTGGTTTGTGTGTCTGCTTTATAGACAAAATGTTAGAGAATCTAGATAAAATCTAAACATGTATTCTTATGTAAAATTAACAGAGGAAGATAATGGAAGTAATTAATAATCTTTAAATGCATCCTAAGGCAGTTATAGGGGAAAATGTTATTTCAGGTATTTTCAGTTAAATTTCTCTGTAATTATGCATTAATTTGGAAATAAAACAATGATATTATGTAGTAATTTGTAAATACTGACAAGTCATTTCTAGAATTCAAGCGGAAATGACATCAGAGGGAAACAACGGCGAAGAAAGGGAAGCCAATTTAAATGGAATATACGTTAATTCTGGGAAAATCAGCGAGTCGTATCTGTTCTGATTCTACACTCAGACTGGTACCGTCGTTGATTCTGGATTCTGTCAGTCTGAGTAGAATTCTTGAGAGAAGGTGGTCCACTCCTTCTGACTGTACCTTCTTACTCTTAAATTTATTATTACCCACCACTGTCTACAACTATTTCCACTGTCTGTTATTAACCACCACTGCCTGTAACTATTGTCACTATTGGCACTATGCCCGCCACTATCCTCAATTGGCCGTCACTACTAGCCACTATCCTCAATAACCCGCCACTGCCAGCCACTGCTATCCACTATCCGCCACTGCCTGTAAATATTACACTACCCACTACTACCTGACAATGATTCCACTAACAGCTACTACTCGCCATTACCCGCCAATGTCCGCCACTGTCCGCCAGTTCTAGTCACTACTTGCTACAGCCTGCAACTATCCGCAAATGCCAGCCCCTGCCTGACACTTCCCATCACTGCATTTAAATATTGCAACTGCCCAACATTACTCACCACTACCCACCACCGTGTGCTAATAAGCACCGCTCTCCGGTACTGTCCGCCTCAACCTGCCACTATTTCCACTGTCCGCCACTACCAGCAACTGCCCGTTTATACCAGTTACTGCCGGCCACTACCCAACACTACTCGCCCCCTATATGCCTGTACCCGCTACTACCCAGCACTATCCGCCACTATTCATTACTACCCGCTTCTGCACGCACGTACTCACCATAGTCCGCTACTGCACACTACAACCCGCCACTGTCCGCCACTACCCGCCAATCATAAGTGTTCGATGAGTAAGAGTACCAATAAGAGTTCATTTCCTTGAACGATCGAGCTTGCTACTAACTCAGTTTCCTTCAGTTTTAACAGCATAATGATCGGGAAATTGATGGTGTATACATGGGTATTACTGTTGGTCCATCGTTCGTCAACATTTTCGTTGGATTTTTGGAAAACCAATTGTTTTCTAAAATGACCAAACCGACTTTTTACACACGTTCCGTTGATGAAACCTTTGCTTGCATTCCCTCAGTGTGAGGCGGAACAGTTTCTACGTCTTTTTGTGACTTGCATCCATCGTTGCAATTTACTATGGACGTCAAGGATAGTGGTTTCCTCAAATTCCTTGATCTTTTACACGTCTTTATCAAAATTGGCTTTCCTTCACCCATAAATCCAGAAAAATGAATCTTATCGGTACTCATCGATCACTTATGATTTGTTCACCAACCCGAGTCGATGAGGAACTTGGGTAAATTACCAATGTTTTTCTTGCTAATGGATATCCTATCTATATCATAAGAATCACTATTGCACGCAAAGTTGCAATATTTAATAGTAGTAAATGTATTGGCCCGTCACGATGCCCAATCTATTAGGAATTTCCATGGTTAGGTTCTGGCGAGCTTGACATTGATAAAAGGATTCCATGTTGAGAGTAATTTACACAACCCTAACCTTTCTTTCTTCTTTCCGTAATGATGTTTTGCCAGCTTTCTAAATATGTATGTTGTGCATACATTCATGTGTCAGTCTGGAGCTGACTACGTTCGTAAGACGTCTTTAAGATTATAAATGAAAATATACCAACATATACAACGTCATATTCGTTTCCTCAAGGTTTCGAGATCATCGAAAACTTTCAAGCACATGAAGCTGCCATCGGTAATAACCTGGTGTCTACGAATATTTGTTCTCACCAGCATTCCGATGGGTGGTTTTCTATTTTTACACAGAACCAGGTCGAAATATCATCTCAATATTAATAAACGTTAGTTATTAACAATTCCCGATCTAGCCTGTGTAGATTAAATATTTTGATACATCAATAGGAGATATTAAATGATTCAAATCCCCCATAACGTTGAGAGATTCAGCATGTTTTTTCTCAATTGTTTCTCCAACATAAACAATTTTCCCCGCATATCATATTTGATTTTCTTAGTTTTTAATTTATCATTCTGACTTTTCTTCTTAGTGGGTCAGACGATAAAGACTTAAGGAAAATGTAAGCTAGTTTCCTTTTTTTTCAATCCGCTTGTTTAATTGATTAAAATAATGTTTCCTCTGAAAGTTATCTTGCCATTAGGTTGTACTCGAAATTTACTCATATATATATATATATATATATATATATATATATATATATATATATATATATATATATATATATATATATATATATATATAAGTCCCATCCCTTTACTGTGGAGGTCCCCAGATGACGAGGAGGCTACTACTCCAGCAGCTTCTTTCCTCGTGCTGCCGGTCTCCATGCTCCCTGTTTCTCCGACGTTACACACATGCAGAGGTTTAAAAAAAATAATGTAAACAGACATCTTGCTGCACAACTCCCAACATAGGATGACACCCTAAACATATACTCCTTAATTCTCAGTAGCCCCTTACCTCTACAGTGGCGTCCTGTCTTGTTTGGAGTGAAATATCTTAATATATATATAAACATTTTACAAATGTTGGTAGCCTTACTCCTTTACATATATATATATATATATATATATATATATATATATATATATATAAATATATATATATATATATAAATACGTGTGTAATAATATTTGTCAATAGTCATTTTATGTATTTATGTTTCACGTTACGTATATTGTATATCTATAAGCCTATTATTGTTACTCTCAAATTAATACACTAGATTGTAATTGTGAAGACAATCTTTCTCCCTATTATTTTTTTTTAATTGATTTAAATAACGTTTGAAAAAATATATATGACATTTTCTTAAAAACCTATTAATATGTGTTAGCACGTGAATGTAAACACGCGTGTAACTCGTTTTAATCTTGGATTATTGTAAGACAGTCTTCTAGGTGGTAGAGAGTAGGTGTATTTCGGAATACCGTCCCTTTTTTATGGTAGAGTAACTATTCTTCAGTTAAATGTTTTAATAATAATTGTAGTTAAACTTGTTAACCAAACTGATAGTATGCTCGTTAACTTGGTGATTATTTTCTTTTTAATTTTATTATTTATTACTTTTACATGATTATTATTAAATATAGTAATTGGGGTTTCAATCAAAGATAATGACTCTACCTAAGTTTCTTAAATTATGCATGCGATATTACTTATGCATTCTCCAGTAGATATCTTAACTTAAATTTACCTGAGCTCATTATAAATATGACTTTATGTGTTAATTACAAGTTCTATGCTTTGTATCACAATCATAAATTATTCTGTCGCTAATTTGAGCATATGCTTTATCATTTAATTCATCTTTCAAGTTTATTTTCTACTACGTCTACCTATTTTATTAATTAATTTGATTGATTTAATAGATCAATTACTGTGGCTTTTATTACCAATTCCACTACCACTGATATTTACACTTAACAAACTTTCACATTATCTCATTGTTGTATTATATATGTAACTAATTATCCATTCTAATTACTCTCAGAGATTGTATGAGCTTATATTTGTTTTCCTTTGTCCTTTTGAAATGCGATTTCCTCCATGTAATTTTGCATAAGCGTTTGTCTACATTAAGCATCTATGTATATCCCTGACAAATATATACACCTGGTCAACTTTGATTTGAATGTTTAGCATCAACTCCCATAGTCGCTGTATAATTGAGAACGTTGACCTCTACTCCACTGATGCTGGCCATATAATATTCCTTTTTACTTCGTGCCAATACCCTGTGCTGACGATATATCAAATATCAATACAAACATATGGTCTCTGAAACGATCGTCCACAAACTGTTTTTATGTTGAATTCTTGGAACGAATTCTGATTATGTAATAGTGGTTAGATATGATTTTCCAAATGCCTTAAATTAATAGGTATGATTGACAAGGTTGACTTCAGGGTCAGCTATGGTTACAGACATTTGATTGTGTTTTTGTTTTTTTGTTTTTTTTTCCTTGTGGGTCACTGCTTATCAATTGGTTAATAATTTATTCATTAGATTATACGCTAAAAAAATAATAATGGTTATTCTCCTTGTGAAATAGGGTATCCCATTCAGAAACTCTAGCAGACCGTCTGTGACTATTTGATTTAGTGTTATTTACGTTTTTTTACGTTTTTGTTCCTTCTAAATTTCTCTGTAGATTATTAAACATTATCAATAAATAGTCTCGTGTTGAAAAGTAGTGGTGCCCCAAAAACACGCCGTAGATTCAAAAGTAAAATAATTATTATACTGTATTCTTATCCACCTGCCTTTAGACTTCCTGTCTATGATGTAACTACATGAACACGTATTAATTCATATTCTAGCGTCATTTTACGTGTTTCTACATAATCTGACTATACGTGGAATATTTCGTTTATAACACAGGCATGGCTGATTATTACTATGTCTCTGTCTCGTTGTTTCTTTTACCCCCTCTCTTTCTCTCTCTCTCTCTCTCTCTCTCTCTATATATATATATATAGAGAGAGAGAGAGAGAGAGAAAATTATATATATATATTATGAAAACTAACAGTTTATCGAACACCATACACCTAACCAACATTACACAAATATTTTTAAACACCAAATCATTATTTAACATAATATTAAAATAAAACTTAATTTAATTTATATTCCCTGCGAAACAGCTTTATTTGCTGCGTGTCTATATCTGGCAGCCATTTTGTTTTGTATTATTCTCTACACAGTCAGAGAAGAAAAAATATTCTTCTTCTGGTTTATTATTTTTGACAAAGGGATGTCTTTTCCCGAAATATCAAATAGTGATTTTTAATCACCCGGACATCACACGAACAGCTAAAACACTCTTGCTGTTATGTAAGAAAAAAAAAAGGAAAAATAAATAGTAAGTCTTATATCGTATTCGATTTATTGTTATTGTTTTTGTTCCTTACAACTTACATCTTACCCGGAATTGCATTGCCCACAGCCTTTCAAAAACTTACTAATATATATATATATATATATATATATATATATATATATATATATATATATATATATATATATATATATATATACATATATAGTCTAAAGAAGCTTTGAGTTATTTTAAACAAAAAGAAAAGAAAAAAGAAAGGAAAATACAGTTTAAATTCCCAGAGAAACTAACTTAATCCAAGATATTTCAGACTTAACATTCGTTGGAAAATTCATAAATTAAAAAAAAACATAATAGTAAGTAAACAAAATAAAAAGGAGCATTTAGTATTTAACAGTGGAACAAAAACAAGACACCTTAACGTAAGCGTCTACTATTAACACGGGGATCATCAGCTGTTTACCATGTAACTGTTTCGGAGATTTAAAAACAGGACAGTTATCATATTCATGGCTCTCAAATGGTACTGATCTAACTACCATTTCCCCAATAATCAAGTGTCGAAATAATTCAGCTTAAAATTTCACTAATATATACATAAATAAATAATAATAATAATAATTATAATAATAATATAATAATAATAATAATATATTGCCTTTAAGACTACCGTTTGAAATGGTAATTTGCATATCAAATAAAATTAATAATAACAATAATAATAATAATAATAATAATAATAATAATAATAATAATAATAATGATAATAATAATAATAATAATAATAATAATAATAATAATAATAATAATAATAATAATAATACTATCAAAACATTAAACCCAATAACCATTCTGCGATATATATAGATTTGATTTCTTTCTGTCTCTCACTTACTATATGTATATTTAATGTTTATGCTATGTATATATGTATATATATATATAAACATATATATATATATATATATATATATATATATATATATATATATTCCAAATGTATACCTACCAGCGACCATACATAATATAACCATTTACAATGACCTTCATGAATTGCAATTACCTTTTAGTATTACTTGTACTACGCTGGGGAAAAAGATGGTAATGGAAACAATGTATACAAATGAGTCAGAATTATCAATTAATGATGGAGAAGAGTAGATGTATTGGGTCAAAACCGATCACCTATTTTCTTCCTTCTAACTTGCCAAATCAAATTCCTACCATTGTATTTATTTATTTATTTATGTATTTACTTCTTTCAATACTTTCGTCTTGAAAGCTTACACATTATTTGAACTACTATCAATGTGTGCAAATATAAACGCGCAGGTGCAACAGAGATAGCACACACAAAAAAACTCACGCGACACTCACATACAGTAATATATATATATATATATATATATATATATATATATATATATATATACATGCTTAACCACACGCACACAAGACGAATATATATTACTATACACATGATTACATATATGTACGATACATTCTGTGCATATTACACGGTGGATTATTAAATCAAAAACCTTTCAGAATGCTTATATTTACACACATACTCTACCAGATAACGACACAGGTTCCAATAGCATACCCACATGTATAAGCTATAAATAAATAAACATATGCACACCTGCAAACAGATTTACATAAATATATTTATTACTATATCGACTCATATATACAATCTTAACACAAACTCTCTCAGATGTAATTACACGCACAAATAAATATATATATATATATATATATATATATATATATATATATATATATATATATATATATATATATAAGTATTACAAATTTAAAACCTTTGCCATCTTTAAAATCTAGACAGAACTTAGCATTTTTACTTAGCTTTTATTGTGTATATTGTAATGAAAAGTCAGCGATGTTTCCTTATATGCCTATTACATCTTATTTATTTATTCGTTGTTGTTATCTGGAAGATTATACAACTATTTATTTAAGTAATATTTACCTCATCTATAAAACGCCTACATTTTATTCACCCATTTATATATTTAAACGACCCGATCACCTAAGAATTTACCTATTGAATTAAAACATTTCCAATAATAATATAAGTAAGCTGGAAAAAACTGTCCGAAAACAAATCACAGGACGATCCGACCAGATTCACACAATCTGTTGGCTTCTCCAGATTAGTCAATTCTTGTGAACTGTGGTCGGTTTTAAGTACTCCAAGAGGTTGGTGTGCGCCTATCAACGGCTTAGACCATCCGCTAGATGGGAGTAGTTCGGCGCGGACGAAATCGGTAACTCAAAAACGCTGAAATCACCTTAACACAGAAGTCACTTGACTCATGACGTCACCCTTCTTTTTCACTGTGGCCGTAGAGCAACTCGCGCATATCTCCTATATTTTCTACGCCACCCCCTCAGCCCCATAGTGTATAGACCTTATCAAACAAATTACACATTTCAATTGCAAACAAAATCTCGAAAACGCATTTTTCAATCCAAGCGAACCATTGTGTATTGCATAAGGAAGTGTGTTACCGCTTTTTATATGAAGAAAGGTTTGGTTTGGTAGTTTTGTTTTACGGCATATCAACCCTTTTTGGGTTATTTAATGCCGAATCTGGTCTTGTTTTTTTCTCTTTTTTGTTTCTTTCCCCTTTTAATATCTGTTTCTATTTAACCCATAGTTGGGACCCTAAAAGGTACTACCACTCCGGGTCAGGGTGGACCTGGGAGCAATGGTAATTAAGAGGAGGCTCCACATTCCCCAAAGTCCGTAAGCCGGATCTCACCATCGGATGTAGTTTAAGGTCATATCCAGGACCGGGAGTAGGGTAGGAAAAATAAAAATAAAAAAAGGGGAGGGAGAAAGGGAGAGGGGCTGTTGTTTTTGTTTTTGTAGAACATAATTAAGTTATACAAAAAAAAAAAAAAAAAAACGTCAATGTAGGTGAATTTCGTCTCAGGGAGCCACAGGGCAGCCTGATCTGGTATCACCAGTATGAAGAAAGAAAACTGTCTTGCGTCAGAATGGAGAAAAACAGGTATAAGTTTCCTGCGATTACTGAATCACTGTACATGTCCCGCCGAAAAAGCACCGGTATTTTGGCACGAGGGATCGAACATCGTATTCGCGGGCAGCAGATTTTGCATGGGTGTAGAGCGCCAGTACACACCCATTGACGCAAAACAGCGTCAATCGGGTGTGCATTAGATAAAAGCAGTAAATTCACTAGGGGTTGCACTAACGTAATAGTAGTAACATATAACCAGTTCTTAATAGGAGTGTTGGACTAGTAGGGCCTTAGCAAGATACATGATCCATGGTTCTTTTAGCTTAAAAATAAAAATACACAGGTATTTATCACAGCCCTTTTCAAGGTAATATGTACAAGGATTATGATGTAATCTCCAGAATTCTAGTCTTAGAAACACATGCTCATTCTTCCTTATTCTCTACACACCCTTTCTTCTCAAGACATCTATCGCTTGGACAAAATAGATGTCATGGTGGAATTAGAAATCCATCAAATAATTACTGATTATAGGAACAATGATACAGACCTTGTGAGCAGGGCCGTATTAAATTCAGTAGTCAGTGCTTAACTGCCTGACCAGTTGAGCTACAAATAAATAAACGGAGGAAAGTACTAGCAAGCCGGTGTTTAACAAGGTTATAAATGTTCATTATGTTCAGACAGGCAATACATTTTCTGAGTTCTGATTGGCTGATGGTCCATGAATATATGAACTATGTAAAAAGTTACACTTAAATAAGTTA
This sequence comes from Sepiola atlantica, assembly GCA_963556195.1. Classification (NCBI taxonomy): domain Eukaryota; kingdom Metazoa; phylum Mollusca; class Cephalopoda; order Sepiida; family Sepiolidae; genus Sepiola; species Sepiola atlantica. Next base: position 30,965,321 of record OY744538.1, on the reverse strand, counting down.
CGTATAAACTATTGCTTGTAAGTGTAAATTTGATTCTACAACGTATATAAACATTGCAATTCATGGCTCGTGTATGTTGTCGAAATCGTTAACATCGTAGATTGTCAAGAAAATAGTGGAGTTTCGAACTCGGTTAAAAGTGTTTCTATGTCTGCAATATGCGGATTTAATTCCAAACTCTTCAACTCTTATTAAAGAGTAAATATAGTAATACTGTCACTTACAATACGAAAAAAGAGAATGCTTCTGTATCATAAGAAATGGGGACTGTTTGTGTTGATGGAATCTTTTGTGGATTATCTATATAAATTGTTTTTTATATCATTAATGTATAATACATAAATAGTGTTTTTCTTTCAATGGCTATTTATATTATATGGCTATATATATATATATATATATATATATATATATATATATATATATATATGATAAAGAAAGATATAGAGATATAGAGATAGATGCAGAGAGATATAAATATAGAGTGATATATATATATATATATGATTATTTTTATTTACACAGACATGTACAAAATCTGCGACACTGGCATGTCGATGTTATCGATCAACAGCTATTATAAACTGAGATCTTATCAGGCAGAGTTAGAATCCGATCTTAACTTTAGATCATATTTCCAAATATGATCAAAGGTGAAGATCGGATTCTAACTCTTCCTGATGAGATCTCAGTTTATAATAGCTGTTGATCGAAAACATCGACATGCCAGTGTCGCAGATTTTTTACATGTCCGTGTAAATAAAAATAATCATATATAAAAGCTCTATTTGATATTGAGCACTTTTTATAAACCCGGTTGAAATTTTTTGGATTACTACCCTGTGGATGTTTTACCTGGAGTATTATTATTATTATTATTATTATTATTATTATTATTATTATTATTATTATTATTATTATTATTATTATTATTATTATTATTATCATTATTATTATCATTATTATATTTATTATTATTATTATTGTTATATATCTATCTATATATATATATATATATATATATATATATATATATATATAGAGAGAGAGAGAGAGAGAGAGAGAGAGGGGGGGGGAGAGAGAGAGGGCTGAGAGGGGAATATAGACGGATCGTGAATCTCATGAGAAAATATATGTTTGTTTTTCTTTCGGATTCCTGTAGAAAATACATTTTTTTCAATAGCGAGCCACTGTTCTATTTTTGACACAGTATATACCTGAATATGCTATTTTTGTCCTCGTCATTTCTGAAGCCATTTTATTGTATGTGTTTTTTAATAATTCCATTGTCCTTATTTTTCTTTTAATTTATTTATGGTTTCTATTTCCCTATTCTTTTACTTGTTTCTTTTTAAGTCTTCTTTTTCTTCTTCTTTTTCTTCCTTAAACCTTGAAAACAAATCGCCCACCAAGGAAGAATCGCATAGGACGAAAGGGGATGAATCAACAAGAAATTGGTTTATGAGATTAGTTTGCCATCTACTTCGGATGAAGCACATAACTTTCCTATTAACCTCAGAACACTTCTATTTATATCGTTACTTATGTAGTTTCAAGTCAGGGAAAATATTCAATAGTCTTTTGCATCTGTACAATACACGTACATTTTTTTAGCTAGGTTGTACAATTCTAAGAAGGCTCGCCTCTCATATGTAAGGCTTCTAATGTCTTGGATCAAAACATTAGTGAAATATAACCCAGCTTCAAAAATATATATCCAGTATAAGCTTTCAACTGATTATACTCGGAAGTTATAAATATATAACTGGTTTTCAATCGGATATATATATATATATATATATATATATATATATATATATATATATATATATATATATATATATATATATATATGTATATTTATATATTTATATTTCATCAAATACGATATACATCTTATGTGTACGTACTTTTCCTTTTAACTGTTTTAGTTTCCTAATGTATTTCCTTAATTCTAGCGCGAACTGGCTGATGTATCCGCACACACTCGTGTTTACCCAAGTACATTCTGATCGTCCATGGTCTATCATCAGGCGTGAATATCAATAAAAGGAATGGTATTATATATATATATATATATATATATATATATATATATACATGATAAAAAATAAAAATAAAAATAATATTCCAACGTAATGAAATAGGGTAAAACCAAGAATATTATTTACGTATTAATCAACGTTTCGTCCTCTTTCAAGACTTTCTTGGTATGGTTTGTTTGAAGAAATAAGACACAAGTACAAATATTTGAAAATGGACAAAGACCAAACTTGTTCAACTATGTTTACTTGTGTGTTATTTCTTCAAACGAATAATCCTGATGGAGTTTTGAAATAAGGACGAAAGGTGTATGAGTACATAAATAATATGTTTGGTATTCCTTTTTTCATTATCGTTATATGTATATATATATATATATATATATATATATATATATATATATTTATATATATATATATATATTTACATATGTATTTATATATATATATATATATATATATATATATATATATATATATATATATATATTATGATAAATATTTTTATTTAATTCTTATCCACATTCATATGCGTTTCATCAATTTTTTGGAATCATCAATGTAAAGGATGACTGTCTGCATCTTGCAGCATTCGAGCACCAGAACAATGTCACGTTTAAATTTCTAGTCTGAACTTTTACCACGCGGTCAACATAACAGCAATCAGCAAAGGAGAGAATAAAACTCTATCTATATCTATACAGCGGACATATTTAGGTAGACTGTGATAACAGTGTTCTACGCGTCAGACAGACGGAACTTTGCATATCTACAAGCTGACTTTGCCGGTTCAGTATCGCTTCGTAAAGTCCACTACTTGAAACCAAACTTTTTAATAATGAACCTGTAATTCATAACTTTCATTAATTCATGGAAACATATAAACATTAGCATTTATTCATGTAAATAGATACACAGTTACATTTTGATGAATTTCATACCAATTTATTAATTTTTAAAATGAGACCATAAATAAATGGAAAGTAGGAAAGTAATCGATTCGTCTGAGAAATGGTTGAGTGGTGCTGTTTTTAAAACAATAAAAAATAAAATTTAGTGTCGCTACAGAGAGAAACGGGGAAATAGATAAAGTGAGAGAGAGAAAGGAGAGGTGGAAGAAGAGGGGGTGAAAGAGGGAAAGGAGAGTGAGATAGGGAAGGAAGTTAAGAGAAAGAGGAATCACATCCTCCCCTTTCTCTATTGAATTTTAAGCGATATTAATACAAATGTATTAATCTTTTTAATAAAACCGTAAATATATGAATAAAAGAAGAAATCAATTCGCTTGAGCGATAATGCCTTTTTTTCTTGCGGGGAGGCTCTTGTTCAAACTATGAGAAATAATATTTAGCGTCACTAAGAAAAGAGGGGGGAGGTGTGATAAAGAGGAAGGAGGAGAAGAGGGACTGAAACACAGAGGAATAAAAAGGAATGAGAAGGAGTGAGAGACCAGTCACCTTCTTATCTATCTGAACTTTTAAACCTTTTGGATTCAAATTTATTTATCTTTGAAATGAGATCACAAGAAAAGGTTTTCGAAATTTATACTGTTTTCTTAAAATCACTTTCATTAATTACTATTTATATCGACGAAACTATCACATATTAATAGAAATAATAAACTGGTGAAATCACATATGAATAACACCAAACATTACTTTATTACGAACTGTTTATGAAAAGGTTATGCTATTGATGCATTGTAATAGAGTCTTAAGCTCTTTCATCTGTATTATACTTACAGTTTTAAAATATATTATGTGTTATTGTCTTGAGCTCTTTCATTAGTATTATATATACCTTATTTCAATATATATATATATATATATATATATATATATATATATATATATATATATATATATATATATTTGGTACAGAAAAATTAGTACAACATTCGTACCGTCGGTTTCAAGCACAATAGGACTTAGCCATACGGCTCTCTTCAACTTCTGTTGTCATATATATATATATATATATATATATATATATATATATATATATATATATATATATATATATATATGCAACGTTCCTTAATGTAGAACACTCTCTGATTGTCGGAGTTGTGAACAAACAACTCTCGTTCCATGGTTCGAATAGTGCGACCGGCTTCAATGGTTATCTCTACACTGATGATTCCGTAAGAATGAAACGTATAATTATGTAGATAATTGTTGTGAAGTTGTCCAAAAGTAAATAATAAATAAAGGAAGTCAAGTCGAGGGTTGGTTTAAAAAGTGTATTAACAAAGTAAGAAAGTGACTAGCACTTGGCTAGACAGTTACAAGACTGTGCTTTGTCTTCGCTGTGTCTCTGGTGACTCGCACTATTTATAGTGCCAACCGGTGCAGTTTCTCCTGTGTAAGAACGGCTGGTGTAACAATAATAATTAAGTATTAATTATTAAATATATATATATATATATATATATGTATATATGTATATATATATATATGTATATATATATGTATATATATATGTATATATATATATGTATATATATATATATATATATATATATATATATATATATATATATATATATATATACATATAGAGATTAGCTCAATATATATATATAGAACATATCATAAATTAGCTAAACCGAAAGGCATCAATCGTAGGTTTACATGAGTTAATATAAAACACCTTATTTATTAACTATAGGTTACTGTCTGTTTTGTGTTAGGGTTTTCATCAGTCTGCCTATGACATTTCTGGGATAGAAAACGTCTTATATTACCATAATGAATCTTCAACACAATTGACTTGAGGAAAATGGGGAAACTGGAAAAAAAATAACGGACATCAAAGACATGCGACTAGACATATCACAGTATGAAGCTTTAATCGAAAGATATTATGTTTGAAAATGTCAAAACTGTCTTTGGTAGAATAAAGCCTTCTCAAATGTGTCGGCAAAAGATTGTTTGATGTCATTTGTAAACAACAAATTTTACGTAGACAAATAAATTATAACATAAACAATATCATGATCTCTTTTCTGTATTTTGCTTACATTTCTTTTTGAGGGCTGATTTATATTTAAACCGAAATAATAATTTAAATATGATAGTTTTTTCATAACCTTAAATTGACATTTTCTCATACCCACCTTAAATCGTGACAGTTGAAAAAATCTTTTCAACGCGTAACTTAGTAGAACGTTGCATGTATCGCGAAACGATTTTACATTTGACTTAGAATTTGTTAATGTAAAAAGTTGTCTATGTGTTTAATTTTAGTATTAAAACATCCCACCAGAAATGTTAGTGAAATATAGTGTCATAAACATTATATATATATATATATATATATATATATATATATATATATATATATATATAGGTACAGAAAAATTAGTACAACAAGAGAGCCGGATGGCTAAGTCTTTCTGTGCTTGAAATCGACGGTACGAATGATGTACTTATTTTTCTAATAAAAATATTACGCTCTTAATGTTTAATGTTTAATTTTAATTCTCAATTAATCGAGCACTCTGTTGCGATTGTTCCTGCTATATTACACAGCGGTTATATATATATATATATATATATATATATATATATATATATATATATATATATATATATAATAGAAATTGGTAGTTTGCTGTAAGCATTGCTGGGAGTAATAATAAGAGTTTTTAAAAAGGTTTAAGGCAATGCGAAGATCCGGGTTGCTGGAAGCTGTGAAGAACAAAAACAGAACAAAACCGAAATAAGTCGGATATAGATCGAAAGGTTTGTTTATTTTTCTAGACAGCAAGGGTGTTAGTTTGTAATGTCCGGATTATCAAGAATCAATTTGATATTTCGAGAGATTTTTTTTTTTTTCTTCTTCCTCTCCTTGTCAAAAATAAATAAAAGAAAAATCCCGGGTACCGAGAAAATGCCAGGAGCGCTGGGGGGGGGGGGGGGGTTAAACCGGAAGTGTTCAGAGTAAAGTATTCAGAGGAAAACTCAATAGATTCTTCTTATTTATTTATTTTTTTTTTTTTAAATATATATATATATATATATATACACCCATATATATATGTAATTGTCTGTTGTTTCTATTTATTTAATTTTTATTTTTATTAATATATTTACTATTATTGTTATTTGTTTTTTTTTTGTTGTTTTTTTTTTTGTTTTGTTTGTTTTTTTTTTCCGTATATAAAACGTAGTTATTACTTATAGTATATATGTTTGTCAACAGGCTGATTCCGGCATTAGATTTTAAATGTGTTGTAGATAGCTAATTATTTGTTGTCGGTGCAGTATATTAAAATTTAGTTATGTCTGGTTAAGTTTAATCCTTATTTATTGGTTTTAATTTATCTCTTAAATGCCTATTGTTTTAGTTATGGAAAGTTTGCTGGTTAAGGGGAGACAAATCTCTTATTTTTGGTATTCTGTTATTCTGTTAATTGGCTTTGTATGTTGAATTTATTTAACTAAAGTAATGGTCAATTCTTAGTATAACGGATATGATTTGTGCAAATAGTGTTTATTATGGGGGGGGGGTATTATCTGTGGGTGGGTTCGGGGGGGGGGGTAGGTTATATGACAGACTCAACACCTGCCACTCACATATCTTCTTCACTAGATACATAGATGACATTCTTGTCCTCACCTCATCTCGTGAAGAAGCTATCAGCATTTTCGACATTTTCAACAACACCGACCCCCATATAAAATTTACTATTGAACACCCTAGCGACTCCGGCTCACTATCTCTCCTCGATTTCAACCTCAAAATCACAGAAGACGGTTCTATACAGACCAACTTCTACAGAAAACCTGCCTGTAAAAACCTATTTGTTCATTTTAAATCTGCCCTGCCCCTTAAAGCCAAACTAGACTATGCCCGTAATGAAATTACCCGCATACAAAATAAATGCTCATCTACTGCCAATAAAATTAAACACACCAAAGACTTCCATCAAACCCTAATCACCAACGGCTACCCCACTTCCACAATAACCCACCTCAGCAAGACCAGATCACGCAGACACAACACACTCTCCAACACATGCTTCCTAAAACTACCTTTCTTTAACGAAAGAATCACTAATGCCATCCGCAGTGCAATACATAAAGAAAAACTAGACATTCAACTCACCCACACCGGCACCACCTTACGCCAACACCTTTCCAAAAAACGCACTACACGCACCCAAGAACCATGCTCCCTAGCCAATTGTCCCATTCCTACCACTGGACTATGCCACCGCACTAACTGTGTATACAATATATCATGCACTATTTGTAACCACTCCTATATTGGATATACTACAAGACAATTACACCAACGTATAAAAGAACACATGAATACAAATATATCTTCCTTCTTCAAACATACTTCCTCATGCAATACTACACAACAAGACATAAAAGTTTTCATTTTAGCTTCGACCAGGAACCTAGGCGACCTAAGACTGATGGAAGCTATTCTCATTTCCAAACTTAGCCCATTTTTGAATCAAAGACATGAATTAAATTCTACCTTCATCATATAACCTACCCCCCCCCCGAACCCATCCCCAGATAATACCCCCCCCATAATAAACACTATTTGCACAAATCATATCCGTTATACTAAGAATTGACCATTACTTTAGTTAAATAAATTCAACATACAAAGCCAATTAACAGAATAACAGAATACCAAAAATAAGAGATTTGTCTCCCCTTAACCAGCAAACTTTCCATAACTAAAACAATAGGCATTTAAGAGATAAATTAAAACCAATAAATAAGGATTAAACTTAACCAGACATAACTAAATTTTAATATACTGCACCGACAACAAATAATTAGCTATCTACAACACATTTAAAATCTAATGCCGGAATCAGCCTGTTGACAAACATATATACTATAAGTAATAACTACGTTTTATATACGGAAAAAAAAAAAAAAAAAAAAACAACAAAAAAAAAACAAATAACAATAATAGTAAATATATTAATAAAAATAAAAATTAAATAAATAGAAACAACAGACAATTACATATATATATATATTTAAAAAAAAAATAAATAAATAAATAAGAAGAATCTATTGAGTTTTCCTCTGAATACTTTACTCTGAACACTTCCGGTTTAACCCCCCCAGCGCTCCTGGCATTTTCTCGGTACCCGGGATTTTTCTTTTATTTATTTTTGACAAGGAGAGGAAGAAGAAAAAAAAAAAAAATCTCTCGAAATATCAAATTGATTCTTGATAATCCGGACATTACAAACTAACACCCTTGCTATCTAGAAAAATAAACAAACCTTTCGATCTATATCCGACTTATTTCGGTTTTGTTCTGTTTTTGTTCTTCACAGCTTCCAGCAACCCGGATCTTCGCATTGCCTTAAACCTTTTTAAAAACTCTTATTATATATATATATATATATATATATATATATATATATATATATATATATATATATATATGTATATATGTATATATATATATATATATATATATATATATATATATATATATATATATACAGGGTGATTCACAAGTCATTTCACTTAGCTATTTAAAATGATTACCATATGAAGCACAAACATACGATGAACTTTTTATAATTGTTATCTTACTCTCTAATTACTGCTATTTGTTATTTTAAATTTGTTCGTTTATATATTTGTTTCTATATATATTTATTTCATAATCAATCAAACATGCTACAAAGAGTCGTAAATTCCTTGCAAAAAAGAATGGAGCTATGCGAGCAGAACGAAGGTGGAAATTTTGAAAATTTGCTGTAATTTTAAACTCCCATAAATGAATTTGTTGAATAAACTTTCTGTTTTGTATTACCGTATTGTTTAACTTTAGAATTTCAAAAATAAATAGTATATTATTCCTTGTTTGGATACTTGATGAATTAATAGTTATTGTATTCTATCCCATGTTTGTTTTTCATCATTCATTCGTATATATATTTAATGAAAAAGAATATAAACGTTTAAAATATATCTTTAAATTAAATGTTAATGCTCGATATACGAGATGGAGCAATAGCATAAATGTTTGTTGTGTGTAGAGATGTATTCTAATATTTGTTCTTTGTTTCACATCTCAACACGCAACAAAAACCATCCAGAATTATTCACAGTAATAACAAGAAATCTTACCCTACTCAACCATAACAACAAACTAAACAACATATTTGAAACAATGAAAATAATAAAAAGCAAATCCCAACCAAAAACCCTCAAACAAATTTTAACCTCATCTAAACTCAATTAACACACAATACAAGTGGTCACAAAATGCAACAAGGGAATATGTGGGGTCTGTGACATAATAATAGAGGGGAACTCATACACAGTTAAACACCCAACACAAACATTCACAATAAAAAGACCTTAACTGCACCTCCACGAACGTAGTCTATATGCTAGAATGTACAACATGTAACAAAGCTTAGATAGGTGCGACCAAAACATTTAATAATAGAATGTCTTTACATAAAAGCAACATTAAAATCAAAGGAAACCGTAAATTATTCGTCTCCCAACATGTGCACTCCTACAGCGGAGGAAGATTTAAAATAATGCAAATTTTCCAACGCCAACATTACACATACTAACTAACACAAGAAAAGAAACTTCATATTTAAATTCAATCCAGCATTGAACAGATCATAACTCTAACAACACACACTTATATCAACCTTTCTCTACCTCTCTCTATCACTATCTAACCATACGCCTGCGTGTGTGCGCACATATGTGTGTGCGTGTTTGTGTGTATGTGTGTGTGTGGAATGTATATGTCGCTCACCTATGTACAAGATTCAGAACTGATCACACACGTGCGCGCACACACGCACACGCAAACGCACAGGCGGGTACAACAGCCATCTAGAAGACTGGGCAATGAAAAGTAATACATTATAAAAGAAAATCTACGCACCCTAAGAAATTAAGATGACCGATAAAATAAAGGTCAAAATAACACGTACTTAATAAACAAACACGATTTGACTACGAGAAGCAGGAAAAATAAAAGATATAAAATCATCAAAACACGTACTCACACACCCGCAAACTCACGCATGCGCAAAAACGTCAAACAATAACACATTTTCTCAAATTAAATAACACTCTTTCAAATCGAATGACATTTCTTCAAATGGATGTACATATCTGATAAAAGCGGACCACCGCTTGAAACGCGTTATATAAAATTATAAAATGATAAAATAGCAAAATAATAAATAAACGTTGAAATAAACATTTTACAAATTTTGGTAGCCCTACTCCTTTACATATATTAATATATATATATATATATATTAAAATTTCCAACTTTTTTTTAATCAGCCGTATGCAACACCATATTTCAACTTTTTTCAAAGAAAGGATTTTCAACCAAATCGTTATTAATAGAATATTTCGAGGTTGGGGGAAGAAGTACATTTTATCTATAGTCATTGAATATTAATCAAACTAAAATTTTTGTGATCTAATTTCCTTTTTTGTAGTCTTACGTTTCAGCATTAAATTTTAGATATGTGCTAGAATAAAGGTAACATAATCTATTTTGATCAATATCGGAATATAGATTCTCGGCATAGGTTAGTTGCGTTATAACTCGATTTTAATCTTAGTAAATGGTGAAAATGGTTGTGCATAGGGAAATAATTCAAGCCGTGCTGGTACATACATTCTTTTATATATATATATATATATATATATATATATATATATACAAAATATATGTTAGATATTTCAGAAGCGTACCGCGCTTTCATCCAGATTGACTGACTTCAAACTTTTAAAAGTCGGATATAGCCTAAATATATATATATATATATATATATATATATATATATATATGTGGGTGGGGGGATCTGTGTCTGTGTATGTATACGGACACTTGCCAATACACGGTAAATTCACATTCCCTAAGTTACATACAATACTACACAGAACATGAGTGAAAATGAACGACACATATTGAATTCATAGAAGTTTATTGAATTACAGTGAAAAATACGAAAACGTTTTTAGCGTTTTAATGCTCTATATCCTTCTTAAACCATGGGCTTAATACACTCAATCATCTTTAACTGCCGGATTTATCATTGTCATACTTTACATATTTTTGAGGGAGTTCCTTGCGGAATTTAGATTACAGAAACGAATACTTCGATGCAAGGAACATATTCGACTGTAGATTAAATCAATTGTGGGGCCATTTTCAATAGTGTCAAATTATTGGACGAAATAACATTATCGATTATCATGCATACGTATGGACAAAGGGTGTAGAGCTTATTCCCCTTTTCGAATGAAAGGCACATCTGGATATTGTATTAATAATTTAGATACTTGATTTATTAAGATAGAAAACGGGAGATTTAAGTGAAAATATCTCTTGATTGGCCCAAAATATTAACGTGAAAGTTAGCATAAACAGAATGTGTAAATACGAAATTAATAAGTAAACGCCATAATAAGACACTCAATAAGTAAACGCCACAATAAGACAATTAATAAGTAAAAACCCTAAAAAGACAATAAATAAGTAAAAGCCATCATAAGCTAACAATAAATAAAAACCTCAACAAGCAATCAATAAGTAAAAGTCATAGTAAGACAATTAACAAGTAAAAGCCATAATAAGACAATGAATAAGTAAAAGCCATAATAAGACAATCAATAAGTAAAAACCATAATACAATCAATAAGTAAAAGCCATAATAAACAATCAATAAGTAAAAGCCACAATAAACAATCAATAAGTAAAAGCCATAATAAGGCAATCCATAAGTAAAAGCCATAATAAGACAATCAATAAGTAAAAGCCACATTAAGACAATCAATAAGTAAAAGCCATAATAAGACAATCAATAAGTAAAAGCCATAATAAGACAATGAATAAGTAAAAGCCATAATAGGCAACCAAGAAGTAAAAGCCATAATAAGCAATCAATAAGTAAAAGCCATAATAAGACAATCAATAAGAAAGAGCTATAATAAGACAATCAATAAGTAAAAGCCATAATAAGCAATCCTTAAGTAAAAGCCATAATAAGACAATCAATAAGTAAGAGCCATAAGACAATGAATAAGGAAAAGCTATAATAAGACAATGAATAAGTAAAAGCCATAATAAGACAATCCATAAGTAAAAACCATAATACGACAATGAATAAGTAAAAGCCATAATAAGCAATCAATAAGTAAAAGCCATAATAAGCAATCAATAAGTAAAAGCGATAATAAGCAATCAATAAGTAAAAGCCATAATAAGCAATCAATAAGTAAAAACCATAATAAGCAATCAATAAGTAAAAGCCATAATAAAACAATCAATAAGTAAAAGCCATAATAAGCAATCAATAAGTAAAAGCCATAATAAGCAATCAATAAGTAAAAGCCATAATAAAACAATCAATAAGTAAAAGCCATAATAAGCAATCAATAAGTAAAAGCCATAATAAGCAATCAATAAGTAAAAACCATAATAAGCAATCAATAAGTAAAAGCCATAATAAAACAATCAATAAGTAAAAGCAATAATAAGACAATGAATAAGTAAAAGCCATAATAAGACAATCCATAAGTAAAAACCATAATACGACAATGAATAAGTAAAAGCCATAATAAGCAATCAATAAGTAAAAGCCATAATAAGCAATCAATAAGTAAAAGCCATAATAAGCAATCAATAAGTAAAAGCCATAATAAGGCAATCCATAAGTAAAAGCCATAATAAGACAATCAATAAGTAAAAGCCACATTAAGACAATCAATAAGTAAAAGCCATAATAAGACAATCAATAAGTAAAAGCCATAATAAGACAATGAATAAGTAAAAGCCATAATAGGCAACCAAGAAGTAAAAGCCATAATAAGCAATCAATAAGTAAAAGCCATAATAAGACAATCAATAAGAAAAAGCTATAATAAGACAATCAATAAGTAAAAGCCATAATAAGCAATCAATAAGTAAAAGCCATAATAAGACAATCAATAAGTAAGAGCCATAATAAGACAATGAATAAGGAAAAGCTATAATAAGACAATGAATAAGTAAAAGCCATAATACGACAATGAATAAGTAAAAGCCATAATAAGCAATCAATAAGTAAAAGCCATAATAAGCAATCAATAAGTAAAAGCCATAATAAGCAATCAATAAGTAAAAGCCATAATAAGCAATCAATAAGTAAAAACCATAATAAGCAATCAATAAGTAAAAGCCATAATAAAACAATCAATAAGTAAAAGCCATAATAAGACAATCAATAAGTAAAAGCCATAATAAGCAATCAATAAGTAAAAGCCATAATAAGCAATCAATAAGTAAAAGCCATAATAAGCAATCAATAAGTAAAAACCATAATAAGCAATCAATAAGTAAAAGCCATAATAAAACAATCAATAAGTAAAAGCAATAATAAGACAATGAATAAGTAAAAGCCATAATAAGACAATCCATAAGTAAAAACCATAATACGACAATGAATAAGTAAAAGCCATAATAAGCAATCAATAAGTAAAAGCCATAATAAGCAATCAATAAGTAAAAGCCATACTAAGCAATCAATAAGTAAAAACTATAATAAGCAATCAATAAGTAAAAGCCATAATAAAACAATCAATAAGTAAAAGCAATAATAAGACAATGAATAAGTAAAAGCCATAATAAGACAATCCATAAGTAAAAACCATAATACGACAATGAATAAGTAAAAGCCATAATAAGCAATCAATAAGTAAAAGCCATAATAAGCAATCAATAAGTAAAAACCATAATAAAACAATCAATAAGTAAAAGCCATAATAAAACAATCAATAAGTAAAAGCAATAATAAGACAATGAATAAGTAAAAGCCATAATAAGCAATCAATAAGTAAAAGCCATAATAAGCAATCAATAAGTAAAAGCCATAATAAGCAATCAATAAGTAAAAACCATAATAAAACAATCAATAAGTAAAAGCCATAATAAAACAATCAATAAGTAAAAGCAATAATAAGACAATGAATAAGTAAAAGCCATAATAAGACAATCCATAATTAAAAACCATAATAAGACAATCCATAAGTAAAAACCATAATAATCAATCAATAAGTAAAAGCCATAATAATCAATCAATAAGTAAGAGCCATAGTGACAAAGGTAACTAACTAGGAACGATTTCCTATGGCAACGCAAAAAAAAAACATGATGATTAATTTTCAAGAGATGAGGATGCAAAAGCACATGGATTTCTTTTTCATCATTAGTTAACATGCTAAAATGTTGTACATGTTTCATTGTAATTTATCCCATTTTACCCGCAGCCACGCAGAAGACACGTGATCGAGGATTATGCAACGAATATTACAAAAAGAATAGTCAACAGATTTTATGATGATATTTTCTAATAAGAATACAAACGAGTATTATTAAGATAAATAGAAGGAAACCAGGACGAGTAAAATACATTTCTGGAACAGAAGAGTTTTGAACCACGTTAATGTTTCCATACGAACATGAAAATACAAGATACAATGCCACTCAGCCCTATGTGTAGAATCCTTATTTCAACTTTTATCAAAAATCCATGACATTATTTTGATTCTAGAAAACGTCTAAAAAATAATAATGTGTCTATGTCACTCACCGAGTTTCTGAAAATATATATTCCAAAATTCAGAATGATCGGTTCATAAAAATTGTTTTTAAATAAAAATAATCTGTCTATATTTGTACATTTTATGAATATTTACATTTAAGATTAATAATGTGCTCATATTACCCATCGTTTTGACTTGAATATTTTTAATGTAAATCGGCCCAGACAAGGATGAAGCCAATTGATGTAAGGTGCTGAAATTAAATACTACTTGAAGGTTAAAAATAAGCCACGGATAAAAATTAGATGGATATATTTTGACACAGAAAACAGCAAGCCTTCCCCTTCTGTCATAAACATCGCTCATGGAATTGGGGACTAATTTAAAAATAAGGTAGCGTCAGTTACGAGTCTGCTGAAAATAAACCTAAAGAGCGATAGTCTAGTTTCCCTGAATATATATTAAATTATTCCTAATGATCCGTTCATCAGTATAGGAAAGTACTCCCATACACACACACACACACATACACACACACACACACACATATATATATATATATATATATATATATATATATATATATATGTATATATATATATATATATATATATTCTATGATGAATCGCAGTGTACTGAAATAGGGTTAAGATGAACATTCATATACACTAAACGTACAAAAGCAAGGAAATTGCCATTTTTTTACACTTTTAATGTCATTAAGTAAGGGTATGACTACATATCAACAAAACCATTTCATTATCACATCACTACAGTATAAATCTCTATGCATGAGTGAATGAAGTGTGCGGGGTGAGCTGAAGAAAAATTCCTACCAATAAAATACATAGCCCTTTTGTGCTCGCAAACCCATAATGAAAATAAAAGTGTAAACATTTGGGAATTTTCTTGCTTTTGTACATTTAGTGTATATGAATTTTCATCTTAACCCTATTAAGGGCATATGATTTCAGTATACTGGCATTTATCATGGAATGTCACTACTTTTGTGAAGGCTATGCCTCAATACAAGGGTCATGTTTAAGGTATTTTGCAATTTTCTGGAAAACTAAGGTATATGGTAACCTAAAATTAAAATGCCATCAACTAGACCCTAGAACCTCTATATCTGCCAAAAATTAGCTGAATCCATCAAAATGTTGATGAGATATAGGGTGATACGTACGTACGTACGTACGTACACACAAGAAAAAAACGTAAATCGCCCGTTTCATTGATTAAAAAATCAATGAAACGGGCGATTTACGTTTTTTTCTTTTTTTTCTCAATCGTTTTCTCCAACTTCAATAATTTTTCTCATCATATCTCATTCGATTTTCTTAATTTTTAATTTATCATTCTGATGTTTCCTCTTAGAGGGTCAGACGATAAAGCCTTATGGAAAATTTTAGCGAATTTCTTTTTGTTTTTCACCCGCCTATTTCATTTATCAATATATATATATATATAATATATATATATATATATATATATATATATATATATATATATATATATATATATATATATATATATATACAGAGTGGGCAAAAATAAAAGTCCTATTTTTTTAAATTCATAACTTTTTTATTTATTGATTTTTTTTTTTTTTTAAGAATAAGTAAAGGACCCCTTCCGAAGCAAGCATGAGCCGTATTAGCCCTAAGGAACGTACTTTCATTTAGAAAACATTATTTTTGCTTAAAAAACTCAAAACAGTGTAAAAAACAATACTTTAGTTTTTGTAAGTTTTAAGAAGTGTTTTTCGGCTAAAATTTGTTTTGTTTATTTCAAAAATTCTCGGAAGGGTCAGTCTACACACACATAAAGTTTGGTGAGTTTAACTTTTATTTTGTGGAAGTTATTCAAATTCAAGTTATTCAAATTTAAAGATAGGACCCTTATTTTGGCCCACCCTGTATATATACCTAAGTTTATATCTAGAAAGATACTTTATCTTCGGGCATTATAGCTAATGTGTATTCATCATGGATAATTGGTGCATCATATATTGTCTAAAATGAAGCTTACATAACGAGTGTAGATCTGCATACAATTCATGCACGACCTATTTTCTAGGATTCAGAATATTTCTAAGCCTAAGAGGATGGATATGAACAGTTTTATGTTTTGAGAAAAGCGTCATTGCCGATTCTGTAACTTATACTGCAGTACTTTCTTTAATTGATATCACAATGAGCCTTTCAGCAAAGTCAAGTAGACGTATTGACCATATTGATGAATCCACATCTCGTCTCTAGTTATATTGCATTTTTTTAATCTTGTTCATCAACTTGCTAAAACGGCTCAGAGAAATTTTCCCTATTAAACAGGCTGACCTTAATGCAACGGTATAATCACCCATTCGACAGAGAGTTTATTGATGTGAAGATCTTAACGAAAATTTTCAAATTGCAACCATGTAAAATCTTCAGTTACGTAGCTATCACATGACTCGAAAACTGATATCAAGGATTTGTTTACATATATACAAATGGTAATCAAGTCATTTAACCAAAAAGGTATTCTGTATGAATTTTGATTATTCCGACTACTATGGTCATCTTGGGTGTCATTTTCAAAACTTTTCAGCCGATGTAATCTACGTCTTTCTTCGAAGATATATTTTTGAACTTAGACATCTTCATTACGAATACGGAAATACTGTATTTCGAACTCAAATAAATAATCCCGTTTTGTGCATGTACAATATATTTCATATTTCTACTAGAATAGCGGATATGTTTTTTGCAAAGGTTTTTCGGTGTATTCCTTGCGATTTCCGGGTAGTTTCTACAAGTGTTATCATCCATCTAATGTCTCACCTGAACTGTTAAGTATAGAGATTAGAAACCCATGACGTTTGGACTGATAGGTTGAAAAATTAAGCAGTCGCTTAGTAAGCTGTATTTTTTTCTTCTATTTTTTATTAACTATCTACAGTGTTATGATTGGAAACAGATTCAGCAATTTGAGACGGCCAGAAATGATCGCAACAATTGACGTCCCAATAAAGTGATAACAAAGAGTATTATGTCGTCGGGTGGGCAACCGTCGCGTCTGTCCAGGCCGACGGGCTCGACAATGTATGCGAACTCGGACAAAATAAGAACCTCGTTTTATTACGGCATTGCGTTGGGAGTAACAAGACAGACGACCGACGCGGAATCTACAGTAGAATGGATGCAGGGCAAACTTGTAAACAGTTAGGCTGCTGCGAAATCGATGTTGAAGCTATAACCGGCGGCCAACTTGTCTCTGCTATTGTTTGTGATGTTCATGTCACCGTTCCACAGACAATGCTACACGAAATAGACAAACGCAATACTATATAATAAATCATATATATGACTATATAATAAATAAGAGTGGGCAATGATCACAGATCAGAAAACTGTTGTCCTATTTTGTTTGGGGGGGGGGGGTCAATAAAATTAACGTCCAATCCAGGATGTCGTCTTTATCATTTTGATACATTTATGTGTCCTCTGAAAATGTACTTCCAATATATACTCACATATTTATTATGCATTACTATACATACAGGCAGGCACAGATCTCTCTCTCCCTCTCTCCCCCGGTCTCTCTCTCTCCTCTCTCAATCTCTATCTCTCTCTCTATATATATATATATATATATATATACATATATATATATATATGTGTGTGTGTGTGTAAGTGTGTGTGTGTGTGTGTGTGTGTGAAAACGACAAACAGAAAAATAAATTTAAATACACGAATAAATCATCCTGTTTTACCGGATTCGTTGGGATCAACAACCGTCTTCAGAAACAGTAAACATTTTAAATGTATTCGATAACAGTAATAACATAGGAAAAATAAGATTTTACCGTTATCCAATAAATTTAAAATCTTGACTTTTACTAAAAATCTATGTTGATCCGAACGAAACCGGTCAAATCTCTCGTTTCTTGCAGATTAATTTCTGTATTTAAATTTGTTTTTTATGTTTCTCTTTTTCACACATCCTGTATTTCACGGCATTTCATTTAATCATATATCATTCATTTCATCCTCACGCCAAAACCATCTATAATACTAAGACATGGTCTGTACCTAATTATCCTCATCCCCATGAACGATGAACCCGGATGGGTATGAAATTATTTAAGACACAAATTAAAACTATCACAGGTTAAGCGCCCCCCCTAACTAAGATTGTGATTCGGACTATTGAAAGAATCTACCAAAATATATCAAGACATAAGCTGTCTGTTATATTCAATAATACTTGCCTGCAAGAGAAGATGCTGCATATATATATATATATATCGCTATAGTTATCCACATAGAACAGTATGTTAAGAAAACAATCCAGAATATGCTGACTATGTAAGAAATTCATGTGTGCAATACATATAAATCGATACCAAGGTGTAACAGCAGACGAATGACAAGGTGTTTGTCATCGGTGGAGATGTTGTGCTTCCCTTGCATTTTATTTGTTTTGTTCTTCTTATTATTATTATGATTATATTATTATTATTATTATTATTATTATTATTATTATTATTATTATTATTATTATTATTATTATTATTATTATTTGCAAAAATCTGTTAAAATCATAGAGATTTGGCAGGGGCCTGTCATTTTCGGTAAGTATACCCCAGATACGGAATAAATAATTTTATTCAATGATTTTTGTTTCGAATATTGCCGAACTTGATTCTTTTATGAGAGAAGTCCGCGGGCGAAACAGTCTAGACATTCAGCTGAACAAAATTCAAGCGGAAACAAAGGAGAAAAACAACTTGACGGCGAAACGAATTCAGTTGAGTCAATGATTTACACTGTATGAAACACATATTTACAGTACTTGGTTAAAAAATACAACGATAATGCATACAAACTACTGAAATATAATTGAAAATAGCGTAACAACGTGTCTTTATGGACGAATTGTGTAACTAAAATTTAAAAATGTATAAGAATATATATATATATATATATATATATATATGTATATATATATATATATATATATATATATATATATATATATATATATATATATATATATATATATATATATATACAGGATATTTCGTGTATATTTGCTAGTAGATATATTAGTTTTAATTATATTGTCTATATGTAAGCCATAAACAGGATGTATATTGTATAAAGGTAAGCGAATATTAGGTAGGGGACTTATGTAACATAGGCCCTTCGTGAGAATAATAAAATTACGAAAAATGACGTCAGATAATTGCTTGAGCTGGGGGCAGTTGCACTCCGTTGTCGTCGTGGAGGCTTTTCAACGCGCAAGACTGATGTTTAAATGTGCTTAGCAAATTTAAAAAAAATATTAAAATGTATAATAATATATATATATACTTTAAAAAGTGTTAAAATTATCATTGTTTATAAGCTATTCAGAAGTGGCTGAGCGGTTAGCGACGTTGGACTTGAGTGGAAAGATACTTCTAATCCAGGGTTTCGAATCGCATGACCGGTAGCGAATAGTCATATTTCTATACTGATGAGTCCCGGTTTAAAGACGAAACGTATACGCACGTAGATAATAAACAATAACAAATATTTATATATATTGTATATTTTGTGTATATTTTCTAGTAGATATATTAGTTTAAATTATATTGTGTATATGTAAACAGAGAGGTAAACAATATCAGGTAGTTGTTGGATGATTGCTTGAGGTGTGACAGATGCACGACCGAAAAGACTGATGTTAAAATTCGCTAAGCAGATTTGTAAGTAAGTTAAGCCATGTATCTGTACAAACACAATCATGTCTCTCTGTATTATTATTCTCATTTTGATTTTGCAACATATGATTGTCAAGTATTGATTTACTCCTCTCCAGGAGTTAGGCACAAGGCCAGTTTTTATCTCACTCCCACAAGTAAGATGTGACCCAAGGTCGGGTCGGAAAAGTGGGGTTTAAAAATTGCCTGGCAGCCCCATCGGCATTCCCCGGTAGGGGCCCTTCAGGCAGTAAGCAATAAACTTACTCCTCCACAAAGAGGGAAGGCGAAGCCTAGGAGGGTGGACCTCCTAGAACTGCACAGGACAGACCTATAGACCGGCGTAAACCAAGCCCCGAAGGCCAAGACAATACCAATCTATGGGGTGCAGTATCAATCGGACCAGATACTACACTTTGATCTTAGCAAAAAGGCCAAGAACACCGTTCAAGTAGCAACCGATTGAATACATATTTTCTTTGTGAACGAGCATGTTCGTCTTTGAAACGATGCAGTAGCACGCATTGAAACGTTGTTGATTGCCGTAAGGCCATAATATGGTTTATGTAATTTTATAAATGCTTTACATGGAATTGAACAGTCTTGAAAAAATTGGTTTCATGTTCACTTCATTAAAATATTTGAACTATGATCAATGAATGCATATATATATATATATATATATATATATATATATATATATATATATATATATATATATATGTGTGTGTATATATATATATATATATATATATATATATATAGTAATCTAGGTAAAGCAAACATCCACATAATAAAAATCCAAAGAAATTGAACCGAGCTTATTAAGAGGGATCAATATGAAATACACTTTAATATATAACTTTTTTTTATTCATAATAATAATGTACATGTCTGTATGTATGAATAAAGAATAATTATATACATATACATATATATATATATATATATATATATATATACATATATATGTAATTGTTCTAATCTGTGGCCTCAATGCTGACTATTCACTTCAAAGTTTTGGTGGCTATACTTTGTGCTGATAAAGAAAATTAATGTTAATAAAACATGTTGTAAAGGTGAGTTCTTGGAGCGTGAAATATCATATTGTAATAAAGTTTACCTAAGATCTATGTTATATATCTAGAGAGAGAGAGAGAGAGAGAGAGAGAGAGAGAGAGAGAAGAGAGAGAAACACAGAGACTGAGAGAGAGAGAGAGTGGTATGAAGATAAGCTTATTGTAAGCTACATAGAAATGGGTCATACTAGAATCATGGGATCTACGTGTCCAAATTATAGTATATGTTAAACCCTAAATCGCTTTTAACGTCATATCATAGTTAAAGAAAAATAAATTGTGTTGCACTATTAAAACCATTTCTAACGTTATTGGTAACGTTTACTTATTCATTTATTTTTCTATTATCGCTTATGTAGTAAAAATCAATGATAGAAATATGTATTATTTAAAGAGTTTAACGGATTACTAGACCATGAAATTGTTATGTTATTTGGGGTTGCAAGTGTTATTTTATTATGTTCATTATATTCGGTTTGATGTCATTTTGACATGCTGCGATGTGTTAGACGGCTTTTATAAATTGCCTTCTAAACTTTCAGATTTCATTGAAATACTTTTCTTTACCGTAGCAAAGATTTTATTAGCCGAATGCCCGTCCGGGCACCAACCTAGTGACGTGATGGAGAGCAGTGTTTTAACGAGACACCGTTTCGAGGTGATTGCACAAGAGAGAAAAAAAGATTCCCCTGTATTTATCCAAACGAATGAATGCGGAACTCGGACCCATTTGTAGCAGTACTGGTGAAGTCAAAACGCTAGATTTAAAGTTTATTCAGTTTTACATAATGGTGGAACCATATCTCCTATATACTGCTTATGTATATGATATATTAGCTGCAAAGCTTAACTAATTTGCATATTGGTTTTTGAAAGAGGATATTTTATAAATTAATTATAATAGGTTTATTTATTTAATTCAATAATTGTGTTGATTTTAGTATAACAAATTGTTCTATTTTGCATTATTGATTTTTTTCAGGGGAAGTATTTAGCATTAGTGTGCAAATTAATATTTTGTTAGAGAAACCTTCTTGAATGTAAACAAATTTTCATATATTTCTAAATTGCAAGTTAAAAGGCAAATTTATTTCTTCTTTCTTTTCTTTTCTTTAGAAATTAAAAAAAACAAATGCATTTGTATCGAAATTCCTAAAATGTTCATGTGTATCTATCTATATTAATAAATGAGAAGTTATTCATGTAACGTTTCTTATTTAAAGTTAATGTTTCTAGTATTTCAAGTTAGCGAATTTCGTGAAGCGATGAGAAACTGGCATAGTTAGCTCGTTTTTTATATAATATCATTAACTTAACGGTTTCTAGAGTTTGTGACTTTTTTAGAATGAGAAAGCAAGATGTTTGAATAGGCAAAAACATTGTAAATAATGTAAGAAAAGGTTTTATATGTGAATAAATGAATACTTATAAAGAAATGTGGGCATTAAATATTTGTACACTTTTTACTATAACTGATATATGAGAAAATACTGATGTAATTTTGATATTCGAAAAAAGAAGATTAAATAGTACTCAGGAATATAGCTGAGATGATACTATTTAAAATTAATATTTTTAAAAATGCACGTTTAAAAAATGGTGACTTCAAATAATATTAACCTCTAAGGAACCGTACAGATATAAAAAGTGTATAAAATACTACATAATAAACGCATAAATACTTACACACATATTATGTTGTTGACAGAAAAGTATATAACGTAAGTTGCTCTCAGCATCTGTATGGGATATGCGTATGACTCTTAGTTATAAAGGAATTGTTTGAGTTCATTACAATAGTAATATGAAAACAAAAAGAAGGATACAAAAACCAGCTCAGCTCACGTATTACACCGAGCTCAATCCTAGAGACTCAGTACGCATCTTTTCAGACAACAAATGGTAAATGAAGGAAGGGTACTTGAGAAACTCAAATACCCACGTTCATACCTAGTAGAGACTGCGAAAAATACTAATGGTAGACATAATTGTCGCAACCTGCAAAAACTCAGAAGAAAGCATACACATCTAACCAGAATACGATCATGAAAATATCCCGTCTTCAGACAAACTACCAGGTAGCCATCAACCTTAAAGTGTACCCTCATACCCGAATTGCAAGCAACTATACACTACCCGTACTTGTAGACGAATTGTTCAACTTGCACGATACAAACTATACCATAGTTGCAGAAGTGTCAAGCAGAACGCAAAACCTGAATTTTCTAAAAAAGTGAATATTTCCTGAGTCGAAACATTTATTTTAATTAGAGATCTATGTAAATAAATGTTTTACATACAACCGTTATTCACGTGAACCGTAGAACACAAACTCTCAAAAGAAAAAAAAATATCCAAACGAAGAACACCCTTGACGTATAAGGGTTTTTACTTCCGCGAAACGGCGAATTTATATGATATATTATGTGAAATAAAATTAGAATACTCGTCAGAATATGTGTAATGGAAACAAAATAATAAATATTGGAAATTATTTCTGATAGTATGTTATATATGTTGCTGCTTTTTGAAGTAATATAACTTAGAAAAATATGTTTTTTTTAAAGTCAATTAGGAGTCTCATTTTTCACTTCATGTCATTCTTTGTTTATCTACAGCTATGCGAAGAAAGTTAATATTTTTTAGTGTTATTATATGCGAAAATATGATATATAACGTAACGGAAATATATAGCTATTCCACATCTCTAAAATTCAAAAAAAGACAAATCTATGCTCACGTCATTATGGTAATCGTATGAACTAGAAGTAAAACTTGGTAAGAGAAAAAGAGAAATTAATCGATATAATAGACAGTTTAAAATTAGTTGATTAGCAACAATGGCATGACACTAATCGATAATCTAAGCTGTTGTCACTCACAGACTTAACCTAAATCCTTATATAAGTTCATAATCCGTTTACTAAACTAACAAATTGCTGAAGTAATTTCACAGCTCCCGCCATTCTAATTGCCGTCCAGCTCGACAAATGTTTGCACGACTCACACTCTATATAGTTTAACTGCATTATTGTCAAAATATAATGAATTAAAGAGGAACATCTTGAATCTTAAACGGGAAAGAGACATCCAGAGATAGACTTAAGGGCAGATAAAAAGCGAAAAGGTGTGTGAAAGAGTGGAATATATACTTTATATTAACATCCGGTTATTCATTAATAAATACTGAAAATGTATTTAAGATCGGATAATTTCCCAATATCTGATTGATATCTAGTCAATCTGGTTTATTAGATTCATCGTGGAGTTTTGGTTAATATGGTCTGTTGGATACCTAGTGATTACTTTCAATATGCTCTCGTGGATTCCTGTCGGATTTCTGGTCAATCTGGTTTACATGATTATTGGTGGATTTCTGATGAATCTAGTTTGGTGGGTACCTGGTGGACTTCTGGTTAGTTGTTTACTGGGCAATCTATGCTTTAGATTCCTCATGAATTTCTAGTCAATCTAGTCTGATAGATTTCTGGTGAATTCTGTTTAATCTAGCCTGGTGAATTCAATGTATATTTCTATCAATGTTGTCTATTTGATTCTTTATGAATTTTTGGTAAATCTGATCAGGTGGATTCCAGGTCGATTTCTGGTTAATCTGGTCGTGTTCATTCCTCATTTATTTATCTTTAATCTAATCTGGTGGAGTTCTACTAGATTTCTGATAAATCTAGCTTGATAGATTTCTGGTCAATTTTGTCTGGTGGATTTCTGGCCAATGTAGTCTTGTTGATTCCTGGTGGATTTATGGTCAAATTTGTCTTGTTGATTTCTGGTGAATTACTGATTAATCTAGTTTGGAAAACTTCTGTCAGATTTATGGTCAATAAGGGGTATACGTTTTATAATGAAAATGTCACTTTTATTAACCGTCAATATATTTCGGCATTAAATAACACTCACAATCTTGTTGATATGTCGTTTAATAGATAAATTAAATTAATCATTTCTATTTACCTATTACTTTTTTTCTTTTTAATCATAATCCCCCTTCTTCTCCCCTCTCTCTCTCTCTCTCAGTCGCTGATCAAGTTTTTACTCGAGATACATTATTTAGTATTCTTATACTTTTTTGTATTAAGTGGGCACACTCAAACAGCGCATTTCTTTTCGAATGTAAATAGCAGCTGCTACTAAAAAGCGACCCAATGTTTTTTGTGACCTTATCGAAAAGCAGAGCGCTTTACAAAAATTATCACAAAATAAGTCTCTTAAACATTTTACTATATATATATATATATATATATAGAGAGAGAGAGAGAGAGAGAGAGGGAGAGAGAGAGAGAGAGAGAAAGAAGTACTAAAAGGCTTATCAAAGACCGGGTACCACCTGATAATAAGGATCAAAGAGATTGTCGGGTTAGACGATGAAAGCCACCACAAAAAAATGATTATCCAAGAAGACAGCTCAACAGCTATTTGTTTACATAACAATTGAACGAAAAATACGATATTGTAGTCGGTTGGGAAGCAGCCTCGATATATCTTTTCGACATATGGGATGTTCTAGGAAATACTCTTTGTACATGGATGTTCCGTTTTGTTTTTGGCACAGAGAAAGGAATTGGAAAGTTCTTCGCTGTTGGATATTTTATTTGCGTTTAGTCTATCACCTATGATTAACCTAACGATCCAGTAAAGAGAAGATGTGTGAAAGGAACTGCAGTGAATAGAAAAGATCATCCCCACTAGATTGCGAATTCCGTTTTGTAGTATATTCAAGCAAGGTCATAGTTCATGTCTCTCTGTTGCTTTGTTTGCTTGTTTTCAACTAAGTCTTCTTAAGCGTGACAAGATTGAAGCCCGATGAACGTATATATTGTACAACCATATTAGTCCAGGTTGCTTTCGAATAACTATATTCTATTATGCTAAAACGAGTATAACATTATCTTGAGATTTGCGTGCTGGCCTTACATTCATGAACAAGAAATACTCTCTTCATTCAATTTATAACAATATAACGGAATAACAGAATGACAGAATAACGAACACTGACAAAAATATAAGCCTTTACTTATAAATATCGGCCACAAAAAAGTACCTAACTATTCGAGTTTAATCATATGTATATATATATATATATATATATATATATATATATTCACGATTAAAATCGAAGGTACTTGCAAAAAAGAAAAAAGAATGGAACAAGAAACCCATGGATCATATTTACA
Source organism: Sepiola atlantica (assembly GCA_963556195.1). Taxonomy (NCBI): domain Eukaryota; kingdom Metazoa; phylum Mollusca; class Cephalopoda; order Sepiida; family Sepiolidae; genus Sepiola; species Sepiola atlantica. The sequence continues at coordinate 30,938,705 of OY744538.1, read as the reverse complement.
TCAATTTGACGGAAACATTAGATGGACAATTCGGAAAATTGAAATAAAAAAGTCGCATCAAACAAAACCACTCCGTGTTATTAAATATTGTTTGCCTAAATGAAAATATGCTGCCTAAATACACACAATATATATATATATATATATATATATATATAAATGAAGGTAAGGGGGATACAAATGTTATAAGAAAAAATAAACACATTTTTATCGAGTACACCTGGCATTGAACAACAGAAGATGAAATAGATTTGTTATTATCACATTTTTATATCTATCCCTTCATTTATCTTCACAATTGCTTCATCCCTTATACTGAGTTTTAAGCATATCACTATAGGTGCAATTCTCTAAAAGTATACTTTTAGTCTGATATTTTATATATATATATATATATATATATATATATATATATATATGATTGTGTATACCGCAACCAACCAAAAATAGGCACTTACGTATGAATTCATTCTACTAATTTGCTTTCAAAAAGAAAAGATATTACGTACTGAAAAGAAAATAGTTATACTAAATTATAGCGAATTATTAAATACATGTCTCAGGCAAATAGTTTATTCATCGCAATATAACTAGGTGTTCAATTAATCGCTAATATTTCTCTCGTTATCGACCATCTTTCCTCCTCCCTCTATCTATCTCTCTCTCTCTCTTTCTCTCTCTCTCTCTCTCTAGTTATATACATTATTTTATAATTGCTATACGCAAGTTTCCGATAACGTTCTTCAAACCCCCTAAAGTGTATTTAGGTAAACACAGAATATAATTTATCCTGCATGAAGTGATAATTTACGATACCTGTGGAGAAATAAGTAAGTCGTGTGAAGTCTTAAATGACACTGTGAACCGGGTTCGCGCCCTGTGACCGTCTGAAATTGTCACTTCCTACACTGATGCGAGCGTAAGCTTGAAACGCCGGCGGAAATGACTAATTGCGCATTTTTTCTCAGCCGCTCCCAGGTGTCTACTATTTACCTCCTTTCGCTTTTCCTGTTTTGTGAATCATTTACTCCCATTCCTCGGGAGCATGCCTTATGTGGGGGAGGTAGTCTATAGTATCACACAAGAATAAATATTCATTTAAATGAGAAAAACAATAGAACTAATTGAATAAACTACGGAAGCTAACACAATATGAAAAGAAACTTCAGTTACATCCACTCCACCATTAAGTATACATCTTAAGTTAAATATCAAGCCAACAATAGTAAATATTATTTGTATGTGAACGAGGATAATTTCTTTATAGTTTCAAAAACAAATGAATCAGCAAGTTCTTTCAAATAGATGCTTTGATTTTGTAAACAACAAATTATGGCGTCAGACTGCAGTAGCATGAGTAAGAAATATTTCCCTTGTCGTTTTTATATCTTAAAAACTATTTGAATGCATTGTGTAAACATCTCATTAACATTAGTTAATTCTAAAATTCAAAGTAATATCTTGAAAACCGTAATACTTGCTTCTCACAATGTATAACGATCTATAGAGTTTATACGTATGAGAGTATACGTTGGTTAACATTATATAATATAATTCAACTCTGATGTACATTGATTTCAATTACTGTCTATGATGATTTGGTTGTTAAGCTCGTGATTCAAGGCTGAATCAACGAACTGCGTTCGAGCCCATGCGACCGTCTGTCACCCATACTCCAGCAATGATGAAGGTAGTAGACTCGAAACGTAAGTATTAAATACTTTCATATGTTTTTAAAATATTAATTTATATATATATTTATATATATATATATATTTATATATATATATATATATATATATATATACATATATATATATATATATATGTGTGTGTGTGTACTAGAAAGACGTAGTTTCACTCATTGAGTTCAAGTAAGATTGTTTAAATTAGAAAATAAGCGAAAAACAACAAATAAACTCGCGTTGTAAAGAAGGGGGTAATATCTAGGAGGATAACCCCATAGGACAAAACCGAACCATACCTAATCCAAACAAAAGGGTTTTGTAAATTGTATTATATAGTAAAACTAACACTTTGGAGTAGACCAACTATTTTCTCTGTGTATTTCTTTCATCTCTCTCTCTCTCTATATATATATATATATATATATATATATTCATATATATATATATTCATATATATATATATATATATATATTCATATATGTATATATATATAATATATATATATATATATATATATATATATATATCAGGTTGGAAAGAAAGTAATGTTGTTTTTTGTTTAACACATTTATTCTATGTGAAACATTCACATTAGGAAATTTTTAATATTTACAATAATTTCCCTCATTTTCTATGACTTCTGTCCAACGATCAACTAGCTTCTTGATGCCTTCTTCAAAATAATTTCTCTAATTATGGTGAGAAAAACAAATTTAAGTCTTTTTTGAGTCGGTCGTCATTTTCATAAATGTTATTGTTTTAGTGATGCTGCAACGACCGGAAAAGATGTTAGTCGGATGGAGCAATGCCAGGTGAATAAGGCGGTGTAGGCAAAACGTCCCAATTGAAACCTATAACTTTTTCCTGGGGTAGTTTTGCTGTGGGAGGTTTCGCGTTATCATGCTGAAGCACTACACCCTTCATATTTTTTGCGTAATTCTTGTCGCTTTTTTTGATAGAGAAATTCTTAGATCATCCAGCTGCGAACAATATTTTACTGCTGTGATTGTTTGATTAGGCTCTAGTAACTCGTAATGAATCAGTCCTCTCATGTGCCACCATAAAGAGAGCATAACCTTATTTGGGTGTAGCCCTTTCTTTGGAACAGGCTGTAAACTTGGTTTCGCTCTAACATTTGTCTTTTGCATTGGGTATTCTTGTAAAGAACCCATTTTTTTTTATCTCCAGTCATAATTGTTTGCAAAAATGGTTCTCGATGATTACGGGAAAGCAAAGATGTGCAAACAGTCAATCTTTATTTCATTGAGCGTCGGTCAAATCGTGGGGAACCCCGAGTCCAAGTTTTTAAACTTTTCCAAACTCGTGAAGACATGAAATAATTGTGGTATGGGTTGTATTGAATTGTTGAGCTAATTCTCTGCGTTGACCGGTTTCTTTCGTATTATCGAAGACGTTCGATAATACGAACGAAACCGGTCAAATCTCTTGTTTTTTTGTGTTTCGCCTGCATTCTAACCTGTTTTCCGTTTGTCTTTTTTCAAACATTTTGTCTACCACGGCATTTCATTTTCATGACTTATCGGTTACCTTACCCCATATATATATATATATATATATATATATATATATATATATATATATATATATATATATATATATATATATATATATATATATATATATATATGGGGGTGGGTCTGCTGCCCAGATTACATATTCAGTAATTCATAATGATCGGCATATATATATATATATATATATATATATATGTATACATATATATATATATATATATATATATATATATATATATATATATATATATATAGATATAGATATAGATATAGATATAGATATATATGTGTGTGCGTGTTTGTGTCTGTTTCCATGTGTCTGTGTGCGCCTGTGTCTATGTATTTGTGAGCACGCTCTCAAGAAATCATTTTTACGTTCAGGTCAAATTGCTTTGGCATAGCGTTATAATAACGATTCACATTCCCAGATGGTAGATAAACGGAAAGTATGGGAATGCATTGATGCGTCAACAATAAATCTCGAAATTACCATAGTTATTGCTTGTATGGCGTAACGGCCACTTCGGTTTTAACAAAGTAAGGCGCTATTGTCGCAGCGCTCGAAAGGCAATGGCCGATTCCGCTCTGTCTGATATTGCTGGCCGCGATGTCAGATCTGATTTAATTGAGGGCGCGAAAAGTCAGCGACCAATGTAACGTTATCTAAAGAAATGAACGGCACGGTGAGACGGTTGTGAAAAATCAATTAAAAATGTATTTGCTATGCTCTGCGAGGAACGGCGCGAATGATTGGATGTGGGGTACGTTCCGTGCGGATGCAAATCAATAGTTGCGGTAATATTTGCTAAAAAGTGATCTCTTGGCGCCGACTAATCCAAAATGCATTTCCTGTAGACGATGATGATGTGATGATATATGACTATCAACCTAAATTGTTTGAACCGGCTCTTTTCAATGACTCAGCTACATTTCGAACTATCAGATTCCAGACTGGCCGCTTGATTGCATCTAGCGTGGCAATGTCAAGCAATTTCTTTTTTTCCAAATTCTATAATTTTTTGTCCGAAAGATTTTTTTTTCCAGGTCAGAGTGTTTGTCAGGTTTTCATCTGACCTCCATTTAGTTTTTGTATTGATGGATAGACAGATAGATTGACGGTGGCTACGTGGTTAACGACCCGGGTTGAGGACCTGGGTGTCCTTCCACAAACTCACTTTTATCTAAACCCACACCTAACCTTGTGTCCAACCTCCTTGAGAGGAAGAAAATAAAATACATAGATTGGATTATAATCGGTTACATTAAAATACGAATAGCTATAAGTGATTTTTTCACGGCCAACGTCAAGACTCGGGGCAAGGCTAGTATTACATAAAGTCGTAATAATTTAGTGATTTACAGTAACGAAAATTCTATTAACAAAACTACTGGAAATATCATATTTTCAAATGAGAAACTATCCAATATAACGTATTGTTTCATATATTCCAAAATTACTAAAGTAAAATCAAGCGACAATGTTCGAATTATGTGATATTTAACAATAAAATATAAATAACGTTTGAATATATGTGTTCATATTATCGCATTATTTGATAATTTTTGGTCATTTGCTGGTCAGATCTAAACTTCGTCTTCATTTAAATGTTAATCTGAAAGAATATACATAGCTTAAAGTATCATCTGGTACTATGATGTCATATTCGTCTTAACATCCGATACTTGTATATAACGTCCGTCTCTAGTAAAGTAAGAACCTTGATATATTAACTTCATAAAGGATATATATATATATATATATAGGTATATATATATATATATATATAGGTATATACTTTAGTATTTGAAAAATAATATATATATGTATATGTATATATAGTGTGTATTTAGGCAGCATTTTCTTATTTATGCAAACATTGTTAAAAATAACAAGATTCTGCTATTTAATTATACTTTTCTATTTTTTCAATTTTTCTGATGGGTTTTTTTGTATTATAATACAAACAAATTCTAAATGTTCTTCATCGAGGATGATTCGTATAATAAAACAGACAAATTCTGTTATTTTCACAATGTTTGCATAAATAGTTATATATATATATATATATATGTATATATATATATATATATATATATATATATATATATATATATATATATATATATATATATATATATATATATTAGCAGCGTATTATTCCTGAGTGTTGTTTTCTCCATATTTGTTTTACTCCATGCACATTCTACACAATATAACATCTTTGTAAATGCCCTTTATTTTGGTTCCTGAAGAACGTGTAATTACGTTTAATTGAACCATATTACACGTTACGAAACAATTGTAAAATCATCGTAAATTCTGCTATTGCAAAAATAAATGATATGCGTAGAGACTAAACTTTTGTTATTGGAATAATCATATATATATATATATATATATATATATACATATATACATATATATATAAATAGATAGATAAATAGATAGATAGATAAATAGATAGATATATAGATGAATAGCTTGATAGATAGATGTAAAAATAGATAGATATATAAAAAGATAGATAGACAAATAGATTCATACATTGACAGATAGATAGATAGATAGATAAATAGATTTATACACAGACAGATAAATAGATAGATAGATAAATAGATAGATAGATAGATAGATAGATGAATTAATGGCGATTTTGTATCATAATGTAGAATGTCATAATGTAGAATGTTAATAAACTTACTTCAAAGAAATACCAATGTATCGATGTACAATTAATGTTTGAAACATAAGTAACAAACGAGGGAAAATGAAATGTATAAATACATGTACGCCTGCATACTTAAGGATATAAGCATATAGTTACTAAAGAAAGTGGGTATATAGAAACCTCGAAGTGTAAGTATATACATACATGAGGTCGATAGATATGCTTATATATATATATATATATATATATATATATATATATATATATATATATATATATATATGATGGCAGTTGTTGCATGGGACAGTAAATAAGCCGGCATAGGATGTGTTTTTTTTGGGAAAATGTCTTGCTGTGTTTAATGTTTGTTTTATGTGGTTTGTATTGTTGAAATGCCTAGTTTGTTAAGTGTGTTTCATATGGATGTGTTATTGGAATGTGTAAGTAAGAGAAGGGGTCTGTCTATGAGAGAGGTGTTTGATTTTTCTGTGTGTTGTTTTAAGGCTTCTTCCTACGCGCTCTTAGAATCTGCAGCCCTCAATACATAGATGAAGTTATAAAACACATCATTAATTCCTTAAATACACTGCGATACCCCACATATTTTATATTAAATGCCAAGAAGAAAGCCTTTCAAATATTCTCCAAGAACAACACACACAAAAATCAAACACCAAACAGCTGTCTCATAGACACACCTATTCTCTTACCCACGCATTCCAATAGCACATCTATATGCAACACCCTTAACAAACTAAGCATTACAACATTACAAACCACATCACACACCATAAAACAAACATTAAACACAGCAAGACATTTCCCCCAAAAAACCACATCCCATGCCGGCTTATATATATATATATATATATATATATATATATATATATATATATATATATATATATAAATTCTTTGTAGAATGGTAGGAAAAATCCCAGCAGAGTGCTCGATTAATTAAGAATCAAAGTTAAAAATTAAGAGCATAATATTTATTTATTCTGGTACAGAAAAATTAGTACAACATTCGTACCGTCGGTTTCAAGCACGGAAGGTCTTACCCATCCGGCTCTCTTCAGCTTCTGTTGTCATCTGTTTTGGAAATGTGAGGTCACATGACACTCTTGTTGGGACGCGTTATTTGCTCAGTGTGTTGTGTGTGTTTGTTTAAATTTGAATTTAGTGTCATAAGACCGTTGAGATTTAAAACACGGGAGAAGAAAGAGAATTCAAGATTAAAGGGAATAAAAAGGGGAATAAAAAAGGGGGGTAAAAAATAAAAAATATATATATGAAAAAATATATATATATATATATAAATATATATATAAATATAAAAAAAAAAATATATATATATAAAAAAACATTTTAATACTAAGAATAAAGGAATAAAAAAATAATAAAAAAATAAAAAAATAAAAAAAATAAAAAAAATAAAAAAAATAATAAAAAATAATAAAAAAATAAAAAAAGAAGAAAAAGAGAAAAAGAGTATAAAAAGTGGGTTAAAAAATATATATATATATAGAGAATAAATTGTAGAGAATAAAAAAGAGCGAGAGAGAAAGAAAGAATAAAAATAGAAAGAATAAAATATATAAATAAAATATATAAATAAAAATAATAATAATAAAAAAATAATAAAAATTAAAAAATTAAAGATTAAAAACAAAAATAATAAAAATAAAGAAAGGGTTTCTCTGAAATTCCCGTGAGCCAAATTATGAATTTGTATCATTAGCCGTTATATTTTTGAAGGTATGCGTTCTAAAAATCGTTGATGTGTAAGAATCTTTAGATTGGAGTGATTTTTAATGAAGGGATTCGGATCTAAGGGAGGTAACTAAGATGGAAATATGAAATATTTGAGTTTGTTAAAGTGGGTTTGAAAATTAATCTGGTGGTTGATAAAAGATAAAAAAATAAAAAATTAAATATTTTTGCATTTTGGTGAAAGTCGAAGTTTTTGCTCTTGGAATTTATGTGGATATAATTTTTTGAGTAATCTAGTGATTGATAATTAAATTAAATATTTTTGTATTTTTGTGAAGGTCGGAGTTTTTGCTCTTGAAGTTTAAGTGGATATAGGTTGATGAGGTGTTTGTTCGTTTTTATTGTGTTTATATTAGTAGAGGGGGGGTAGTTAGACATTATGTGAATCGGTCAGACCAGTTTATAAGCAATGCTTGCCTCTTGTGTGCACATCCCTTGAATATTTCATCGCGGACATTTAAACAGGCTGTATTCGGATCGATGATGGCTTTTGAAATGTGGTATTTTTCAGCGTCACATAGAGGACATCTGTTTATGGCTGGAGAGAAGGATGGTTTTCTCTCAATTATTTTCCATTTGATGGTGAAGGGTGTGTTTTCTTCTTTAGGCTGCCATATTCGGGTCGCGAGTGCCGTATTAGCCTTGTTTTTGTATCTGAAGGAGTTTCTGTGTGCATATAGCCTTTGTTTGAAATTTCCCTTCGTCATCCCAATATATTTTTCTGCATTACTGGTATTCTGGTCTGTGACGGTTGCTTCATAAATGATTGAATTGATTTTGCAATTTCCCTCCAGGGGGCAGTTGTTTTTGTCTTGGCATGAGCAGCCTGCGTTTGTAATTGTTTTGGGTTCTGCAGAGATAATTTTTCTTATTGAAGGGGCAGTGGAATAGCTGATCTTAACAGAATTTCTGTTAAAAAGTTTGTGTAATTCATTTGTGGGTGGGAAGTGTTTGTCGAGCAACTTGAGGAAAAGTTGGCCTACCTTTGTTTTGGTATTGGTCGAATAGGGTGGGGAAAACCAGATCACCGATCTCCTTCTATTGCGGGTCCCCCGTGGTTGGTCTCGGTTGGGGGTGTATGAGATTTCTTCTCTGAACCCGCTGTCGCGGAGCGCTTTGTTGTAATATGGTGCTGCTTGGTTGAAAATTTCGGGACTGGATGAAAGGTTTGAGATTCTTTGGCTAATATTATTGATTAAATTTTTAAAGATGGTGGGGGGGTGGCAGGATCCCTTGTGTATGTATTGGAGTGTTTCATTGGGTTTGTGGAAAGGTTTGTGTGTATTGTTTTTAAGGTTCAGTGTGGTATCTAGGAAGTTTACTTGGTCTAAATTTGTTTTAATGGTAATTTTGAAGCCGAGATTATGGAAGGTGTTTGTTAATTCTTTTCTAAATCTATCTAATGTGTTTCCGTTGTGGTTGCGTGACAGACAAAGTCCGTCATCTCTATAGAGACCAAAGAAATGGTCTGGAAATTTATTTTGGAGTGTATTTAATATAAGCAAGCCGACTAAGTCACAGATGTCTGCACTGTCGTAGGCCCCCATTGCAACATCAAATGGGTCCTCTGGGTTTGATTTTTTAACCCAAGCCCTTCCCTCGAAGAAGAGAAGGGTTTGTCTTGCTTGCAGTATTGTGTCTCTTTCTAGTTGACTGATGTTTGTGTGTGAAAGTGCAAATGTTAAGGCCTTATCTAGGGTGTCTTTTGTAATGGATGGGTAGAAGTCTACTATATCTAATTGTGTGAATTTGCATCTGTGTGCACATCCATAACATACAAGATAAACACAGATGCAAATTCACACAATTAGATATAGTAGACTTCTACCCATCCATTACAAAAGACACCCTAGATAAGGCCTTAACATTTGCACTTTCACACACAAACATCAGTCAACTAGAAAGAGACACAATACTGCAAGCAAGACAAACCCTTCTCTTCTTCGAGGGAAGGGCTTGGGTTAAAAAATCAAACCCAGAGGACCCATTTGATGTTGCAATGGGGGCCTACGACAGTGCAGACATCTGTGACTTAGTCGGCTTGCTTATATTAAATACACTCCAAAATAAATTTCCAGACCATTTCTTTGGTCTCTATAGAGATGACGGACTTTGTCTGTCACGCAACCACAACGGAAACACATTAGATAGATTTAGAAAAGAATTAACAAACACCTTCCATAATCTCGGCTTCAAAATTACCATTAAAACAAATTTAGACCAAGTAAACTTCCTAGATACCACACTGAACCTTAAAAACAATACACACAAACCTTTCCACAAACCCAATGAAACACTCCAATACATACACAAGGGATCCTGCCACCCCCCCCACCATCTTTAAAAATTTAATCAATAATATTAGCCAAAGAATCTCAAACCTTTCATCCAGTCCCGAAATTTTCAACCAAGCAGCACCATATTACAACAAAGCGCTCCGCGACAGCGGGTTCAGAGAAGAAATCTCATACACCCCCAACCGAGACCAACCACGGGGGACCCGCAATAGAAGGAGATCGGTGATCTGGTTTTCCCCACCCTATTCGACCAATACCAAAACAAAGGTAGGCCAACTTTTCCTCAAGTTGCTCGACAAACACTTCCCACCCACAAATGAATTACACAAACTTTTTAACAGAAATTCTGTTAAGATCAGCTATTCCACTGCCCCTTCAATAAGAAAAATTATCTCTGCAGAACCCAAAACAATTACAAACGCAGGCTGCTCATGCCAAGACAAAAACAACTGCCCCCTGGAGGGAAATTGCAAAATCAATTCAATCATTTATGAAGCAACCGTCACAGACCAGAATACCAGTAATGCAGAAAAATATATTGGGATGACGAAGGGAAATTTCAAACAAAGGCTATATGCACACAGAAACTCCTTCAGATACAAAAACAAGGCTAATACGGCACTCGCGACCCGAATATGGCAGCCTAAAGAAGAAAACACACCCTTCACCATCAAATGGAAAATAATTGAGAGAAAACCATCCTTCTCTCCAGCCATAAACAGATGTCCTCTATGTGACGCTGAAAAATACCACATTTCAAAAGCCATCATCGATCCGAATACAGCCTGTTTAAATGTCCGCGATGAAATATTCAAGGGATGTGCACACAAGAGGCAAGCATTGCTTATAAACTGGTCTGACCGATTCACATAATGTCTAACTACCCCCCCTCTACTAATATAAACACAATAAAAACGAACAAACACCTCATCAACCTATATCCACTTAAACTTCAAGAGCAAAAACTCCGACCTTCACAAAAATACAAAAATATTTAATTTAATTATCAATCACTAGATTACTCAAAAAATTATATCCACATAAATTCCAAGAGCAAAAACTTCGACTTTCACCAAAATGCAAAAATATTTAATTTTTTATTTTTTTATCTTTTATCAACCACCAGATTAATTTTCAAACCCACTTTAACAAACTCAAATATTTCATATTTCCATCTTAGTTACCTCCCTTAGATCCGAATCCCTTCATTAAAAATCACTCCAATCTAAAGATTCTTACACATCAACGATTTTTAGAACGCATACCTTCAAAAATATAACGGCTAATGATACAAATTCATAATTTGGCTCACGGGAATTTCAGAGAAACCCTTTCTTTATTTTTATTATTTTTGTTTTTAATCTTTAATTTTTTAATTTTTATTATTTTTTTATTATTATTATTTTTATTTATATATTTTATTTATATATTTTATTCTTTCTATTTTTATTCTTTCTTTCTCTCTCGCTCTTTTTTATTCTCTACAATTTATTCTCTATATATATATATATTTTTTAACCCACTTTTTATACTCTTTTTCTCTTTTTCTTCTTTTTTTATTTTTTTTATTATTTTTTTTATTATTTTTTTATTATTTTTTTTATTTTTTTATTATTTTTTTATTTTTTTATTCCTTTATTCTTAGTATTAAAATGTTTTTTTATATATATATATATGTTTTTTTTTATATTTATTTATATATATATATATATATTTTTTCATATATATATTTTTTATTTTTTACCCCCCTTTTTTATTCCCCTTTTTATTCCCTTTAATCTTGAATTCTCTTTCTTCTCCCGTGTTTTAAATCTCAACGGTCTTATGACACTAAATTCAAATTTAAACAAACACACACAACACACTGAGCAAATAACGCGTCCCAACAAGAGTGTCATGTGACCTCACATTTCCAAAACAGATGACAACAGAAGCTGAAGAGAGCCGGATGGGTAAGACCTTCCGTGCTTGAAACCGACGGTACGAATGTTGTACTAATTTTTCTGTACCAGAATAAATAAATATATATATATATATGTATATATTTATGTATATATTTATGTATATATGTATATATATATATATATATATATATATATATATATATATATATATATATATATATATGTATACATACATATATATATATATATATATATATATATATATATATATATTCACTAACAAAATGGAATACTTAATTACATTGAAATATATAAACATATAACTATTAATGTAATTGGATATAAGATTAACATTTTAGGAAACCAAATGAATAAATAAAAAGTAAACATTGAAGGTACTGTTATAGTCGGAAGAATAATGTAAATTAAGATTCATGCTGTTATCCGAAATTCACCGTCGCATGAAATTAACTTTTTGCATTTTTTACGGGAATAAAAAATTATTCTTGTTTATTTACTTCTTCATTATTTTCGTTCCATGATTATTATCTTGCAATTCTAACCCAATATTAAATTTGCTGCATAAATCTTCATACTCAACAATTCCTTCTACAGTAATTCCTACATTGTTAGATTAAATTTATAGATTACCCATGGATGTTACTTAATTTACTTGATTTTCAAAATTAAACAGCTGAGAACTATTTCGACACTGTGCTTTATAAGTCTGTATTTCTCTTCATTGTTTGGGGTTCTTTCTATATACCTTGCGACTGAAACGCTTGATTGACCCGATAAAAATCAAGGGAGGCGCGAGAGAGCCTTATCCCTTTATTGACTACACGAATGGCCTTTGCTGGAAATCTCATTTCTTTGATCAATCATAACTCAAAAACCAATAAACCAAATTAGTTAAAAATGTGCGAAAAATCTTTATTTGATAGGTTCTATAAGTGTGCAGAATTTTAGTATCATTAGTCAAGGCAACCCAGAGATCCAGAAAGTTCAATCATGAAATCATGTTATCTGTGTGTATGTACGTACGTACGTACATACGTATGTGCAACCCTGTATATCATAAACTATTTGATGGATTCAGCTGATTTTTGGCAGAGATAGAGGTTCTAGGGTCTAGTTGATGGCATTTTAATTTCAGTTTACCATATACTTTAGTTTTCCAGAAAATTCTTAAAAACCTTATGAGAAGGCATTGTATTGAGGCATAGCCTTTACAAAAGTAGTGACACTCCATGAAAAATGCCAGTATACTGTAATCTTATGCCCTTAATAGGGTTAAGATGATAATTCATATACAGTAAATGTACAAATGCAAGGAAATTCCCAAATGTTTACACTTTTATTGTCATTAAGGGTATGACTACATATCAACCAAACCATTTCATTATCACATCACTACAATATAAATCTCTATGAATGAGTGGATGAAATGTGTGAGGTGCGCTAAAGAAAAAATTCCTACCAGTAAAATACATAGCCCAGTTGTGCTCGCATACCCTTAATGACAATAAAAGTGTAAACATTTTAGAATTTCCTTGCTTTTGTACATTTAGTGTATATGAATGTTCATCTTAACCCTATTAAGGGCATATGATTTCAGTATACTGGCATTTTTCATGGAATAGACATAGAATTGCGACGGCATACAGTAATTTATATGCGTTTAAACAGCTACAACGTTTTGCGATGCTTGTTAAATCGTTCTGTCAGCAAATGTCTATTGCAACCGAATCGTAGAATGGCATACATTCTCATAGAAAGCCAGATATAACCAGCGATGGGTTTACAGTTGTGTCGGACAATCAATTTTCGGCATTTTGATCTTGTCGTTTATGTTGTCGTTTTTTTTACGGTTCCCGTGACAGTTGCCCATAGGGTACTGATATCGATCCTGACCCAGTTTTCGTAAGGTTCGACTCGGAAGCGTTCGGCTGTCCTACGCAAACGCCCTAGTGTTGACGAGCCGAATGGAACCAGACGACAATTTTGATACGGTGCTGCGTCCTGTGATTGTAAGTTATATTTCAAGAAATTTTCTAAAATAAACAACGAAAACAACAAAACAAGCAAAACATAGCGATGTTACTGTTATCAAATATTTTTTTTTATTTTGATACGTTGCTGCGTCCTATAATTTTCAGTTATAGTTGCAAGAAATTTTTTAAACAACAAAATAAATAAAACAAGCAAATCAGAGCGAAATTACTGTTATCAAATAAATATTTTTAACCCTTACCCTAAACCCTAAACCCTAACCCTAAACCCTAAACCTAACCCTAACCCTTACCCTAACCCCTAATCCTAACCCTAACCTTAAATTTAACCGTAACCCTAAACCTAAACCCTAACCTTACCCTAAACCCTAAACCCTAACCCTTACAACAACAAAAAAACAAAAAAAGCAAAACATTATTATCATAGGACGCAGCACCGTATCAGAATTGTCGTCTGGTACAAATCGGCTCGTCAACTCTCGGGCGTTTGCGTAGGACAGCCGAACGCTTCCGAGTCGAACCTCACAAAAACTGGTTCAGGATCGATATCAGTACCGCCCATAAGTGACCGGATATAAATAACTTTACGTAGTTAGCGCCGCAGATTAGTCATTGTTCTTGTAGTAACAAAGATAATTGATGCCTGTCTCCCCCTTGGAGTAATAATGGAATGTTCTACATTCGTGTATATTAAGAGTGAATGTTAAACACTATTTGTCGTAAGCAACAAATGGTTAAATAAAGCTTATCCTTAAGTTATATTCGGCGTCCAGTTTTTATTACAATTTATTTAACCATTCGTTATGGAACGTTACTTGAAACCCGATCGTCTAGACCTTGATACGGCCGACTCGGAATCTACTGACAAATGGCGGCATTGGAGAAAAATGTTCGAAGGATTCCTTACAGCTCTACAGTTATCTTCAAACGCGGCTTTAACAGGTACTGAGAAATATACCCTTCTTTTACATCATGTCTCTACTGCTATTTATAGAAATTTATCTGAATGTGAAAATTATGAAACTGCGGTGGACATTTTAGAAGCCATGTTTGTCAAGAAAAAAAATACTATTTTTGCTAGACATTTACTTGCTACCCGGCGTCAACAACTAGAAGAAAGCCTTGAACAATACCTTCAGATTCTAAAGACGTTAAGTCGCGAGTGTGAATTTACAGCCTTAACTGCGAACCAAGCGAGAGATGTTTTTATCAGGGACGCATTTATTAATGGAATACAGTCCAACCAAATAAGACAAAGACTACTAGAGAATAAAAACCTAGACTTACCAACAGCTTATGAACAAGCTCTAACGTTGGACATGGCACAGAAGCAGTCTGTCTTCTATTTACAACCCGATATTTTGGGATCTGCTATCGTAGCCCCTCCTCTGCATGTTCAAAATTCTTCCATTATCCAAGATGCTGCCACCCCCCTTTCTAACGATCACGAACAACTTATCACTGCCGCCTCAGCTGGATCCACATGCTACTTTTGTGGCCTTCGTATACATGCTCGTTCGTCCTGCCCGGCTCGAGATGTTAGATGCCACAAGTGTGATAAGCAGGGACATTTTTCGAAAGTTTGCCGGTCAGCTTCTAAAAAAAAACGTTCGGCTACTCTTGCTACTGTAGCACCAATTACAATATCAGCTGCATTCCCCGGCTGCCTCTCAAAAACAATCGTGAGGGTAAAAATCAATGGATTGACTATTCATGCGCTTATTGATACAGGCAGTTCCGAAAGTTTTATTAATGCCAGTATTGTAAAAAGCAAATAAATGGGAAATATTTCCTTGTTCCAACCAAATATCAATGGCAAATTCATCTTTATCGTCCCATGTAATTGGATATTGCATGGTTAACCTGAAACTAAAAGGAAACTCCTATCAAGGGATCAAATTATCAGTAATGAAAAACCTCTGCTGCGAAGTGATTTTGGGTCACAATTTTCTAAAACAACATTCATGCGTTGAAATTCCTTTTGGTGGCCCCAAGCCAGTCCTAAGCGTATGTGGACTAGCAGCTGTCAAAGTGCGGCACCCGTCACTTTTTACAAACTTAACTCCTGACTGCAAACCAATAGCAATAAAATCAAGACGCTATTCAGAAACGGACAAACAGTTCATAGCAGCAGAAGTAACAAAACTACTTAAGGAAGGAATTATAGAGCCAAGTGAATCTCCATGGCGAGCACAGGTCCTCGTAACAGCCACTGAAAATCACAAGAAAAGAATGGTCATTGACTATTCCCAGACCATCAACAGATACACATTACTCGATGCCTATCCACTGCCTCGTATTGACGAAATGATTTCTAATATTGCAAAATATCACACTTTCAGTACTTTAGATCTCAGAAGTGCCTACCATCAGGTACCTATCAAGCCAGAGGATAAGCCCTACACGGCATTCGAGGCCTGCGGTCGCCTATATCAGTTCTGCCGAATTCCTTTTGGGATAACAAATGGTGTGGCTAGCTTCCAGAGGGTAATAGATGAAATAATCTCCAATGAAAAATTGAAGGGTACTGTTGCAATGTCACAGTATGCGGACATAACCAAGCTGAACATGACCACAACCTTAAACGATTCATGGCTGCCGTCAAGAAATATAATCTGACTTTGAACAGTGAAAAATGTTCCTACAACTTGAAAAGCATCAAATTATTGGGATACATTGTCAAAAATGGCACCATGACGCCGGATCCCGAGCGACTGAAACCGCTAATGGAATTACCAATCCCTGGAAACATGCCCTCTTTACGACGAGCCCTCGGTATGTTTGCTCACTACTCCCAATGGGTTGCGTCTTTTTCAGAAAAAATACACCCATTGACACAAGTATCTACTTTTCCGTTGTCCTGTTCCGCCATCAGAGCATTTCAAAACATGAAAAGGAACATTGCTCAGTCTGCCATTTCTGCTGTGGATCCTTTTATCCCTCTATTAGTTGAGACGGATGCCTCCGACTGTGCGATAGCTGCCTCACTGAGACAATCCGGTCGTCCTGTAGCTTTTTTTTCAAGAACACTTTCGAAATCCGAGCGACGACACTCTGCAATAGAAAAAGAAGCGTACGCCATAGTTGAGGCATTACGAAAATGGAGGCATTACTTAATCGGCCGACATTTTGAATTAATCACTGACCAAAAGTCGGTCTCGTTTATGTTTAACCCAAAAACAACGAGTAAAATAAAAAACGAGAAAATAGCGAGATGGAGAATGGAGCTTTCTTGCTACTCCTTTGACGTCACTTACCGCCCTGGTAAGGAGAATGCCGCGGTCGACGCGCTTTCAAGGGTGTGTGGCCTGGTAACTGGCTCAGATGATCTTCAGTATATACACAGGGAATTGTGTCACCCAGGTATCACAAGAATGATTCACGTAGTCAGGAGCAGAAACTTGCCATATTCTGTTGAAGACGTAAAAAGAATTACGAACTCTTGTCGGATATGCGCAGAAAATAAGCCCAGGTTCTACAAACCTCCTCCAGCAACACTCATTAAGGCCACACAGCCTTTTGAAAGACTTAACCTGGATTTTAAGGGCCCTTTACCCTCTAAAACTAAAAATAAATACATGCTCACAATAATAGACGAGTACTCAAGATTTCCGTTTGTCATCCCCTGCCCAGACGTAACGGCTGCAACAGTAATTCAAGGCCTCTGCTCCATTTTTGCCGTTTTTGGAGTGCCTGCATATATACATTCAGATCGTGGGTCTGCTTTTATGTCGGACGAACTCAAGCAGTTTCTGCATGAACGAAGAGTAGCTGTAAGTAGAACAACTCCTCACAATCCTCAAGGAAACGGACAGTGCGAAAGATACAATGGTATAATATGGAAGACAGTACAGTTGGCGGCAGCAAATCGCAATAGTCCGATCTCCGATTGGGAAAGTCTCATCCCCATGGCCTTATACGCTATTAGGACTCTATTATGTACAGCGACAAACGCTACCCCACATGAGAGATTCTTCTCGTTCCCACGACGAAGCTCAGCAGGCACATCACTTCCCTCGTGGCTTGCACAACCTGGCACAGTTTTATTAAAACGTCATGTTCGTCATAGTAAACATGACCCATTGGTAAGCGAGGTACAATTAATCGAAGCGAACCCTCAGTATGCACTGGTCAGAAATTCAGAAGGAAGGCAATCTACTGTCTCCTTAAGGGATCTAGCCCCAGCAGGAAATGTATATGAACGTAGAGCTGCTTCAGATGGATATAGAGCTCCGGTTCGTGGAACAAGTCCGACCCTCTTAGGTGATCGTGTGCCAGATACGTCAAGTTCAGAGTCCCAACAAAACGAATCTGAATATACTAACAGAGTCGTCTCTGACTCTAGTTCGGACGACAGATGGGTACCACGAAAGCGGTTTCACCCAATATCTGAGACAGATACTCAATCTTCAGACACCAAGCGACCGAAGCGCCGTAGAAAACGAGAGCGATTTGGAGCAAGATATTTTAGCCCTAAACCAGCCACACAAGACAGTCCCGAAACGTCGTCAGGTCCCGAGGAGCCTAGATTAGAAATGGATGTCGGGCACGAACAACCAAGACGCCCTCAAAGAACCCGTAGGAGGCCAGGTCGATGGGATGATTTTGTTCCCTACGAATAAGAAGATAGATGGGGGAGAATGTAGTAACAAAGATAATTGATGCCTGTCTCCCCCTTGGAGTAATAATGGAATGTTCTACATTCGTGTATATTAAGAGTGAATGTTAAACACTATTTGTCGTAAGCAACAAATGGTTAAATAAAGCTTATCCTTAAGTTATATTCGGCGTCCAGTTTTTATTACAGTTCTCTGCTGTAAAAGGAATCGTTTCGTCGTTTCGCGCTCACACACTTTAGCTTAACGTGCTCAAAAATCAAAAATAAAACCAATATACGCTCTGCAATTTAATTATTACTGTATCGTTTCGTCATTGAATTATTACATAAACAAGATTATTATGAAGTTATAACGTTTTTCATTATCGTTAACGATACTTTAATTATAAAATTATTCCTACCATAATGCTCTTCGTGTTCATGAATATGATATTAAAAATAAATTACTTATTTACATCTAATAGCTATAAAATAATTGAATACCCCATACTTCCGAAACTTGCAATTTTTAGCACATAATTTTGACATTTAAAATGCTTTCTAAATAATTTCCAAATTTGATACGTCACGAAGTAATTCACGTTTTTATAATAACTATTTGAACAAGATTAAAATGTCTGACTTCCTGTTCTCACACATGGAGAAGTTTCCTGAAAACCTTGGGCCGATGAGCGACGAGCAGGGAGAAAGGTTCCATCAGGACATGCGCCAAATGGAGGACAGGTACAGATGGAGGTGGGACACAGTCATGATGGCGGACTATAACTGGTCGCTGAAGAGAGACAACCAAGCAGCTTCTCACACACGGGAATCGAAGAAACGCCGATTTATGCCGTGAATTCTTAACTTTTGCGTCATGTAACGCTCATACTTATACTAATATTATGATAATTATGCTTATCACATTTGATGGACTAAATAAAAACTGAATGAATTTGGATACGTTGACTTTTATTTCTTGAGGAAAACGGAAAAAATCGTCAGGGGTTTCTCAGCTGATAATCCGCAGAATTTTTTTTTTTACGAAAAATCGATTTTTTTTTTTAATTATGTAGCAAAAAAACCTGACCTGATTGAGCAAAACCAAGGTCATTTTCGGACTCAGAGCATCAAAATTAGTCTAATTCATCTGGAAAACCCAGGACGATTTTCAAAACATATTTTTTTGTTACCCAGTGCTATTTACGATATTATAACACTTCAATATTCGATAATAATTTTAAAGTTGGCAGTAATTATTTAATTTCTAGCGTGAATTAAATTTTGAAGGCAGAAATAATGTATTTTTTTCTTGGTGTTCCTTAACCAAGAAATTTTTTTTTTTTTTCAAGGCTGGATACCATAATGCACTTTGTATTCAGAAATGTGATATTGAATGTTTTATTTATTTACATTTAATTTTTCAGAGATGTTTTAAAATAGATAACTGGCAAGATAATTAAATGAAGATATACATATTATTATTAAAAATCAGTTTGGCGAAATGTTTAATTCATACTATTTTAATTGTTCGGGATACTGTTCTCATCTAGGATATTATTCTCATAACGTCCCGGCCGATGTAAGCTACGACCTCCGTAGGCGCGTTTTATCGAACCTCGGAATCTTTATGTCAAATTGGCAAATCTGTACGGACTTTCGAATTGAATTCTTTATTTAATCCACAAGAGTAGATTGTTCTAGTTTCGTCAGTTAAAACCGTGTAGAAGTCTTAAGTAATTCGTAATTGTATACTAAGTATCGCTCGCAAGGGTCTATGGCGAAGCTGATATGAGTGCTAAGTAATGATTAGTTCTAAGTGACAGTGTTCTGGAGGTTGAAGGTTCTATCCTCAATACGGGCAATACTAAAGAATACAATTACGAATAATTTAAGATTTCTACTCGGTCATGGATAACATAACGATATCACACTACAGACTTAGATTAAATCAAGGGTTGCGTTCAAAATTCTGTACAGATTCCGGAGTTCGATATGAAGATCGCAGAGTTAGACAAGATGTACCCGAAGAAGATCGGAGTTTATATCGGCCAAAACGTTGAGAATAACATCCAAGATGAAAACAATAGTTCAAATAATACAAATTATCAATCCTAATCTAAAGAATTCCGAAACACAACATTAACATTTAAATCGCATACATAATTTTATGTTTTATTTAGAACTCCTACGATTATAAATAAGAAGCTAATCGTAAATGTTTAATTCCGATTTTTTAACGAATTGTTATTTTTAAATAGAATATTGAAGCTTACATTTATTCCCTGCACTTACCCTAACCCTTACTCTTACCCTAACTCTAACCTTAACTATTTTAAATATTAACTATTTTAATAAACTAGAGAAAAAACTATGTTAAGTTCGAACGCACAACATCTGTCTACACGTAAAATCTTACTACGAATGCGCCAACTTTAGAAATTGGTGTTAACATATAAATGAAACATCTGCGTCCTTCCTTTTTTCTCCTTTTTGTTCAAGGCGAAAATAGGTCATAGGCGAGAGAGAAATAGCTGAGTTTTCTTTAACATAGTGCACGGTGAAAATGTATGGAGGCACTCAAATGCCATAATAATGATGATGTTGGAAAGTTTTGATCGTGTGTAATGTTTATATTTGTAACTTCTTTGTGAATGAAATCGGGAAAATAATAAGTATATGCAATAAGCTAAGTAATTAGAAAAAAAGCATTCTGATCTTATATATGTAAATGTAAAGAAATGTAAAAGAGTATTACTACAATATACATTCTTAACATTAATAAATAATAAAGCGGACACGTCATACGAACAGCATAAAATATGTCTCTAACGTTATATCTCTCTCTTACTTTCTCTCTCGGTCTTTTTGTATATCTCTATGGCTCAACGCTAAATATTATAAATGAATATGGTCTATTATAGTTTCTATTACTTAAAGTATTTTACAGAATTTGATAAAATATGTAACCGATAAAATATGTTAACAGTTCGCTTTTGTATCTAAATGAAACAGACTGTTAATTTTCGTATTGATTGGCTACAAAGTATTTTACTTGATTCATTAGATGTCATACTATTTAAGTCTAAATTCGCGACTCCGACTGACTTCATATGTATTTTCAAAAAAAAAATATATATATATATATATATATATATATATATATATGTATTGTTTATTTCCATTCTCTCATGCTCTGTCTCTCTCTAACTCACTCTCTCTAAATATATGTATATATATATACACATACACACACACACACACAAACACACACATATATATATATATATATATATATAATAATCCAGGTAAAACATCCACAGGGTAGTAATCCAAAGAATTTAAACCGGGTTTATAAAAAGTGCTCAATATCAAATAGAGCTTTTATATATGATTATTTTTGTTTACACTCTTTATTTACATTTTCTAACTCTAGCTGATGAGATCTACGTTTATAATAACTGTTGATCGACATGCCAGTGTCGCAGATTTTGTACTTGTCCGTGTAAATAAAAATAATCATATATATATATATATATATATATATATATATGCTCACACCTCATAGGAGGCTTGAATAAGGGAATGGTTCTCGAAACTTTCCTACAGTCTATACTCTAAAAAAACAACATAAAACAACTGAAATTGGGATGTACTTTACTTTGCCTCGGAAATCGTCCGATAAAGTCAGCTAGAAGGTGTATGTTGTACGTTTATAAATTTATTCTTAATTCTCAGTTTTTTTATTCACTACTATTAGTATACTAATTTTGCAACTTGTGCGCATATGTATTTTCTTTTGACTGATTACTCTTATATATATATATATATATATATATATATATGAAGTAAGAAATAGAAACAGGTGAGATGTGATTATCCCACAGTTAATAGGTTTCTATACCTAATTATATGATAGGAAATATATTAGTTCGTTTACGTAATAACGATACCAGTAACCTTTGTACATACAGTTGTAAGGGGGGGGGGGACACTAATCTTGATTCAAATTGTTCTTGATACTCAAAACTCAGCCGTGCAGAAAATTAACGTTCGGGCAATCCCTAATGAAAATTAACTTTGTCCGATATTTTCTGTTATCTCAAAGCAATATCCTCCTGTAATGTTCACATCTTCACACTTATTCATCTCTTACGCTTAACGATGTTCTGGGCGAGTGCAAGACTAAAATTTATTCGTTACCCGAGGATATCGGTAGGGAAATAAACAAAACAAAAATTGAAATACATAAAAACAGTATAAATACGCTGAATTATTTTTTTACAATTCATTACTGAACGTCGATAGGCCAGAGGCCGATACGTGTTTTAATTAGGCTGGCTTTTACATCTGCAACATCACGTATTTGATCTCGTTGGCCTTGTGCAGAATCACGAGATTTGCTTATCGACGTCCGAGAATTAATTTTGAACATTACTTTTTATGTTTTTCATACAATTTTGGCGCATTCATTTTTTTTATAAAAATGATGTTTTTAAAATACAAATTGACTTTTCAGTAATCTTTTAGAAACAAAAACCATAACAAATCAAAGCAAGATACTTATTTTATGATATACATTTTTAGGAAGGAGGGCTAATTTACAATATATTTCCTTTTATTTATCTCATCGTCCGTCTTCTCATTATATAGCGTCCGTAGGCTGTTTTTCTTGTTCTGCTTTTTCGTCTCATTCATTGACTTTTTAGTCTCACTATTTCCCCTAATTATTCTACTTCTTTTTTCCTTCTTTTCCTACTACTTCTTCTTCTGTTTTTTCTTCTTCTTCTTCTTCTTCTTCTTCTTCTTCTTCTTCTTCTTCTTTATCTTCTACTTCTCTTCCGCCTGTGCTCATGTTCTTTTATATTCTCTTCTTTTATTAGTATTAATTTAATTACTTATTCTCTTTTACGTTTCCTGTTTCTTCCTTTGTTTTTCTTCGACTTCGGCTTCTTTTTATTCTTAGTTCCATTACTTCATCTCTTCTTTATTTCTCTTATTTTTTTCTTCTTCTCCTCCGCATTTTCTCACCTTCTTTTCCCCTCTTTTTCATCTTAGTCATATTATATATTTTCTTCTTTTATTTCTTCATTGTCTTCCTTTACTTATTCGTCATTTTCTGCGTCTTCTCTTTTTTGCTATTCTCTTTTTTTCTTTTTTCTCTTTTTCTTAGTCTCATTAATTGACTACTACTTTTTTTTGTTTCATAACTTATTCTATTCCTCTTTTTCTTTTTCTTCATGTTTTTTCTCTTACTTCTCGTCTTCTGCTCGGCCCTTTTTGTTTCTCTCTTTTTCTGTTTCTTCGTTTTAGTTTTAGTACAATTCTTCTTTTCTTTCTTTTTTCAATACAGGGTTTAAATTGTTAGCGATCTGGACTAAGAAATCGGACTTAGCAAACATTGATTTATACATTGATACATTTGATAGATATTTACTTATATACAAAGATATATTATAAAGATATATATATATGTATATATATATATATACATTTATATATCTATAAAAAATATGTATATATTTTTATAGATATATCATAGACGTATAATGGTTTCATTTGAATAGGCTAACCTTTTATTTTTGTTAAAAAGGTCGTAAGCGCCCAATTCAAATCATCAGCGACGAACAAAATAAAAACAAGTCGAAGAATAGAGTTCAAAGATTACCCTCTTCAGGTGAGTTCACTCAAGCGTCCCCTTTTGCAAAAAGTACAGATTTAATAGTGGCAGACTCTATGTTTATATGGGTCTTAATCGTTACTAAGTATTATTTAGAATAAATGAATTGTTGATAATGGATGGTGTCTGTTTCTCTGCTTCAATAATGCATTCATATTTAGGGGTGATAGTGTTTGTTGTTGTTTATTTGTAAGTGAGTGGGTTACATTTTTGGGTGGGGTTGTATTCCTGTTATAATGGCGAATATGGCCCAACCTTTAAGAAAAGAAAAGAAGAAATATATTCGTCGCCTGTTAGAATTATAATTGTGTCTTGCGTCTGTTCTTGAATCGCATTCGGTTATTCGATAATAGGAAATATATATGACAGTCGAATAGTGTAATCAAACACAAATTTTGGTATGATGACTACAATGACAAACGTAATTAGCTGAATGTACCCGGAGGGATCAAGAAATAATGGTTTAGTTTTAAAAGTAATATTACTAAAAGGCGAGCTTTAATTTTTATGAAAGATAAGAAAGACAATTTAAAAGGATAACAGAGACAGAGTAAAATATATGATGAAGTTGTAACCGCCATGTTTTAATTACGAATTTTCTCTTTGTTGTAGTCTGTAAATAACATTCTTTTATTCAAGAATATGGAAAGTATATCTTACGGTGTGAACACACAAATAGAGATATTAAAACACACACGTAAATAACCGAATGTACTCAGTGGGACCCGGGTATGAAAAAAAGTTTTTTAAATGAATCCGAGAAAAAACATGGCAAACAATGTAGCCGGTAACGAAAAATGGGGTGATTCCTATATTTGGTCCAATTCTTGAATGTAAAAAATGTGTGTGGAATAGCCAATCAAATGGCCGCAAAAGCAGAAGTGAGAGACTCGTATTTTAGTTGTTTAAGTATATCAGGAAAGCGGCAATTGCAAGAGATGAAAAAATGAAATAATGATGGCGGTATTAAGGAGAAATATCATATGAAGAATATTTACCGGTGTAAAGTTATGACAGTGGCAGTAGATATTAATCTGGGATTAAAAGTTACCCCAGCTTTCTGGATGTATGACAATGTTAAAAGCAGGAGAATCGGAGCCATGTAAATATTACTGAGAGCGAACGAAAGGGATGCATATTTCTCGAAAAAACGTCACCAAATACCGACCTTAAGCGTAAGCATAGGCGAATTATATGCATATCGCATGTGTCAACATAGCTATAATAGATACTATAATAGGGGACACTTGACTTTACTCTATTATATAGATGAATGTAATGTTAATCTTAGAATTTACATCTCATTTGTTTAATTAAAACACTTAGGGATATGATTAGAAACTTAATATAAATAGTTATTTTAAATGCCAACTGGGGCACAATAATTGTAATGTGCCTGTGCTAATAAGATTATCTTTATATACAATTTATTGTTTATAAATCATATCTGAATGTAACTATTCACTACTGCTTTTATGTAAATTGTGATTATGTACATATTACTGGCTTTATATATTATTTGTATATCATATTTACCTACATGCCTCCACTTAATATTTGTGTATGTAAGTATTACACACATATATTATTGTATCGGATCGACTTTTTTGTTTGTCCAATACACAACTAATGTTTTATATCTATATGTTACATATTATCAAATATTAATCATGGTAGTCCAAAATACGTATCTGTTATTTACTGAGTTGTATCCTTAATAGTAATCATTGGATTGAGTTTATACGTATACTTGAATGCCGTACTGAATTTTATCTTCTAGAAGAATGTACATAAAATTAAGTAAGCTACTCTAATATTATTTGTGAAGACTCGATTTTCAGTATAGGATTCTTTAATGCCTTCATCCGTTCGTTATAACACCTATTATTTCGCTTTATTTGCTCCTTGATGTAATATGTGATAATGCGCGTATCTTCATATTCTGATTTTCAGCTCCAAGCATAGGGTTCATTTTTTACGGTTTTGGCGAGGTTAGATAAGCACAAGATCGAAAAAAAGACATTTCTATTTCTCTTACTTTTTGTCTCTGCTACCCTCTCTCTCTCTCTCTCTCTCTCTCTCTCTCTCTTTCTTTCTCTCTCTCTCTCTCTCTATCTATCTATCTATCTATCTATCTATCTATCTCTCTCTCTTGCTTTTATTAGTTATCCCTTAGTAAAATCGTGATCGTCGTTTTTGTTTTCATCGCAATAATGAAATTGTTATAACTGGATTGTGCTCTGATGAGCTTGCTGCTCTGGTACCCCCACGACGTAAATTCACTAGACCAACCCGACAATCTGCCAAATTCCATGCATTCACTGTGGAGGTGCCCAGATGCCGAATCGCTTTCTACTCCAAAAGATTCTTTCCTCGTGCTGCTGGACTTTGGAACTCCCTCCCTGCTTCCTGTTTTCCTGACGGTACTGACATGCAGAAATGTAAAACTAATGTAAACAGACATCTCACTGCGCAGCTCCCAATTTAGGCTGACCCCCTTTCTCCCAAAATAAACTTCTACCCTTTTTCTCAGTAGCCCCTTATGTCTAAAGTTGCGGCCTGCCTTGATTGGGTTGAACTATGTTTAAAAAAACAAAAAAAAACGTATTGTTCATAATCAAAAACACGGTTTTGAGGGTAGGTAATAAGAAGAACAGATAAATTATAGCCACTAAAAGAATTGTAAAACTCGCAGATAGAGTTATGCCGTTCATTTTGGAGTTACTACTGTTAATGGTTTCGTTATAAATCGCAGACGATTTATAACGAAACCATGTTATCGAAAAGAAAGAAATTACTGATTTTAACTTTCAATCATGTTTATTGATATTGAACCCGTTTCAGTAGTTCTACTGTTTAATATGCATAATTGTCAATATATAAATAAAATAAAGTTAAACATTGTTTCTCTTTATAAGCACGCCTAACTCCACGATAATGAAGTCGATCCTTTTATCCAAACGAAGTAGACAGTTTTTGTACAAATCTGTGTGTATTTAGCTGCATGAAAAATCGTCATATCTAAAGTAATATAATTTGGGATGTTTATCTTTTAGAAAAATAAAATGTAACGATTACAAATAAAAGAGGAAAGTAATGAAAATCAATAATTATAAACTTGAGGTATATCTTTATAAGGAAATTGAAAATAAATAAATGAATAAAGTAGGGATAAAGATTTTTAAAAAGTAAATCAGGACTAAATTCACTTGCGGTGGTTTGATTGACAGCAGATACTGGGGTTGGACGACGTGAAAGAGTCAGACAAGCTGGCGTCCAATTTAAGGGGATTTCGGCTCGAAAAGCAAATAATGTAAAGTCGGGTCCGCGACCATCGTTTTTGTCTAAAACAACTTGCTCGACAATTGATGCGAAGTCAACAGACTTGAGACCTCGTTTGAAACGCCATTGTGTACGGAGTGACGAAGCAGACGACCAGCGCTGAAAGACACAAAACAACATGTCGTCCTCTTTTTCGGCCTAATTTTAGCTTGGAGATACAGTTGCTTGCGAGACACATGATCCCCACCTGATACGTTGGAATTGGATACATGGATGAAAAAACAAGTACACTGCAGTACATTATCATTTTTTTTCCCAAAATCAGAGTAATCACCGCAGGAAGATTCGAAGCAATATAAATTGCTATCGTTGTTTTTATAACTCGAGTAGAGCAGCTCACAACTTGCGGGAACAGACACAAATAAAGAACCGCAGAAGACAAAAACAAAAATACAAGGCATGTGTTTATAAAATGCTGGTTTCTATATTTTAAAGAAAAGTAATATAAATGTATGATCTATAGCTAATTTGTGTCGTCTTTAGTGAATCAGTTGGCACAAATTTTGCGATGATCTGGTAAATAGATTCATGAACAACACATGCTTCTTGTAATTCCAGAAGCATAGTTTAAAAGTACTTTTTATATGAGTCTTTCAATGTTACTTCTACATGAATACTTAACGAGCATCGAGTATTATCATATTTTGTTGATGTACCCTTGATTGTTGTGGATGACTTTTGTTAAGATTCGTTATGCAACCACATTTGTCAACTGTGTGTGGACTACATACCGATAGGAAGCACGGATGTACATTCAGTTGTACACTTTCAGATGGTAGTGCAGTCAAGATTAGGAGATTACAACATTTGCCACGAACACATTTTAGATATAATTTGCCGTGTTTTCAGGAGGAACCTTCCTAGATCGAGTTTTGTTAAGATTTAAAATAACGGGTCGAGTTTTCAATCGTAAAAAGTTTTATATACAGCGGAGGAATTCTTTCAGAAATCATTTCAGGCGACGCAGGTTTTAGTCTGATTTGTTATTTGCTCTCTCGAAACCCCTCATAACTGCAATACTTTTATGGGAGTCTAGGAAAATGCACGTGTTTTACTTGCTAACTTTTGTGTTACGGGGGAAAAGTATATATATATATATATATATATATATATATATATATATATATATATATATATTGAGACATTGAATACCGTATCCGCCCCTTTACAATTGCCAATTTCTCTACATATATATGGCTTTTTCTTCCCTCTCCCTCATAAATAATGTTATCCCATAAAATTATAGATTGAATATGCTTCAAATTTCCCCCTCTCTCTAAATATGTATTAGATGTGTTGCCAGTCTCTCTCTATCTACTTATATTTGAATTGTCGAGTGTGAATTTCTCTTTTCTCAGTTTAGAAACGGTTATCATCTAACTTGGATGCTTGACAATACCACAAGGTTGAAATAAATTATTGCATCGATGATTATGTAATTTCGTGTTACAATATTTTATTATATATATATATATATATATATATATATATATATTATCTGCTGAGCTGACGATACCATATTTTCCCCGCTTGCTGAGAATATACAACTAGTGGCATTATCTTTCTACACATATAGTGACATTTCACAGACATCTGACTTTTAAATCCTTCCTAGTTGTATTGGAATGTTTCACCTGTCACTACATAATACTTTATTCTGATGTCATTTTTTTTCAAAAACTGCATGGATACAATGACTTTCTGCTCATAATTAAAACCTTCTTTGGACTATTTTTACTTTAAGCATACCTGAACATTTTGTTTCAAACTTTTAAATTAATACTTACCGATAATAAACAATTTATTCGTCTTTTCCTTCTGAGGATAAGAGTAATGTTTAGAAAATCCATGGATTAAAGGTAATTTTATAATAGTGCTTGTTAAAACATATTGTTATTATAATACAATTATAAAGCATGTAACTTTACTTTTTTCGTCATTTGAATATTTCCTATATTTATACGTATATATATATGTATATATATATATATATATATATATATATATATATATATACAGATGTATATATATATATATATATTGCATTGTAAAGGGCTTTTATTCTCAATTTAATGTATATATATATATATATATATACATATATATATATATATATATATATATGTATATACATATATATATATATATATATATATATATATATATATATATATATATATATATATATATATATATATATACGCATCGTTGAAGACCATGGAGTTTTCTCTCTTCGCTATCTTTCTTGTTAATTTCCCGACGTAGCGAGCGATTCGTCAGTGTTCTGGTGTTAATTGGTGGAGTATGGCACCTAACGTTGTATCTTGGGACATTCCTCTAGCGCTTTCGGTCTCTCGACCGTCTTCAGGGGGGTGTGTCTTATTATTTCTAAGAGCCGTATTTATAGTTTTTTTTTATTAGTTATATATCTATTAATTTACATATGTATATATATATATATATATATATATATATATATATATATATATATCTTTATTCGTTTATGTATTATTCATTATGTATTTATTAACACCAGAAAACCGACGAATTGCTCGCCGCGTCGAGAAATTAACAAGAAGATAGCGAAGAGAGAACACTCCGTGGTCTTCAACGACGCGTGTATAATAAATGACTTGCTATCGATATATATATATATATATATATATATATATATATATATATATATATATATATATATATATATATACTCAGAACCACGGTAAAAGAGAGTGCGTCAGTGAAACTTGAATTTGTTTTTTTTTGTGAATTGATAATGATAAACTGTATCTGGCTGCTTTGCGCAATATAGCAACACAATTGATAGATGTTCATCATTGGTAACACGTTGTCACGAGAATGAAATTTCACATGATTTTCTATATCTGATGATGTCCGACAGCGGTGAAAATTGCTTTCCCTGCTTGCCCAGTTGTATAAAGTTACCTAGGGCTAATGTTACTTCTAGATGTAGGGGTTCCTCTGAATGGGTTATCTCTTCTTGAAGTATGATCCTTGAGGAATCTTCCAATTCTGACCATATGATAACCTATCCTCTTCACGCTGTCGTAAAGAGAGATGCCTTTAGCACATTTTTCGATGACTTCTATTTAGCATTGAAGGGCTTATCCGACGTGCATTTGTTCTGTAGGAACGTTAATGCTTTTAGCGTGTTCCACGCAAACACTATTGGTCAGATATTATAAACCTACCGACGTAACACAGAATAATGAAAACTTACAAATGGTGTCCATACATAACGATAACTATATAGAAAACGTTTAATCATAATCAATTCACAGAAAACCAAAAATCTAACATTCTTTATTTCACACGAATCTTTCTATATTTCTCTTTCCCACTCTCTCTTTTTCTCTTTATATATATATATATATATATATATATATATATATATATATATATATATATATATATATATATATATATATATATATATATATCAGATTATTATATGTGCATGGTAATTAAGCAACGCAGAGGCTTCCACGTTTAATCCTCGTACGTAATCGTCAAACTAAAAAGCATTTTTAAGTGACGATTCCATACGGAGATGAAACGCGGAAGCCTCTATGTAGCTTAATTACCATAAATATATTTTTCTAACTTACTATCAGGCTCTACTCACGTATTAAGCACTATTAAGTAAATACTGAAAAAGGTTATATCTAATAATAACACTTTGTGTAGATACATGAAATAATATATATATATATATATATATATATATATATTAGCATTAGTAATACACAGATATATATATATATATATATATATATATATATATATATATATATATATTTATATATTATCTTTTTGTGTATTTTATTTGCGATACTTTTAACAAATTATTCTATTTTTATGGAATACCATTTTACCTAAATACTATATGGATTTTTTTAATCAACTAATGTCAGGAGCCACATATTATTTTTTATGTTTTAATATATATATATATATATATATATATATATATATATATATATATATATATATATATATACTATTAATAATTTACATAATATATATATATATGTATACATATATATATATATACATATAATGTTAATCATTTACATAATTTATATATATATGTATATATATATATATATATATATATATATATATAGAGAGAGAGAGAGAGAGAGAGAGAGAGAGGAGGGGGTATTCGATAATATAGGCGTATTAATGTAAGTGTAGAGATTGTATATGTCTGCGTATCTATCTATCTCTATCTATCTATCTATCTATCTATATATATATATATATATATATATGTATATATATATATATATATATATATATATATATATACACACACACATTGATAAACCCTATACATATTTCTGATCAGCCAACGGTACATTCTTCAACCCGCATGGTTTATGAAAAAAAAATTGATCAGTTCATCAGCTGATGATTGCTATTTAGTCACACGCTAATTCACCATCCGTTTATAAAAATAATTTAAGTTTAAACTAAAATGCGAAATAATTATATATTTTTAGAAAAATCCGTACTAAAAAGTGATGAAACTTACAAAAATATTATTTTATAAAAGAAAGATATATGTAAAAATCATAACATGATAAAATATTTCTAGAACTCCAAAAGAATATAAACGTAAACTTAATTGTGAAAAAAACCCACTAGTTACGCTTGTATGTTATGAAAACGGACAGAAAATCGTACAAGGGTTCGGCTAAAGTGCGTGTATTTTACATTTACTGTTAAATCTTCAAGAAATGCTTTAGTATTTGGATATTCATAAATTGTATTAGTAAAATAAATGTATGAATGTACGTATATTAAAAGTAACACAATTTTTGTATTGGAAATTCCATATGAAACCAAGACGTCATTCAAAAACCCATAATGGATTAAAGACCATACTGGAGCGCCTTGTGAAGGTGAAACAACCTGTTTAGTTCCAGTTGTTAATAATATAGGTATCGTAGAAAACTGAATTTTCATAAGTTTCCAAAAGATAAATCATCTCTGTTAAAATATCATAATTCACGTGTCAATCTATGGTAAAGGTTTAAACAGAGTTTGCTTAATAAATCACATACAATATTGTTCTACGACATTAACTTAATATAATTAAACAATTAAAAAAATAAATACGTTGCGGAATGTTTGAAGCAAAGCAAATATCGCCAAAATCCTGACTACGAAAATACCCCCACTTAGGTCAATACATTATCTATATTCCCATTGTATCATGTAAGGTTATGTCAACTAAACTGATTAAACAAAATAAAGTTTTTATTAACATATTAAACTTTAATAGAGTTTAAATCAGTGACAAACTGTATTTAATCTTCAATAAAAAGATAAATAAATGCGGTTTTAATGAACTCAAATTTATAATGAAAAATAGTAACAAATATTGTAATAATAGTTAATAATAGTAATAATGGCAATAAGTACAATTATACACACAGTGATATTTTCTGAGTAAGTAAATAAATAATGTATATCAAAATGTTATATGCATACTATATATATATATATATATATATATATATATATATAAATATATATATATATATATGAAGAGTTCGAACGCAAAACGCGATAAATCCAATTCGTTTTAATTGAGACATTTAACAATAAAAACACGAATACATTAAATCTACACTTCGAATTAAAACTGATTTTTATTGAATTCAAAAAGAAGTTATTTTGGTATCATATTATGTAACGCATAAGGGACAGTTTCGTGATTTTCAAAATTGCGTTTATCTCGTTTTGCATTCGAACTCTTCATATATATATATATATATATATATATATATATATATATATATATATATATATATATATATACTATAAATATTGTTTTAAATATTAAACTGTTATATCCCTACATGGATGTTGTTTCGAGTTTTCTATCCTCATCAGTGTAGGAGTGGCGGTTTCTGGCAATCGCATGGACCCAAACGCAGTTCGTAGATTCAGCCTAGAATCACGAGCCAAACGCCTATGCCTACGCGGTAAACACATGAAGTCTGGAGTTAATAAAAGTAACATTATCATAGAAGACGACATGTTTAACTGAAAGTAAATTAAAGTTTGTTAAAATTTAGATGTAAGTATCCAAACCTAATTTATGGGAAGAACACTTCTCGGAGAAAAAAAAAGAATGGTTAGTAGAAAGAATAACTTAAAGGAGGAAAAAGCTTGAAAAAAATCCACAAGAATATATTTATTTTATAATTTAGATGTTATTGTGGGGATCACTTTCTGGCGATGTTTTGCTACATATAATGGAAAAAAGGTGAAAATAACAAATAGGTAAACAAATAAATGTTAATAAAGTAAAGATAAGTTATGCTCTACTTCCCTGCGTAATAATTTTCCATTGTTATCCTTGCATTCTGCTTTTTTTAAACCCCTACGAATGGAATATAGCGTCGTTTTTTTTTCAACATGAAGCTGCGATAATCGCTCCAAAATCGAAAATGTTTAAAATATTTTAAAACTTAAAATAATTTATCCAGGTAAGTAGAAAAGTAACTTGTATCGCCTTTGGTAACATTTATTTGTTGTCTATTTTTTTATTTTGATCCTTTTTGTTTACTTGTAAACATAGATAAAACGTTTTTTTTTTTTGCAAAAATATGTACGCATTTACATGCATCTTAGCTTTATTGACGAAAAAACATCTCGACTACGATTGTTGAAAACCTCTGTGCTCTGTTGATTCCCGGCTTTGTGGTGGGGGCACAATTATTAAAATTCTATTTGAGTTACGTAAATTAGTCACATTGAATTCGTGTTATTATTTGGGGGGGGGGGCAAGAGGGATATGCTAATAGTTTTTTTTTTAGTAAAAGTATTATTTTATATTCGTCGCAGTCACAGAAACTGTGACCTGTTCACGCTCTGCTCTGATACTTCATGTAATCTGTTTTTAACAGTTTAAAATCCAATCAACTAGTGGTAGCCTTATTGTCTGAGCGGGTAGTAGGCTATATTTTATGAAAAATATTTGTACAAGTAAGTCGTCTAATTTAATATTTAATATACTAAAAATCAGTTATTGTATAGTTAAGTGATAATGTAAACATACTCTTTTATTTTCACCGGCAGGGACGATAAAAAGTAATTTAGGTCACTGCTTATAGCAATTCGGAATATATGACGTGCATTCTAATATGCTTTTATTCCGCACTTACAAATCAAACAGTCATTTTAATTTCATCAATTAGTGAATATTAGATAACCAATTCAAGGAATAAAAACGTAAGTTTAAATATGCATGAAGTGGTAAACTTTAATGGCGGAGACATCCGTAGTCGTATTGAATAATTGTTCTTTGTCTGAGTTGATATTAAGTGATATTTATATGCGTTCAGTAATTATTAGTTAATAATTTAATGACGCGGAAATTGAAAATAACAAAAACTTCTGAAAAGCGTGAAACGACCCCTACGTGTGAGATCTGAACTGAGTAAAGTTATAGTTAATTAAGATATGTTTAGATGAAACGTAATTGTCGGTTTAAGTTTTGATTTATATTAAATAATAAAAATAGGTATACCGTTTTTTTTATGAAAAAGTTACTTACGAAGCGCGTATGAGTTAGGCTAATACACTATTTTGAATATCAATTGAGGTTTTCTGTAATCTATTCTAGCATTTTAAAGAATTATTTTAAATATTATCAATTTCCAGAATGCACTGCTAAAATAAGACTATTCCGATATCTGCGAATATATTCAAGACGTTAGTAAAAATATAAGCTTAATTGAGGGAGCGTTTGTTGTTTATTGTAGAGATCTAGTGCAGTATCTAGGGAAAAGTATAAGTTAAAAAGAAAAAATGAACAGTGACTTAATGATAATCATAGTGATTAAGGAAAATACACGGGGAATGTTGGTTTAGTGGAAGGACATAATGATAGGATAGTGAAACCATTTGCTACCTTTTTTCCGGAAGTACGTATTTGAAAGAAGCAGTTTATTTGGATTAAATGTAATAATTTGTAAACGCAGAAGAAAAGAACGCATAGTTTCCTGAAACACGCTTTAGGAATTGTTGTTGGTGTTGTGTTAAAAAGATGTTCTGTTTTTACCTATTATGTTTGAAGTTAGCCGATGAAAATCGTCTTTACTTTATTGATATAGATATATTGATTAATCAAAAGTCAAGAAAATAAAGTGTAACTAAAAAATACAATTTAAACAAATAAGCAACAAAAAATAAATAAGTAATTGTAAAATGTTTTTGTAACAAAATTTAGAATATTGAAGAAAGTTATTAATTACAAAAAATACTAAAAAGGTTCGTATAAATGTAAGTAAAGATGGAATGATGTAAAATATGGGAATTGTGTAAATAAGGACGAAATGCAATTGAAGTTTGAAACAATTAAATGTTATAATGTGAATATGCTTTTAATTATATGACAATAAAATAGTAACTTAATCATCATGTGTTAACTAATTTATGATAAAATCTAAAGTTAAAATTAAAGTTGCATGGTGCAAAGTGTTTATACAACAAGTATAGCTAGCAGATTAAATTAAGGCATTGCTAATATCTATAAAGGAAGGGTCTGTGGACGAGTGGTTATAGCACTTGACTTTGGGCTGGATGACGCGGGTTCGATCCCACTCATGCGAATTTTCGGGTCTGAAAACTCCCTCTGTCGATGGGTACCTGACTAAAACTCAGGGAAGGTTCGAGGCAGCGGAAGGAGAGGGATGGGGTCCGCCCTCCATATGCTGTGCCCTAGACACGGTGATTCTTAACAAATCACCGCCGCTACGGCCATGGGCAGTGTGCGACACTCGTGCGCGTCCAGGCTATGCGACCTTTACCTTTACCTAATATATATAAAGTTACGTCTCGGAAATTTTGCGATAAAGATTGATGACTTTTATTATGTCGATTACTCGGACTACTACCTTCATCTTCGATGTCACAAACGTTTGTAAACTCAGACCTTGTCCAGGTGCATCTTGTCCAACTCGGACATATTTACGTAAAATTCGGGGATCTGTACGGAATCTCGAACGGAACCCTTTATTTAATCCACGGGTGTAGCTTGCTCTTGTCCAGTCAGCCAGGCCCCTGTAGAAATTATAAGTAATTCATGAGTCTATTTTTAGTATCGCTTGCACTGAGGATTGAACCGTCAACCGCCAGAGAGGTGTCACTTAGAACTGGTTAGTACTTGGAACTCATATCCGTTACCCCACAGTTCTTACAGAGCTGTGGCGTAAAGTGCAGCTAAAAAAAGTCGGAAAGTACCTCAGCTTAAATGTTGTGTGAATTACATCCAAGGTGAGTAGAGTAGCCGGAATAATACAAATAATTCATAATAACTACGAGTTGAAAAGTGATCTGGGTAGGAAACATATATAAACAGTTATATATTTTGCAGCTTTGTTTGAAGAGAGTGTTGATGAAGTGCGTTATTACAGTAAATTAACTAGTTACATGATTGGAAAAGAATATACAATATTATTACTTGAAGTTATTAGATATAATAGAAAATATATATGCATATATATATATATATATATATATATATATATATATATATATATATATATATATATATGCATACATACAGATATGATATGCATGTATATATATATATATATATATATATATATATATGCATACATACACATATGATATGCATGTATATATATATATATATATGCGTACATACACATATAATATGCATGTATATATATATATATATATATATATATATATATATATATATATATATATATATATATACGTGCATACATGTATGTGCCCAATGTCATATAAACCGTTGCGTCGCATGACCCTAAAAACAAATAAAATATTGGAAAAGTGTTCACATATTTCTATCTAGTCCCTCTAACCCCTTGAAGACAATTATGGTGTTCTGGTGGTTGTCTATTCGTCCAATGAGCTAATATGTGTCTTCTACGTTCATAACACAACTTAAACATAACTGATTTAGTGTTCAGGCATGTAGTTGACTGTGATGAAATGGCTTGTAGAATATTTATTTTTTCTGATATGCACAAATTGCATTTCATCGAGATGGTGGAATATGTATTCCGGTGCTTTAGTATTTTCCATTTGATAGTCTATAGAATAGTATTTTGCATAGTATTCGAAACTCGGGTAGCTACTGTGGTGAAGCATTTGTCGATATGGCTGAAAAATCCGTCGTGTGCGTACAAAATGCTGCTTGAAACTAACCTGTGTCATTTATTTCGTACATTGGACGTTATTGCGGCTTAGTAGACAACCTATCTCCATGAAGACACTGCTTTTCTTATGCAGGGGCAAGTAATTATTGGCATTGGTTTATGTCTTGATATTAATGTGCTAATCTAGTAGAATAATCACTTTTTTTTCCAATATTGAGTTTACTTTTAAGGTGTATGATGGGTTCAACCAAATTATATTTCTATTGTTGTTGATTTAGTGGCTAGTGTTTGCGTTACTACTGGGGATGTATTTAATCTGTTTCTGAAGGCTTCATTAATAAACGGTTTAACATTTTGCGCCTAAAACTATAAACTGGATATTTTAATATAACAACCTGGTCGAATCGCCTAACGGTGACGCGTGTCTGCAATATATAAGATATTAATCACCACATAAAATGAAAATAAGGAAAAGGGTATTTGTTCCGTGATGTTACTTGATACAAAGAACAAGCGATAACACACCAAGATAAACAAAACCAACAGAACAGATTATACACAATTTACTTACTGTAAAAATTTACTAAAAAGCATATCCTTTTAGGTATTAATGTGGGAAAGGTGAATAAGTTATTCTATATAGATATGCATATAATCAAAGGTCCAATCAGGTTTTTCTTATATTTTTGTGCTGCAGGTCTGAACTAAGAATCACAATATGTCATCGACGATATCACGGACTGTGTATTCAATCTGAAAATAAATATGGTTTCTGTTCAGGTTAATTCCGACTCAATTTAAAGTGAATATTCATTGGAAACGTAAACCGAATATGAAAGGGCTGAACGTTTTTTAGTTCGACTCTGTTCTTGGCCTTTTGGCTAAGATCAAAGTATAGTATCTGTTCCGATGGATACTGCACCCCATAGACTGGTATTGTCTTGGCCTTCGTGTCTTGATTTACGCCGGTCTATGGAGCTGTCCTGTGCAGTTCTAGGAGGTCCACCCTCCAAGGCTTCGCCTCCCCTCTTTGGGGAGGAGTAAGTTTATTGCTTACTGCCTGAGGCGCCCCTACCGGGCAATGCCGACGGGGCTGCCCAGGCAATTTTTAAACCCCACTTTCCCGACCCGATCTTGGGTCATATCTTACTTGTGGGAGTAAGATAAAAACTGGCCTTGTGCCTAACTCCTGGAGAGGAGTAAATCAATACTCGTAGGTAGGTTTAAAACTTGTTTGGCTTCAAAATTAAAGATATCTGCCGTCGAAGTGATCGTTATGGCGCGCATGTAGAGAGGAATCGTAAATCCTAGAAAAGTTACATTTCTTTTGTTGAAATCAAAAAATCTGTGGAACTTAGACGCAGGATTAAAGTTATATTGGTGTTTAGTTTTTAAATAAAGACTTCATAATTTAAAGTAGAAAATGTATTGACTAGGCGTGTAGATTCTATGTTAGACATTTCTCCGAGAAAAAGTAATTTCGTTACACCTAAGTCGAATGGAGATGTTGAAATTTTCGAATCCAGCCGCAAACGAAAGTTCTCCATACTAGGCGGCATGTGGGCAGTTTTCTGCACATGCACAGAAAACGGGATGACAGAAAGCAGCATTTGCG
Organism: Sepiola atlantica; assembly: GCA_963556195.1. Lineage (NCBI taxonomy): Eukaryota > Metazoa > Mollusca > Cephalopoda > Sepiida > Sepiolidae > Sepiola > Sepiola atlantica. The sequence continues at coordinate 30,899,405 of OY744538.1, read as the reverse complement.
ATTTTGCAGGACATAATGTTAGGTTTGGTATAATGAGACTAGCATAATAAAAAACACCCACAAAGTATAGTTTATTTGCATACGTATTTAATTGTATTTTTTTAACATATTTAACCCCTAACAGGGCAGGCCGCCACTGTAGACGTAAGGGGTTAATGAAAATTAGGGTGTACGTTTTGGGTCTCATCTCAAGTTGGGAGCTGTGTAGCGAGATGTTAGTTTAAATTAGTTTTAAATGTATGCATGTCGGTACAGTCGGGAAACAGGGAGCAGGGAGGGAGTTCCAGAGGTGGCCGCTATTGGAGTAGAAGGCTCTTCGGCATCTGGGTACCTCCACAGTGAATAAATGGGATTTTGCTGATTGTCGAGTTTGTCTATTGTATTTACGTCGTAAGAGCACCAGAGCAGTAAGCTCATCGGATCACGATTTATTGAAGTACTTGTAAAACAAGCACAAGGATGCAACATTGCGGCGATGGGACAGGATCTGGAGCTTGGTGGATAGTGAGGGACCTATTAAGTTGGCGACTCTATTTGGACCTTGTCTAAAAGGGAGAGACTAGTGGGTGATGCACCGGACACGATGTGGCAACAATACTCCATGCATTGGCGGAGAGTGGCTTAGTAGAGATATACGTAATGTCAAGTGTGAAGAGTTTACTAGCACATTAGAGGAAGCCCACCTTTTTTGCTGCACCATTGGCAATGTATTTGTTCCAATTCATGTTACCTGTGAATGTTAGGCCGAGGAGTGTGAATGTTGAACTCTCAGGTAGGATTTTATTTGCCATGGCAATCGGTGGTTAAATAGGTAGTTTGCAGTCGTTGAAGGAAACGAGCTTTGTCTTTGCGGCATTAAAAGTTTCCAACCATTAATGACCCCAATCCACTACAGCCTGGAGGTCATTTTCTAATAATTGCTTCGGATATAATCGCGTCCGTTTTGCTCATATGACGAGAGTAAAGTGTGGTGTCATCAGCAAATAGACGTATCAGACTCAATGTTATCAGGGAGCTCGTTTATGAACATCAGGAACGATAATGGTCCAAGGATAAATCGCTGGAGTACACCATCATTTATGTCATGTTGCATAGATGAACGGCTGCCGAGAACAACCTGGATCTTTCTTTTGATTAGGAAGGATCTAATTATATTAAATGTTTGCCCAGTAATACCATATGAGCGTATTTTTAGGAGAACCCTTTTTATAACTTGCCAAAGAACTTGGATATATCAAGCGCTACTACTTTAGCTTCACCTGCCTTGTCGAGTGTATGATATATGCGTTCATAGATGATCGTTAGGATGTCCGCAGTAGATCGTGTGTGTTTAAATCTATACTGGCGGTCAGAAAGAAGTTGACATTAACTAAGTGCCGGCCTATAGCTAGATTGATTAATGATTTAAAGAGTTTAGCAAAGATCGGGGGTAAGGTTATTGGGCGGTAATTCTGAGGATCACTTCTATCCAAAAATTCTTGCAGACTGGTACCACTCATGAGAATTTTCGGTTATCGGGGAAGCAAGATTCAGCTATGCATTTGTTGTAGATTAAACTCTAAGAGGACGGGAGCCTAGTTCAGCATAGTGATTTTCTATAATATACATGTTTCATTATTATCGTTATATTGCTTATATATATGCAATAGTATTGTCGATAGTAATAGTATTATTAATAATAATAGTAATTAAAAGATTTAATGAAAAATTATAATTTCATTTCATTAATTTTCAAGAGGGTTAATTAATATTAAAACTTCAAATTTAAACTTACAGCGTTTGTAATAACTCGGATGTCGCTGGGTTGCCGAGAAGAGATACTACCGTTGATCTCAGTCAAAAGGCAAATGTACAATAAAAAACAATATTTTAAATGAATGAACAATATCTAATATTGAATTATTTTTAATAAGAATAGTTAGTGTAGTATTGGTACTGTTGTCATAAGGCAATTCTCGCAGAAATTACCTACTCTTTTTTCTTAGGGGGTGAGGAATTCAGATTTTGAATCTTGGCTTTTCGCCAACTTATCTATCCCTGCAATTTCCTCTGATGATAAGATTTTGATCTTTGAAAAGCCTGGCTAAATGAACAAAATTTGTAATTAAATAAATTGCTTTTTGCGGAATACACCTTGCATTGAGCAACTGTATTAAAAAAAATCTGCCTTCGTCTCTTTTCTAATTCCTTTTCATCCTTCTATGTATTTATCTGCTCTATCCAGTATATTGAGCTGTATATTTTTCACAATAGATTCAACCTTTCCTAAAAGTTCGCTTTTAGTTCTCTACTTTACATATATATATATATATATAGAGAGAGAGATAGAGAGAGAGAAAGAGAGAGAGAGACAGAAAGCGAGAGAGAGAGAGGGAAAGAGAGTACATAGTTATTAATGAATAAATAAACAAAGATGTATAACATTATTTATTACAGTTACACGAATAAAGTGCCAACAATAAGCTCACGTACGATCGTTTCAGAGACGATTAGAAATCATAAGTTATCTTTATATATATATATATATATATATATATATATATATATATATATATATATATATATACACCTTCTTCAATGCCTTCTACTCACAAAACAAACAGAAAATTTAGTAAATACGTCAACATTCTTTCTATAATTCAAAAAATCTTTAACAAAGTATATGTAGATATAAATATTTGTTACACAATATATATATATACAAAATATTTTCATTTACAGAATTCCTTTTGTCGTCTACAACTCATCGGAATAGTTTATGTATATATAGTGTTTGAAAGGATTATCTGTGTTTGTAATATGCTAAACCGTGGCTGCACAATCTCTTACGATCATCGGATGGTATAATACGAAAACATGACACCAAATTGACACTCTGTTTTATGTTTTCAGTACTAATATCAATCTATGTCGTATTAAATAAAGCATTATATTTTTAAGTACAGTAAAGCATTGTGTTTGATATCGAATGATTAGATCGCTAATATTATGTATCATGTTAAACATACAAAATACATAGACATGTACGTATAAATATTTATTACAATATATATATATATAAATATATATATATATATATTCATATGTATATATATATATGCATATATATGTATATATATATATATCAGCCAAATATTGGCATTTGATCAGCAAATTAATTATCATCACTGTTGCAAGTCACGCAATATAAATCATGCCAAAAGAAATAAAACTGATTTAAGCCACAAAGCAAAAATCGTCAAATTAAGAAAGCAAAATTGTGAAACGTTCAAAAAGTGTTGTAAGACGAGTTCTCAAACTCTATGAAGGAACTGGAAGGTTAAGTAACACAAAGAAACCAGGTAGACCAAGAAAGACAACGGCAAAAGAGGACAGAGTTATACAACGCCTAGTGTTACAAGACCGTTTCCCTTCAGCTGGTAACATTTTAAAACAAATGGAAGGTGTCACGAATGTTTCACGACAAACTGTGTCCAGAAGGTTGCACGAAATAGTTATTTTTGCAAGATTTCTTCAAAAACAAACCGCTAATAAGTAAAGAACACAAAGCAGCTGGATTGGTGTTCGCCAAAAAAAACATGTTATATGGTCAGAAGAAAATTAGAAAAAGTTCATTTCAGTGACGAATGGAAGGTTAATGTATTTGGTAGTGAAGGAAAACAATTTGTAAGAAGAAGAAAAGGCAAAAGTTTGGATCCTAGCTGTATCAAAAACATTGTTAAATTTAGTGGATGTAGCGTGATCGTTTTCGGCATGATATTATGACAGCATTTGTACGCTTAAATACTAGAGTTAATGGCACTGTATACAATAATGTTTTAGAACAGTATGTTTTGCCAGTGTTGCACAATTCTGGTATCGAAAAGTCTGTGTTTTTATGCAAAATAATGCTCCCTGCCATAAGGCAAAGCTGGTTATGAATTATCTGGCTGATCAAGAAGTAGACGTAATTGACTGGGTGCTCAGAGTTCTGACATGGACCTTATAGAAAACGTATGAAAGACTCTAGGGCAGAATGTTATGGCAAATAATTCGGAAAACACCGAAGACTTGTGGCTGAAATTGAAAGATGAATTGCATAGATAACTGTGGCCCAATGTCAAGATTTAGTGAAATCCTGCAGTCGTAGATGCGCAGAAGTTATAGAAAACAAAGGTGGAAGTACCAAATATCAAATCTCTTTTGCCTTTTTAATGGGATTTACTTAAAAATGATATGTTGTTCCTTAATTTTTGACACTTGAAATCTGTAAAATGAGGGATAACTTTAAAAACAATATTTTAATTCATCTGAAAATCTCGGTAAAAGTCCAACTCCATAATATGTATATTCAGTATAATTTTCACAAAAATTAATATATACTTTTGTTTAGATTCAGAAGATTTAATTTTTGTTCCTTAATTTCGGACGGTACTGTATATATAATGAATATTGTTTATTTTCTGTTATCGGCATTACTTTAAATGGAAAACCAATAAATCAGCTTTATCATTCCACAATGCTTTTTGTGTAGATTCACTCGATATTTACAATGTGTTTATATTTAAATGAAAACACTTAATAATATATATGATAAGTGCATTATATAATACAATTAAAATGTGACGTTAATTACGATGGAATTACCGAGTGTATCCTTATTTTTTTATAATCCTATTAGTGAATTAGAAGCTAAATGAATTTATTTAATACGTCTTTCACTTCATACCAAGTGTTACATAAATCACTGGCAAAAGGATGAACATTGTACTGTTAATAAAACATGCCAAGGTACACATAGAATATGTTAAACACCACGAAAACTTGATTACATGGTTAGTAAACCTAGGCAAAACGCCAGGAAGTCGCAATCCGGCAGAGATGTCACATGCACATGTTAACACGATTCACTTTGAGGTTGCATGCCTGCAGACTACAGATGTGGCGCTTGTTTAATTACCAGACTGTCTTTAACTTGTCTCAAACTAATATACACTTACTATAAAATTGTTAATTATTCGACTTGGGGTTTTATTTTGTCTCGATATAAGCGACGCCTGAGAAATGCATTCGTAGATTTCTTCGCTAGAATGATAGAACGATCACGTTTAAATACCGGTTTTCATCAGATCATCGAACTTTAACAATGGTGGGGTGCTCATTACTCATATGGGAGATTACTTTAAATAACAATGCGTAAAAGTAGAAGTTGTTTTATTTTTATCTAATTTAGAAAGAGAGTAAGCCATAGATTTACTGAGCTCTAATCTATGGTCACCCCTGTAAAAAGTTATAGACTAACACTCGTCTAGCTACAACCACTGCCAATAATTTCCATTTCTCACTCCGTGCCCGTTAAATTAAGCGGAGCTTCCATGAGCAGATGGTCTTTCCTAAAATTACCCGTCTGTAAATCACCATACCGCGGGGCTACTTCCTAGCTGAATATAACATTGTCGTTTTCAAGTCGAATGTAAAACATTCTTGTTGGGTCGTCCTCTTTAATAATCAAATTCTGCAAAAAGTCCACCATCGTTACCAATTATCAAAGTGTTGTCTAACCACCCAACTGATAAACACATAAACCCTTATCCCCGAGTGGTATATGTGCATTGATAGGTTGTGACTTCTTATTTAATATACTCCCACTTATTATGGATTAAATAATTAAGACAGAGCACCTTTCGTTGCTTAGATAAAGTTCAAAATCGACTCCAAAATGTAATGGCGGATGATCCCTTCTGTTTATAAGAGTCACTTTCTCACAGAAGATACGTTGGTAGTCTCTTTCTACTGTAGCGGTATTACCGTGGAAGATGCTTCACTGTGCTCGTATCTCTGGTTTGTTCTTGTCAGACATTCAGAGCCAGAACTCTTCTTGCTATCAAAATAAATGAAAAATCAGTCTTCCCCGTGTGTCGAGTGTCAGACGGAATTCTCACAAATAGAACGTCTTCGCATTGCCATTTAGTCTGTATAACACATAACCACGTCACTGCATCTCTGAAAATTACAACATGGTCGTCTTAACATGCAATGCAATCATATGCATGTCAGGAATTTTCCACCCAATGATTCTAACTCAGTAAATTCTGCCAATCATTCTTAATTCCCTAATAATTTTCTAATCTCTCAACTGAAAATCATTCCATTTCATGAACCGTTAAGTGTTGACTAGTCTTCAAAGCCTTGGTTAGGTAAGTAGGATATTATTATGCTACCAATTATTCCCCAGTTTTCTAACAATTTTTTTCTGTTCGAGTAAAGAGAAATGCGTTTATTTATTGCCCAACACTTGCTTCACTACACACTCTTCATCGCGTTGACACCATCTGGATCCGGTTTAACTCAATACAGGTGAATGTCGTTATGTGTAACAGTACGAACGAAGGTGGGTGTTACCGGCTTTCTTCTAAAGGAGGAAGTTTCTAATGAATAACAAATTCAATAGAGGTGCCTAGTCGCATGCATATCTTGGTCAAGGAGATGAAGACGTTAGATGTTTGCATTTGATGCAGGGGAAGCGACATCCTTCAAAATAGAGCGCCTATTATTTCTAAATAGACACCTCTCTGGTACTGACCAGGCTTAACGTTGCTTAACTGTTGCGATCAAACGAGAATCAGTATGTCAACGTGATTATGCCGAATACCAGTACAAGAAATTTTCATAAATATAACACCTTAAATGTGTCATTGAATCTTTACGATTCGACAAGTTTATTAGTCAGCTTGTCACGAATTAGTTTTGCCTGTCACACTTAAGCTTCAAAATAGCATTTTCTTGCTTTAACACACATCTTCAATACATACGTCGAAAAATATATGTTCTAGCTCATTAAAGAACATGAAAGCAGACCTCTTCAAAATGACCATTACGAAAAATTGGGTTTTTACTAACAGCCTCTACGCATGCGCACTGTGAATCTTATCCTTCTTAATCGTATTCCCTATTCAGTAATTATTTGTTTGCAAATGGCGACCAAGCAGCTGATGTTTTGTGATAGCGTGACAACATCGATAATAAATAATTATAAAGATATTCCCCAAGTAAAAATAATAACTATGACGTTCACTCTCCTTTGAAGCGTGTCTGACGACTGGTGCTCTAAATCAAATTAGTGTAATATCTATAGTCGCCTTGGCTAATTATTTTTGCCGGCGTCTGGGACATATCCGAGGGAGACTCTTAACTAAATAAGACGCCGTAACGCATTATAAAATTGTGTTTACGTCAACGTAAATAACTCTTTTTCGTCAATTTAGAGTTGATGGATGATAGATGTAATATTTTACAATGTTTTACCCTGTCGAGAATTTGGGATAATATCCAAGATGTCCGGGCAGCCATACTTCACGCATTATATTATTTATGGAAGCTCTATATGTACTATTAGCCACATATATAAACTCAAACTACTTATCAAATAGTTATAATTAACACACTATCTGCTAAATAGAAAAATAATAGTTGTATTATTTGGATTATTTGGACTACTATTTGTATTTTGAATGTTATTCTTATTATGTTTCGACCTATGTAAGCTCTGACCTTCTTCACATGCGTCTTGTCCAACTCATGAATTAGTGTGTCGAACTCCTCCATCTATAAGGGGTGCTGAGAGGAACACTTTATTACATCTACTGTTGTAGATTTTTCTTGTTCCCTCAGCCATGACCGGGTCGAATTCTTCAAAAAATTTTAATTATATTCTTTCTAACGCCTATACTGAAGATTACACCTTAAAGCTTAAGAAGAGCTTCTCTTAGAACTGATTGTTACTTAGTCTCATGGTGAGAACAACAGATCAAATTATCAAAATAATGCAAATTATTAAACCAGATAACGAAAATTTAGAAGCAGAACAATGCTTCAACAATAAGTACGTTCAACCAGAATATAAATGTCACCACGTAATTTCCTTAAGACGGAGAGTTCTTGCATTTTACTTTGGTGCATGTTACGTTGCCGCGACATAAGTATAGCGTTACAATTAACTATTTACAGACCGCACGCTGTTATGTCCTGTCCGGTGCTAGTGCGGCAGGCGCCCTGAGCGGGTTGATCCAGATTCTTCCTTCGGTGAAAAGTTTCCATGGAATATTAAATTCGCATAATACGTATAATATAGATAATATATGTTTTTATGCTATTGTAAGGATCCTCAAGATGAAACACTACTAATCGTTTAGCAGTTTAGAAAACGAGAATGAAATATATTTTTTCGGCTGAACTCTTTAAGATCAAAGGATGATAACATATGTTATTTTAGAGGAATAAAGCTGTTAATTATATAATTTACTAATAGATAATGGACACTTACTTGAGTGCTGGAAGTGATGATATTGTTGAATTAACTACCCTCTTAGGGAAGGTATAAATGTATCACAAGTCACTAGCAAATGAAACACATTGGTTTTTATCAATGAAATCACAAATCATAAAACACAATTAAATTCTATCTCGTATCGTCCACTCGTCTCGTTAACAAGGCAGATACAATTAATGTTTCACAAAAGCACGAATAAACAAAGAAATCATCGCATTGAAGAAAGGGCCCTTTATTAGGATGTTAGGGTTGTTTTCTCTTCTGTCTGTGGATGAAAAGGTCATTCAGAGATTCGGATGTTTATGATCCCCTTATATTATAATCTACCTTAAGACATTCTATACTTGTGCAGTTCACCCGGGACTTCAAACCGACTGGCTACTCCTCTTTAACCCCGTCTGTTAGTCATTTAGCGTCACCATCCGCTACTGGTACACAGAAGGTTAAGCTGGCATCCGAGTGCACGCTAAGCTGACCCCGACTGAACCCTAATTCATTTTATCCTCAAATAACAAAATTATACTCACCCGATATTTAACGATTTGTCGCCAGCAAGGTTGAAGCTGTAATCTGGACTGAGATGAATCCAGTTCAGAAAAGATGTACACTTATCTATGTTTATTTTATTTTATTTCTACGTCTATGAAATTATTTTACCAATTCTTGTGGGTTTGTCTGTGTTCGTTGCTTCTACATTACCTAAATATTATTATTTGTATTAATTTACTGATAATGTTTGTATCAGCCATCATGCAGGTCCTGTAGGAAAAAGGGTGAGGGTTGCACTGTGCATTGTCCATCTGGGATTGAACCCAGAGTGTTCTAGTCACCAAATAGAAACGTGTGCTTTTTGTCACGCGACGAGACTTCACATATGCAAATGAGCCTTGTTTTGCATGGGCTAATTCTCGTCGTGATAAAAAGCTAAGACACTTTGTTCTGTGGAGAGCGAGAAAGGTTGACGTTGTGACTACGTCGAGTGCAAAGAGAAAAAGAAAGAAGAAAAATAAAAGAAAAAAGGAATAAAATTATAGACGAAAAGTTTGATTGTAAATGTCGTGTCGTTCTCGTGCGTGTTGGGACTGTTGGTAGTGAAAAGACCAAAAAAGACAATTCGGCGGTTTTATTAACTCTCTGTTACACTGTTTCTAAAACATATGAAGGTCAGTTATTTATTAATTGTATTAAGTAATTCCTCCATGAAAAACTTTGCAAAAGATGAGCAGCACAAACTTATTTCAGCATTTCAAGAAAAAATAAATATCGATTATGTTGGTTATTCAAACTACATTTCTCATCTATTATGTTCTTTTCACAACGTTTCAGCCGATGTATACTATTATTTTCTGACTCTATATAAACCGAAAAACTGTGAGAAAGAAACTGGTAAGTATAGAAGATTGTGTCGAGAACACCAAAAAAGAACTAGTAGAATACATAACCCGAAACACAGAAAGGCTGATCATCGCTGCAAGATGCACCGCCAACAAGAACAATACATGAAACAGCGAAATTGTTAGAAAAATACGAGAAAAGAAAAGTTGGAAAAGAATCAGCTACATGGACGATTTATAAGACTAGATAAATGACGTCCGAAAATAGATGGACCTTGCTAGTGTTAGATAATGGCCCTGTGAGAGATGGACGCATCTATTAAGACGGGTTTTGACTTACGCGATTGTAGCGGAGTCATTCCGTGCGAAGCTACCGATGTGTTTTCCCACGTCACAATGACAGGGGACACAACCTTAAGGTTAAGGGTTGAATCACACCTGCGTGTTGGTGGCGAGAGTTCCGCGTGGGAAAGTTAAAGTGAAATGTTAATCAGTTCTCACTTGGAAGCGACGAGAACAAGTCATAATCATGTAATTGTTCCAAGAAGGGATTAAGGGTCCCAAAATATAAGAGCCTTAGTGCATCATAGTAGAATATTTCATATTCCTCTCTCTACAAGTAATTACAAAATAACTAGTGTATTTAGTTAGCGTAAACTCTCTCTCGATCCCAACGAACTCGTTCAGGTCGGTTAATTAAATAATAAAGTAATAAACGGCTCGAATTAAAACAGCTAAAGACTTTGTTGTACTTGAAAACAAAGGTTTGATTTCAGAGCGAAGATAACAGTCCGAGAAGAATGATCATGGCGGCGCCGACTCAGACGACGGCCCTAGCAGTCGTGACAGCAAATGGTTGCAGGCGAAAAAACGGTCGTACGAATAGTATCACACAACAGCGATAAGCATGCGAAACAAATAGTGGCCAGAGAGACGTACAGGCAGTACGAGTAGTTGTATAGCGACAACAGCGATCGGAGAACGCGGAACCTAGCTACGGCACATCAAGCCCGTTTCGAGTCAACGACGAGAGTTCTTCTACTTCTACGATTCCCCAATTCTACGAAGGGGTCGAGAACGTGTAAATGTAACACTAGTAAGACTAGTAAGAGGAAAAGAAGAAAAGAATCGCTACTGCCATCAGTACATAACAATGCAATCAGAATAAAATACATAAAAGGTAAATAAAACAAAGTCTAGGAAACAAGAAATGTAGACTCTAAAGACAAAGAGACGAAATTGTACATAACATAATTAACTAATACAGCAAAGATAGGACTGCATGGGAAACAGAATCTGCTAGGGACTGTGCAAAGGGCTTAAATTGTACATTGAGTCAAATGCTTTATACAAACACCGTAGACAATACTAGAAAAACCTAAAAGCACAGCATTCCCTGGGACATTGAATTACAAACCGACAAATAGACAAAGCAAGAAAGTCGGGCGTGAAAATAGTCAACTACAAGGAAATAACCTGCTAAATTGTAAATTTCGCTGTCCCAGTAGCTCACAGTGTAGAACAGCAAGACAGCCTAAAAGAAACGTTACAAACATATGGAACTTCTCAAAGTACTGGAAAAATACGGAACATTAAGCACTATGAACAATCTAAAATTTTTTAAAAAGACTGATAAAAATGTAAATGAAATGGAAGTTTTAAAGTATACTCTGGTACTACCGCTTGTTGGGGGAAAGAGGTCTCCTGGCTTTTCTGTTGATTTCTCCTTTGGTCGTTACTCTGTCCTGGCAGTAATGTGGTATTATTCTGGAAACGGGGGAGTGTAAATCTGTGTGTCCACGTCGTTAGAACATATTTTAAAAGGAGTCTTATCATACTGGTCACAGCGTGGACACACCAAACTACACACCCCTATCCCCAGGATAGTATCACACTGGAGCCGTGAAAAGAGACGGCCAAAGGAGAAATCCATGGAACAGCAATGAGCATTCCTCCACCAAGCGAGAGTGGCACAATACAACGAGGGGAAATAATTAAAACAACTCAATCTTCAGGTATATTTTTTAATGTAAAAATAAACCCACAAAACCAACGACATACGTTTAAGGTAAGTTGCAATAGTAATGGAGAAAATAGGAGAAAAACATAGAGAACTAGAATTTTGAATAAACTGACACTACTGCCACACAAACACACACACACATATGTGGTCACACTAGTTTCGCTTAGTACCACACACAGCTGTTCTAAATTGTTAACGAAACTAGAAAGACCCAAGCGGGAGAGCATTAACCTGGCACCCACTGGAAGCTTGTGACTAGGCTTGGGAAGTTGGAGAAGCTTATTGCTACTCAAATTCGAGAGAAGAGCAACGTTCAGTTTCAGTGATTTATCAATGATAAACAGCTGTTACGATAAGGCAAAATGACTTGAAGCGAAGAGTGCTGGTAATCTGGCAAAATTCGTTATTCATACTACAAAGAAATTATTAGTTATTGTATGTGAGTAATGACTGATAATTACTTGTATGAACATACTTATTATATTATTATTATTATTATTATTATTATTATTATTTTATTATTATCATATTAATACTATTAATAATATTAATAAGTGTAATAATAATAATAACATTAAAATTAAAATTAAAATTAAAATTAAAATTAAAATAAAAATAAAAATAGAAATAGAAATAGAAATAGAAATAGAAATAGAAATAGAAATAGAAATAAAAATTGAAATTAAAATTAAAATTAAAATTAAAATTAAAATTTTAAAAAATAAAATGAAAATAAAAATAGTGATAGACGGAATGATGATACTCATGTAATAATTAATGGTGGGTACAACGATAATCATGATAGTTGTTATGCCTTATCGAAGTGTGTTTCACAACACAACATTTGTAAAATGTAAAGTAAAAAAGTAAAAAAAATAATTTTATCTCGTCTTGAAGTTTTGCTTTTTATTTACAGATTCTGAATGAAAACAAATCAGTACATATATAAATATAATAAACATTCATGTTAATGCTTAGGAATAAATTTAAGACATGAAAACAAATATTGATGAATACGACAAACTGATCGAAAACAAGTGAGGCCATTTTCGATTTCAACAAGGTGAATTGTAGTAGCGAACAAGTTTTATTTTTTATATACAAAGGTTTTAAATGATTCCCATTTATTATGTATTTAGTATAGTTGTTTTGCGCTAAATAAGTTTCATGATGGTGTGTTTATTAAGTAGACATTGCAGTTTTTCTTCTGAATGTATCAGATATAGTAAATAAATGAAGGTGACTGAATGCTGAAATGTTTTGTTTTACTAATATACTTTGACTATTTTATACTAAAGAGCAACGACATACCAAAGCTAAAATCAATTTGAGCATAAGGGTTAATAAGACCGCGAGTTGGAAGAGATGTGTTAAATTTGCAGGATTTCGTTACTAATGAGTAAGGCTCTATACTTATTTGTTTTCATTGGACGTGAAGACGATCATGTTTTAGCCAGCGGGTAAGCATTTCTATGGCATTGTGTTTCAGAGATTGCAAATTCTTGGATAGAAACTATGTTAATGTAATTTACGTTTGGTTTCAGGCACACAGAGTGAGAAAGGTATATTATTTGCAGTGCTAGTTGCTGGAAAAAAAAACTGTCGTTAATATTTTGTATGGAAGAACCAGAGATTACATCTCACTCGGTCAATTACCATGGAAAATAAATATAGAGTAGAGAAAGACTAGCAACATCTCTTCTCTGATACAAATAGATCTACGGAAGAGTAGATATCATTCCTCACTATATTTTAATGGAAAACATGTCTAGTGTCCATGAATTTATAATTACTTGATGTATGTGCTCTTTAAGTGGTTCGGACGTATTTCGTGTGTATTTAGCACTAGATAAACAAAACATACGTCTTAAAATTTACATATTTGCATCACGTAAGTCGTTAGAATGTAACAGGTGTTTTTATTCTGTTTTTATTCTTACAATCAGTATGTACAAAGTTGATAGATCCATATTGGGTAGGTAAAAAGAAAATATACTCTTTTTAGATTAAGTTAACTTTTTATAGTCTTGTTTGAAACACACAAGACACATGTGTGTCTCTCAACTTGTAAACGAAAATCAACCCACGCATATACGGTAGTAATAGCAGAAGCAGTGCGTCGAATATCGGTAATGGTGGCACACTGAGAATCAGTTAGAGAGAACAGTGTCGAGAATGTTGCACTTCTTGCTTATTCGAGTTTCCATGATATAATATATTCTAATGATTCGTTTATCTTGCGTGTTGTTATATGACATCAACTCAGTTTGCTGAACAAGGATTAATAAATATATAGTTCGTGGTATTTACCCTCTTTTCACTGTAGGGAGATATGATCTAAGGTAAGGTAGTAAAGATAGAGGTCAGCGCACCAGTATCTCACACAAATACCACAATACCTATCATTTATCCAATATTACACACATATTTTGAACATCACATTTATATACATAACATAACTTTAAAACTTATTAATTTATATTCCCTGCGAGACTGGTTTGCTCCTACGCTGTCACTGTCTTCTGGCATCCATTTTGGCAGTTTCTCTCTCGAAATATTAAATAAATGATTTTTTTATAAACAGCTAACACCATACTTGCTGTTATGTAAGATTTTAAGAAAAAATAAATAGTAAGTCACATTTCGTATTCGATTAATTATTTTTGTTCATTCCAGCTTGCATCTTAACCGGAATTTGCATTGCCAACAGCCTTTTAAAAACATTATATATATATATATATATATATATATATATATATATATATATATATATATATATATATATATATATGTATAGTAGGTTTTGAAAATATATTATTGAAAATTATATATATGCATATATATATATATATATATATATATATATATATATATATATATATATATATATATATGGGAAAATGAAAAAGGAAAACCAAAAAATGGATGTTTTTTATGTGTACATCAACGTTTCGTCTTTATTTATAAGACTTCATCGGGATTATAATATAGAGAAAAATGTCATGCAAGTACAAACACATGTAGGGTTGACATATTGGGGGGAAAAAATAATGGCCACTACTGGGTGGACGTCCGTACTTGGTGAGGAATAAAAATGAATGTTGAAGAAAATGAGTGGGGAAGAAGTGGAAAGATGGGGGTTAAACTGTTTAATAATGTCGTTTACGTTATGTGACGTCATTTTCTGACCTAATTCGGCGCCGGTGTAATTCTTTCAAAAATTATGCATTCTTTTGTTTAAGGTTTTTTGATTTGTTACGTGTCCATGAGATAATTCTCCAAGGCATTATCTCCTTCTAGTCGCATTTTCTCGGCTAGTTTATCTAATTATAATGTGTACATGTTTATCATTGCACGGTCTTTTACGGAGAATATGGACGAAGTGATATTTCTGCTTTTGCAATTCAATTACAAATTATTCTTGACGCCAGGGTTTCTAATCTTTGTCCCACCTTTATATTGTTACTATGTGCCTAGATAAAGAAGAGATAGTTTTCAATTGATTATTAACTGTTTCCTCAATGGGAACGTTTTTTTGAATTCTCTTCAATTTCCTTTTTATGAGCTTCATTATGTCATGTACGCAGCATGCCTAAAACCCAGAATCATGTTTTTTTCTTGTTGCTTATACCCAACGTTTTAACCTGCGCTATCTTGGCTACCAGGACTAATTGTACTTTTTTACGAGTTTCTCTTTCTTAGACTAATTACACAACAAGTGTACATTCTTTTTCTATTATACCATTAACTAATCGCTAGAGTTCTATTGAACTAGAGCCATACGTTTTTTTCCCATTATGCTCCTGCTAAACGAATAGACTTACAGACTGCGAATTCTTTATAAGATCACTGAGTACAAGATATATTATCGAATAACGGTGTTTTAACAATTTCTGAAATCTTAATAACTGAAAAGGTAACATGTATCTCGAGTTCGTACATCAATTATTCATGGAAATTTGGTATCTGTCTGTTCGAAGCCCGAAATAAACTATTACTTCTACTAATGCTGAATGCATGGTATCTGTCTGTGTGAATCCACATTACGATCGTATACATTACGATATTTTTATACTAAATACAGGAGGGGCGGTTCTTTTTTTATAATAGCAACTTCCCATGAATAACCTCCTTCTCTTTTTAGGAGGTGTAGTGTAGTATATGTCCCATATTTTTGTTAATTCTGGTAATTATTGTTATATTATATATTATATTATATATTATAATTAGTATTTTTAAATGTTTATTATTCCACGTTCTTTTTCGGAGAAGATGTGTGTCAGGTTGTATGATCATAACCAGAATGTGTCATGAATATCGACAGGTGCAGTCTATGCGATTTTTTTACAACAACTTATAACGTAAAGACAGATAGTATTGCTAAAATTAAAAAGTCATTGTTTAAAGCGAAGAAAGAAAAAAACGCTGACACGACATTCTTTCGGTGGACGCACCTGAGACTTTTTAGTAATGTGACTTTCGTCCGCTGGGAACAAAACGCAACGAATAAGAAGAAGCTTCGTTTCTTTGGTTTCAACAAAAAAAAGTTGTGTGAAATAATTGGTCGAAATATTTGTGTTGGATTAATTAACTATTTTTTCCGATAGTTTTTACGCTCAATCTTGTTTTAAATTATGATGAAATATTGGGATTCACGTAACAACAACAACAATAATAATAACGATAATAATGACAAAAATAACAACAACAATAACAGCAACAATAATAATAATGATAATAATAATACTAATAATAATAATTTATTAATTGATAATTGATATTTTATATTTGTGTGTCTGAAGCTCAAACTACTATTGTATACTAGTTTTAAATAGCATAGGGATGTAGTATAGTATATGTTCCGTTGTCATAAGACCATCCTCCTAAATAGTATCTCCTTTTGGGGGCAGAGATCCTTACATTCATTATCTCCTTCTTTTGTTTATTTTGTAGTATCTGTTCTATTGTCATTAGATAATTCTGTCAGGTCTTATTTGTTCCTATGGAGAGTAGTATGTTTTTTTCAACTGTCAAGAATACATCACCCCAGGAAGTACGTAATCTTTTAGGGTTAGTCTAGTCTCAATTGTCATAAACACATGCTTTCAAGCATGTTTTCTTTCTTGCTGGGGGGATAGAGTATATGGTCGTTCGTCGTAATACTACTCTCCCAGGCATTATACTATGTTAAAGAACGTCCCAGTAGACACTCTAATCTTATATGTCCACCGCTCCAGCCACTGTTCCATCGTCGCAATCGTGCATCTATGTACTTGTTTCAAAAGTACTTTAATTAAATGTGGTCCGATGAAATTTCTGCTGTGATGCCCCCTCGACGTAAATACACCCGACTAACCCGACAATCAGCTAAATCAAATCCCTTCACTGTGGAGCCCCCTAGATGCCGTAGAACTTTCAACTCTAATAGATTCTTCCCTCGAACTACTAGCCTTTGTAATTTACCCCCTGTTCCTTGTTACTCTGACTGTACTAACATACATCAGTGTAAATACAATGTGAATTAACATTTCGCTTTACAACTCTTTAACTTGGGTGCGTCCTAAAAGTATATCCCCTAATTCACAGTAGCTTTGACGTCTTAGTATCAATGTGTCTTCTTTGTGGTGACTACAAGTAAAAAAAAAGATCATATAAACTAGTAAATATCTGTGACCTGATTAAGCATTTATTTGCTAATAATAATAATAATAATAATAATAATAATAATAATAATAATAATAATAATAATAATAATAATAATAATAATAATGATATGCATGTATTCCACAATGGATACATGCATACTGATTTTTTTAATTCGCGACCATACATGAAAAGATGTCTACAAAACAGGCGGACGAGAGCGGATGACAAAGGGAAGGGCAACGCCGATAGAAAAATATGCCAAAAAAGTAAAAGATCCCTAGCAACTACAGACCAATAACCTGTTTACCAACAATGTAGAAAATTCTGACGGCACAACTAAGAAAACAAATCTACCAATCCCTAAACAATCGTGGACTACCCGCCGAAGAAGAAAAAGTATTGCGGAAAGGGAAAAGAAAGATATAAGAGCTGCTATACATCGATACAATGATATTGAAGGAGGTAAAAATCAGAAAAAAGAACATATCCAAGGAATAGATCGACTACAAAAAAGCTTACGACTGAACTCCTCAATCATGGATAATTGAATCTTTAAAAACATACAAGATACCCGACAGGATTATTAAGTTTATAGAGAAAACAATGGAAACCTTGAGACTAGAACTGACAGCCGGAGGACAACACCTGACTGAGATAAAAATACACAGAGGCATTTTCCAATTAGATTCCCTATCACAACTACTGTTTATAATAGCCATGATGCCGCTCAACTAATTACCTAGACAATGTGATGCAGGATACAAGTTTACAAACACAGAACCAGGAGCAAACCACATGATGTACATAGACGACATGAAACTATTTGCATAAAGCAAAAACGAACTGGATAACCTAATAAATAAGACGAGACTTTTACGGAATTCGGAATTGAAAAGGGTACACTACTATAAATGAAAAGGGGAAAACTGGAGATAGAAGAGGTCATGGAACTTTCCAACCAATATGAGATGAGGGCTCTAAGCGAACAGGATAGCTACAAATATTTGGGAGTGTTGGAAGCAGACACCACTAAATCTACAGAACTGAAGCAGAACATTAGAAAATAACGTTTAAGAAGGACAGGAAAACTCATAGACACGGAATTATATAGCAGGAATCTAGTAAAAGGAATAAACACCTGGGCGGTATATCTAATAAGATACTCTGGACCATTCATAGGCTGGACTAAAGAAGAACCCAGGCAACTTTACCAGAGGACTTGAAAATTAATGACCACGCACAACACACTACATCCAAAAGACGATACGGACAGACTCTACATGAAGAGAAACGCAGAGAAAAGAAGATTAGTAAGTATAGAAGATTGCGTGGAAGACTAAAAAGGGCTGAAGAAATACAAAACTCAGAACACGAAAATGCTAATCACCGCAGCAAGAGACACCGTTCCAACGAGCAACTTATGAAGCACCGAACCCAGAGACAAAACGACAAGAAAAGAAAAGTGGGAAGAAAAATAACTACATGGATGTTTAAGAAGACTGAAAAGAGAAGAAACTAAAGTAAGTAGCTGGGCATGGCTGAAAAAATGAAACTTTAACAGAGCAACGGAATATTTACTGATGATTGCCGTTCCTGCAGTCCACAGAGTGAAGATCAAAGAGACGGAAAACGAAGAAATACACGGAACCAGGCAGCTAACTGAAAGTAATATGGAGCATGAGGAAAGTCAGTACTATACCAATAATCGTAGGAGTACTAGGAACAGTCCCAAAAAGCATAGAGAAAAGACTGGGAGAAATTGGAATCAAAAGGATCACTGAGACCATATAAATAACGGCAGTGATGAAAACAGCTGCAATCTTAAGAAAAATCCTCAAATGAGGAAACCACTATGAATAGGCTACAAAGGGTAACCAGTCACATCGAATTTACAAAAGGAAGAAAGCAAAACAACATGAAAAACACTACAGCACGAACCAATGAACAGAAACTGCAAGAAACATAATATCATAAGCTCCCCTCCCGATCAATTGCACCAGCCTCAGCTGACACCACAGAAAAATGAACCAATGAACATGAATTGCAAGAAACAACACCATAAGCCCCCCCTCCAAAAAAAAGTGGCGCCAGCCTAGGATGACACCACACAAAATATTTGCAAAGGATCAAGGAGGATCAGAAGACCAAGGAGGCGCAGCACAAATCAGACCTACACTGGAAGAATGCGGAGAGTGCTGTGACCTTGGGGAGTCTTATTGTCACCCAAATCCAAGTGAAGGCCAATGGTCCTTACCAGCGAGAAATCAACAGCAAACGGCTGTTGCGATACCACAAGGTGATTTGCGGTGGTTATTAAAAAAATAATAATGACCAATGTGTATATATATATATATATATATATATATATATATATTTGAAAAGTTATTTGAAAAGTTAACGAAACAAACCTAAAACAGACACCCACAAAAACATCTTCGCCTCTGCCTTTGAGACTAGCATTCACAAATATCCGGGGGCTTATAACCAACACCAATAACGTAGAAACCTCTCCGGATATCCTAGCACGAAGTGAAACAAACTTACAATCCTCAATCTCCTGCCATCATTTTGACATAACTGAATACCTCCTACTCGACCATAAAACTGAGACAAACATATGCACCGGCAAGGAGTTAATGTCCGGGACACGCTCCCCTTGATAGAGAACACAGGCTAGAAATAGATACTCAAGCCTACATGTTCTATAGATTAACCTTACAACACAGTGTTAGTTACTTACATTTCTTATCCCGTTCTCCTTCGACCCAGGACTGCACCCTGCTTAACTTTGTCTCTGAAAGCATAGATGAAGCCCTCTCACTTGACTTGAGTTCCGAGAAACATGTATTTGCGGATTTTAATTCACATCACCGTGAGTGGCTTGGATTCTCCAGCTATAACGACGCTACTGGTAACTCCACATATAGTTTCTCCATACCGCACTACTTCTCACAGACTGTCTCTTTCCCGAGCCGTCTACCCTGATCCTGTGGACTAGCAAGCCTCACTCCTCGACCTGTATGACGAATGTCCATAGCCTGCTCGGGAACGCTAATCACCTTGGGTTATTATTTATATCATCTCAAAGCTGATGAGCCGTGGTTCAAAACAACGAGATACTACAAGAAGGCTGATTGTAATTCAATCAGAGAGCACATCAGAGCCCCCCATAGAGTGCAACTGTTTCTCTCTCTATTAATCAGTGCACAAATGAAATTCCCCATGCGAAGATTCAACAGCAAGCCCAACTCTTTACAATGGTTTTCCTCGAAATGTGAAGCTGCTGTTGCTCAGAGGCAGCAAGCATTCCGGTAATTTGACCGCTAAAGTCTACTACGAATAGACAAAAATTGATATCATCAATAAGTTATTATAAGACTGTCATAGGTGAAGCAAATCGAAGATATACAAATATGATCAGAAAACGCATTTAGTCGCAGAAACTAGGAACTGGCGATTTCTGGAAAGTCTTCAAAAGTGTGGTGAACAATGGCAATCGACAATTTCCCCGCTATCTAAGCACAATGTTGTTGTGCGATATGCAACTTACAAGACTGAACTACTTGCCTTAAACTCTAGTTTGGACGCCGCAAACAACTCTCTCGATATTTCCCATTGCGGAGTGAAGCCACACTTGTCCGGGACATCAAAAAATTTTTGCCCCATGCAACTAGTAATAGTAATAAAGAAATGCTGTGCTGAACTTGCCCCTGTATCTTAAAACTATTAAACAACTGCACTGCCACATCTTGCTTCTCTGATAGCTTGATAATTGGCTCTGTAGTACCAACCTTCAGGAATTCTAGAAATAGAACTGGCCCACCAAATTGTCGGCCCATCAGCCTACTCCCGCTTAAATCTTTCAATTTTAAATCTATCTAGCAATAGCCCGTCACCTTCCTTATGCTAAACTTCTTCCGGACCATCAGTATGGATTTAGGTTAGCACAAACTACTCCGGATAGAGTAACGGTCATCTCCGAACGAATATATCATGAACTGGACAAGGCAGGTTAAGCTAGGACGGTAGCGCATGATATATCCGAAGCCTTTGACAAGGTCTGGCCAAACGATCTTCTCATAAAAATTAATTAATATTGTATTACTGGACGAATATTTCAATATTGAGAATTAGGGTGAAAGTTTAGCGGGTCATCCTAAATTGGGAGTTGTGCAGCAAGACGTATGTTCACATTAGTTTCAAATTTGTGCATGTCGGTACAGTCGGAGAAACAGAAGGCAAGGGGGAGTTCCAAAGACCGACAGCTCGGGGAAAGACGCTATTAGATTAGAAGGCTCCTCAGTATCTCAGGATCGCCACAGTGAATTGATGGGAGTTAGCTGATTATCGGCTTGGTCGAATGTATTTAGGTCGAAGGGGCACTAAAGCAGCAAGTTCATCGGAACACATTCCATTTAAGTACTTGTAAAACAAGCACAAAGAGGCTACATTGCAGCGATTGGACAGAAGCTGGAGCTTGGTATTAGATTAGCGAAACGTTTTTGGACTTTGTCTTAGAAGGAGAGACAAGTGGATAGTGCACCAGCCCAGATTTGACAACACTCTATGCATAGGCGGTTGGTGGATTTGTAGAGATATAGGATACTGTCAGTTGTAAACAGTGTTCTACTCGATAGAGGGGGCCACTCTCCTGGCAGAAACTTGGCAATGTATTCTCTGCATCTCTTCCAATCCAGGTTAACTGTGAATGTTAAGGCGATGAGGTTGAACGTTGGATTCTCACGTAGGCTGTTATTTGCCATAGCAATCGGTGGATGAATAGGCTTATTTGTAGTTGTTAAACGAGTTCCGTCTTCAGAGCATTAAATGTTACCATTCCCCTATTTACCCCAGTTACCCCATTCCACTACAGACTTGAGGTCATTTTATAAGTATACAGCCATTGCATCGAATAAGAGCGTTCGTTTTGCCCATATGACAGGAGTAAGGGGCGGTGTCGTCAGCAAAATATTTTGTTATATCAAGCACTACCGCCTTAGCTTAACCTGTCTTGTCCAGTGTATAGTATATGCGTCCGTTAGTATATCCAGAGAAGATTGTGCTTGTCTACATCTATACTGATGTTCAAAAAGAAGTTTAGCATTAACAAGGTGACGGACTATACCTAGATTAATTAAGGATTCAAAGAGTTTAGCGAAGAGCGGGACTAGACTGATGGTGCGATAATTTTGAGGATCCTTTCTATCTCCAAAATTCTTGAAGACTGCTACCACAGAGGCAATTTTCCAGCCAACAGGGGAGCAAGATTCGGAAATGCATTTGTTTTAGGGTTTGGAGAGGGCAGGGGAAAGTTCAGCAGAGTATTTCTTTATTACTATTACTGGTATAAGATCAGACGCATATGCTTTGGATGTGTCAAAGTTTTTTTATGATGTCCCGGACATGAGATGGGGTAATAGTCAGGTAATCAAGTGTGACTTCAGTCCGCAATGGAACATTTGATAGGCATTAGTTTGTGGAGTCCAAAGTGTCGTTTAGGCGAAACGTTGGACAAGTAGGTTACCCTTATCAGTTGCCGTGCAAACGACATGATTGTAGTTTGATAGCGGGGGAATTGTTGTTTTTTTCGAAAACAGAACGAGTACCATATTACTGTTACTGAATACGTTTTCTGGTCATCTCTGTATACATTCTCCTGACTTCATCTATTACAGTCTTAAAAGTATTTCCTGATACTATCAGTGTATGCCGATTTGTAGCTGACTTATGGCAGTTTAATTGTCGGGGTGCTTGCTGCTACTTAGCAATAGAATCTTCACAGTTTGGGGTCAACTATTTCAGAGGGTTGGGCTCGCTGTAGAATTTCCACATGGGGACATGTGATCCACTGCCTACTTTGTTCCATTCTACTAACTGTCTTGCCCACTTATCAGCAATGGGATAAAAGGTTTCACTACATAGAGCGTCTGATGTGATATCTGATGGATTCCCAATCAATCCGCTCGTGGTTTTTGGACGATAATTTCAGGGTAATATTGTTAGCGGACGGCTAATTGTCTGACGATTTCTCATGGGAATGACACATACAGTTTTCTGTGTAGCTTACTGGCCATCGGTATATTTTCATAATACTACTAGTCACGTACTGAGAACTTATTAAGTAAATACTTAAACATATATGTCTGTAATGTATTATTTTAGATCATAATATACGTCTACGAACATACAATAATGAAGTATATGCGTATGTCAAAATATAGAATGTATTTTCTTTTCACATGCTTTCATTTTACTTTATTGTGAAGTAAGTAAACGGTAATAATAATAGCAGTAAATATTTTGTTTACCTTTCCTACGGACACAAAAAAATGCAAAAGTGAATGATATCGAAAATGTCTTAAAAATCACACAATTAGTTTATTTCCCTAGATTTTTAAACACACGTGTGTGATACTACCGTGCTCGTGGAGTATATCTTAGTGCATCTGCGCCGTGGGAATGTCTCTGAAAAAGATCGTATTGCCATAGGCAAGGATTTATCAGCTCTTAAGGCCAAGAGTCTCATTCCGTTGTCCAAACAGTGGTTGATCATTGTTTCTAATCTTTTAGCCAACGTTGTCTAAGATCGTAGCAGTAATCACAGAGATCATATAACTAATAATTATCCTGACCAACAACGTTTAAAACTACTTATTAAAAATAGTTTGCGAGACTCAGACGAACAGATTCGTTGTTTATGTAGATACACAAATCTAAACTAAAATTCTTAATATGTCTTTAGTATTGCTTCTCATAGATTTCGATTACATTTTGTATGTCATATCTAGAAACCCCTAACATAGTAGCTGAGTACTTCAACTCGTATGTGCGGCAAGAACATTACATATTCAAGAATGTTGTATCTGTCTAGATTGCTAGAGCTTATTCCCTATTATGGCATATATATATATACAGGGTGGGCCAAAATAAGGGTCCTATCTTTAAATTTGAATAACTTGAATTTGAATAACTTCCACAAAATAAAAGTTAAACTCACCAAACTGTATGTGTGTGTAGACTGACCCTTCCGAGATTTTTTGAAATAAACAAACCAAATTTTAGCCGAAAAACATGTCTTAAAACTTACAAAAACTAAAGTATTGTTTTTTACACTGTTTTGAGTTTTTTAAGCAAAAATAATGTTTTCTAAATGAGGGTACGTTCCTTAGGGCTAATACGGCTCATGCTTGCTTCGGAAGGGGTCCTTTACTTATTCTAAAAAAAAAAAAAAAAATCAATAAATAAAAAAGTTATGAATTTTTAAAAATAGGACCCTTATTTTTGCCCACCCTGTATATATATTCATTCTTATTTCCTAAAGGAATCATCAAATTTAAAATTAATGGCCACATACGCCGAAACCTGAATTCAATTATGGTGATATAATCTTGCAGAATTTGACGTAACCGTTTTAAAATAAAATGCCATAATCACAATTATTATTTTGACATTTAATTTACGAAACTATGACAAGGTAAGTGATGTTCTTAATAAGAACATAATATAAAATGTGAATAACAGAATATTCTTACACAATAAAAAATAAATAAATGAATAAATAAATTCTTCTACAATAAAGCATTGATTGTTTGTGTAATTGCATCGGCAATCGCAATGCATTTTATGGTCATCTCACACGAAATTCACTCAATATTACACCGTCTTTTACAAGAAAAAATATGTTTCATGAAAGAGTCAATCAAACTTCAGAAATGATTCATACATCCTGTTTGCATACACTACTTCAGAATAACATGTGAAGATTCATAATGTATTTTTTAATAAACAAATTTGATATGTCATTTCGGTGATTTTTGAAATTCTTGTTTCGATTAGTTTATTTTCTTTATTCCACATAGTAGGTCCTACTCTGATGATCCTAGTGTATTAGTTTATTTGTTATATATATTTTTATTGGAACACTTATAGCGTGATGTTATTTAATACATTAATGTGAATAACTGTAGTTAAAAAAGACACATTTTCGTCCCTTTTTGTGTTTTTTAATGTTGACAAACTTTTTTGATTCTATATATATATATATATATATATAGATATATATATATATATACATATAGGTATATATATATAGGTATATATATATATATATATATATATATATATATATATATATATATATATATATATATATATATATATATATGAAATTAGTGATGGTCATAACAATTGGAAACATAATATTCATTGAATCATCAAGTAGTTAAACAAGAAATATATAAAAAAACTATTTTCTATCCTTAATCTTTGGATTTTCAAAAATGCAAGTTTTTTTTATTATCAGAAGAGATCGTTGGGATTAATCAGTAAAAGTATACTACTGTCAGCACACATGTTCGAATATAAAAACATATAAAAAACAAAAAAAAAACGTTTGAGCAAAGAAAATGTAACATGTCCAAATAGGTAAATCTAGGATATTATGAATGTCAAGCTTAGATAGCAGAAAGTCTTCCAGTAATTCGAATAGTGTAATAATTTATGTTCGGAGAATATAATGTTAAAGTGCATTGGTAAAAAAAATGCGTTACTCACTAGAGAACAATATAAGGGAATTAATGTCCAAAACAAACTCACTATATTAGCAAATCCATCGCCCACTTATTCATCTTTCTATGGCAGGTGAAAAGATGTGATTGGAAGGTTTAAACAACCGAATTATGCTTCTATATTGCATATTAAGCATTAACTTTTCATGATAGGATTAATTTTAAAATAAACTTTTATCTTTACCATCTCTCCATTTCATATATATATATATATATATATATATATATATATATATATATATATATATATATATATATATATATATATATTTGAGAAAAATCCCAGAGAGTCCAGTTGTAAAGGATTGTTTTAAGTCGTAAGCACATGTATCGTGAGATACGCTTATTTGGAGAAATCCGTATGAATGTAATTTTTTATTTATTTTACATTCTTTAAAATGAATTTTGTCTATATTATTCAGACTTCGTAAAATTCAAAGTTTATTTTGATTGTATATAGCGATTCTGTAAAGACCGTAAATTGTAAATGAGAATTAATTTACTTGATACGAGATGTTTATCATTGCGGCAAATAAAATCAATTCATAATTTCTCTGGAAGTATATATTAGAACCTTTGGGTAGTCGTATAATATGCATTGAGCTTTAAAAAACCTGCGTTTGTCTACAGAAAAAAACATATTATACATATATATATATACATATATGTTCCATGATAAATGCCAGTATACTGAAGTCATATGCCCTTAATAGGGCTAAGATGAAAATTCATATACACTAAATGTATAAAAGCAAGGAAATTCCTCGATTTTTACACTTTTATTGACATTAATTAAGAGTATGACTACATATCAACTAAACCATATCATTATCACATCACTACAGTGTAAATCTCTATGCATGAGTGGATGAAGTGTGTGAGGTGCGCTGAAGAAAAATTCCTACAAGGAAAATACATAGCCCTGTTGAGCTCGCATACCTTTAATGACAATAAAAGTGTAAAAAGTTGGGAATGTCTTTGCTTTTGTACATTTAGTGTATATGAATTTTAATCTTAACCCTATTATTGGGTTTATGATATCAGTATACTGGCATTTATCATGGAATGTCACTACTTTTGTAAAGGCTATGCCTCAATACAATGGTTATTTTTAAGGTTCTTTAGAATTTTCTGATAAACTAAGGTATATGGTAAACTGAAATTAAAATGACATCAACTGGACCCTAGGACCTCTATCTCTGCCAAAAATCAGCTGAATCCATCAAATACTTGATGAGATACAGGGTTGTACATACGTACGTACGTACGTACACACAGATAACATGATTACATGATTAAAATTTCTTGATATCTGGGTTGCCTTGACTAATGAGATTTCCAGCATAAGCTATTCGTGTAGTCTATTAAGGGATAGAGCGCTCTCGCGCCTCCCTTGATTTATGATTATTCATATTTATACATACATGTAAATAATCTACAACACTGGCCTGTCGATGTTATTGATCCGCAGGTGTTTTAAGCTGTGATCTCATCAGTGAGATTACAAATTTGATCTTTCTATTAGGTCATATTTGGAAAGATATAGATATATATAAATATATAACGAAATTGATAACATCTTTGAAGCACCACAGGTGTGAATATTTATATTGAAATTTGAAGGTAAATCATGCAAATTTGAATGATTCAACCATTTATTTTTTTCCCTTAAAATGAATACATCTTTTTTCAGAAGCAAGATTTTTTTTTATGTTGTTGGTGACATCCACCGTAGAGTCTGAAAAATACGTAAACATGTTAGAGACAATAGTTTAAAGTGAAGTAGAGTCTGGTCGATGTTGTTATGCTGATTTAGTGCTATTTTAATAGAGGAATTGATAACATCTTTCAAGCATCACGTGTCTGAATATTCATATTGAAATTTAAGAAACAAAAAAAAGGTTCAATTTCAAATGATGCAATATTGTATTTTTATTTTTTTGCTCAGACTTTCGGTGAATAAATTTTTCTCAAAAGCAAGACTTCTCTTTTTCTTTTTGTTTCATTTCATTGGTATTAACTCCGAGAGGTCAGATCAACCGTAGAGTCCGAAGAATACGTTAAGTAGTTAGAGACGATAGTTTAAAGTGAAGTAGAGTTTGGTTGATGTTGTTCGCGCTTGTTTGGGGCTTTTTGAATAAGGAAATTGATAACATTTTTGAAGCACCACGTGTCTGAATATTTAAGTTAAGAATCCGCGTTTCTCGCATCTGGATTCACTGCCGGTTTTTTTCCTAAACTCGCAACTGCTGATTCAGAACTATAGTAAATAATTCAGTATTAGATTATTATTTCTGAAAGAAAAAATCAGAAAATACCCAATGTTACTCTCAGTAATTGAGCTGTTAAAAATAGGATTGATACATGTCTGTGCATTCGTCGGGGAACATATAGAATAATAGTTTGACTTAATAAAAATATATGAGTATAAATTAAAAATAAATTCCTAAACGAACAAACTTCAGTGTCAATATTTAGGTAACTGAAATAGGATTTGTTAAACAAGCTTTTTATTGTTTTAAATTAACAAATTATATTTGTTCTGCGTTTTAGGTGACACGATTCCACTCTATTTTATAGAAGGGGCTAACCTGATTTAATCATATTTCAATCACATTAATTACTTACACTTAAATGGGTTCGGCTTGCAAGGAACACACATAAGCAAATATCAATCCTCATCTTAAAATGACGTAAGATCGTACGTTAGTCAATAAAAACATATATTAATGGATGACTTTTCGCGAAAATTATGTATGTTTTAAACAGCGCCTGGCGAAAATAAAACATGAGAAAACGCGTGTGGAAGCCAGTAAATTTACAGACTCTTCCGAAAGTTCTATTCTATTGTAGTAACGTGTGATCTATTTGTGTTAAGGAGAACATATTTAATAGTTAACTTCTAGCCACAATGAAATGTATGTTTTTTTTATTGCTAAACGAATATTTGTTAAGAAAAAACATGTATAACGGATTATTTTCAGCGAGTAGTATTTATGTTCTTACAATCGCTTGACAGAAAAAAGAAATGAAAAACGCGTGTGGAAACCAGTATATCAGAAGGCTGTTCGAAAATAGTGTTCTAATAACGTAAACAATACCGAATATTCCCGACGCAATTGTTTCCGATTCCGCTTAAGAAAGAATCCTTCTAGACTGAGGCAATTTTGTTTTTGTTTGAACAACGGGGGTTTAAAAAAATGAATATAAGATTTAAATACTGTATTTTTGTTAATAGGCTAATAGTTATTTTTTCATAAATAGAAATAAAATTTTAAGAATCAATGTTTGGTGGTATGTTTGAAAATATATGTTTACTATTTTATACAAAAAATATTGTTCAAATAACTTATCCAATACAGAATAATCAACATTATTTCTTTCAGATTTTTTTTGGAAGCTGAACTTAAAGAAACAGACAATCTGTGACCTTTTTCAAGCCATTTTATTGGGGAGGTTTTCTCACGGTCTTTTTTTTTTTTAAATCACCAAAGTGTTGTCTGTCTCCTGAAAAAAGTATAATTCGTTATAATTTATGTACGCGAAAGACGACAGAAAAAGCCGACATGATAAGAAACTGTTCGTTAATTGGTATATTCCGCTCTATTTTGGAATGTGAAAAAATGTGTACTCAATAAACTGACTGAAAGACGAACCAAATTTAATGTTTAATTCTGAATAAATAGTGAATGTTCCTTGTTTAACATGATAAATATTAGAAGCAAAAACATTACTTGTAATTAAAAAATACTCGGGACATCTTACAGACGCAGACGTACAAAATCTTAGCGAGCATTTGTTCTTTTTCAACAATGCGATTGTGAAGCATACTTGAAGTATTCTGGAGTAAACAGTGTCTTTTTATTTTCATTTTAAGAAAAAATAGCACAAGGTAAATCCCGTGGTAGTGAGTAAATAAATATTCTCGGATAAAAATTTAGTACACATTTTCTTTAGAAGATTTATTTGAGAGAGAGAGTCAGGAAATCTGGAGAAAATATAATAAATATTGAAAGAAAAAGAAAGAAATGCATAATTTCTGGAAACACGCATTGGGGCTTAACCTAATTGGATGGCGGTACATATTTGCATAAAAAATTGTTCGGTGTTATCCTATTATTTTTCTATGCAGACGAGAAAATCGACTTTACTCTATTATATATATATATATATATATATATATATATATATATATATATATATAATTAGAAATATTTATTTATCCACATTATATATATGCATAGCATATATCATTAATATAGTACTCGATCATGAGTTCTATAAAGGCCAATGTAAAGTATTTTATTAAAAAAAACAATACATTACAGATTCTGTTTGGTGTACCGGGGTTTCATCGTTCGAGACATGTCAGTTCTAGCATAAAAACTGTCTTATATTGTCGGGTCGAATCTTCAACTAATCTGGAAATCTTGAAGATTCAGTTTTAACATATGAGATTTTTTTTACCCCAGAACTGAGATTGCCTTTTCAATATGAACATCTAAGTAAATAATCAGACTTTTTCGCATGACGAGATCTTCATTACTAATAACTAAAGATCGATAACATCGACATGTGAGTTTAGCGGCTTTTTGTAGATGTCTTTATGAACAAAAATATTTATATATATAGGTCTGTTTTCTAATAAGCACTATTATATAAGTCCAGTGTAAATTATTTGGATTTTCTATCCTGTAGATATTTACTGAACCTCGATTACTATATATATATATATATATATATATATATATATATATATATATATTAATCCAAATTAATCCAAGTAAAATAAACATCCACAGGATAAAAATACAAGGAATTTCATCCGGGCTTATAAATAGGGCCTAATATCAAATAGAGATTTTGTATATATAATTATTTTTATTTATACATACATGTATATAATCTGCGACACTTGCATGTCGATGTTATCGATCATCAGCTGTTTGAAACTGATATATCATCAGGCAGAAAGAAAAAATGGTAAAGATAGGATTTTCTTTCTGCATGATGAGATTACAGTTTCTAACAAATGATGATCGATAACATCGATTTGCTAGTGTCGCAGATTATGTATATGTCTGTATAAATAGAAACAATCATATATATATATATATATATATATATATATATATATATATATATATATACATATATATATATATATATATATATATATATATATATATATATATATATATTAATATGTATGTAATTTGGGATAACCTATGAAATTATCATATGCATAAATTTTATGCTTTATATTTTTTGTAAGTGTATGTTTCTCATTAGACACGTTCTTGCAAAATCTATATAATTTTCTTTTCTTCAATACAGAGGGTTTAATTTTCCTCTTCGGTGAATGAGCGGTGTTATTTAAATACTTTTTTCAGGATATGATACAAGAAATACAGCATAACAAAACGAATAGTCATTGGCTTCTCTGTTTAAAAGTAATTATATTCAAAACAAGTTTTCGTTTATTTTTTATACTTTACTTTATTTTTATTTTTAGATTTAGATTAATGTTTGAAAATAAATATATCTTAAGAGGAAGAAACGGGACGTATATTGATTTTTCTTTCTCTGTCATAGAGATATCTCGAACTACGCAATTCCATGTCTGGTTCGTAGTGGAGAATAAATGTGAGACTTCCATAAATAACTTGAATTGCGATTGGAATTTATTCTCGGAGAATGCTTGGTTAATTTCAATTACTTGTTAGTCGAATCACTGCGTACATGCGTTATTTTCTCCTTTCTCTAGTTATCTTCATTTCAGTGAAATAAATATCCAGCTTTAAAACAAATAAATAAATAAATATTGCTTGACAATTAACATGAGTACCCGTTTTATATCGGGTTGGTAATACCGGGAATATATTTAATAAGTACGAGGGGGTCGTACCACAAGATTCATGTGGAGAGTGATATCCAATTAGATTTGCAGGTTGTTGGAAAAAGAATCGCATAATTCTACCGCTCCAGTTTTGTTTCGTTTCGTTTGTTTACGGCATATCAACTTCTTATGGGGCATTTAATACCGAAACGTGAGTTGAAGTATGGTGAGTGAAAGTTAAATGTTACTAACATTTCAGAAGAACCTTTCGACTATATCATGTTATATAGCTTCGTTGCTCTTAGAATTTTAATTATTTTATTTTGGTCAACCTTGTTGAAGATCTCGTTCAGGTTATTAATTTGGTAATGTCTCAGTCAGATCTATTCAAGGTCTATGCCGCTTATCAGTGTATGAAGCACCGTGTAAGGTTATTGGCATGATATGCAGTGTAGTGCTTCTTCTCCTTTCAGTAAGTACGAGTGGGTGGCATAGGTGTGTCCTATTCGAAGTCTAGTTATTACCACTTCTTCTCTTCTTGACATATTTTTATTGGTGTCTCTTATTCCAATGGTGTGTGTCACTTTGTATAATTTATTATATATACATGAGTTATTTGATTACTGCCACTTTTTGAGGATAGATGTATTTATATTTGGTGTTAAGTTTGTATAAGGGTGTTGCTGTTGTGGGCTTAGTTGTAATGACTGTTTTGCAGCTTTATCGGTTGTTTTATTAATACCCCGCCTAATAAACCGGTATCGTCCGGGCCTTTGGATCTGGATTTACGCCGGTCTATTTGGGGTTGCCGGTCCTGAGCAGTTCTAGGAGGTGCACCCTCCCAGGCTTTGCCTCCCTTCTTTGGGAAGGAGTAAGTGTATTGCTTACTGTCTGAAGCGCTACTACCGGGGAATGCCGACGGGGCTGCCCAGGCAATTGTTAACAGCCAGAGTGCTACAATTCTCGAGCGCTGGTTCTTTCCCACTTTCCCGACCTTGTGTCACATCTTACCTTGTGGGAGGAAGATAAATAGAACCGCTTGGATCTAACAGAAGAGTATGTTCTTATATACTGTTAGAATTTTTTTTCTTCTCTTTAGCAGTTTTGTAATCAGGGGGTTTGTCATTTTTTTTCTTTAGTGATACAAGCACTGATATAGAGTTTGTAAGTATGAGATATTTTTGATGTTCATTGGACGCTATGATATTTAGTGTCAAGTCGATGGCAGAGAGTTCTGCGCTGTACGCAGAAGAAGCTCCATTCCGGAGTCTTTTCTTTAATTTTATTTTTTATAGATGGCTGCACATCTTAACCTGTGTCCATATTTTGATCGATCGGTTTAAATTTGTAAATGTTCTTTGTATGTATTTTGAAAATTGTACAGTTCTTTGTGGAAAGTTGAAGGACCTCTCCAGTAAGTGTATGACACCTGATACATTTTTCTATCTATATAACAGACAAATACATCCTAAGATAGGGTACTGCAGCCCAGCCGCTAAGAGCATTCTTCGTTGCATAAACAGCGTTAAACATTGACTGAAAAATCTAGTTCAGTATTAATCTATTCTATTTTTAACAGCCTATTTCTAAGAGGCGGAACGTTGTTAGTCTTTCTCTACTCTATCGTTATTCCCATAAAATGTGCTCGACTGGCCTCCAATCTCTGGTTAGTCTTGTAATGTATTTACTGCAAGAATTGGTATTCTACCACCACGAGCAAAAGTTTCCTTTTAGCTCCATGTACCTAGAGTAGAGAAATGTCTATGAACATACCTTCTTTGCCAGTTTTGACAGTCGTTCGGTCGGTATGCCGATTCTGTTTTATTGCAAAACGTGTACATTGTTTAGGTATATATTAATTTAGATGGAAACAAGACTGTCCATGGAAACTCTAGGTGTTAGTCGATCTGTTCTTTTAAGTTTGAAATATCATTGGTGAAGTACATTCAAAGTAATTTCTTGCGTGCGGTGTTCAACTTATGTCCCCTAAACCATTCTTTGCCAATGAGATAATAAACTCAAAGCAATGTAATCCCACCACATGTGAGCGATTTAGAAACCGGATTCAGCCTTATTCTGGCAGTGGGTTAGGAGTTCGCTAGAAGTGCCCGAGATTGCATTACGTTCTCACGTAGTTTCACATCGCTGACGCAGGGTTGTCAGATCTCGTCTCTACTGCCAGTTTAGGTAGAACTTCTTAGACAGCTAGCACTCTCAGCATAACACGTGCGCACTGCTCGTAGAGCTATCGTACAGAAAAATTCGTATGCCCTATTTACCTAATATAGCCCACTTGTGTTCTCTACAATGTATTTGCAACACATGTATTTTGATTTTGTTAACAACATTTACGTAGAATAATCTTTAAAGAATCCCGTGTGTTATTTACACCACTATTTATCTCATATTTTTGTATCATATTCTACTGAGATTTGTCTTCAATAATATTTATCCGTAAGAAATATATATATATATATATATATAGTAAGTTCCATCCCCGTAGGAAATCGTCAGGCTAAAATGCATGGAGTTTGCGTTGCCGGGTATTTTTTTTATATACACATTGTGTTTAGTCTAACTAGTTTACCAATCAGATTCTTTGTTATCCCTTCCCACGGGTTAATGTTTCCATTAGCCAATAGTATAGCTACTTACAAACAAAAATCCGAGTGATTTTACTATCTAGTGTGTTGTTCTGTTTTGTATAAGGATGTCTCATCCTTTTTAGTTGACTTCATTTTAACACCTGCGTGCTTGTATTTCTATTTTAAATTGTTAGTTTAGTTTAGTTTTCATATTTTTTTATTTGTTTATTCATTTTGTTATTATGTATGATCATCCTAAAGTAAATGTTATTCTGTGTAAGCAGGTGTTTGCTATTTCACTTCTACAGTTTAATACGTTTAGGGTGTCTTTAAAGTTTAGGATTTCAAATTTCTCATTAAGACATAATCTACACGGGTCGTTTAAATTTTTACATGTACAGACCTGTCGTACTATTTTCAACTCGATTATAGGTGAGCGTTAGCTTTCTTTGAGCTGCAAGTACTGTTCTACTAGTGCTGTTTTTATCTGGCGTTTTATTTTGTTTTGAAACTACTGTTGAGGTCGTAATATCTGTTTTTAAATTCTAAAATCTGATTGTTTAACTAGCTAGACTAAACCCCACGTGTGTATATAAAAACACCCAGCACACAAACTCCATGCATTTTAGCTTGACAATTCCCTACGGAGATAAAACACTGTGAAGCCTCTGTGTAGTTTAATTGCCATAGATATATTTCCATGACTTACATAGCTCTACTAACGTACTATTGTAGTGAATACTGAACATCGATATACAACAGTATATCTCCTTATAACATTTTATGTTGGTAAATGAACTAATAATTATATATATATATATATATATATATATATATATATATATATATATATATATATATATATATATATATATATAGGATCAAATATAAACCAAAAGTAAAACTTTTAGTAGATGGAACCTATTGTGAAGAGGTTTAGCTCAATATACGAGATGGAGCAATATATATATATATATATATATATATATATATATATATATATATATATATATGTGTGTGTGTGTCTGTATGTGTGTGTGTGCGTGTGTAGCAGTAGTACCAATTAGCACAACAAAAACAACCCATATAAGCACTATCTAAATTATTCAATAGTTGTTTCTTTAATGCTTGGTAGTGATTATATCAAATACTCATTTTCGATTGGTTTGTGGCAGACTTTAGCCAATGAAAATCATTCTCCTTAGGAGCCGGCCACTTGTTCACGAATCCTAAATAATAATTGCATTTCTTTTATACAGTGAGTCAGCGAGAAAGCCTTCTTACCTATCGGATCTTCGTCACTCTGAACAACTAACAAACTTTTTTATTGGTGAGCAAACGAAACCTGCTATAGCCTCTGGCGATTAACGTCATCAGTGTGTGGACTTATTTTCTCAAGATGGCGACATCTCAAAACATGTACTTACTACCTAGAATAATAATACGAACTCTGCCAGTCTCACGAACGCTCTTACCCCAACCTGCTTACGTACGGTCATAATCACCTTTTCCTTTGTCAAGATATATGGACTCATAATAACCTTTTCCCTCGTCAAGACTCCTGGACTCATGATAACATTTTCTTCGTCTTGTACTTTTGAACTTTTAACATAACCCTTTCTCCCTCAATGCATATGAACATTTAATAACTTCTTTAATAACACTTGCCTTTTACTTGTTCAATAAAGATGTGACATAAAGTCGATCAAATATATCATAAAAGACTGTAGCATTTAATTTACATCTTGAAAAAATACCTCATTTCTATAATTATGTGTTTGTTTTCTTTTTCTCTGATTGTGTTCTAAGAAAAACGAAAAATGCTACACTTACAAGACGACAATATATTTATAATCTAGAGCAAAAAACACAGTAAGAGATTCGGAAGTAAGTCTCTCTTTAGTCTTAATAGTTATCATCAAATCTGTTAATAATTATTTATTTCGATGAATACAATCTTTTAACTAACTAAACAAATTAAATCCACTATAACCAGATTGCTGACACAGAAATATCCAAAATAGACACAGTAATTTATTATATTTACATAAAATAATTAACATACACATATGTGTGATTATTACTAAAATAATAAAATGCAACCTACAAAATTTAAATAAGTTTCTTTTTCAATTTTGAGTGAACAGCAAATATAAGTAAAAAGCAAATTTTGAGTAAAAATAAAATATGGTTTAATTAAATTAATGTCGAATGTATTTAATTCTTTTAACCGTAGTGTGGAATTGTTTTCCCTGATGTAGCCGCCATATGAACATCCGTGATATTATGTTCATCATGAAAGTATATGTTTTCTGAAATGGGCAGAAACAATTGTTTGTAAATAAAGTGTTTTTGAAGGAAATATGGAATGTTTCTATAAATAACTGAGGTTTACGTAATACTATATATAAATACATATATAATGTTTTGATTTATACAAACACCTACAAACAGCGACTACATTGGCATGTCGATGTTATCGATCAATAGTTAGTAGAAACTAAAATCACATCAGACGTCAAAAAAGGTTAATATTTCACTCAGATCGTTATATTAGCTCAATATAAACATCTGAGTGAAAGATCAGAGTCTCTCTCTCTCTCTCTCTCTCTCTCTCTATATATATATATATATATATATATATATATATATATATATATGTACGGAGATGCAACTTTGTTTTTAGTATTATTCTTTTTTCATCATTGCTATATCACTCAAGAAACACATATTCAAATGGCGACTACCGACTTGAGGAAAACACTCTTATATGTGGTTACTTAAAGACATACAAAATACTATAAAATATTCTGCCTTTACACCAATTTAGTCTGTTTGTCACCTTAAATTTCGAAATAGTATTTTGTTTTGTATGTCACGCCCAGATTTGCAACAGAAACGTGGTTAGATGCGCCGAGATTGAGTCTGACGGTCTGTCATAATTAAGTTTGGAATAATATTTTCATCAGTAATCGCGCCTTTTTTTTGGCTAAGATCAAAGTGTAGTATCTGTTCTGATGGATACTGCACCCCATAGACTGGTATTGTCTTGGCCTTCGGGGCTTGATTTACGCCGGTCTATGGGTTTGTCCTGTGCAGTTCTAGAAGGCCCACCCTCCCAGGCTTTGCCTCCCCTCTTTGGGGAGGAGTAAGTTAATTGCTTACTGCTTGAGGCGCCCCTACCGGGGAATGCCGACGGGACTGCCCAGGCAATTTTTGATGGTCAGAGTGCTCACCTCTCGGGCGCTGGCTTTTCAATCCCCACTTTCCGACCCGACCTTGGGTCACATCTTACTTGTGGGAGTAGGATAAAACTGGCCTTGTGCCTAACTCCTGGAGAGGAGTAAATAATAATCGCGACTATTAAATGTACGCACCTTAAGAGTACACTGGTTTGAGATAACAGTTCGAATTGTACCTGCTCCTATTTAGGTGGCTCCGCAGGAGGGCAGAGTTAGACACAAGGTCGGTTTTTAATGTTGGGAGATTCAAGTTCCCCCCCAAAACAGTGACTCTGGATTGGAAAAAAAAATTGCTCAGTCTAAAAGGACTTCTTCACAGACCGAATACGCAATAGACACAGTGTAGCACCCGAACAGATACTACACTTTGTTCCTAGCAAAACGACCAAGCAATTTTATCTGTTCATTTAGTGTATTTTATATTCTTATAGGTCCAGGTTTCTATTCTCTATCACACGCCCATTCCAAGTAGGAAAAGAGATGCGGTACGTGCTCCTGCTTAACGAATGATGTTCTTATAAAAGTTTCGAGACGCACCAGCTCGTCAAGCGCTCTCATTTTGCTTCTGAAGAGAAAACCTCTTAATGCGAGGTGCAGCGTTGTTCTATTGTTTAGCATTATCTCCATAGTTGTACAAACACAACTGTTGAGTGTTATTGACAGGTAGTTGAATGGATCATTGTTTGCGTTCAGGGGGATTTGCCGTATGGTTTGAGCGTTCAGTGGCGGTTATCTTGCTGGCTTGCTTCCATCGGTTCGAAACGTTCGCATTTTATACGTTCAGAATAAACTCAAGTACGCAAGCAGGACACGAACTGAGACAAGACACACCCGTGGAAGGTGATTTTCAGTATCAACCACACGTATATCCATTTTCTCAAGCGCTTTCTATCTTTTAGGTCTACATTATATCACATCCTTATCAACTACACATGAGTTATCCCTCTCTCTCTATCTCTCTCTCTCTCTCTCTCTCTCTATATATATATATATATATATATATATATATATATATATATATATATGTATATAAATATATATATATATATTTATATATATATATATATATATATATATATATATATATAGTCTCGGAAGTTTCTCAACCATTAAGATTATATAAAAGCAAAAACAAAAACATTTTAGTCCCAAGTCGTTCGGTGGAAAATTATTTTTTGTAAGTCTATTTACTTTTTGCAGTCACTATATTAGTTTGCTTCCAAGAATTTACGCTAGTCTTAACATATATATATATATATATATATATATATATATATATATATATATGTGTGTATATATATATATGTGTGTGTGTATATACACACATATATATACTTATGTGTGTATATATATATATATATATATATATATATATATATATGTATATATACTCATATATATATATATATATATATATATATATATATATATATATATATATATATATATATATATATAGCTGTATCTCACTCTCTATCTCTCTTTCTCTAGACACACCTGTCAATAGTTTGCTACAAACTGGATCTGATGGTAAACCTTCAATTTGGGAAATTTGGTCAGTATAAAATAACCCCTGACTTTCTATTCTCCTCGGGTCAATTATGACGGTTAGTGGTCGTACCTGTCACAGTATTATATACATGTTTAATAGTATATATTAGTCACTAACTATTTATTTACTGATAATTCAAGCTTATTAGCACATCATTTTCAAGTTTCAAAAATTCAAACGCAACAACATTTGGCGTACGATCGTTTCTCAAACGAGTTCTTAATATTTTATTTTGTATTACACTTCACCCAGCGACAAGCGATGATTGCTTATTTACAAAAATAGTTATTTCTCAATTTTCCATGATCATTTTATTACATTAATTGTTACACGGGTAATCAAGCACTCTGTTATGAAAGTGTTGCTAAAAAAAGCTATGATTTTCAGAATAAAATATTTCTTGAAATCACTTAATGTTTACTAGCCAATAGTATCAGTAATAGATCTTCAATAAAAAAAAAAAACAACCCTAATTAACGTGTATTAATACTAAATAGGAATAAATGAATCAAATGAAAATAAATGGCGGTTATATTTAACAATTAATTGATATAATAAAATATATAATAATAGTTCAATACATATAATGAAAGAAAATACCTTATTTAGGCACATAAACCCCATGAACTGAATCAGTCAATTGGTGGCACTGCAATTGCTTCCGTATAAATGCCTTCTTATTAGTCCATTTTTTAGTTAAAAAGCACAGAACTTGTACTTAACTTATTACCCTCTAAATATTTATACAATAATTCTTCCTCACGTTTCATAGTCTCGCATGTGATCCCAGTGTCAACTTTGTGTGCATCCAATAGTCCTTCTATCCTTCACTCGTTTATTTACTTAATATACTCAAACATTTACCATTAACTGAAAGCAAACTTTCATATATATATATATATATATATATATATATATATATATATATATATATATATATATATATATAAAGTTTTAAAATTATCACTGTTAATTCGCTGTTCAGAATTGGCCATTGGCCGAGTGGTTCTGGACATAAATTTGACATATGGTTCTGCATAGATATATATATATATATATATATATATATATATATAGATAGATAGATAGATAGATAGATAGATAGATAGATATATCTATATATATGTATATATATATGTATATATGCGTATATAAATATATATATGTATATATGCATATGTAAATATGTATATATATATATATATGTATTTTTGTATATATTTTTATATATTTTCAAAGTGTAATTTTACCACCTGCAGTAACACGACAGCGGTAATGGTCTTTTGAGGAGAAGTATTATCTCATGAGTTAAGGACGTCGAGATACTTTGCCTGAATTTTGAATTCTAATAAAATTTGATTTGCACCTTATTTTATTATTTCATTTTATATTATGCTATATATATATATATATATATACATATATAAATATATATATACATGTTAATATATGCATATATATATATATATATACATATATATATATATACATATATATATATATATATATGACAACTACAAGGGTAAAATTAAACCGATCGTATAAATTAAACAGGAAAAACCGCAGAGATAAAACTCTACGTTTCGCCCAGTTGCTTCGTGGGCTTATCAAGAGCGAAAAAGCTAAAAGTGGCAAAAATTCCATGTGCTGCAACTTTTAGCTGTTTTGCTCTTGAATCAGCCAACGCAACAGTGTAGCCAAACGTTGAGTTTTCGGTCGTCCGCCTTACCTTGTTAAGCTATATAGTGTTTACTTTTAGGTCTTCCGCTTTTCCTTTTTGAATTCATATATATATATATATATATATATATATATATATATATATATATAAGGAGATTATAGTTTGCTTTAAGCATTTCTGCTCGGACGACTAATCTGCACTTGTATATATATATATATATACATATATATATGTATATATATATATGTATATGTGTATATCCAGAGAGAGATAGAGAGTGAGTGAGAGAGAGAGAAGAGTTATTATTATTTAATGTATATACACATAATATTATGAAGTGATATAATATATTGTGCATATATCTTCAGTATTTGTTTCAACAGTGCTCAATAGGTCAGTAGAAGTTAGTATGAAAATATGTCTATGGCAAGTAAGCTACACAAATGCGTCAATGTATTAATTCCCGCAGGAAATCATTAGGCTAATGTGTACCTTACTTCCTATATTATGGGTAAATTCCATGTATCATTGATTGATATACGCGGTTTAAAAATATGTTGGTAATTCAATCTATTGACCTAATAATTTCCTTATCACTCTATCGTTCATCAAGACTCTTTTTTGTCGATCGAGCACTTTGATATAAGTACACAAGGCGACAGGGCAATAAAAAATAATAAATTTAAAAAGAAATCCAAGCACTCCAAGAAACGGAGATGACCGATAAAATACAGGTCCAAATAACACGTACTTAATAAACGCACACGACTTTGACCAAGAGAAGCAGAAAAAATAAATAAATAAAAAATAAAAATAAAAGATATAATAATATCAAAGCACGTACACACACACCCGCAAATCCAAACATGCGCAAAAACGCCAAGCAAATGAAACAACACTTTTTTCAAATCGAAAAACATTTCTTCAAATGGGTTTACATATGTTATGATAGCGAACCACCGCTTGAAACGCGTTAATCTTCTTCTAATATATAAAGTAGAGACGTTTTTTCCCCTGTACCTTCTCGGAGTATAGGAAAATAACCACATACATCACAGGCTACTAAACTCACCGCTATACTACACTTATTCACTCGAGCGTGTTTTAGTAAATTTGTTATTATTTTTTCCAACCTAACACTGAATATTATATTTGGCCCACCATCAACGTCTCTCCGAAAAACCAACTCCATATAGGTGGTAGCAAAGACTTTTCCCCCTAACAATTGTGTACTGTGACTACACTCATCGACACCGGGTACTAATAAACACAGCTTACTTTTCACAAAACAGTCCGTCCTTATTTATTATTTGACTGGTATTAATTTACTACATAATATAAAGCAATACGCAAACAAATAATGACCGGTCCCGTTTAATCCGCTGATATTCCGCGAATATCAGATTACGTTTTTCCTATTTCTAACTATGATTTCCACATTTACATTCATTCCGGAATTAAGCGAATGTCATTAACGAACACAGTACCTGCAACATTCGTTCTTCAAACATGACGGCTAAAATTCTTTCATTAAATCGACTTCCTACTTAATTCAATAGCCGCCAAGATGCTGTTAGAACCCGACACATTTATATTTTCAAAATCATATACCTTTAACCCTTCCCAAATAAATGACCTAAAGCGTGTCATTGTTGAACTTTATTTTTCGTCGCCAGAGGATGCCAGTAAACAAGCTTAGCTTAACTGGCCGATTATCACATGTAGTTTTCAAGTTGTAACTGTGGCACAATGGTTAATACAGGAGGTTTCATTTTCGCCATTATCGCCAGTATCGGCGTTCGATCCCATTCTGCTTTCTTTTTTTTTTCTTTTTTTATAATTTAAAACATTCACCAACACGGTAGAGGGGGGGGGGAAGAACAATAGGCGGTTTCTTTTTTATGCAATAGGTAGTACTTTCTCCCGTGCAACGCCGGGCCCCGGGTACCGCTAGTAAAGTTATAAAATGATAAAATAACAAAATAATAAATAAATCTGGAACATAAATTTACAAATGTTGGTAGCCTCACTCCTTTACACACACACACACACACACACACACACATATATATATATATATATATATATATATATATATATATATATATATATATATATATATATATATATATATATATATATATATATATATATATATATATGGCTGCTGAATTTAGCATTTAGGCGTTAATTTAAACTTTAATTTCCACGGTAACGCGTGGTGGATACATCGGTACGCGTTCCGACTACTCAGCCAAATATTACTTACGTATTAGGGTTCTAACAATGTGACCGGCAGA
This sequence comes from Sepiola atlantica, assembly GCA_963556195.1. Classification (NCBI taxonomy): domain Eukaryota; kingdom Metazoa; phylum Mollusca; class Cephalopoda; order Sepiida; family Sepiolidae; genus Sepiola; species Sepiola atlantica. Next base: position 30,856,328 of record OY744538.1, on the reverse strand, counting down.
GATTGTCTCTTTTAATACTGATGATTGCATGTGTATATGGGTAAATTTAAAAATGATATTTATAAATAATTAATGATGGAGAACTTTAAGTAAGTTAACAACAAGTTATCATGTCCAGCGTAATGCAGTACTTTAGTCTCTGCCTATTGAAGGCTAACCGATATGGCCGCTGAATTTTCAATTTAGACGTTAATTTACTCTCTCATTTCTACAGGAATGCGTGGTACCCATCGCTACGCGCTCAAACTACTGAGTCAAATATGCCTTTCGTGTTTGGGTTCGAACAGTATAACCGGCAAGATTGTCTCCTCAAATACTGCTAATTGAAGGTCTGGCATGAAACACATGTGTATACGGCTCAATTTCAAAATATCATATATAAATAATTACATATATATATATATTACTCAGAGATTTTTAATTGTATAAACGGTGAGTTTGTGTTGTTTGTTTACAGCACATCAACCCTTATCGAGTTATTTAAAGCCGAATCTGGTCATTTTGTGAAAGTTTTTATGCTTCAATTTCTTGTTATGTTAAAGTATTTATTTATGGTGTTTGGTTTAGTTAAAAGGGGTTAGATGCGAGTAAGGGAAAGAGAAGGGAAATTTTCGTATTTTTTTTTGTTTTGGATTTTCACAAAATATGATTGAGTTTTGCAAAGAGAATAAATCATCAATGTTAATTGCATTTTAAGTCAGTAAGTCGATATCATAAGACAGCCTTGTCTGGTAGCACGAGTATGTATAGTCGGAACCTACTTTATTCATATCATGTATTGCAAAGAAATCTTATACGTTTTTCCTTACGAAATTATCTTGGTACTCTTATAGAGAAGATACCGCGTTTCCGTGACTTCGTGTCGTCAACGTTCGTGCTGGTCTCGGAAGCGTCCGAGAGTTGTTGAATATATCAACCAATCAGGTTGCAGCAGGCATTTGACAATCAGGTTGTAAGCTAGTAGACAATAACTTTTTGAAGAAATGAATTTCGATGATCTGCAGCGCGTTTAAAAAATGAATTTCTATGATCTACAGCGCGTTAAAAAAATGAATTTCTACGATCTACAGCGCGTTAAAAAAATGAATTTCTATGATCTGCAGCGCGTTAAAAAAATGAATTTCTATGATCTGCAGCGCGTTAAAAAAATGAATTTCTACGATCTGCAGCGTGTTAAAAAAATGAATTTCTATGATCTGCAGCGCGTAAAAAAAATGAATTTCTACGATCTACAGCGCGTTAAAAAATAAATTTCTATGATCTGCAGCGCGTTAAAAAAATGAATTTCTACGATCTGCAGCGTGTTAAAAAAATGAATTTCTATGATCTGCAGCGCGTTAAAAAAATGAATTTCTATGATCTGCAGCGTGTTAAAAATGAATTTCTACGATCTGCAGCCCGTTACAAAATGAATTTCTACGATCTGCAGCGCGTTAAAAAATGAATTTCTACGATCTGCAGCGTGTTAAAAAAATGAATTCTTACGATCTGCAGCGTGTTAAAAAAATGAATTCCTACGATCTGCAGCGTGTTAAAAAAAATTAATTACTATGATCTGTGTCAGCACGTTGAATCACCCAAAGAACTCGTTGAGTTCTGTAAGCAACATTCACTTCTACCGAAAGACTAAACCCTCAACCCTCACTAAAACCCTTAAACTCAAACAATAACTCAAACCGTAAACTCTAAACTCTTACCTTGACCCTTAACACTTAAAATAACACTCACTCTAAATCCTAAACTCAAACCCTAAACCCTAACTCAGAAAATGTTAAAAAGAAACCACATTTTAAAAAAATGAAAAAAAAAGTGGTATCGTTGTTTGTTATACAAAAAAAAATCATCTTTTGAAACTTTTCCGTGCACACAAAAAAAATTTTTATTTAAAAACATTTAATTAACAATTGTTCTTTTGACAAAAAAAAATGAAAATAAACATTTGATTAATAAAGGTTGTTTAGCTATGGTGTGTTAGTTCTTTATTTTTATATATGTATTTTACTTTGATTCTCTTCATCTGAATTAATCGTCTGCCACTCTGCAATTTACGTTTGTTAGTTTTCGCCTCGTCAACTTTCGAGCGCTTCCGAGACCTGACCGAACGTTGACGACGTGAAATCACGGAAACTCGGCGCGTTCTCTATAAGAGTACCGTTATCTTGTAATTTATCTCTTCGTCGCTGAAGTCGTGTAAGTAAAATTATTTCACGGTAATATATAATATCATATCTTAGATAACAGCAAGTGAATATATACAATATAAATGATGAAGAATATTATGAGGAGATTGAAAATGATGAAGAATACAATGAGAGGATCGAAAATGATGAAGAATACAACGAGGGGATTGAAAATGATGAAGGATATCATGAGGGGATTCAAAATATATAGTATGAACACCGGGGCGGTGATAAGTACCTATATATAAGGCGCAGACAGTGGTGGTACTTTTTATCGAAATAAGTCATACTATTGCCCTGTGAAACGTAGGATTAAATGATGGGGAAGAAACAGCTTTCGCAAAAGGCAAAATTTAAAAGTAGCGACCAGGGAAGAGAAAAGTAGAAAGATAAAAAGACAGCTATAGAGAGAAGGAGAGAAATAGAAGTTTTAATATAAAGATGTTACACACGCGATTGTTCTTCAATAATGTTTTTATGACCCCAAGCAACGCCGGGTAGCCCCGCTAGTACAATATAAATGACAAACTAAAGATATATATATCATAAAAAGAAAATACGATTAATGAACATACAGCTAATAAAATCATTCTCCAGAGAGATCAACTCGTGCGATACCTAAAGTAGGTCCTCTAAAACCGTACAAGTAAAAGGAAGTGATATTCCTTACGGGCTATTTTATACCGCATCATAATATCTTGAGGGCATTCTTGCACGTTTGGCCTGCGAGAACGTCTGGGGAACAAGGTCATTAAACTGAAGATTCTCCAAGCCTTATTGTACAGCAGTGCAATATAGCCTCGAACAAAGAAGTCGGTATCATCCGTGTATACACGTTTAGAACACCATGATAATCTATGGGAAAGATTAATATGTCTATTTAATTACTCGTTTATTGAATTAACTTATGTCATTTTGTTCGTTCATTTCTTGCGAACATTTTCTTTCATATATTTAATAGATATTAACCGAGATATTACAAATGATAACATCCAAAGAAGATATGTATTCTACACGACTGTCATGTAGAAAAAATGTAGATATTTCAGAAAGATAACCTTGAACAACGTAAATGTTTCTTACCTGAGATAATATGAAAGGATAAAGTTGCTGACGGAACTAGAAATAAACAGGAATGTTGAGTATATGTATATATAAATATATATATATATATTAATATATATATATATATATATATATATATATATATATATAGAGAGAGAGAGAGAGAGAGAGAGAGAAGGAACGATGAAGAGAGAGAGAGAGAAGGAACGATGAAGAGAGAGAGAAGGAACGATGAAGAGAGAGAGAGAAGGAACGACAGAGAGAGAGAGAGAAGGAACGATGGAGAGAGAGGGAGAAGGAACGATATATATAGAGAGAGAAGGAACGATAAAGAGAGAGAGAGCGAGAGAGAGGGAAAGAGAAAAAAGAAGACATACTAGGTAAATGCACGCCCCAGGACGAGTATAAGTAATACGTACTAGTTTTTAATTTTTAGTTTTCTTGTGTTGGAGACAGACATGGTGCGGCTTTAGCGGCAGTTTCTAAATTGAAAAGTTCATAAACATGTATTGTGCCCTCTTCCCCCATCGTGTTGCAATAATACGTATTCGATAATCTATAATGAAAGTTAATCAGTGTCGCAGTTTACCACATACACCGCGCAAGAATGAGAATTATAAAGAGATTTAAACAATCAATTATAAACGAAAGAAGATTTCATCTGGAGAAGTAATATGAGTTAACCCCAAGTTCTAGAGAAAATGAGACTGAAATGCTATAGAAGTAGTGACCGCAAAGAATATCACGTAAAATGTGTTTCTTATACATATATATAAAATACCATGTTTTAAGGGCCATCATTGACCCAAATACAGTATGTTTGAATATTCGTGATGGAATCTCTAAAGCATGCACCCATGGAGGCAAGCACTACTCACAAACTGGACTTACCGAGACACGTAAAAGCCTAGCTACACCCCCCTTCTTCCAAATACATAACCCCATAATTGCCTCATTAAATACCGACTTCCACCCCGGAAAATTTTCCCAACTATCACCCCTCATAATTATAAACAAAATTCTAAAAATACGAACAAATACCTTAATCAGCCCATATCCACACTACTTTTCAAGAGCAATAATTATAACTCCCCAAAAGATATTTCTCCAGTCATTAAGAGGGTAACGCCCCAATTTCACATGATTATTACTCCCATATTACTATATATATATATATATATATATATATATATATATATATATATATATATATATATATATATATATATATATATATATATATATAATAATGGTAATAATCCAGGTGAAAAATATCCACAGGGTGGTAATCCAGAGAATTTTAACCGGGTTTATAAAAAGTGCTCAATATCAAAATAGAGCTTTATATATGATAATTTTATTTACACAGACATGTACAAAATCTGCGACACTGGCATGTCGATGTTATCGATCAACAGTTACTATAAACTGAGATCTCATCAGGCAGAGTTAGAATCCGATCTTAACCTCAGATCAAATTGGGAGAGAATGAAGTGGAGGGATAGAAAAAGAGAAGAAGAAGGAAAGAAATTTAACATTTCAAAAATTAAACCCGTTAAAAAATCGTTAAAAAATTAAAATTAAAAATTAAAAAATCAAAAAATCTAAAAATCTAAAAATCTAAGAAACAAAAAACAGAAAACAACAATCTAAAATCTAGAATCTGAAACAGACAGGGCAAATAAATAAATAAATAAATAAATAAAAATATAAGGTGGAAAGAGGAACAAATAATGATGACGGGGAGAGATGGTGGGGAGGTAGACATATAGAGGAAAAAGAAGGAGAGAGAGAGGGCGTCTGTTGATTCAGATCGAGAGGGAAGGAGGGGGGTAGACATGCACGAATCAGGTGTCAAAAAACCGTCGAGTTTATAAATGTATTTTTCCAAGTGAACTGTAATATTGTGTATATCTGTGTATGCGTGCGGGCAAACTGAGCTGATTGTTGTGGTGGTGAGGCGGTGATCAAATGTGTCGCGATTCTGGGTTTATATTGTCTTTATAATTTGTCTGGAGTTAATTTGAATAAATAAGTATATTCGTTAAATGTAACAGGAATAGTAATAATAATAATAATAATAATAATAATAATAATAATAATAATAATAATAATAATAATAATAATAATAATAATAGATACCCCTAATAATTGAGGTAAAGTAATTGAAATAATGAATGAATAATAATAAAAAATGATAATAAAAAGATTAAAAAAACTAAAAAAACTAAAAAAACTTAAAAAAAATATAACTAAAGTATAACTAGAAAATGCCGGCGTTATTAGTTATTAATAATAATAATAATAATAATAATAATAATAATAATAATAATAATAATAATAACAACAATAATATTACCAACCAATACTACCGCTTACAGTACTACTACAAATAATACTACAAACGAAAATGCTACTACTAATAAAAATAATAATAATTAATAAAAGGTATAAGATGATAGTTGTGTTGACAAAATTTTCAGTTGGTGGGGAGGTGTGTTTTTTTTGTTTTTGTTTTTTTTATATAGTAACAGCCTAAGGGGTTATGAGTGGATTACTAAGAAGGTGTAATCTATTATGCCTACAGTTAATTGATGTTTCTTGTTTTTTGTTTAGAAGTTTGCCCCTATCACTAAATTTAATTATTTCAAGTTTTTCTGTTAGCAAAGGTAGCAAGGTGAGTTTAGGGAACCACAGGTGCTAGTTCTTCTAATTGTGTTCCAATTTACTGTTGGTGATAGGTTATTGTTGTATAGTTCCCAGTAATATATAGAAAGTGAGGTTCTTTTTTTATATGTAGGGTTATTAAAAGAACACTTATGTCCAGTATATCTTTCTTTGAAGGTATTACCAGCCATACCTATGTAGAATTTTTTCAGGGTTGGGTTTTCTTATGTAGAGATGGTTGCTTGATATACTGATTGGGTTATTTGGCAATTATGTTGTAATGGGCATTCTTTTTTGTTTGTGCAGTTACAGGCCTTGGAATTTGCTGTTTTCGTTGCGGTAGTTTTTTCATTTAGAATTTTGTTGTTATGTTTATTTATTATTTTTTCTAAATTTTCACCACAGCTATAGCTTAATTTGAGGGTGTTTTTATTAAAGATTTTATGCAGTATATTGTTGGGAGGGAAGTGTTGATTAATTAAGTCTAAGAATCTTTTACCGAGTTTGGTTTTAACCATGTTGTTATATGGGGGTGTGAACCAGATAATTTTTCTACCCCTATTTTTGCGTCTGTTGTTGGGAGGTGTAGGTTTGGTGAATTTAATTTGGGTGTTTTTGTATCCACTTTGCTTTAACGCTTTATTGTAAAAGTCCTTATGTTTGTTAAAAATTTCTTCATTAGAGGAGTTATCACTAATTCTTTTTTCGATTGATCTGGGGATGTGTTGAATAATGGTTTTTGGGTGGTTAGAGAGTGGGTGGACATAGATCGGGTTGGCATTGTCTTTAGTATACGGTTCATAAGTTTCTTCATCTAAGTTGAATGTTACGTCTAGAAAATTAACTATTTTAATGTTAGATGTTATTTCTACTTTGAGATCTAATCTTTTCATTTCTCTAAGGATAATTTCTTTTTACTCTTTCACATTTTTGTCCATTTGAGTTCTTTACTATTAGTAATCCGTCATCCCTATATAGGCCTATATCTTCAATGCTAATGTTTTTTGTGAGATTATATAGTATGTAAAGACCAACTAGATCAGTGACTTCTGCTTAGTCCAGGGAACCCATAGAAACATCAAAAGATCCAAATTGATTACTTTTAGTCCATTGTTCATGTTTACAGATTAGTACTGTATTTCTGCATTTTCTAATTATATTGATTTCATCTACAGAAATATCAGATAGAAGTGTGGCAAAATCGATAACGTTTTCAAAAAGTTCTTTAGATACAGATGGGTAGTAGTTAATAATATCAAACTGGATGAATGAGCAATCAGTTTTATTTACTATTTTAAGGAACCAGTTTATTGTATCTGCAGTGTTTATCCATTGATTAAGTTTATAAAATGTTTTTATCTGCTTATTTATTCTTTCTAAATTTTTTTTACTAATTTTCCCTATTTCCTGTCTTGTGGGGTTAATAAGTCTAGTGGTTGGTTTAGTTTGAAAGTCAGATTTGTGATCTTTGAGAAGAATATATGCTTCTTTTTCTTTTAGTTTACTTACTCTATCGCTGATCTTAAGTTTATCTGTGATAATTTTACTATCGGTATTGATGTGGACTAAATTAATATTAGATTTTTTGTAGTTTTTTGTGATGTTATTGTCAAGTAATTTGTAGTATTCTTGTGTGGTTAATTTGTAGAAGTTTTGAGTTTTATCAGCTTTAGTTAGTATATATTTTGACCTATTAATTTCCTTAACTATTTTGTCTATTTTCTTTTCAAATGGGTTTTTTGTGGTGAAATGTGATGTCCCTAACAATATTCATTAAATCCATTTCGAACCCGTCAAGCTGTTCAACGTGGGTGCAGTTCCTTGATTTTTAAATCCATAATAATCCCTCGATTCGTTGCATGTAGATCTCTCCAGGAAAAAGCTAGCTTTCCACTTCATCCTCCTCAAAAGTTCTTCAATCTTCATAATAAGTATAAGAAGATAGTTCCGTTTGTTGGTAGTCGGAATGTTTTTTAAGGAGGTATTAAAATTGTTTTTTTCCATGTATGCGAATTAATAATCCACGGTTTGGAAAGTGCTCAACATTAATGGAGCCAAGATAATAATGGTAATAATCCAGGTGAAAAATATCCACAGGGTGGTAATCCAGAGAATTTTAACCGGGTTTATAAAAAGTGCTCAATATCAAAATAGAGCTTTATATATGATAATTTTATTTACACAGACATGTACAAAATCTGCGACACTGGCATGTCGATGTTATCGATCAACAGTTACTATAAACTGAGATCTCATCAGGCAGAGTTAGAATCCGATCTTAACCTCAGGTCATATTTGGAGAGAATGAAGTGGAGGGATAGAGAAAGAGAAGAAGAAGGAAAGAAATTTAACATTTCAAAAATTAAAGCAGTTAAAAAATTAAAATTAAAAATTAAAAAATCAAAAAATCTAAAAATCTAAGAAACAAAAAACAGAAAACAACAATCTAAAATCTAGAATCTGAAACAGACAGGGCAAATAAATAAATAAATAAATAAAAATATAAGGTGGAAAGAGGAACAAATAATGATGAGGGGAGAGGTGGTGGGGAGGTAGACATATAGAGGAAAAAGAAGGAGAGAGAGAGGGCGTCTGTTGATTCAAATCGAGAGGGAAGGAGGGGGGGTAGACATGCACGAATCAGGTGTCAAAAAACCGTCGAGTTTATAAATGTATTTTTCCAAGTGAACTGTAATATTGTGTATATCTGTGTATGCGTGCGAGCAAACTGGGCTGATTGTTGTGGTGGTGTGGCGGTGATCAAATGTGTCGCGATTCTGGGTTTATATTGTCTTTATAATTTGTCTGGAGTTAATTTGAATAAATAAGTATATTCGTTAAATGTTAGTGTTAGTATCGTGGTATATATATATATATATATATATATATATACATACACCACGATACTAACACTAAAAGATTAAAAATTCTTGAAGCCCTCTACATAAAAACTAAACATTCCACATCAATAATATGAATTACGAAAGTAGTTAATATTTTAAAGTGTCTCGCATAGTAATAAACGTTACCAAATTCTTAGCCATTTAGCAATTATACGTTTGAATTCATTATTTTATTACAAACTAGTTTATACGCGTCCCAGTATTGTACAGAAAAGTATTTGAACCCAAAAGATTCCCGGCTACATCGTTGATATATTAAATTATTTTTTGCTCATAGTTTAGGTCCGCAAAGATCCAACGAAGTTTAATGTAAAGCATGTTTTGAGGGGCAAGCAGATGAAGTAGATTAACTACCGACCTGTTCTTAACGTTAGTGTCGGCCTTAATGAAGGGCATTTTCTTCTTATAAATGACGTGTGACACTTAAATGCCACTTTTCTTAAACTAAATAAAAACATATACAGGGTGGGCCAAAATAAGGGTCCTATCTTTAAATTTGAATAACTTGAATTTGAATAACTTCCACAAAATAAAAGTTAAACTCACCAAACTTTATGTGTGTGTAGACTGACCCTTCCGAGATTTTTTGAAATAAACAAAACAAATTTTAGCCGAAAAACACTTCTTAAAACTTACAAAAACTAAAGTATTGTTTTTTACACTGTTTTGAGTTTTTTAAGCAAAAATAATGTTTTCTAAATGAGGGTACGTTCCTTAGGGCTAATACGGCTCATGCTTGCTTCGGAAGGGGTCCTTTACTTATTCTAAAAAAAATTTAAAAAAATCAATAAATAAAAAAGTTATGAATTTTTAAAAATAGGACCCTTATTTTTGCCCACCCTATATATATAAATCGGTAAGAAAACACAAACCGTATGATGTTCATGTAAAACCGTGTTTTTTTCTTCGGGAGAGGGCACCCGGAATTATGATAGAATTACAGTTCGCAATCCTTTTTCTTTGTTCAAAATAAAAGATGAGCCGTTACAAGGCAATGTCACCCCAAAATTTGCAAAATGAAATAAAAAGGACAAAATGAATAGCATACCCAAATTAAAAGCAAAAATGAAGGAAAAAGACATTTCTAAAAATCTGATACAGATACAAGAGTGATTTTATAAAAAAAGATAATTTTAGGTTAAATGAAAGAAAATATACTTCATGTGACTTTTCGTGACGTGGATGATCGTACAAAAATACCGTTACATTTAATAAAAGGAAAAGATAACCTCATCGAAAACAATAGGCATTCATACGATTCGGAAGCGTATGTATGTTTGTTCGTTATGTTTTCGTCAAGAACACATCTCATTTTTAAAACGTCAATAATAAAGAGAGAGAAACCACTGAATTAAAGAACGAAGTTTAAAAGGAAGAAAGAGAACATTTAAGTGTTTTAGCGAATCCAAGACGCGGCGAGATGTAAGAAAAACTGACTTTGGTATTTGCTGATTCAAATGTTAAGTGATCACCCTTGCATATCAGCCATCATTTGGCGATCAGAGTGAACTCCCATGCATAGATGTGTAGTATAAATAAAATGGCAAGTGCTGGCGTGTTCTTTCTTACAGACCGGGTGACAAAAGTAATAACAACGTGTTCTGTCTTTTGTGTTCTTGCATCGCTTCTGTTCATATCTTATCTTTCTGTTTCAGCTTGTCGAGAGTATAATACGATTGTACAACTGGCGGCAATTTATGTGGCATGGCTACCATTTCAAAAGTAAAGAAAAACGAAACTAAACAAAGAAATTATTCACAAGAACCGACAGAATGTCTTCTAACGGATTATCCAATTTTCCAAGTTTGCGTCCATTCTAATCAGAATACCTTTGAAATTCGCTGGCAAAAGTATATTGACACGCTTGAGAATGTATGCATTGCTTTGGACATCGACACAGAAAAGAAGCGGAAATCCAACATGCTTCACTACGCCGGAGACGATTTTTTCATATTGTTTACAACTTAACAGATATACATAAAAGCGCTAGCGCGACCGTCGAGTCAGGAGATGGATCAAAGATACCAAACATTTATGAAACAGCAAAGAAGTCACTGACCAACTTCTTCATACCCCAAAAGAATATGTCGTACGAAATGTTCAAATTTCGGCACGCATTATAGAAGGCGGACAGAAACCTTGGAAACTTTCCACACGAAACTGAGGACTTTAGCGTCCACGTGTGATTTTACAGACACAAATTGACATTACTCGCACAGATAGCACAGGGTTGTTCGTCCTCTAAGGTCAGAAATAGGGAATAAGAGACAACTCTACACTCAAACAAGTACTGGAGACATAGAACGAGAAGAGGTCCACGCCCTGTCATCCAACCAAAATAAATAAAGCCACAAGCGATACACACCCAGAAAAGAACTCGAAAAATACAAACAACTCCGACAGCGTACGCTACCACGGGCACACACGAGATAGTAGTCGCCACTTTGCTCTGAGGCCCAAACGACGTGGTAAAGACGCCGAACATTTATGTACCTGTGTGAATACTCAGAAACACATGTGACGTGCCTCGCTAAAAAACAGAAATGTAGGAACTGCCGAGAAAGGAATAATTTCGCAAAATTCTGTAACCCAAAGCCGGTAAGACATATTTTATACTCGTATCAAAATGAAAGTAAATCCTCTTCTACGTCGAGTGATTAATCTGTGTTCATAGTAACAATTCTCACATCATGAATAACGCCCAAAACCATTATTTTCGTCGATGTTACCTTTGTTTATGACACCGGTGTTAGTGTCATAATACTTGATGGCCGTACGTACGACGGTCTTCAGCACAGACCGATAATACATAGCAAAGCCACGCAGATATTTGCGATTCGATCCAAACAACCTATGCCCGTTCGTGGATTCATTACCGCCCCTATAAAATTTAAAGGGAAATGCTGCAGGACGTAAATGTTTGTCGTCGACCATGAAGACCCCTTGTTCGAGTACGAACTACAAAATCTACTCAGTGCCCACTCTGCTGAGGTATTGGGTAGGATAACTTTTAATTTCAGCGTGTATCCCTGACAAATTCTCATCACTATTCCGCGGAAAGATATGAAAGATTTATGAACCCACTATTAAGTAACACATCGACACTTTGGTCCCACCAGTAACACAGTCACATCGTAGGATATCATTCCATGTGAGGAAGGGCATCAAGTCAGAACTAAAACGCCTCAAAGAAATGGAAGTGATTAAAGATGTTACTGTACCTACCCCTTGAGTAAGTCCTGTTGTGGTAGTTCCCCATAACAACGAGTGGCGTACGAATCTTCATAGACATGCAAAAAGCAAGCGAATCTATCAAAAGGGTCAAATACCCCATGCAGACCGTGTACGACATGTTTGCGTATTTAAACCCCCCAAGAAGGTTTAGCAAACTGGACCTGTCGTGCGCGTACCATTAATTAAAGAAGGGGGCGACAAGCAGATATATCACCACGTTCATCACACATGCTAGACTATTCCGATACAATAGACTATTTCTCGGGGTGCATCATGTCTGGGGTATTTCAAAAGGGCATTGCGGATCTCTTGAGAGGAATTCCAGGGGTCAAACAACTTTGAGACGACATCGTCGTCTATGGACGTGACCAAGCCTCACATAATCCCAGTTTAGGGTTCACGCTGGAACGTCTACAAAATTTCTGGGTCAGGCTAAACAGGGAAATATGCCTTTTCTCAATGAAACAACTCAACTTTTTCGGGTACACTTTCAGTAAAAATAGGGATGTCATCAGACTCAGAGAAAATTGCAGCAATTGTAAATTTCAAATCGCACATCAACGTTGGGGAAGTTCGCTTTTTCTTAGGCATGGTCCAATACGTGGCCAGGTTCATTCTACACTATGCCACTGTCACCGAGCCACTCCGACAACCTACAAGAAAAGACATAGAATTGAGGTGGTCGGAGACTGGAGCTTGAAATATGGTATACGTAGACCAGAACAAGGAGACTAATATCCTTGTAGACACGAACCCCGTTAGAGTAGAAGAAATGTTTACATAAGACGGGAAAATACGGTGTTATGCCAGCAATGCCATCACAGATGTAGAAACGCGATACTCGCAGACAGAGAGAGACATGCTAGCCGTTGTATTCGCTGCCGAATATTTTCACCTCGATTTTTATGGGTCGAGATTCACCATCAACATTGGCCACAGACCACGTCTCGATATCGTCAAATCATACAGTTTGTGCATATTGAAGTATTGACTGATAAACTGTGCCCCCACACACACGCATACGCAAGCATGCATGGACTATATATATATATATATATATATATATATATATATATATATATATATATATATATATATATATGTGTGTGTGTGTATGTAAATATTGGACATTTATGAAAAAGGAGAGAAATGTAAATTCTCCATCATTTGGCGATCAGAGTGATCTTCCCTTTATAGTTGTGTTTTATAAATAAACGGCGAGCTCTGACGTGGTCTTTCTTACAGGCCGGGCGAGGAAAGTGATAACAACGTGTTCTGTCTTTTGTTTTCTTGCATCGTTTATACTGAGAAAAATAGTGAGAGTTTTTTTATGGTGGGGGGTCAACTGTTATTGAGAGCTGTGCAGTGAGATGTCTGTTTACATTAGTTTTAAATTTCTGCATGTCAGTACCGTCAGGAAAACAGGGAGCAGGGAGGAAGTTCCAGAGTTCAGCAGCACTAGTAAATAAGCTTTTGGAGTAGAAAGCTGTTCGGCATCTGGGGACCTCCACAGTGAATGGATGGGATTTGGCAGATTGTCGGGTTGGTCTAGTGAATTTACGTCGTTTGGGCACTAAAGCAGCAAGTTCATCAGAGCACAATCCATTGAAGTACTTGAAAAACAGGCACAAGGAAGCAACACTGCGGCGGTGGGATAGGGGCTGGAGCTTAGTGGATAGTGAGGGACTTATTAAATTGGCGACTCTTTTTTGGACCTTGTCAAAGAGAGAGAAACTTGATGTCAATTTACTTACATCCTCTTAAGCCTCACGCAAAATAATTGCATATTATAAAATGTAAAATATCAGAATAAAACCCAAAGAAACGTAGGGCACCTCATACAATCCCGGACAAAGCTGCATCTTTCTGCTAGGGACAAAATGATAGCGCGGTCCAGTTATTTAATGAAATAGTGGCGTTGAATCATCAGCAACTCCTTCGAAAGATCAATTCATACACACTCTATTTGTAGATAATAAAGTTGACTGGACTATTCCTTCACCAACCTGCCTTTTGTGTACAATTGTCTTTTAACGGAGTCGAGTGCCTCAAAGATCTATTCTCGGTCAACTAAGGTTTTTCTAGTATGTCCATGATATGCCACATGAATTAACAGAATAGGCACTACTTTTTGCGGACGATATAAAGTTGTTATCACCTCGAAGAAACTATGATCAACCTCAAGATAACGACAACACAATTTTTCATTGGTCTTCAAAGTATCATAAGACTATGCCCGTTTAGTAAGGCTCATTCTTGAATATGGCATATGCGCAAAAAATACTTATATTCAAAGATAACGTCTACTTGGAGCGTGTAAAACGATTCATAACCAAGATGGTGACGGGATTCCTCAAACTTACCTGTAACCCTTCCTTTTTCAGTCGTAGATGGGTTAAGTAGTTGTCGATCTATTATTAATTAATTTAGTGTATGCTTATACATTTTATACATAACAAACGAACTACAATAACAACTATTTGCTTATGAACGTTAATTTTACCCAATAATAATTTTTAACATGATTGTTTAAAGGCTTCAAATTGACTCTCAGATTTAACTATCGAAAATCATAGCATCATTCATTTGTGATCTTTAAAATAACTGGGAAATTTAGAAAGTGATACTGAAGGCTTTCCATTGGCGGATATGAAATAGGTGCTTATCTCTCTAGCAATTATTTCGTCAATTTTTCCATTGTAGTGTTAGTTGGGTTAATTTGTGCAGTAGTTGATTTATTGTTGAAATCGCTCTCTCAAAACTGTAGTAGCATGTATACTCCTTTGGGTTTTAATTTGTTAACTGCATCGCTAATCTTAAAAGTTATTGCGTATTAATTATGTCCATGTAGTTGCATTCTTGTGTTATATAATCTTTTATGATGTTTTCTGTGATTAATTTAGTATACACTTGGTTAACATTTTATATAATTTGCTTTTACGAAGATTTTGTGAGATTTTTTCATCTTTTAAAAGAATATATATGTATATATATATATATATGTGTGCGTGTGTGTATGTATATATATATATACATATATATATATATATATATATATATATATATATATATATATATATATAGTGAGAGTATTAACGTAACATTTACATTTTTATGCAAACATTGTTAAAAATAACAGAATTCGTCTATTTAATTATACCTTTTTTCAATTTGTTCAAGTTTTTTGTATTAAAATAGAAAAACAATAATACATTTTCCATAGGTTTAATAGGTTTCATGAACGGTTTTGTTCATTTGCTTTTGACACCTGAGAATGATTCGACGAACAATTGAAACCAATAGAACATTTAACCATTTTTTTTTATTTTAATAGAAAAAAGACCATCAGAACAATTGAAAAAATAAAAAACGCATAATTAAACAGATTAATTCTGTTATTTTTAACATTGTTTGCATATATATATATATATATATATATATATATATATATATATATATATATATATATATATATATATATATATATATATATATATATATGATTGTTTTTATTCAAGCATACATGTACACTATCTGCGACACTGGCATGTTGAGTTTATCGCTGTATAGCATTTAAAAGCTGAGATCTCATCAGGATTGATTAGAATTTAATCCTCCCCCAGATGAATTTGGATTTAATGCTCTGGATATTTATTTTACCTGGATTACTATATATATATATATATATATATATATATATATATATATATATATATATATATATATGAAATTATATATACAACTTTTTTAAATTATATATATATATATATATATATATATATATATGTTTTTAAAATTTTCAAATGAAGGCTAGAAAATAACTTTTTGTTTTTTTATTTTTTTCATGGAAACTGCTCCACAAAAATCATGAAGTAACTTGATGTATAGAGCTTAAAGGATCGAGAGATCATGATCGGAAAAACAGGAGATGCTTATTGACTTTAGTATTGAAAAGACTAAAGTTATAGGAAAAGAGACAGCAGGAAGAGAGTTCTGCAAGTCCTCAGTTCTTCGAAAGAGGCTGCTGGAATAGGAAGTTCATATTATATCAGGGTATAAAAACGAATTGTTTAAGACAGCACACTTTGGAAAGCACAATATCCTTTAAAACAACATCTATGCTGACACAGTACTTTAAGTTAAACTCGCACACAAATCCAGCATTACACCGGGTTTCTGTAAAACGTACACTATTCCTTCTCTTGTGGTCTAGTTTTTCTTTTAAATAAAACATGATAATATTTCAGTTTGAAGACGAAGATAAAATTGTTTTGTCATCATCTTTATGTTGATCATGGTTTCTTCGAGGTGATACAAATTTCATATCGTCCGCAAAAACGAGTACACTAATTAAATAAGTGAGTCTTCGAAAGGCCGTTTGTTAATATGAACGATAGACCAACTAGAAAATGCGTGAGTGTTTAGAAGAAGACATCATAAAAACAAATCGCGGGTTTTGTCGATCTGTCTTGCGGTATATCAACCCTCATTTAATGCTGAACACAGTCAATATTGTAAACGAATTACGCACATGATTAATTATGATTAAGACGCTATTATTTCATACTTAGGAAGGGAGTAAAACTTCACAAATTCCACAACAGTATTAGTGTAAAATGATTATAATTATTCTGATAGGAAATCAGTGTAACCGATTCTGGCGAAAATGAACGAGTGAAAAAGATTAGGATAGAATATTGAGTGTATATCTAATACAGCACGACCATTGTTAGTTATGTTCAATTAGACAGGGGTAGCGTTTAGGAGAGATGAGGAAACATACTAAAGTGTCGGTTACTTAAAGGGTATCTACGCAATGAATGAATTTGCTAATATTTTCTGAGGTTCATCATATATTAACATGTGTTATTCTTATTTTTCATTTTTATTTTTTAATTTTCAATTTATAACAAAATAAGACTATATAAAACGTCGATTCTACTGGTGATGACTGTCAAGTTAGATATAACACGATATTTGTAAAAATTATGATACGCCAATTATACCACAATAGAATGTTTCGATAAGCTTTATTGATAACAAATTTATCATACTTTGATAAATCAGTGGGTTTTTTTCGCTCCCGGACCGAAATGCAGACAAACATACAAAGGGCATGTAAATTAATAATTTTTAAAAAATTATGATTTTAATAAACATCTATTATAAATAGAGAGATGGTATCTGTCTGTCTACAGCAAAAACTATATAATCACTTATTATATTGTACTGTTTACTAGCCTTTAATGCTACATTAAGTTTACTATACGATTTCAAACTAATGCACTATCTGTCAATGCTCGACGCAGTGGGTGTGAGTATATAGGGTAGCGTAGTATCTATTCTGCTGTCATGAAACCATTATCGCTGGCATTACTGCTTTCTTTCGAGGGTGGAAGTATAGTTATATATGCGTTCGTCAGTATACCAACATACCAGTACTTACCTTCTTTTTTGGTCAGCGAGTAGTGCCGTATTTGTTCTATGGTAATGATGTCATATTCTAAGGAAGTACTTGCCCTTTAGGGGAAGGGTAGTGCAGTATATGGTTTATATTAACCATTGTATACTCCTAGGCATTACCTATCTCTTCTGGAGGAAGTAGTGTAGTATATGTTCTGTTCCATGAGGCTATCCTCCTAGACATTACTTTTTCTTTGGGGGGGGGAGCTAGTCTAGTATGTGTTTACTTGTCATACTATCATGCTCTCATGTATTACCTCCTTAATCCTGGAGTGTTGTATATGTTTGTTTGTCATTATACAATTTTCCAAGGCAAACAGAAATATTTGACCGCATAATTAAAAAAAAATCATTGTAATTTCCAGCATCGCATTCTGACAAATCATAGAAGCAGTTTTGTATTTTTATATTTTATTATATTTTAATTATTGTATGTAATCAAGTTATCTAGTCAGGCGTGTGCGTAGTGGTCTCACACGACGCGACAATTCATCCTGAGTTAGCCCCGGGATCTGGCCTTGTCTCTACGTAATAATCCACCAGCTTTGATTGGCAATCCTATTTACGCATTGGCGCGTGTGTTGCAATAATCATCTGCGTTTGACACGTTGGAAGCATTCGGCTGTAGTAAATATAATTACGGTCATGCGTCTGACTTTTTACCTCTGATAACTATTCGTAAGTCAATACACCAACATACGGGGTTGATTATTTCTATAGCAATATTTTATGCGAATGTTAATATCCTTGCCAGAGATCATAAGTAATGAGCTTAATGCATATATATATATATATATATATATATATATATATATATATATATATATACATATATATATATACATATACATATATATTTATACACATGTATATATATATGCATATATATATATATATATGTGTGTGTGTGTGTGTGTGTGTGTGTTCTAATTCAACATTTTAGTTCTTAAAATGAATGATTATTTTATAACATATAGCTCTATAGTGCGTGACAAAAGCTAGTTTGCAATGTTTTAATTATTTTACCATGAAAAAACATTATGAAGGATAGATGTTCAAAAAAAACAAAAACGTTTTTAATCAAGGCAAACAATTGTTTCGGCTAAAACAAATAATTTTTACTTATTGGGCTTTGGCCACTTGGCAGTGACGATGGCCAAACCGAGGAGTTTTTAAATGAGTTTTAAAATGTGTTTTTGAAACGTACTTTTATGTATTTTAAAACGTACTTTAAAACGTACATCTGTAAACATTTTGTAATACTTAAAAATTCTTGAAAACGACATCCTTGGTTTTAGCCGAAACAATTGTTTATATTTAAAGCCTGTCATATCCACCTACCTCTGTATGTCTGTCTGTCTGTCTGTCTGTCTCTCTCTCTCTCTCTCTCTATATATATATATATATATATATATATATATATATATGTATATATATATGTGTGTTTGTGTGTGTGTGATGTGTCTGTATGTGTGATGCATATGCACATCTATGATAATGTTACAAAATATATAATCTATTACGTATATATTTATTCAGTATTGATTCCACCCGTGCCCATTACACGAGCACAATTTAATAGTAAGATGAAATAAAGTTCTGGCAAATAAGTTTGCCATAAGTATATTTTCATACCAATAAAAATAGTGCATAGACACTTTCTACAACACAACTCTTCGGTGTGATAAATAAGTAAGTACATATAGTTGAAATCGAAACTCGACCGTTTTATGAAGAGTCGAACTGCACAATGTAGAAATTAAGACGGATCGTAATGCTTACATAGCTATAAGCAGGTATCTATAGCGTGTTTTACTTTTACAAATATATAGAAATATACATCGATCTCACTTACCAAATTACTCAACCCACAACTTGAAATATATATATATATATATATATATATATATATATATACACCAAATATGTACTTGTCGCAGGACGAGTCAAATTGTTAGATAACGGGTGAGTAGATTTGCTCGTATAGATGTTAACAAATGTGATTGAGTGTGGGGGAAAGTGACCTTAGCGTGTGTGGATTAAACACATTTGAAATAGTCTATTTTGTAAACCTGTTACCAGCGGGAAAGTTGACAAGTGTGGTCAGAGGAGGGCATGTCTGAAGACGATATGCGTTAGAAAGGGTCCACGGATGTGATGTCAAGTGAGACCAAAGCGAAACGGTACGGATATTTTGAATAACACATAAATGTGTTAGTTCGAAGCGATATGTCGCTTAGAAAATGCTGTAACGACGACATAACTGTTGAGAATCATATGGGTGATAGGCGCTTATATGTTAGTATATCTATCTATCTATGTAGCGAATAGTTGCTTAGGTTATTATAACAGTCTCTTTACTACATTTAGAAATGTAAATTGTCTTTGTGATTAATTAATATTTTTCTATCAAATAACTTTTATTTCCAGAATCTGTTTTATATTAATTTTTTCTCAATATAACGTAATGAACAACTTATATGCACAGCAACAAGCTACGCATGTCCTAGCGATTGGCGACATGGAGAAGAAACTGACAGCAAGAAGGTACATAGCAGCGACGACGAAGAAGACTACACGACTTTGAGGTAACATGTCACAACACGGCTACAAAAAGGATAGAAAAAAGGAACAACGCGAGACTAATCGATTTAGTTTTTTAAAAGAAAACAAGGGGAAAAAGCAACAGATATTCGACATCGAGGATGAACGAACAAATGGACGATGAAAGAAAATTAATTTTTCGAACAGAACAGCTTTGCACAAATATATGTCCCCTTTGTGAAGATTAAAATCAATATATAGTTATGTTGAACCTTATCTCTAGAATCATCATTCCAATCTTGATCTAAATCAATTGCAGGATTTTTTTCGGAAAAATGTCTAAAATTTAAGGTTTAAAGTTAAGGGTTCTTATCAATAAATTTAAATTCAAGACAGCTTGCGTAATTGATGTCTTATGAATGTAGATCAAATTTAATGCCACTCTGAACAAAAAATTGTTTAAGTTGTGCCCATTCTATGCCCCATTAAACCGCTGATAGAAACTAACATTTCTGGTATGTTTTTATTTGATTACTAATACCTATTGTTAACATTTCACACAACTCATACGTATTTGAATTTTCACGAATAGATTCCAACCCTTTTTGCCCGCTTTCTATTAAACTAAATCTAACTCAATACAGCCAATATTACCCACCCTTACGCATATTATCCGTCTTCTAAAATTGTTTACGATCGATTAATTAGTTTATTACTTCATCTGGTACAATGAAATATACATAAATATTATATACATGCAACCTCAAAAAAGTTAAGTTTTCTAAAATGTAATTTGCCCATGTAACTACCCGTGGTGCCTATAATATATATTCCAAAATTACTAATCATCCGTCTATTAGTTTAGCACATTATCCTGTATATATATATATATATATATATATATATATATATATATATATATATATATATATATATATATTTATTAATATTAAATAAAGTGTTACAACAAGATCCGGACCAAGGTTTCAGATCCGAGAAAATCGGACCTTCATCAGCGGAGTCGTATAGCTTAATGAGTGAGAACAACCGCCAGGAATTTCAAAATATTGTCCGTTGGAAAGATGGAACACTTTCAGATTTAAAATTGTCACGTGCGTGGAATATTCGTAGTCAGTTATTGAAAAGTTTCAGATCAAAACAACAGCAACGCTGTACATCGAAAAAGCAAGAAATTAAATGGGAATAACGTTAACAGATGGACAGATGGGAACCTAGCATGTTTAAATTGTCACGTGCGTGGAATTACGTGACCCGTTATGGAAAGTATTCAAATTTAACTAATAGAGACGCTATATATCTTATCGAAAGTAAATGGAGATAATGGCAAAAAATAAAAATAAAATTATATTAAGTTAAAAAATATATAAATTATAAAATTAAAAATTATATTGAAATAATATGCTAATGTAATAAAATATTTCTAAAAATATTAAATAATAAATCATTAAAAATAAAACTTATAATTAAATAAATTGTAGTCACACCATTTATAAATGTATGAAGTCGTAATGGTACTAATCATAAAAATTTTTTTAGGTACTAATAATAAAAGGGGGGAGATAAAGAAAGATGAAAAAGAAGAATGAAGAAAAATAATAAATCCATTAAATACCCGAGCAAAATACAAGACTTGGATGAATTCGAAAAAGACCTGCTAGATATAATCCCGTCTTTGGTATTCCATAACCGACCAAATAACTTTCAACAGACTCTTAAAACAGACATCAGAAACCTAAAACGTAGCAAGGATGCACTGGTCTTCTCGGACAAAACCAACAATATATACAGAATGACACCAGAAAAGATATCCCTGCTGACGAACAACACTATCTCCGAGAAATACCAACTAGCTAACCGAGGGACCTACCAAAATATCAACCGAGAAGCTACGGATCTGGCTACGAAATTGGGTATTGAATATAGGACCAACCTCTTAGCTGAGAGGAAAGCCTTTATCACTTTGAAGGACCATAAGGAAAACTTTGCCAATAGACCAACTTGTAGACTAATAAACCCAGCAAAGAGCGAGATGGGCATGCCTAGCAAAATAATAATTAAAAATATTGTTAAAACAATTAAAGCTAATTCCATTCTCAGGCTCGGGGACAATACTAACACCGTTCTACACTGGTTCAAAGACATCCCAAACAAACAAAGATGCAAATGTATATTCCACGCACGTGACAATTTTAAATCTGAAAGTGTTCCATCTTTCCAACGGACAATATTTTGACATTCCTGGCGGTTGTTCTCACTCATTAAGCTATACGACTCCGCTGATGAAGGTCCGATTTTCTCGGATCTGAAACCTTGGTCCGGATGTTGTTGTAACACTTTATTTAATATTAATAAATATCATGCTCTTATTAATTATTTAGTTAATTTTACTTTTGCATTAATAATTGAGCACTCTGCTGGGAAACTCTCCCAATTAAGAAATACGGTATATATATATATATATATATATATATATATATATATATATATATATATATATATATATATATATATATATATGCTGGAATTTTTTCCACCATCTTACAAGAGAGGTTATATATATATATATATATATATATATATATATATATATATATATATATATATGTGTGTGTGTGTGTGGGTGTGTGTGCGTACGTGTGTGCGTGCGTTCTAGAACGTTGTCACCCAAAATGCTACGCAATTATGCGTAACGGAGAAAATATGCAAAAATAGAATAGTTCGTAAATAACAAAAAATCATCAAATAAAAACAAAATAAAAAGTAGTGAATTAATGTGAGCTGGTTGGAGTTCATATGAAAATTAGTTATTATTTGAATAGTGTTTCGCCTATCTGTGACTGAGTATATAAGGAAGTTGTTTTTACTTTTTAAATAGTAAGACCTTTTAATATCAATATGAGTACGACAAATAACTCGTATATATATATATATATATGTATCTATATATATATATATATTTATATAAATATATATATATATATATATATATATATATATATATATATATATATATATTGTTGATGGTTTTATTCCATTTTGCTACATAATATATTGTGTGGCATTATTATGTAGCAAAATGGAATAAAACCATCAATAAAATATATTTTGCTCTGAATTTTCATTGAGAACTCTCATGAACCCGGTTTCAACTTCCTTCGGATTTATACCCCTTGGATATTTGTAACAAGTTAATTATATCGGATGGTCTTTTTTGTATTAAAATAAAAAAAATACATGTTACATGCGTTTAATAGGTTTCATGAACGGTTATTTGCTTTCGACACCTGGGGATGATTCGACGAACAATCGAAAACATTCGTAAACCTATGAAACGAATAGACCATTAATTCGTTTGTTTGATTTTAATACATAAAAGTCCATCAGAACAATTTAAAAAATAAAAAAGGTATGATTAAACAGACGAATTCTGTTATTTTTAACATTGTTTGCATATATATATATATATATATATATATATATATATATATATATATATATATATATATATATAGTCTCGGAAGTTTCTGAACCATTAAAACTATATTAAAAAAAAAAAAACTTATAGTCCCAAGTCTTCCAGTGGAAAATCACTCATGTAAGTCAATTCATTTTTTACAGTTATTATATTAGTTTGTTTCTAACACTATTTTAAGGGATCATCAGTTGTTTACCATGAAAAACTGTTTCGGGTATATATATATATATATATATATATATATATATATATATATGCGTGTGTGTGTGTAAAATGTAAAATGAGAAAAAATAAAGATGAACTTATGTCTTTCAAGTATATCCTATCTTCAATAGTCAATGCAGGATATACGAGATAGAGCAGTAGTAT
The DNA here is from genome assembly GCA_963556195.1 of Sepiola atlantica. Lineage (NCBI taxonomy): Eukaryota > Metazoa > Mollusca > Cephalopoda > Sepiida > Sepiolidae > Sepiola > Sepiola atlantica. Next base: position 30,832,407 of record OY744538.1, on the reverse strand, counting down.
AGTAATAAGTGATGAAATAAAATTTGATAAAATCTAGTATTTATTAAATAACTAATTTGTTAAAACAAGAATTATATAAAACAAATCTTTCTTTCCTTAAATCAGTGAATTTTCAAAAATATGCTCCTATCTTCAGAAGAATATAAGAAGTAATAAGTCAGTAAAGGTAACCGTAATGCAAGCATTTGAAAACATAAAAATAAAAAAAGACATAAAATGTAAACTATTTTTTAAAAATTGCAAAAGAATATCGTTACTATTGAAGAAAGAATAGAAAATGTGTGTAGGAAAATCCGAGGATTCAGAGTATGTAGCAGAGTCTTGCCCTTTCATGTTGGAAGAAACACTACCATTTTTACTGGGACCAGGAAGAAATGATCTGACTTTGGACAATTTTCTGCCGGCATATACTACTGTATTCATTTAGTGATTCATTTCACTGCTAACGATATTTTTCCTTGGATTCGAATACTTCTATCTCTTAAACCCGAACCTTTTCACAATTCCACATGTCTGCAGGTGGAAGAAATAATGCACGAGCTACTTTTCTAAGACTTTTTCTAGGACTTTCTTTTTTATCGTTGTTCTTCCTTGTTTTTTAATTTTAACTTTTATTTTTATTTTTTTTCCTCTTCACTTCTTAAGTGACCTCAACTATTGCAACGCCACATTGTGTATTGTCGGGAGTTGAAACCAGTATTCCAGACATTTAATTTCCCTGATGATCTGCCAAGCAAGTAACTGCTTGGTAGTGAAACACGTGTAGGAAAAAACATTTAATTTGAATAAATAATATTTGTAAGAAAAACTATCTTTAATGGTGATCATTGGTGTCCTGAAAGGAATGCTTTGGTAAGCGTTCATAAAATCACATATAAATGCTCTGTACTCTGTAATCGAGTATCATCGAGCTTGTTTTTATTGGAACAACCCCGGTCTTCACTGAATGATCTATTTTATACGTGAAAATTCTAAATCTATATATATATACATATATATATATATATATATATATATATATATATATACATACATCATTAGTATATTAATACTAATTTCAGCCTAGTGCTTTATATATATATATATATATATATATATATAGAGAGAGAGAGAGAGAGAGAGAGAGAGAGGGGGGGGGGAGAGAGAGAGAGAAAGAGAGAGAGTGGTCGTTCGTAAGAGTGTGAGAACTAAAATACACATTATTTTCTTAAAAACTGTACACTAAAAATTTCAGTGATGTACCAATGGTTTCATTGACGCAGGTAAGCCTTTACTGTTTAGAAAAGGCCTTACAACACATCTTAAATCATCAGCGTTTCGCAGAATGAAACGGTTAGAAAGGTGAAACAAGCGGCTATTATCACCGCTTTTATCGTCCGGTATTTTGCTCTCAAGAGTCTCTTTTTTGAGGGAGTACAATATGCTGTCTATATTGATGTATAAACCTTAATTGTAACTTAATTACTGATTACGGAGGTTGCATATTTATCTGTTCCTATTGTGTATTTGTATTAAGGGTTATCTTGTAAAGTGTAATATTTATATATATATAAAACTCAATTTATGTATGTGTGTTTGTATGTGTCTGTATGTACCATACTAAAAAAAGTTAGAGAATGTGTATTCTTATGTAGAATTAACCGGGATATATCATGGAAGAAGTCCCTAATTTATAAATGCACACCTAAGGGGCTATGAGGCAGGTTTCGTCTTGGGCTCGATTATTTCAGCTATTTTCAGATAATTTTAATGTAATTTTGTATCAATTAAATTGAAAGCCATTACATTATGTAGTACTTTGTAAAAACACTGCAAGTCATTCCCAGAAAAAAAAACTGCAAGTCATTCCCTTAACTTCAACTGGAAATGACATCAGAGGGAGGTCGCGCAAGAGAGATAAAAAATTAATAAACGCAAATTCTGGGGGAAATTCCGGTACCGTCCTTGATTCTATCGGTATAAGACGAGTTCTAGGAAGGAGGAGCTATACCTTGATACTGGTGCACTTCTTACAACTAATCCCGAAATGACGTCATAGGGAGTTTGAGGAAGGCAGGCAGTAATTAAAACTCCGATTGATATACAGGGTACTTCTGCAATCCATTACCCGTCGCTGTTTTTGTACAACAGAGGCGTGTCTCAAAACTTTGGAGTCTTTATTACAACAGAAGCGCGTCTCTAAACTTTGTATTCTTTTGTACAACAGAAGCACGTCTCTAAACTTTGTATTCTTTTGTACAAGAGAGGAGCGTACGTAAACTTGGGATTATTTTGTACAACAGAGATTCATACGTACACATTTGATTATTTTGTACAATAGAAGCCCGGTTGTTAACATTTGATTATTTTAAGTAGCTTGTACAGTTTATCCCCACCTATGAAAAAGCTTATGGGGGGTGCAGTTAAGACGCCCCTATGGAAAACGCTTTTCGTGGGCTTGTTCAGTTTACGTCACCTATGAAAAACGCTTTTACGGTGATCCTTCAGATTAGGTCACCTATGAAAAACGCTTTTAGACTATTGACTTCATCAACATTAAGTTGTTTTATATGTTACAATAGAGTGTGGTAAGAAATTAGGTATTGACGGGACCATTTGATCTACTTGGTGTTGTCCGGGATCAAAAATTGTAAGAGTACAGTATTAGTTTTTGTAATTGGTATATATTCATCTTTTCGAACTGTTGCATTCTATTAACATAATTTATCTTCATCATATTCTGAAATAGGGTGTGTGAAAAATTAGGTATAGATTGGGACCATTTGTTCTACTCGGCATTGTTCGGGATCAATAAACATTATTAACATTATTTTTCTTCATACGTTGATTGTAACGGTACTTGGACAGTTCTGTGAAGACCTCCTTACTAACATTACAGTTTTAAAAGAAAAAAAGAATAATAATAAAGAGATGGTCAGAGAAACAGAGAGAGAGAGAGAAAGAAAGAGGTAGAGAAAGAGAGAGAGAAAGAGAGAGAGAGAGTGAGAGGGAAAGAGAACGAGAGAAGTTTTGACATATAAATATCACAATGCTATTTATGTTCCATTTTGTTTTTTTATGTCCCGGAGCAATAATTGTAAGATTACACTATTACATTTAAAACAGATGGCTCCGGAGAAAATAAATCAGTATTACTAGTTTTAAACACATTAAAACAAGAGAAGAATCAGTTGAGACATGGGAAAGAGTTAGTTGAGGGATGGAAATAATGGGGACGAGGGAAAGAGAGACAATTAGAAAGATTAAGGTAGATCGCAGGTTTAATATAAACATGATACACACACTATGGAATTGCTACTACTTTGTTTTTATCGCCCCGAGCAACGCCGGGTAGCCCAACTTCTTGATTTATGAACTAGGGTTTGGCTTATATTATGGTGTAGCTGTATGTTATTAATTTATAGAATAACGATTAAGGATGTCTACTTAGTTATTTTCTAAAGTGAATTACCAAATTTTAATTTAAATATGAATCTATTTTTTCTTGATATTTATTTTATTTTAGCCCGCTCCGTGCATAAGTTAGTTTTCCCTCCCTCATATACGAAAGTAAATGTTAAGTTAATCTATATAAACATGTCTAAAATGTAGGACTTAAGATTAAGGGGTATTAAATACGAAGGTGAAATTCAGGAAATCTTGCTTAAGTAGTGTCCAATTACGATGGTTAAAATTTAATGCAAATCTTATATATTTACCTTTTCAACTGATGGATTGTGCCCATAATATTCCGCCCAAAAAATGTTTTCGAATAAGGCAAAGAAACTGAAATTTGGGGAATATTCATTAATTAAAATGTAATATCTTTTAAAATTTTGCAAAAATCGAAGGTATGTAAATTTTCGCAAAAGGGCGCCCACCGTGTTTCTATTTACTTTTGTAAAAAAAACTTGGATCTGTCAAACCCGGAAGCTATGTTTAAAAAATCCGAATTATTGGTTTATTATTTTATGATTGAATCCTGTACATACAAATAAATAAACATATAAAGTAACTAACTTAATCAAAATTGTATACATATATATATATATATATATATATATATATATATATATATATATATATATATATATATATAGGATCAAATATAAACCAAAAGTAAAACTTTTAGTAGATGGAACCTATTGTTAAGAAGTTTAGCTCAATATACGAGATAGAGCAATTGTAGAGATAGAAGAAAAAGGAGTGATAAATATGCGACAATTGCCCAAATTTATTTCAATTGTTCAATGCAAGGTGTATTCAGTAATAAACTAGTGTTTATTATTCTTTCCTTAAGCCAAGACTTTTCAAATATCGAGATCTTATTATCAGAGGAGAAATACAGATGGATAAGTTGGCTTTCAAAAAAAACAAAGTTAAAATATTTGAAAGATATGAAAAATATTATTAAAAAACGCAGTAAAAAAAAGAAATAGTTTTCGAAGTCCCCATCCCTAAAGGATAGTTAGCCTGATGAGATAGTACGATAACCCCAGGGCACATATTAAAGTATCCTTCAAAAAACAGGAGTGTATACTAATACCACCGAAGAGATATGCACTGTTCCCCCCAACATAAAGAGGAGATAACGCCTGGTAACATGACGAACGATCATATACTACACTACCTAGAGGATGTGGTAATGTCTTGGAGGATTTCATCACGACCACAGAACAGATAGCAAACTACATCTTACACCTCAAAATGAGAAGCTACTGCCTGGGAAGATTATATTTTGACAAACGAACATATACTACACCTTGATTTTCCATAGAAAATAGTACATTAGTTGTAATATACTTAGTATAATAAAGTAAGCATTAAAATAGTATACTAGTGCATTATTTCTTTGTTTTATGAAGAGTTTGGACTTCAGACAGACTGATATAAGATATCCAATAATAATGTATGTATATATATATATATATATATATATATATATATATATATATATATATATATATATATATACAAGGTGATTCCTAAGTCACTTAGCTATTGAAAATGATTACCATATGAAGCACAAAGATGCTATGAACTTTTGATAATTGTTATCTTACTCTCTAATTACTGCTATTTGTCATTTTTAATTTGTTCGTTTATATATTTCTTCTATATATATTAATTTTTATTTGCAAAAAAGAATGGAGCTATGCATGCAGAACAAAGGTGGTAATTTTGATAATTTGCTGTAATTTTAAACTTCTGTAAATGAATTTGTTGAATAAACATTTATGTTTTGTATTACCGTATTTTTTAACTTTAGAATTTCAAAAATAAATAGCTAAGTGACTTATGAATCACCCTGTATATATATATATATATATATATATATATATATATATGATAATTTTATTTACACAGACATGTAAAAAATCTGCGACACTGGCATGTCGATGTTATCGATCAACAGTTACTATAAACTGAGATCTCATCAGGCAGAGTTAGAATCCGATCTTAACCTCAGATCATATTTGGAGAGAACCAATATGATCTGAGGTTAAGATCGGATTCTAACTCTGCCTGGTGAGATCTCAGTTTATAGTAACTGTTGATCGATAACATCGACATGCCAGTGTCGCAGATTTTGTACATGTCTGTGTAAATAAAGTTATCATATATAAAGCTATATTTTGATATTGAGCACTTTTTATAAACCCGGTTAAAATTCTCTGGATTACCACCCTGTGGATATTTTTCACCTGGATTATTACCATTATTATATATATATATATATATATATATATATATATATATATATATACACACAGGGTGAGCCAAAAGTAAGTGCACTTACTTATATATCGATAGAGAGATAAAGATGTATAGATATATATGTGTATATGTGTGCGGGTGTGTGAGAGATTCGTAGTATAAGGTGGCAAGAGACTATTTAAGTAGTGTTGTTTTTTTTCAGTAGTTACGTATATGTTCCTACGAGCAAACTATGAATACTATTTACAATTAATGTTTCAATGAATATATATTTCTTGGTCTAGCATAATGTGCGTCATGTGATATTTAAAATGTGTGTAGGCTTCAACATATCCAAGTATCCACATTCGCTAGAAGTCTTTTTCACTGTCTAATCCGAATTTCAAATATTTAAACAAGAATTGTAAGAAAGTATTAGGAAAAGCTGACACAGTGTTCCAGATCTAATGATAAACGTCACCAAACCAATTTGTCTCATGTGTTTTCCCCTTTTTTCTTTGTTTTGTGTCTCTTATTTTCTCTCTTTTTTACATCTTAGTGTTTTCCTCGGTTTATTTGTTATGTTGTCTCCGTATTAATAACATATCCCCCTGTTTACTACATGCTTCTAGAGAGTGGAAAGTGTACTGAAACAACATATGACCCGAATAACGTTATTTCACAGACGATTTTGAGATCTCTATTAAGATTATACTGCCGTATATATATATATATATATATATATATATATATATATATATATATATATTTTTTTTTTTTTAACTTATATTTTTTCATTTATTAATTTTCCAACGAATGTTAAGTCTGCAATATCTTGGATTTAGTTAGTTTGTCTGGGAATTTAAACTGCATTTTTTTTTTAATGACTCAAAGCTTCTTTAGACTATATATATATATATGTATATGATATAACTATATATAGATATATATATATGTATATGATATAACTATATATATATATGTATATGATATAACTATATATACATGTTTATGATATAACTATATATGTGTATATATATATATGTATATGATATAATTATATACATATATGTGTATATGATATAACTATTTATATATATATATATATATATAATATAACTATATATACATATGTATATGATATAATTATATATATGTATATGATATAACTATATATATATATGTATAAATATGTATATGATATAACTATATATATAAATATATATAATGTATCTTTATGTAATTGTTTTTGATTGGTGATTGCAGCGTTCGTTTTTTTTTTTTGCTTACTGCTATTTCGATTCTTTCACTCTTCCATTCATTATTAGTCGCCCGTAACTTTATAGGACGTATTTTTCGTAAATAAATATATTTTAATTCATTTGTTACGTACATAAAATGTATCCATGGACACGTGTTTCTGACTCACAGCCGTCATCAGCATGGCTAACTTAGACAAGGATCGAACCTTCGATATCGATGTCTCTAGTACAGCGTCTTACTATTGGACTACGACGCGGTGCATAGAAATATGTACGAATTTTATTGCTTAACTATTTCATGTATTTTTATGGAATTGTTTTTATTGGTGATTGCAGCGTTCGTTGTTTTTTTTTGCTTACTATTATTTCGATTCTTTCTCCCCTAAGTGATTACGCTGCAGAAAATTGCACTATTAGTCGCCTTTAACTTTATAGGGCGTATTATCGTTAATATATATCTCTATATATATTTATTCATTTGTTGCGTACATAAAAGTAATCCATGGACACGTGTTTATGGCTCACAACCGTTTTCAGCATGGTAAACTTAGACAAGGATCGAACCTTCCATATTGATGGCTATAGTCTAGCGTCTTACTATTGGACTACGACGTGGTGCATAGAAATATGCACGATTTTCATCACCTAAATATTTAATGTATTTTATGAAATTGTTTGTTTTTATTGGTGATTGCAGCGTTCGTTGTGTTTGTTTATTACTATTTCGATATGTTACTCCCTATTTGATTAAAATGCAGAAAAGTGCATCATTAGTCACCTTTAATTTTATAAGATGTATTGTTCGTTAATATATATATATATATACTTGTTATTTTATTTACGTGCATAAAAGTAATCCATGGACACCCACACCCATACACCCACACGTACACATATATATATATATATATATATATATATATATATTTAAATATTTTCTTTGTCGTACAAAACTTTAAAATGGCATTGAAGAGACAATATTTATTATTCATAATGAATTTAAGAAATTAAAAAGATGATGAAAGGGCAGCTGACCGGTTTCGTACCTCGCTCAACAGAGCCAAATATCGAGGTAATGTATAAAAAATATAAAAAGATGCTATGAGAATTATAGCGAGGGAAAGGGGTAAAAAAAAAAGAAAAAAAAGTTCAATCAAATAGAAACAACATTAAGCCCGAGGAGATTTTCTCTTTGTTTGCAAAGAGAAGGTCTCAAGGACTTAATATAAATTGTTTCTAGGATTTTGAGATGAGATATATATATATATATATATATATATATATATATATATATATATATATATATATATATATATATATATATATATATATATGGTATAAGTATCTCTGTAATTATATTTGATATACATATACAGGATGGGAAGCAAAATTTACAATAAACGTTAAGCTGGTGTTTCCTATCAGACACTAAGTCAATTGTTGGGTAACCTAGCATATAGTAATGTCATAACCATACCTAACAAATTATTCTTACCCTTTCAGAAACTGTTGTCTATATAAGTAATCAGGAAAGGGAACGTCAACGAGTGTTTCATTGGCGGAATGCACTCGTTACACCAAACAACATTTCAAGAATAGTTCGAGTACCCATAAAGAATCTTTATAATGCGCAGAATCACATGACTATTAGCAAAGTCTGAAAGTGGGGGAATCAACAAAAACGTCCCAACGCTTTAATTTAAGCTCTAAAATCTAAGATTTAAAATGATCCAAGAAAATCTATGAAAAAAATGAAAATTAAACTTGAAGTAGATTATAAGATCATAAGTAATTAAGTCAAATATGATTTTAAGTTTAAATTATACACAAAAACACCAGAACACTTATTGACAACAGTTAAGAAAGAAAAGAGATTAGAAAGGTGCAGTAAAAGTATTACATGGTTCAATAAAAAGTCTTCCATCGTGACGATCTTTTCAGATGAACAGATTTTCACTATCGATACTGTTCTGAATAGTAGAAATGACGGATTTACTACAAAACCAACAACTGGAGTTACAGAAAAACTCATAACAAAAAACACTGCTCAAGTAATGGCCTTTTGTGGTGTGGATTCCGATGGAAAGTTAATGCCTATAAAATTATACATTGTTGATGAAAAGCTCAATGTTAATACTTACAATAAGACCTGAATATCAGTTATTGCTATCGTGTTAATCAAACTACCAAAATAGTAATCATCTTAACACAGGATTATACTATAGTCCACACAGCTAAAAAAAATAGAAGATTTCTGCAAATCCAACTTTAGTCATTTTAGGGAATCATGTGTATGGCCCCATTCCAGCCTCGATCTAAATCCTGTAGGTTATGCTATTTAAGATGTTTAAGGACATGATACCGATAGAACATCACAAAAAAATTACGAGTCTCTAAAAGACAGTATTAAAGAAAAGTGGGAAAGGTTGTCTCTCGAATATTTGAAAAACACTTGTGCAAGTTTCAGTAATCGTTTCAAGGCAAGTATTGAGAAAGAAATAAAACATAGAATAAAACAGTTTCTTCTATGAAAATGTTCTTTGTGGAAATTAAATTCTCATTATTTTCAATGAACAGATTAGTCAGACAGTGTGTTTTATCCGTCCTAAAAATATAGTAAATTCTGCTTCCCAACACTGCATATATATATATATATATATATATATATATATATATATATATATATATATATATATATATATATATATATGCAGTGTGGGGAAGCAGAATTTACTATATTTTTAGGAGGGATAATATATATATATATATATATATATGTGTGGGGGTGTATCTTGGCAGCATCTTTTCTTTTATGCAAGTATCTTTAAAAATAACGGACATCTTGTGTCTGGATATTTTTTCTATGATCCTTTCCGTTTTTCTGATTAGGTTCTTAGTTTCACTATTTACTCCTTGGTCTATGCCTGGTTAACATTACTCCACTGACGATGGACCTGGAAGGGTCCGAAAGCGCTTTGGGAAGCTTTGGCAATTTTATCAGCCAGTTTCCGTCTGAAACTAAGAACCTAATCAGAAAAACAGAAAGGATCATAGAAAAAATATCCAGACACAAGATATCCGTTATTTTCAATGATACTTGAATATATATATATATATATATATATATATATATATATATATATATATATATATATATATATATATATATATATATATATATATATATATATATATATATGATTTAGTGTCAGTTTTAAAGCAAAAACTGTTTTACACACATTTATGGAGAACTGAAGAATATTGAATATTGAGCTTCATATTGCTTTCGAAAATTGATTCGCATAAGAATCGATCTTAACTATGAAAACAATTGTTTTTATATTGGTACATGCTATATATATATAGTAAGTTATGGAAATGTATTCATAGAAATTGAGCTACACGGAGGCATTGAATGAATGAATCGTGGACGCCTCTGTTTCGTTTAATTGCCATAAATGTATTTTTATAACGTACTACCTTCCTAGTATTGAGAACTGTGTAAGTAAATACAGAAAATCTTGACATAATATATTATATCGCATTATAATATTATATGTGGATGCATGAAATAATATATATGTATATATATATATATATAGAGAGAGAGAGAGAGATAGAGAGAGAGAGAGAGAGAGAGAGAGAGAAAGATTTTTAAAAATTAATTTATAAACGGGCGTTTCTGACTATAAGCCGTCATCAGCATGCCTCACCGGGCAGGGATTGAACCGTGGTTGTTAATATTCGTACACCAGCATTCTAACCACTAGACCACAATGACCTGCCCATATGTCGCAACTTCTAATCACTTATACGGTTACGTAGTTTATCTGTTATTGTCTTTGATTTTGGCGATAGCGACTGGTGTCTTTACGGTGCGTTTTTATTTTTCGCTAGGTTGAACGTTTTGTTTTTTATTATTTAAGAATATGCAAATGGGCGCATTTTTCTTTTTTTAATTCCCCCTTAATCTGACGAGTCATATATATATAGTTTATTTTCAATTAATTAATTTATCTCTCTCTCTCTCTATATATATATGTATATATATATATATATATATATATATATATATATATATATATATATATATATATATTATTGAATATTCTGTACAAGTTGTGCTTGCATATCTTTTTTTCGTTCTTTTATAAATTCATTATTAGTTTTCGAGCTTCGAGTAGGAACTGGTCGATTAACTTTTCGTACTCATCGTGTACCTAAGTACTTTAGAGTCTATCAGGACCATCTTCAGGATTTGGTATCAAGTTACAAACATGTATTTTTATAAAGTTTTTTAATGATTTCAGCGGTAACCGTGTTATTTGTTGTGATTATGCTGTTTTTCTAACCCAAAATTATAAATATTAAACAGACTCTCATCAATAATGGCTGTAGACGAACAAATTCGAAATTTTAATAATAATCGTTACCAAATTATTAATAAAGATAATCACATACTCAATCAATACATAACATTAGCTACATTGTAATTATAAAATAGACGAACATGTATTAAAAATATGATGTATAAGACACTCCATCAAGCTAAATGAAAATATAAAACTTATTATATATTATAGCAAATTTAAAACCTCAAACTTCATCACCACCGACCCTTTTCCCCCTCGACCAGTGCTTTAGATAAGACAAAGCTAGTATATGAGTTATTATTTCTTTTTGGAGACTGTCTCCGACAATTTAGTTTTGAAATATATGTGATGGCACGGTAAAGGAAGGTTCGGCTTGTGGCGAGATTTCAGCCTGTGGATCATGTGACGAGCATATTGCTGTTATATCTTGAGGGATACGCACTTGCCACCTACTGAGGGAGGGATAAAGACAAGCAAAAGGGGCGTCGATTAGATAGATGACACATATGAAAGAGGCATTGACAGTGGGTGCGTTTGCAACTGATGCAAAACGAGCCAGTGGGTGTGTTTGCTGCTAAAATTACGGGTTTGAAGCGAGTTGGATTGCAAAACGTTCGATTCAATATTCGATGCCATCTATATCGAAATACTATAGGAAGGAATATCCTAGGGAAAGACTGACAACGAGTTGGTCTATAAGCAATATGTGGTCTCAACTTTTCGACAACCTCGGAATTATATATTTCCTTTCGTAAATTCACTAGACCAACTCGACAATCAACTAAATATCATTCATTCACTGTGGAGGTCCCCAGATGCCGGAGAGCCTTCTACTCAAATAGCTTCTTTCCTCGTGCTGCTCGCCTCTGGAACTCCCTCCCTGCCCCCTGCTTCCCTGACAGTACAGACAGGCAGAAGTGTAAAACTAATGTAAACAGACATCTCGCTGCGCAGATCCCAACTTAGGTTGACCCTCCTACCTTCTCCCCTTTTCTTTTTTCTCAGTAGCCCCTTACGTCTACAGTGGCGGCCCGCCTTGTTTGGGGTGAACTATGTTAAAAAAATGTTTTAAAAAAGGTCATATCCTGGCACAAGTGTTAGCTTCAACAGATGTGACGGATGAGGCATATGACAAAGAATTCCCGAAAGCGTACAACAAAATACAACTAATGATGTGAAAGGCTGCGCTAAAAAATGTCTGGGTAACGGATTAGAAGATGATGCGTCACTGCTAACATACTCCGCTGACAGGATGTGAATATTGTTTTCACATTCTGTCAGTCGAGCGTTTATGTCGACCGGATGCGATATGCAACGAGTTTACACATGCTTTTCTCATACGACAGCGGACGTTGATCGGAAATGATCTTGGAAAAAATAAATTGTGTACGTCGTAACAACGATGGCACATTCCATTGGCACTGGGAAAGCTCAGCGATCAATATTTGCACAGGCAGTGGTCATTCTTCTAAAGATGACCTTTTGGTGGTATCAGTCAAATAACTGATTTGACTTGATACTAGAAATCAATACGATTTACGTATATGCAGACCTTGTTTCAGAACCGATTAGATCAATTCCTTTCTCTGTAGAGAAAGGAAATTGCCGCGTGCGTGTCCATATCTATCAATGAACCTGACTTATTTGCTACCTTCAATCATCGAACATAAGCATGAACAGTTACCAGGCACCTGGAAGACTGTACAATGGAATGTGAGAATATCCAGTTGTTTCGCGTGTGTGTAATTATTCTGATAAGTGCGAGGCAGAACACGCAACCTATATGCTTACGGATTCAGAGTTTCTTAAGAAATATAAACCGTTTGTCTTGATGCCAGGAACGTCATAATGTACCTGACAAAATGACGAAGCTGCCGTTGAGGTGATTGTACACAATGGAAAGGAAGAAGCCCGAGCTATTTGTCAGCGCTGTCTACGTGAATACGCGGTGTGCTACTCAAAACAGATCAAAGTGTAGTATCTGTTCCGATGGATACTGCACCCCATACTGGTGTTTTCTTGGCCTTCTGGTCTTGATTTGGGTCTGTCCTGTGCAGTTCTGGGAGGTCCACCTTCCCAGGCTTTGCCTCCCCTTTTTGGGGAGGAGTAAGTTTATTGCTTACTGACTGAGGCGCCCCTACCGGGTAATGCTCACGGGGCTGCCCAGGCAATTTTTAAACCCCACTTTCTCGACCCGACCTTGGGTCACATCATACTTGTGGGAGTAAGATAAAAACTGGCCTCGTGCCTAACTCCTGGAGAGGAGTAAATCAATACTCAAAACATGGCTAACAGTCAACATAGTTGACATTCGTGGGGAAAGCGCACCGCCTGCCTTATCGAGAGAAGCTGATGTGCTATATTGAGTTTGTTTCGATATATAAAGTTAGGTATGTCTATGTTTATATATTTCCATGTACAAAATTGACACATAAACTAATAAACAGATCATTATGGATAATGGAATATGTATTGTTTTATTTCTATCTATCCCAAACAAGGCCACTGAGACGTAAAGCGCTATTGTGAATTAGCAGGCAGATGCACGTTAAGAGTTGTGCAGCGAGATGCTTGTTTACCTTACATTTACATTTTTGCATGTTTTGACACTCAGTGGAAACAGAGAGCGGGGACGGAATTCCACAGGTAAACGGTTCGATACAAGGAACTGTTAGAGTATAAAGCCTTCAGGTCTCGTCCGACCTATACAGTGAAGGGTGTGGTTTTACTGCTTGTCGGCTCCTTTAGCAAACAAACAGGAACATTTCTCAAATACTTTGTTTTGTACGTAAACTTGTAATGCAGTAGCATTGCTGCTTTCAACGGTAACTTCTCTGTCAATTGCATGTATTCTACTTGTTTGTCGCCTTTATATTTTCGTGTATGGTATTATTTCCCTTCGTCATGTACTCAAGCATTAGTTCTTTACTTTTTACTAGATATATTTCTAGAGACGTGCATTTGCTCGCAACTTATCCCTACGTAATTATAAGTCTCCTTCCACCCAGTGTTGTGTAGCGCATATACTACGCTTCATAGTGTGCAGTACAGTTCCTTGTACTCCTACAATTATTAGGATTATAGTAATTTTCGCCATTTTTCTGTTAGTTCTCACGAAGGTTTTATGTATATACGCCGTTTATCATCATCATCATCATCATCATCATCATCATCATCATCATCATCATCATCATCATCATCATCATCATCATCATCATCATCATCATCATCATCATCATCATCATCATCATCATCATCATCATCATCATCATCATCATCATCATCATCATCATCATCATCATCATCATCATCATCATCATCATCATCATCATCATCATCATCATCATCATCATCATCATCATCATCATCATCATCATCATCATCATCATCATCATCATCATCATCATCATCATCATCATCATCATCATCATCATCATCATCATCATCATCATCATCATCATCATCATCATCATCATCATCATCATCATCATCATCATCATCATCATCATCATCATCATCATCATCATCATCATCATCATCATCATCATCATCATCATCATCATCATCATCATCATCATCATCATCATCATCATCATCATCATCATCATCATCATCATCATCATCATCATCATCATCATCATCATCATCATCATCATCATCATCATCATCATCATCATCATCATCATCATCATCATCATCATCATCATCATCTCACTAAGAGTTCTTACACAGGTAACCGTCAGTGATTGCTGATTGAAAATAAGCAGTCATGTTCCCTGTCGTCTGAGCGACCGTTACATTACTGCTTACCTCAAACTGTGGGTACCCAGTTGTCTTCAACGTCGTTTGCTGGTGTAGCTCAACCGATTTGTCGCTCTTATAAAACTCACCGTTGAACGATAACGCGTGGACGCTGGTCTGGTTTTCGAAGTTTTATATAAACATATAACAGGAGACAGAGATGGAATTGTTTGTAACTAATGAAAAATGTATGTAAGCTATTTTGGGATATTGCGTTATGAAAACTGCCGCTTGCCACTAATTCTCACAGGAAATTGCAATTGGTCTTCTCTAGAATACGGGTGACAATAAGCCTCCCAAAGTTGTCAGAACTATTCATACATTTCCAGTGTTGGTCTGGATAGTACTCTCCCTCTTCGGTATTCTGATTGTCTTTGCTCGCCACGACTAGTATCAGCTGAGGTTGGATCCATCACAGTGTGTCTTCGTTTTGATAGGAAGTAGTTTATGAAGTTCTTTTATAGTTGTGGGTTTCTTTCGCTTTTTGTGATTTTTTTCTCTTTATATTCAAACTTCCATTGTGCTGGTCAGTATTTGTATTTTATATGGGCTGGTTTCTGCATTCTAGGGTTGTTTATTGTCGTTAAATATCACTTAAAGACACGCACTTAGTGACTTGATATCAAAGAAAAAATATGTCTTGCATCTTTCTTTTAAATTCGTCAATCATTTTTTCATTCTTTGATAACGATCCGTTTTGGAATAGGATCAAAAGAATTCTGAAAATCATTTTTATTTCTGATCTAAACGCCACCCACTAATCTAGCCATATTTGTCCAATGCGCAAAACTTTCAAAATAGATAGAAAACATCTAAATGTTAAAAAGATTCGATCGTTACAAAATGAGAAGGGGTCTATTCTTTACATGCGTCCGTTCTTTAAGCGGTTTTAACGATGAAAATTTTATTTTTAATTTACTCGTGACAGATCGACCGATTGATTAACATAGCTTTTAAGAAATATGCGTCTGCGAATGTACATATAATATACATAACAACGATAACATTAGTCAGTTATAACTCCGCCTGACAAAATAAAGTTATTCCAACGTCTTAGCTGGGCCATACTACTCAATATTGTATGAAGTATGACCGAACTTATGCCATGGAAACATTGATAACTCAAAAACATTTTGTCTGATCAGGCTAAAATTGTGTATGGTGGTTATTTTTGTCAAAGAGAATCAAATCTATACACCAGATTTTGAAATGATCGTAGGGTAAACAACAATTACCAAAGCAAAGATCAGATGTAGAAGTAACTATATTAGATGTGGGATTTCATTGACTACAAAACGGGCCAAGTAGCGAGTCTCTACGATTAACATAACTAAAGTAATCGCAAAAAGTGTGACTTTTGCCTACTCTTTGTCATGCCTTTGACCTTTGACATAGAAATACTAATATTAAATCCGTTCTCTGTAACACCATGACCGATATGCTTATGACCAAGTTATATCTACTGGCGAAGCGCTGTGGACGCTAGACTATACACAAACACACAAAAAAATAGATTGTAACAATCTTCTATCAGACCATGTATAGAGTACTGTTGTCATATATTAGCTGGTGAATCTTAGTCCCATTTGAAGGGTCTTGATAAGGTTCAGAAATGTATCTTTAATTTGATTTGATCATGCCCTTGATTCTTCTTTTCAATTTCTCTCTTATATATGTGATTTAGCTAGTCTCAGTCATTCTATAAAAATATTATGGCATGTGCTCTTTATAATTGGCTGATCTATTCCCTGCTTTCTTTGTTCCAGCTCTTTTGACTCGTTAGTCTAGTGGTCTCCATCAATTCGCTGTGTTGATACCTCTGTGTAATACAGCTTCCTATACCAGTAGTATCATTTCAATAACTGCAGACTTGTGGAACACTCTTTATGCTGACTGTTTTACTCCTACCTATAGCCTTGGTATTTTCAAAACTGAAGCCAATATGGGTTTTATGTCTTTGCGATAATTATATGTTTTTCTTGTTAGCTCCTCACATCAGGTGGCTTCATGACTTATCTGGAACTATTCCCATAAAAACACAAAGACACTCGACCGAAATGATTACCCCTTTATTGTTGTAATCATGACAGTCGCAATTATATTTCAAACTTAAGCATATAGTATATAGATTAAAATGAAATTTATCATTTAATCATGACAGATGAAAGAAAAAAAGACTATTTGAAATGTGAAACTTAGATCGATCGAATGACAGACACGCGGCAAATTTATGTCCAACCAACTGAAAGATGCGGATCGGAGCGGAAAGGTGAGGATAGAAAGTTAATGCACTTTGACTCATAAAATTGCTTTAGCAGCCTCGCTGACATTAACCGGTACGGGCGCCTTAGGCGATTGGCGATAAATCAACATGTTGTCAAAGAGAGAAAGAAAAGTTTTCGAGGGACACCTCCAAGTCAGAGACGTGCAAAGAGGGGGAAACACGGCGGGTTTGAGGCATTGAATCAGATTTAAAGTGTATCCCTTTAACGTTATATGTCTTACTACTAGGACTGATTTTATAGCATACACTCACGGAATTAACCCCGGGCAACACCAGCGTATCACCAGACTTCTACTCCATGAACTGCATGAAGCCATACCTCGTCTCGACAGAAGACAACAGCTGGTACTGAAAAGAGCCGTCCTGTCTTACGGATTGTCGATGACGGGTACTCAACTACTATGATGTGTCGAAAACAATTTCGGTAGCTTGTGCCACTTGTATATAGACTATTGGTTACATCTTAAACACGGGCATTATATCTGCTGATGAAAATCCTATTTCACACTGAGTCGAAATATAGACAGACAGACAAAGCCTTTAATATAAATGCGGGGACATATCTTAAAACAGGATCATAGTTCTCTGCAACTGTTTTTCATTTTGCATCGCTCATTATAAAACAGGTGTGACCTTATAATTATTTTCTTGACGTCGATGTGAATTTGGTTTGAGAAATGCAATACAGCCTCAAAAATAATTTAATTGATCCTCGCCAGAAATAGGCTTTCTTTGCTTTCTTTAAGGACTTGAAACATGTGATGAACAAGAAAAGAGTTTTACAGCATTGATCTTTGTTTGCAAGATTAAAAGTCGTGATCTAAATAATAGTACGTTAAATATCAAATTGGCACATTTCAAATTTATATATAGTGTGTCGTCTCGTGGATAAAAAAATTTAAACTAGACGTTGAATACATATACAGAGATACACAGATACGTTTGCGAATTACGTTTAGATAAATTTACTTGGGGATGTTTTCAAGGGATAGCGATCACTACAAAAGGAATGATACATTTATCAGTGTATCACTGGCATGAAAATTTACTCGATATTTACTTCCTTCCAAAGGCAAGACGATCTGGCACAAGGTCGAAAAGTTGGGGTGCATAAAATCCAATGCACGCAAGACGATCTGGCACTCTGACCTAGAAAATAGCCTAAGCAGCCACGTCGACTTTCCGGATATGTGCACCTCATGGAATCGACTATAAACTAATCCCATCTTAAAGAGATAAGATAAAGCTTGGGAGAGTGTCCCTCTTAGAACTTAACAAGATCAAGCTTCACACCGAAACAGAAGAGCCAACTGATTGATCAGCTGACCACCCTCTGTCGAACTGATTGTGGAGGACGTACCATCGACTGGTATAGGCAAACGCTTTAGTATCGCTTCTGCGTAATGGTCTAAATAGCGTCTGTTACAAAAGAAAATATATAGTGTTGTTTTAAAACTACACAAAAGACAGGTGGGGTATTAAAGTGAATACGGGCGAGATCTGACAATACGACGTAGCGTGTTATTCACTAAGGATGTTGGGATAACCCTCGCGAGAATACCTAATACTACCATGTAAACATATGCCAACAAAATAGAATAAGGTAAGTTAGAATTCTGTACTCACATACTGCATTTGCGTTCCTAGTATAAAGAATGCGGTCGATTTAGCGGAAGCCAAAATGTCCACATATTTCCAAAGATAATGTTTGCGTTTTTTTACTCTTATATATAGCAAAAATTTGATAAGCTTTTTTATTAACCCCTAAGTATAGTGTTGCAATGATACTTGCTACATTCAGAATAAAAGAGTTCAACTTCAAATTAAAGTAGTTTAAGAGATTTGCAATTTGTAATATCAACTAGACACCTCGTTACACGTGACGTATTACATTTTACATTAGTCTATCAATTTGTATTTATTTATTTATTTATTTATATCATCATCATCATCATCATCATCATCATCATCATCATCATCATCATCATCATCATCATTATTACTATTGCTATTGCTATTATTATTATTATTATTATTATTATCATCATTTGTACTCACTAGAAGTTCACATACAAGTCATCGTAAGTGATTGTCACGAATAATTACCAGTGTGGTTTCATGGAGTCTGAGTGACAACACGCTCCCCAGATTTCCAGCACTCTGCACCTCTCCTCAACACCCATTTTAAATGAATTTGCGGTATCGCAATCGCCGCTTACCATTGATTTCTCGCTGGTTGCGATCATTTGCCTCCTCTAGAATTTAGGTGGCAATAAGACTCCCCAACATACCACACTCTTTCAGTGGATGTCTGGTTAGTGCTCTCACTGCTCGGTCTTCCCATCTTTTTTTACCCTTCACGACTATTTTGTGAGGTATCAACTGAGGCTGGTGCCATCACTTTTTTAGGAAGGGGAGACAGTTCTATTAAGTTTCTTGCAGTGTCTGTTCCTTGGGTTCATGTGGTCGTTTTCTTCTTGTAGGTTTGTTTTCTTCCTGTTGTAACATCCATGCGACTGATTGCCGTTATTATTATTATTATTAGTAGTAGTAGTAGTAGTAGAAGTAGTAGTAGTAGTAGTAGTAGTAGTAGTAGTAGTAGTATTATCACTCACTAGGAGTTATCACTTAGGTCATCGTCAGTGATGAGAACCGGTGGTGTTCCCTGGAGTCTGAGTGACAGCAAGCCTTCCCAGATTCCCAGTACTCTCGATCTGTTTTCGATAACCACTACAAACAACCTTTCTGTATCGCAACAGCCGGTTACCATTGATTTCTCGCTAGTAAGGACCATTGGCCTTCTCTGGGATGTTGGTAGCATTAAGCCTCTCCAAGGTCCCAGTACACTCAGCCCTCTTCCAGTAGAGGTCTGGTTTGTGCTGCCAGTCCTCGGTCTTCTGATCCTCCTTGATCCTTTAGAAATATTGGGTTGGGTTTCAGTCTAAGCTGGGCTAATTTATTAGGGGGGGGGGAGTTCATGATGTGATGTTTTTTAGCAGTTTTAGTTCCTTGGTTCGTGATGTTGTGATTCTAATCTGGTTTTGTTTTCTTCCTGTTATAAATTCCATGTGACTCGTTACCCTTCGTAGCTTAT
>OY744538.1:30781917-30806917 GCA_963556195.1 Sepiola atlantica | reverse complement strand
GACGAACAGTTATAGTTGGTAGCTTTAAGCCAGCTTGCTGAGTTCTCAGTTCTTCTATGAAACACGCTTAAGTTAGCAAACATGGGTCGGTCCTACATTATTTTTTACCTTTACCTTAAAATAAATAGGGTCAGAAGTAAATAGCTGGTGATACCAGATCAGGCTGCCCTGTGGCTCCCTGAGACGAAATTCACCTACATTGACGTTTTTTGTTTTTTTGTTTTTTTTTGTTTGTAAAACTTAATTATGTTCTACAAAACCAAAAACAAAAACAACAGCCCCTCTTCCTTTTCTCCCTCCCCTTTTTTTATTTTTATTTTTCCTACCCTACTCCCGGTCCTGGATATGACCTTAAACTACATCCGATGGTGAGATCCGGCTTACGGACTTTGGGGAATGTGGAGCCTCCTCTTAATTATTATTGCTCCCAGGTCCACCCTGACCCGGAGTGGTAGTACCTGTTAGGGTCCCAACTATGGGTTAAATAGAAACAGATATTAAAAGGGGAAAGAAACAAAAAAGAGAAGAAAACAAGACCAGATTCGGCATTAAATAACCCAAAAAGGGTTGATATGCCGTAAAACAAAACTACCAAACTACCAAACTACCAGAAGTAAATAGGTAACGCTGTAAATAAGTAAATAAAGTAAATACGTAAAGATTAGATTGAATGGTTTTGTATTCTTCGGTTACGTGTGCGACTGAACACATTTTTATTAGTGTTATGGCGTTGTTATATCCATATATGCATTGAATCAAGAAATAGTAATAAGATTTCTGAAAATGTTGTTTCTTGGATTATGTAATTCAGAAAAGCCAGTTGCTTGTTATTTAAAACAAAAAAAGATATCCCGCATACTTGTATGCGGCAGTATTATTCATTCTTATGCGACAAAAAAACTACAAAACCTATATTAGACACTGTTAAGTGTTTCGGAATATATATTATACTAGCAGCGTTGCCCGGTGCTTTTCTACCCCACCGTTTCCCCTTCTCGCTCTGCAGCCAAAAGTGTAATACTCTCCCTGTCTTCCCCGGGGCCCCCTCTTCCCACCTAACCCCGTCCCTATCTGCCGTCGCCCGGGCCAAAAGCGTAACATACTATCGCTGTCTTTCCCGGTTGTTTCACTCACACTCGCTCATCTAAAAAAAATGATTGATCTTGGTCCTCTATCGATACCGGCTTTGCCAAGCGGACATTGTATAAGATCTGGCGAAAAATAGGTCACTTGAACACCGTTTGACAAACTGCACATGCGCACAACTACAGATGACGGTAAAAAGAAAAAATCTGATATGCTCTTCTCTAGAAATTCCTAAGAAATCGATGTTTTTTAAACATTTTTCGATATTTATTTGCCGAAATATAGGCAATTCAGAAAATGTCAACTTTACGGTGTAGTTGAGAATCTTGAGAGCCTTTTTCAGACATGAAAACATACACACATACAAATATACAAACATACACACATCCACACACGAACACAAACAGACAACTTCTCTTTACATGATAGATAAATATGCAATATTGGATTGGTTATCGGATATCCGTACTGTGTTGGTATGTTAATACCATTACTCCGGATCTTCGTTTTTTTTCTCGGAAAAAAAGCTTCATTCACTTCAAACTAAAAATTTAAATGTGATGTTCATTGCAAATTTATCCGTAAATACGTTCATCATGTAAAGAAAAAAGTAAGAAAGAGATTAAGACTAAATAAAGGTGATAATCGTCATCGCAAATATACGTATATTATATATACGTCCTTTGTATTGATTCTGCTTGCCGTATACTGGAACGTTTACCAGTCTGCTATATCTATATATAAAGTAAAGACGTTTTTTCCCCTGTACTTTCTCGGAGTATAGGAAAATAACCGCATGCATCACAGACTACTCAACTCACCACTATACTACACTTATTCACTAGAGCGTGTTTTAGTAAATTCGTTATTATTTTTTCCTACCTAACACTAAATAATACATTTGGCCCGCCATCCACGTCTCTCCGAAAAACCAACTTCATATAGGTGGTAGCAAAACCTTTTCTCCCTAACAATTCCGTACTTTCACTCTACTCATCGACACCGGGAACTAATACACACAGTTTAATTTTCACAAAACAACGGTTCTTATTCATTATTTGCCTGGTATCAATTTACTACATAATATAAAGCAATAGGCAAAAACTTAATGACCGCTCCCGTTCACTCCGATGATTTTCCGCGAATATCCGATTACGTTATTTCTATTTTACCTATTTTCGCATGTATTTGTAACTCGAACCTGTGGCGCAATCGTTAGGAAGGCAGGTGTCATGATCGCCAGTTTCTGCGTTCGATCCAATTCTACTCTACCACTTTTTTTTTTAATTTATAACATTCGCCAACACGCAGAGGGTTGGGGGAGAAACAACATTAGGTCGTTTCTTATTTTATTCGACGTGATGCAATAGGTAGTACTTCCTCCCGTGCAACGCCGGGCGACGGGTTCCGCTAGTATATAAATAAAGTACACACACGTCTTACGCCAGTTTTAGGACAACTTCTGACACATCGCTTTAAAACATGTGAAACTAAAGTCCAACATTCTTAAAATTACTTAACTTTCTATAAACATATGTATGCCATTCAAGAGAGAATAGTATATATATATATATATATATATATATATATATATATATATATATATATATATATACATACATAGTGAGAGAGCCAGAGAGAGATATAAGTGGGAGTGTACAAGTATTTGTAACAGTACGGAAAGCAAATGAGGAGATTAGATCGTTGGTTCGTAAACACAAATCCATATAAGGAAAGATCGGAAAATATTTACGAAAATATGAGACGTAATGTCGCTGATACCTTTTTTATTTAGTCATGGCGGCCATATTGGCTGCTTAGAGTTCAATAGGTGCTTATAATAATCTGGTGAAGAGGGATGTTGGATAATAATCAAGATACGGATGAAGTGAAGATGTTCCTTGAAATCGCGCCAACACTGATAACGTCTTTATTGTTACAAGCTAATATTTAGCCTCTGGTGATAATCGATGTCTATTGACCAGAAAATAAGAAACAAATAAGTCGTTATTTATCATTTTCTGTTCTTAGATATTATATTTTCGCAAATTAGCCATGTTCTTTTAAAAAAAATATTTTCATTATGTAAGATGAATCAACAGTTCTCGTCGAATCATCGAGGGTAAGCACCTGATTGCTTGTATTCGTCTATTTGAGGATCAGATACAATGTCTCTATGCAAAATCGTTGTCTAATATCTCATAATCGTTTCGAGTAGCATGCATTGGCTGAATGGTTTCATGTTTCATCTGTTTTCTGATTATCCCAAGTATACACAGGATACGAATTTTTAACATTTCATTACGATCCTAAATATGTGCGTTATGTTACTAGATTTACTAGTTCGCGATTTTCTATTGGCTACGAGAGCTTTACAATTCGTGCAGTTTTATAAGTCTAGCGCTGTTTTGTCTCATGTTTATTCCTAAATACAAGGCACTCATTTTTGTTTCGCAAATATGGTGTATTTTATTTATCATTTTCAAAACATAAAAAAATACTTATTCACTAGTTCATTTCTCTATTGTATTCAACATTTTAAATTGAAACGGATACTGAGAAAAATATAACCTTTGTTCTGATGGATTGAAATGATTTCATATTAGTCATTTGATAGAACTAATCCCGCCGAGATAAATTCAAACAAATAATTTTAGGTATAATTACAAATAAAACTTAGATTTGTCAAATGTTTTACTTCAATTATGTACACACACAAACACACACACACACACATATATATATATATATATATATATATATATATATACAATGGATGCACGTGTGTGTATCATGATAAATCTCAAACGCATATAACTTCAAAAATATTGATTATTTCCTGAATATATTTTACAAATTCATTTAACCAAAATATAAAAAATAGAATTTCAGGAAAAATCTGCCCTTTTTAGACGGATAATTAAAAAAAGTTAAAAGGAAGAAGTTGAACTGGAATATTTAACATCCAATTCATAAATAGCTGCACACGTGTTGTGAATATTATATTATTGGACAGATGCTAACAATGTTAGCATTTTATCTCGCATCAAAGATACGACGCATGTTCAGAAAATAAGGAAAATGAATATATGTAAACAGATATATTGAACGTCTATTAATAGATGCCTGCTGACGCTGATAGGACACAAAATACATGTTAAAGACAATATGAAAATGCGTGAATTTTTAAAATGAAATAACACGGATTCTAAATTACCTTTCTTAGAATAATTTAATTGTTTTAAAGGGATGGAGAGCAATGTACGAATGCAAGTACCGTAAATGTGGTGATTCATAGGTACATATTTTAAAACTGCTCTCTCGAGAACCAGTTCACGAGAAAAACATAAATATGACAACCCTGCGACAATCTGCAATGATAGGTGATCACTTTGACAACATATCAAGTTCTTATGTCGTATAGAGTACAAGTAGCTTGTGTAGACAGCACCAGGCAGAGTGGCGTACGAGTAGTATAATGGATAATGAGACACACTATGTATTCGTTAAACCTATCTAAAATCCAATCGAATTCATGGAATTTATGAGACCATTTCTTCTCACTTAAAAATAGTTCATTTAATTGCATATTGTAGGAACAAATTTATACTTACCAACATAAAAGAACTAGAAACAGTTGATAAGAACATTCTTGCTTGACCGAAGTAATATTTACATATTGTAGGAACAAATTTATACTTACCAACATAAAAGAACTAGAAACAGTTGATAAGAACATTCTTGCTTGACCGAAGTAATATTTACATATTGTAGGAACAAATTTATACTTACCAACATAAAAGAACTAGAAACAGTTGATAAGAACATTCTTGCTTGACCGAAGTAATATTTACATATTGTAGGAACAAATTTATACTTACCAACATAAAAGAACTAGAAACAGTTGATAAGAACATTCTTGCTTCACCGAAGTAATATTTACATATTGTAGGAACAAATTTATACTTACCAACATAAAAGAACTAGAAACAGTTGATAAGAACATTCTTGCTTCACCGAAGTAATATTTACATATTGTAGGAACAAATTTATACTTACCAACATAAAAGAACTAGAAACAGTTGATAAGAACATTCTTGCTTCACCGAAGTAATATTTACATATTGAAGGAACAAATGTATACTTACCAACATAAAAGAACTAGAAACAGTTGATAAGAACATTCTTGCTTGACCGAAGTAATATTTACATATTGTAGGAACAAATTTATACTTACCAACATAAAAGAACTAGAAACAGTTGATAAGAACATTCTTGCTTGACCGAAGTAATATTTACATATTGTAGGAACAAATTTATACTTACCAACATAAAAGAACTAGAAACAGTTGATAAGAACATTCTTGCTTGACCGAAGTAATATTTACATGATAAATTATTCAAACGTGGACTAGCAGGCAATCAGAACCAAGAGAATTGGTTCGCACATCTACGCATAATATCACGTTTAACCTGCTTATTCAACTAACTTTTTGGGCTTCTGTCTCAGTTTATTTAGTCGGAGCACCACTGATCTGACAGATGAGCATTGTCTACTAAATTCAATAAGTGATATCATTCTTATTATCTTATTAACTTGTATTACAGACATCTTTTGCAACCAATGTTTCGTCTAAAAACCAAGGAGTCATTCGTTTTGCGAGATAAGGTTTTGAAACGTGAAAGCTTACCTTGTGTCTGTAGTGAAAGACAACGCAATCGCCGAATCTCTAATATAATTGCAGAAAGGTATGAACTCACTTCATAGCAATAGGTCAAAATGCATCTATTTTAAGAAAGAGGGATTCACATTCTCCACCCGTCTGTTCCACAGCTGTAGTCTAGTTTCTTTCTGATATGTTGCTTGAGGGTTTGACATGGCTGATGAACTTTCCCCTTGACTTCACTCATTGGGCCGTTGATTCACGCCCATAAAAGGGATGGCGTACATCACTAGTAGCGTTTGTGATCTCTACTCGTCTGGGAACTTCCCATCTCACAACTGCCGACGCAACGCCAGTTAGGAGGTGCAAGCGATTATCGATTATTATACTAAATGTGAGTTAGTCAATATTTCTTTCCTTAAAGCTTTTTCTATAAAGTTTAATTGATCGATGTGTATATACTTTTGAGTCGCCACTTATCAACTCCAAGCGCTTCTTGAAAATAAGAGTTGATGAGACGGAATGATTGTCAGTCGGATAAAGGATGAACCATATGAGGGTATTGATTTACTTCTCTCCAGGAGTTAGGCACAAGGCCACTTTTTATCTTACTCCCACAAGTAAGATGTGACCCAAGGTCGGGTCGGGAAAGTGGGGTTTAAAATTTGGCTGGGCAGCCCCGTCGGCAATCCCCGGTAGGGGCGCCTCAGGCAGTAAGCAATAAACTTACTCCTCCCCAAAGAGGGGAGGCAAAGCCTGGGAGGGTGGACCTCCTGGAACTGCACAGGACAGACCCATAGACCGGCGTGAATCAAGCCTCGAAGGTCAAGACAATACCGATCTATGGGGTGCAGTATCCATCGGAACAGATACTACACTTTGATCTTAGCCAAAAGGCCAAGTGAGTGTAGCAGCATTGATGACTGGTATGTTTTCTCATGCGCATGATATGAAATTGCTTGCATTTGATTTGACGAGGACTATATTTTACTCAACAGGGAAACAGTTCAGCGGTAATTTGTTCTACAGACAATGAAGCTATGTCCTTGAAAATACCGACTGACTCTCAGCACATGGATGAAGGGAGAAAAGTATATTTCTGTTGGTGGAATAGGAGTATTTTTGCTGTGCATGTCTTACAAAGATGAACTAAAGATTGGAACTCAGTTGAACAATGTAGGTAAAAAACCAACATCTTACTGAAAATTATACATGATACAATCCAACCAACAATAACACCGTTGGAAACAACACAACCAAAAGTAGACGTGAAGATATATAGACTGAATAGAACTACCACACATCTCATTTCCCAAGAAAAAAAATCCTAGACCATTATCCGAAATATACCGCTATATTTACAGATGAATCTAAGCACAATAAAGCAACAGGATGCGTTGCTGTACATGAACACCAATCTATCCAACAACATATGCCTTAATAAACATTTATTTTAGTGATGTATCCAATGCCACAGATTTAGCACTTGATATTACCCTTCAGAGAAAACTGAAAGACTTCATTATTCTTTCTGACTCTTTATCAGTATAAACAGTATTAGAAAAATAGAAATCTTGATACCCCAATGGTCATAAAACTAGTATGTAGAACAAAGCGCTTTTATTTCGTTTTATCCCAAGTCACATAGGAATCGATAGAAATGATAACGTTGATACAGTTGCCGAAACTGCTCTCAAAGAGCCCTAAACAACAACTTTACATTTTCATACACATATGTCAAAACAAACATCCATGTATATATCCGTAAGAAATAGCAGTCTAGATTGAGCAATAATATATTCGATAAGTTTTTGACGATAAAACCTGATCTAAGAGAATTAAAGCATTGCTGTAGAAAATCACAAATGGAGGAAGTCGTCCTCTTTCGCCCCCATATTAGCCAAACAAAAGCCATGCATTCATTCCTGCTTAAGCAAAAAGAGCCACCCTGGTATGCGAATTGTCAAGCGCCAGACACAGTGAAACACTTTATGTTAGAATGTGTTAATTTTGCTCCCATGCTAGAAAAAATACAACAATGTTGGTTATATAAAGGAACTATTTAAATACATTACGGTGGACACCATCATGGTCTTACTGGAAATGGTGGGTTATTAGCCTCAAATCTAATATCTATAAGTTCCAAATAAAAAAACTTCCTTAGGAAAGATTAATCAATTCCGGACTGTTTGCTCAAAAAATATACATAAATTCATCAAAATATGTTTAACATTAAAAGATATTATGAACCTGAAGCATAACATTATTTAGCCCATATAAATGGGGTCGGAATTAAATGATCCAAAAGGGTTGATATGCCGTAAAACAAAATGAAAAAAACAAACACAGGCGTTGTTTTTCTTGGGATTGGACATCTAAAGGAAAAAGACTATATACGCCGTGAATCCAACAAAAAGGCAAGCTGGCAAACAGATATGCGTTTATCATATTAGTATGAATGTGTAAGGTCGATTATACACGCGTATTCGTGTATACAGCTATGCCTGTCTTCCGTATGTATCAGTTTGTAAGCGGGTGTATTCCGGTGCATTTGTGGATGAAAGAGTGCAAATTAAACATTTCTTTGATATTTAAAAAAAGTGAATACGATTCAAAAGCGAAATGAAATACAATTTTCATATCATGTGCTATTCTCTCAAGGGGAATAATGTTTCCTTTAGAAGGACGCCTTTCAACAGATTTTGTTTCAATAATTAAAAATGATCAGCTTAAATAACAAGCAAAAGAAGGGTGAAATAAACGACTTTGATTTTCAAATGCAACAAATCAAAGACAGAATTGAAAATTGTGCAATGAAAGATGAAAGGAAGAGAAAAGAAAGTAAAATGAAAATAAAAGTATTTTGCGAACGCGAGAAAAAACGAAAGAAGACAAACGAGTAAATAAAGAAGAGGAAGAGAGAATGAAAATTTGAACAAATTGAAAAAGAAAACGACGATTAAAATTTAAAAAAAGATGGAACGAGAAAAGATGTGGGGGGAGGGAATTTAAAATGGAAACCAGTGTAGGGATATGAATCATGGGAAAAAGGGTTAGGGACAAAGAAAGTTTGTTGCGGTGTAAGACGCTAGAGGATCTTGAATTTAAAATAAAGTAACTATTTCATTTTTTTTTCTCTTAAAACTGTTATAAAACAGAAAAAACGAGATAGAAAATATTTTTTTTAAAATGCCCGAAAAGAGAGCAAAGAAAAGGCAGACGAAATACGGAACAAAAGTGTAACTTAGATGAATAGAAGAAATAACATTAAGTTAAAGACGAATACAAAGGCACACAGGATGTGATCGGAGTTTGAGTGATCAGAACTAGCAGGGGAAGTGTGACAGGGGATCCAAAAATCTCGTTACAAACACGAGAGAATAAATGGGAAACAGGAATGAAAAGCAGTAAAATAGCGAGAAACACATAATTCTTTATTAAAAAAGAATATTATTGAAACATGTATACTAGCTTGTTTATGCGCTCCTTGACTATGTTTAGGTCATGACACCACGGTACATCACATTTAGTAAAAAATGTTCCACGATCTGTGAGCATGCTCTTAGCGGGATCATGTGACGGCAGCCCAAACTTCTCAGGTACCATGTTACACTGAACAAAATGTATATATAAGTAGGTATATATAGATCTTTTTAATTAATTAATTAACTAATTTATAAAACAATTTTGTATGGGCGAATTAAAAAAAGAAAAAATGCGCTCATTTGTATATTCTTAAAATAATAAGAAACAAAACGTTTAGGGTGGCGAAAAATAAAAACGCACCGTAAAAGAACACCGGTCGCTATTGCAAGAAAACAAAACAATAGCAAATAATCTCCGTAAATAAGTATATAAATATATATATATATATTACTGTTTTATATATACTTATGTTATTACATAATCCTTCTTCTTTGCGTGTCTTTGTAAGCATGTAGTCATACAAAGGTGTTCGACCTTTTTACGCAGTCCTTAGCAGCTATGAATAACCTACAATATGCTGTTTATTATTGGCCTCATGTCAAACATACCTTCTCCTGAGTACTGTGGTGCGTTTATTAAACCTGCGTATTTGGTGTGGAAAATGTGGTTTAAAACTTCAGTAGTCCCCGTCTTTCTTTGTGTGTCTTTGAAGTGGCATGTAGTCATACGACAGTTTCCCACTTTATGCAGTCCTTTACATTATTGTTGCACTCTGCAAGAACTCTCAAGCTGCATCCTGGGAAGACCAGGCAGTGTTGCATCATATGGTCTTCCTCTCCACATTCGCAGATGGTTGGGTTAGTTTTGTAGTCCCATCTAGTCATAACAACTTTTAATCGCTCTATTCCCATTCTCATAATACATTACATATATATTTTGGTTTCAGTATTTACGTCAATACTTTCAAATCTATGAGTATAGCTATATATCTGTATAATTTAGTATTAAAATAAAACCATGTTTACCGCGTATAAATGTTTGTATTTCCTTCTTGAATGAAATCATCAGCCAAAGGCTTTTAGTCTGATGATTTCCTTCGGGATTTGAAACCCTTACGTGTCTGTGTAGCTTAATTGTTATAAGTTTTGTTTTAACTAACACACACGTCACCAAAACCAAAGTAACTGCCATTAACCAACTAGCCATGCCAGTTATAACATACACCTTTGGCATTTTTGATTGCCAATAAAAAGATATTTACAGACTAGATATAAAAACGAGGAAAATGTTGACACTCTACACCAGTGTCTACCAAAGCTGCATCTGCCAAGAGGAGAATGAGATATGCGTCTCTTAGAAATTGACCATCAACATCGAGCCACTATTATAGTCACCAGTCAATATCTGATGAGCTCCCAGAACCCAAACGCTATGATGGAACACTAACACCAATAACCCAGAGCCAGTAGAATAAACGCTATCACAAAACTGGCAAACATTCTGGACATGACTATCTTACAAATGAGGCAAAATCGGAAAGCCAGCCTGTCACGGAAATTGCTCGGAAGAGCCGCTAGAAATACACCTTCAATTGCAGAAAACTCAAAGAATGGGGCAACCACTAACTTGCTAATTTGTTTTCTGGATGATCTATCGTGGAATATATAGATAAAGTAGGCTTTGTAGATAGGCTAAAAAGAGGATCACCCTACTATTATCAGTAGAGACTTACAATGACTGCCCAAGATAAAGGTTTGATGGTCTATGCCTTTAAAAAGATAAGTGGTTTCAGTAACGACAACAAGTGCATGGTTCTGGCACACAGAAGAGGAGATTGTCAGCCACCTGACATCTAGTTGTAAGGTTCTGCTAGAGAATAGCTACTATACAATGCGACGCAAAGGACTGTGAACTATCTTGACTGGACCAAATGTAAACAGTTGAATATCCAGTGTAGTAGCAAGCCATCGGGATATATACGAGAAAAAAACAGTTAGAAATAAGTAATACACTAGCCACTTTGACTATGCAATCCATACAGCTACATATCGAAAAGAAACGGAGGTGTTAAACCTGACATAGTGATATAGGATACAGCGAGAAAGTAGCAACCCTAGTGTAAGTCAGTGCCCATAATGAGGCTTGCTTAAACAGAGCTGAACGGGAAGATATAACAAAATACCAGAGTCTCATGTACAACATGAATTGAAACTGGAATATTAGGAAGATCTCCATGATTCTAGTAATGATTGGAGCGCTGGACTACTGTAAACGAATTTTGAATCAAGTGAAAGAGACATACAAATAATTGCACTTTAAAAGATGGTTAGAATCTAAAAAAAATATCTCAGCTAGAATGTCTGAAATAGTGGGTGAATATCTGGCATTTTGTAGAGTGGCCCATTCTCAGCAAAAACAAAAGGATAAGAAAACTGATAAAAAAAGTTAAATATATATATATATACATATATATATGGGGGGGGAGGTTGATGTTGGGTGTTATTCTTCAATAAAATAAGTCGCTCGCATATTCAAATTCACACTTAGCTTAAACGTTATTAAAAACGTTTAAGCTAAGTTGGCAATTTTTATTTGTTACTGTTGTACCGTTTTATTGGCAATATAATAGAGTGGTTAGCTACAATTTCTTTAATAAAATATTCCTGGTCGGAATATTGGTAATATGGACACATTTCTAAATACAAACCTAAAAAAACAGCTCATGTCATTAATAAAAAACACATTCTACTATTTCCAAATGTATATTCGCTATCAGATAAAGATTTATATGTATTGTTTTACATATAGATATTACAATATTGCCCTCTTTAAATTACTTGTTTCTTGTACGGCTGGGTAATTATATTTTATTTATACGATCTGTTTTAAGTGATATAAGCGGTCAGGAATACAAATAGAGTCGTGCTGCTTTTAAGCCTCTAAAATGTACAGTCAAAAATAATTTCTGTCTTCGTGTACGTAATAGAAAAAAGAAAAACAGTATTTCTCAGAGGTGCTAATATCCTATGAAAATAACCAATTGGAATCACCTTTTAAATTTTGTATTTCATCTAGATTTGTTTCCACGGTTTAGTTAGAGATAGAGATAGATACAGAGAGAGATAGAGAAACAGAGAAAGACAGAGAGCAAACAACAAGACACAAGTTTACATGGGTCGTAGATATATTTAATATACAAAACTATATTTGGAAAACAAAACAATTTTTACGTTTTTTTTTATTACAAACAAAAGCATTTGAAATAATTCCTTTTAATAGTATTGTCGTTAAAAAAGGGTTTACGATTATGCTAATAACACTAAATGATCCCTAAAACTTCCCATCGGTAGAGTAATATCTAGGAGACTCATACCTCATATAAAAGCCGTTATCGAAGAAGATGCCAATGAAATAACATTACAAAATAATATATTCATGTCATCCTCAAACCTCTTTTAATGTAAAATACATTATTATTTCCATCAGTTACGACTTCATTCCATATATTGTATAGTATTGCTAAGATGAATACCATCTAATATACCTTGCTCATTTTACGAAGTTGCTCTCTCCCCTAGAAGAAAAACATTCTGCTAGAATCGGATTCGTCCGCCTTTTCAGTATATTTTCTGTGGCCCGAGGAAGCTGATTTGCAATAAAGTCGCAGCTGAAACGTGTATGCACATATCCAGCAAAAAACATTTCTATAAAGAAATGAAGACCCACTTGTTATTGAGCACTACTTTATAAACATCGTAGTTTCATTGGAATAACATCTATGAACTAACACCCATACACACACTATATATATATATATATATATATATATATATATATATATATATATATATATATATATATATATTAGTAGTAAGTTTTTAAAAGGCTGTGGGCAATGCAAGTTCCGGGTAAGATGCCAGTTGTAAGGAACAAAAACAATAACAATAAATCGAATACGATATATGACTTACTATTTTTTTTTTTTTTTTCCAAAATCTTACATAACAGCAAGAGTGTTTTTAGCTGTTCGTGTGATGTCCGGGTGATTAAAAATCACTATTTGATATTTCGGGAAAATACATCCCTTTGTCAAAAATAATTAAACCAGAATAAGAATATTTTTCTTCTCCGACTGTGTAGAGAATACTACAAAACAAAATGGCTGCCAGATATAGACCGCAGCAAAATTATAGCAGTTTCGCAGGGAATATAAATTAAATTAAGTTTTATTTTAAGATTATGTTAAATATATGATTTGGTGTTTAAAAATATTTGTGTAATGTTGGTTAAGTGTATGGTGTTCGATAAACTTTTAGTTTTAATAATATATATATATATATATATTTTTTTTTATTTATAATTGTTTTAATTTTTTTTATTAAGCTTATATTTGAATATTTACTTTTATTTCAGTGTGTTTTATCTTCATAATTTTATTTTGTGTATCTTTCTTTCGTATTTTAAGAATTTTAATATAAAGTAAGGTAATTAGTCTCATATTTTAAATATTCTAGATCTAGCAAGCTTATCGATTATCATCTATTAAAGAAGTGTTACTAATTGTGAGTTTCGTCAAATTAGTTTAACGAATTAACTGTATATATTTACTATAAGATAAAGGGGAGTAACTCAGGATTTTTTTTTAGATGGAAATCTGTATAACAATATTAGTATATATATATATACAACATATATACACATACATGCATATATACATATATATATATACATATCTATGTATTATTGTTTGTTTAATTGTTTATCTATATATATTCTTCATTTTCTTTACATATTTTTTTTTATTATTATTATTATTTACTTTTTAAATTTATTTTATGAATTATTTATTTAATATTTGCATGTTATTTGTATACATTCTATATGTGTTTGGATTAATTAATTAATAATGCTAGGTTATGGGGTGACTTATTTTGGTGGGTTAGGAGAGTATGTTGAATATGTTTTTTGGTGTGTGGTTGAAAGTGTGTTAGGATAGAAGTTCATATGGGGAGGGGCCTATTTGATTATTTGGGTGTGTGGTGAATTTATTATAGGAGGTGAGTAATGAGTGCAGTGGTGGAAACGGAGTCTGTTAAGTGTTAGATATGAGGGTTGGTTGGTGGATGGGGAGTAGATATTATAGAATGAATGGTGAGTGGAGCTCGTGACGCTGATTGAGTGAGGGGTTTAATCTGGAGATGAGGATTGATTCTGTGATTCTAAGGTCACCAATGTTTCTGACAGACGCTAAGATGGAGACATGAATATCGCGCTGAGTGTTTGAGCAAATTTCTGTGTGTTTGTGGAAAGAGGATATACGGGTATTCAAGTGCTCCTTTATGCGCAAGTGTAGCGGTCTTGTAGTGTTGCCGATGTAAACATTTTGCATTTATTGCACTGTTGTTTGTAAACACAGTTAGTGCGATGGCACAGACCTGTGTTGGGGATAGGGCAATTGGCCAGGGAGAAGGGTTCGGGTGTGTGGTTAGTATGTTTATTAGATAGATGTTGGCGTAAGGAGGTGCCAGTATGTGTTAGTTGTATGTTAAGGTTTTCCTTATGTATTGCCTTGCGGATGGGGTGGTGATCTTATCGCTGAAGAAAGGGAGTTTTAAGAAGCATGTGTTAGAGAGGGTGCGGTGTCTACGTGTTTTGGGCTTATTTAGGTGGGCTATGGTGGGGGCGGGGTAGCCATTAGTTTGGAGGGTTTGGTGGAAGTTTTTAGTGTGTAATATTTTGTCAGCATTATTAATTAATTAATCCAAACACATATAGAATGTATACAAATAACATGCAAATATTAAATAAATAATTCATAAAATAAATTTAAAAAGTAAATAATAATAATAATAAAAAAAAATATGTAAAGAAAATGAAGAATATATATAGATAAACAATTAAACAAACAATAATACATAGATATGTATATATATATATGTATATATGCATGTATGTGTATATATGTTGTATATATATATATATATATATATATATATATATATATACTAATATTGTTATACAGATCTCCATCTAAAAAAAAAATCCAGAGTTACTCCCCTTTATCTTATAATATATATATACAGTTAATTCGTTAAACTAATTTGACGAAACTCACAATTAGTAACACTTCTTTAATAGATGATAATCGATATGTTTGCTAGATCTAGAATATTTAAAATATGAGACTAATTACCTTACTTTATATTAAAATTCTTAAAATACGAAAGAAAGATACACAAAATAAAATTATGAAGATAAAACACACTGAAATAAAAGTAAATATTCAAATATAAGCTTAATAAAAAATATTTAAAAAAATTATAAATAAAAAAAATAAAATATATATATATATATATTATTAAAACTAAAAGTTTATCGAACACCATACACTTAACCAACATTACACAAATATTTTTAAACACCAAATCATATATTTAACATAATCTTAAAATAAAACTTAATTTAATTTATATTCCCTGCGAAACTGCTATAATTTTGCTGCGGTCTATATCTGGCAGCCATTTTGTTTTGTAGTATTCTCTACATAGTCAAAAAAGAAAAATATTCTTATTCTGGTTTAATTATTTTTGACAAAGGGATGTCTTTTCCCGAAATATCAAATAGTGATTTTTAATCACCCGGACATCACACGAACGGCTAAAAACACTCTTGCTGTTATGTAAGATTTTGGAAAAAAAGGGAAAATAAATAGTAAGTCATATATCGTATTCGATTTATTGTTATTGTTCTTGTTCCTTACAACTTGCATCTTACCCGGAACTTGCATTGCCCACAGCCTTTAAAAAACTTACTACTACTATACCCAGCAATGCTTCAAGCAAACTACCATTCTCTACTATATATATATATATATATATATATATATATATATATATGATGGCATGAAAGAGACAATATTTATTAATCATGATTAATTAAGAATTAAAAAGGTGAAAGGGCAGCTGACCGGTTTCGTACCTCGCTAAACAGAGCCAAATATCGAGGTATCGTATAAAAAATATGAGAATTCTAGCGTTGGAAAGAGGTAAAACAAAAAAAACGAAAAAAATAGAAAAAAAAGTTAAATCAAATAGAAACAACATTAATCCCAAGGAGATTTTCTCTTTGTTTGCAAAGAGAATGTCTCAAGGACTTAATATAGGTTGTTTCTAAGATCTTGAGATGATAGAGAGAGTGTGACTTACTAAGAATGGAGAATAAGGCGACAGTGAAATTAGAGGCACAGGTGCGGTTATTTATAAGATGTTCGGCTATCGATGAACAATAAGTATTATGTAAAACGTCCGTTGGTTAATAATTTGCATATATATATATATATATATATATATATATATATATATATATATATATATATATATATATATATATATATATTTAATTAATTATAGATAAAATAGTTATTAACGGGCACGTGTTTCGCCGTTACTTCGAGTCATCAGCGTGGCTGATTATGATAGGATACGAGGCACCGACTACATATATTGTAATCACGTGCACTGCTAGTAAGCCACGAGCGGTATGCCTTTAATACGTGATCATTTATCGCTTATAAATGTTTTCGTTATTTGTTCATAATCAATGGGATATATATATATATATATATATATATATATATATATATATATATATATATATATATATATATATATAACTTATAGATGTATAAGTAGAAAGTATTTCAGATCAGTGAAAAGTAATTATTTCTAATTAAAATTCAATTTAAAACTGTAAGTATTTTAGTAGATTTCAGTTATTTACAAAGCCTTAATCGTTTCGAGAAAACATGACTTATCACGATTTTCACACTGTTTTCACTTTTTATTGTGTTAAAAAAAATTTCTCTCTGAATGATTTACATTATTCTATAATATGTATAATAATGAAGTGCATCCTGTTGTATGATATGTCTATTAGCCTTTTTTTCATCCCTGCACCGAATGTTGGGTTGGTCTAGTGAATTTACGCCGTGGGGCTACCAGAGCAGCAAGCTCATCAGAGCACAATCCATATGTTCTATTTTTAACACTTGATATAATGTTTACATTATGAGAAATATCATTTGAAATGCAACCATGGGTTATTATGTGAAGTTATTATTTACAAATTATACTGAAATAGATATTCTATGCTTTATAAAAATAGAAAATTGTACAAAATGATTCATTATCACTTATTTCCTTCAATTCTAATATAATAACGTATAATAACGATGTTACTATCTATTAAGTATGTACGAATTTTAAGTCATAAACTAATACGAACTAATAATAATGATTAACTTTTCTTTCATGGGAAGCTAATAATAGCGCAATCTATATATTTAAAGGCGTGTTGTGTTTGTGTCTGTATACTATGACTACAAAACTAAATTATTAACACTGATAATATATATTTATACAGTTAGTGTGAGGTTGCACTTATTTCCTTAAACACAACAGTATATACAAAACAGAGACAACAGCAAGGAGTCAAAGATAACGCGTGTGTACGATTTGCTTGATCGAAGCTAAAGACCACGTCAGCTTTCCAATATTTATTTTTATACATATTTACACGGTGCAAGGGAGTTAACTCCCGCTTGCCTGGTTAAAGGGGATAAGGAGACATTACAGTTAGGTATTTTGACATATTTGTATGGACAGGATTCACTCCTCAAATAATGTGCCCATCATTATTAACAATAGTCGTTGTATTTATGTTACCTAGATGTTAATCCAATGAAACTCCAGTGGGCATACAGTAGTACTAAATAACCAGTATAGCATTATTCTAGTATAAATTGTTTTATTTAGACAAATATTATTGGCTACATATGTTCATACATGTTTCTGTTGGCATTTTTTTTTAAATGGAGTTTCTTCTGGCCATGTAAAAATTGAAACAATATAAATGTTATTCATATAGATCAGATTGATTCACGAGGGGATCAAATTTAAATCAAACTCAGTATTTAGCATTATTTAGAGCTCACAGATATATTTATTTCAAGAATTATTATTTTATAATAATGTATACCCAAAGAATGACATTGGATTTACAATTGTCTTTGAAACGTTGTATGGTAAACAGAATATTTAGATAGTTTAAACGTAAAAAAAGGTATCCTTATGATAATAAGGAACAAAATGTAAACAGAGAAAATTGAGGTTCGTCAGCTAGGAGTAATAGGATAAAAAAAACATAGCAGACTCAGAAACCTGTTCATAATTCATTGAAACAGATTGTGAAGTCAGACAACATAGTGACAGAGTGTGAAAGAGGTATGTGTGATTGGAGACCGATCGAGAACAATCGTTACTCAAATGTTTTAATATCAGTTCGAACTAATCTATGCGCTACTATTAATGGATCGATTATTCATCTTATCTCCTTGACTATCGATTGTTGTTGTTATAATAAAACACGAACACAGCTAGATAAAAACGATGTTGTTCCTTCAGAAATGTGTGTTTCGTTTCATTTCCTTCCTGGTTGCCAAGACGGCTTTTGATTCCAGCTCGAGAACGTCCACCGTTCCGAAAGACACTGCGAGAACGGCGAACGCCGCCCAAAAAAAGCAGGTATGATTTTGAATTATACTGATTATAAGATGTTGGTTGCGTATGCATGTTTTTGTTTTATCTAAAAATTGAAAAGATATGGAGTAAAATTACAGAATCCCCGAACACACATAGACAGATCGGAAAAACAAAAACGAAATCGAAACGCTGAAAAAGGAAAAAAACGAAAAACGACACAGAATATGGAGGACAAAATCAAAATGGACTTGCGTGACATTTAAGGAACGAAAATAAATGGCAACCAAGAAAATCAATTCAGAGAAAACTGAAAGAAATAATTTTCATGATGTCAAGATCGACAATTAACGCCTTTGTATGATTTTTTCTCGAGTTCTTTTTCGCGCCTTTTTCTCTTTGTCTAATTAACACGTGATCATAACCATTTGAAATCGCATTAGAAATGTCGGCCCTCCTCAGCCGACATGATTAATTCTGTTTATCTCTCATACACTTCCTGAATAATACCCTTTTTTTTAAGTCTTATTTCTTCCGGTTTTCATCACTCATCTTTTTTTCAAATTTCAATCTTCGTGTAATGGAAGCGTTTAACGATAACGATGCGAACGACGACCATTTCCTGATATTGGGACACGTAATTAAAGAAATGGCAGAATAAAGGTGTCAGATAATTAAAATGGGGAAAGGATGGATCGATAAATCCGATTGTAAGTTCATGAGAATATACATTGTAATATTAAAGGACTAGTTCACACTCTCCTTTGTAATACACCGTGTTGGCAAAATGTTATATAGTGAGTGTAGTGGTAAAGATAGGTAAACGACAACTGAGGAAAGCAGAGAAAGACTGACGTCATTTTACCGGTTGTATTATAGCCTAGTTACACGAGCAAAACTTAAGAGTCTAGTTTACCTGACTATTTACTGCATAGATGTAGGAGTAATATGTGGAGTCATACCTTTCCCAGTGTGTTTTTTTTAAGTTAGACAGTAGCTCTGATACATGAACTCGGCACGGCAAGTAACAGTTCTCACCGATATATATATATATATATATATATATATATATATATATATATATATATATATAGATAGATAGATAGATAGATATATATATAATAATCCAGGCTAGGTAAACTTCCACAGGATAGTAATCCAAAGAATTTCAACCAGGCTTATAAAAAGTGCTTAATAGCGAATTGAGCTTTTATATCTGATTATTTTTATTTACACAGACATGTACAAACTCTTATTTCATTTTCTGTAATGTTTTATATTTTATATTTTATATATATTTAAGTTTATATCATTATCTTTTATATTATTTTTGATATTATTTTTGATTTTTATTCTGAACGGTCCCAACCACGTGACTTTCTAAATTTTAATTTTAAATTTATTTTATTTTCTCTCTATTTCCTTCTTTCCAATTATGATCTAAAGTTAACTCTGTCTGATTAAATCTCAGTTTATAACAGCTGTGGATCGATAACATCGACATACCAGTGTCGCAGATTTTGTACATGTTGATGTACATATATATATATATATATATATATATATATATATATATATATATATATATATATATATATACGATTTGAATTTGCTTTAGCGGCGCTGGCATCTAACCAGAAAGTTATGGTTTGCACAACTCCTATCAGCTCATAAGAACCCTTAATTGGACATTATAATATTCAACACCAAGTGAGTTTTCTAAACTTTTCATATGATTTGGTCTTTTCTGTCGTTTTATTAATTTGCATACACCTAGGATACACTTTTCACTGTCATCTACTGCATCGATAGAAAACAAATTTTGCCGCCTGGATAACTTTTTCGTTTTTGGACTACCATTCACCACATGGATTGTTTGTTAATCAAGCTCTTTGACATCTTTCTTTAAGCTGTTTTAAACTTTATAACTTGGATGAACTGTATAAGTTTAACTAAAAAGTATATTTTGCGCCGATGTATTTGATGTTTTAATATACTTTTTTTATATATA
This sequence comes from Sepiola atlantica, assembly GCA_963556195.1. Classification (NCBI taxonomy): domain Eukaryota; kingdom Metazoa; phylum Mollusca; class Cephalopoda; order Sepiida; family Sepiolidae; genus Sepiola; species Sepiola atlantica. Next base: position 30,786,194 of record OY744538.1, on the reverse strand, counting down.
TTTTTTATATATTTTCAAAGTTTAATGTTATTATCCGCAGTAATGACATTGCGGTAATGGTCCTCTGAGGAGAAGATTTTGAAAACTCATGAGTTAAGGACTTTGAAGTACTTTGCTTGAACATTAAATTCTAATAAAATTGGATTCGCACTTTCTTTCACTTCATCTGGTGCTTTTAATGCTCTATCCAGTATATTAAGCTTCATTTTTATCCGGATGTTCACTAATTAAAGATATTAGTTACCTCGTATATCTTTAGTTGTGTTAACATTAAATATATATATATATAGTTTGTAAAATCACCGATTGAAACGTTGATGAAATGGCAATAATAAGGAGAATATTTTTTTTAAAATCTTTTGAAACCTGAACAACGCAGATATTTGATTTTTTAAATAAATTATTTATTTACTTTAGAAACTTCTTCTTTTATAAACTTGATATATATATATATATATATATATATATATATATATATATATATATATATAGGTATGGTTTGGTAATTTTGTTTTACGGCATATCAACCCTTTTTGGGTTATTTAATGCCGAATTTGGTCTTGTTTTCGTCTCTTTTTTGTTTCTTTCCCCTTTTAATATCTGTTTCTATTTAACCCATAGTTGGGACCCTAACAGGTACTACCACTCCGGGTCAAGGTGGACCTGGGAGCAATTGTAATTAAGAGGAGGCTCCACATTCCCCAAAGTCCGTAAGCCGGATCTCACCATCGGATGTAGTTTAAGGTCATATCCAGGACCGGGAGTAGGGTAGGAAAAATAAAAATAAAAAAGGGGAGGGAGCAAGAGAGAGGGGCTGTTGTTTTTGTTTTTGGTTTTGTAGAACATAATTAAGTTTTACAAACAAAAAAAAAAAAAAAAAAAAACGTCAATGTAGGTGAATTTCGTCTCAGGGAGCCACAGGACAGTCTGATCTGGTATCACCAGTATATATATATATATATATATATATATATATATATATATATATATATATATATATATATATATATAGCAGTTCTAATAAGCATTTTCATGTACAGTAAAAGTCTAAAGAATTAAAATCAAAACAGAACTTAGGGAATGACTTGCTATTTATTTTTCAATCTAAAGAGGATGTGTTCAGTGATTTGAAGCGCATCAACGTATACATATTTTAATATTCAACAATGATGAAAGGGTTAACATTTAAGAAGATAAAACATGTTTTAAATGAATAAATAATTTTTCTAAGTTTTAGCAGAAAATCAGTTTTGTAAAAGAGATTATGTTTCTGCACATGAAACAATGCATTGCTTTTTTTGAATAAAAAACATCTGAATGCTAGTTTATTTCCAAACGATTTTTACGTCAAAATAATAATCTCTGCATTTCAAAACTCTGACAGTTATAGGAAGATACAAGAATTTGACTCGGAAAGTCAAATAAAATATTTTGAAACGATTTTTTTAAACCAACCTAATACGTGACTTCTTGCTTTCGAATTTAAATTCAGAACAGAATGTCTTTCTACGTACATACAGGGTGGCATCTGTTTGTTAATTTATTTTCTTTAGATAGACAAAATCATAATACCTGACTTCTTGCCTTCAACATTTAATTCGTGAGAGATAAATATTTTTAGTTGAAGATTTTCATAGTGACTTCATAAATTTAAAATGTATTCGTGCCTTAACTTCAAATTTGACAGCCGAGATTTCACTTTCGCAGACAACGCTGAATATTACACTGATATATATATATATATATATATATATATATATATATATATATATATATATATATATTAAAATAAACATAGGTAGAGAATTCGACAATTGTTTCAGAACCTCTTTGGCTCCTCCTCAGGGATAGAGTATATCCCCGAGGAGAAGCCGAAGAGGTTCTGAAACAATTGTCGGATACTCAAACTATGTTTATTTTAATATAAAAAGCTCTAATATATATTCAGCACTTTTGAAAAGTATTTGTTTTATTCATTTTGGTGAATATTGGAACTTAATTAATATATATATATATATATATATATATATATATATAATTTTTCATGAATATTAAATTGTTCTATACCTACATACGATCAGGGTTCGGGTGTTCATCCTCATCAGTGTTGGCGGATTCATGGGCTTGAACAGAGTTCGTAGACTACACCTAGAATCACGAGCCTAATGCCAATGGCTACGCGGCAGAGTGAAATCATCACATACAGTAATTGAAATTAACGTATACTTCCTCAAGAGGATGGGGCAAGCGTCATGTTGTCGATAGTGGTCAACACTTGAACAGAACTTTGCATAATCGCTTAGATCACAAGAATGTTGTAATTCTAAACAGGGCTCTACTATTAAGACTATTTATTCTTAAAAGGGAATTAACTATACATATATTTTTTTAAATATTAAAGTGTTTAATACCTACAGACGACGTCGTTCTAGGGTTTCTACCCTCGTATATATATATATATATATATATATATATATATATATATATATATATATATATATATATATATATATATATATATAGTCTCGGAAGTTTTTCAACCATTAAAACTATATGAAAAAAAGACAAAAAACAAAAAAATACTTCAGTCCAAAGTCCTTCAGTGGAAAATTACTTTTCTTGTAAGTCAATTTACTTTCAACAGTTACTATATTAGTTTGTGTTCAAGAATTTATGTTAGTGCTAACATACTTCAAGGATCATCAGGTGTTCACCATGAAAAACTGTTTAGGGAATTTAAAAACAAAACAGTATTTTATCTCATGGCTTCCCAGCAGAGTTGATCATACCCCACTTCCTTTAAAAGACAAGAACAAAAATGTTCTGTATATTAGATCTAAGTATTGTTCCAGATTAATGTTTTGCTAACTTATTTTGTTAGTAAAAAATGTTCTCCTGACTTGTGTTGTTAGTCTGTGTCTAAGAAAGTGTATCCGTTATTTACAAAGAAATCTGTATTTTATAGTGTTCGGACAAATATTACTTATTAGGTGATTTATAGTGTTATATATGTGTATTATTTTATTATATTAAGTTTCATATTAAAAATATTTAAAAATTAAAAAAAATATATATATACATTTATTTTTTTGTTTTTATATGAATTTTGATATATATATATAAATTTATATATGTATATATAAATTTGTACATGTTTATATATGTATATATATATTGAAGTAAACATCGTTGAGCATAACATACATTATTTGCTTGGTTATATCTTTTTATTTTTTCCATTTTTTAAATGATAATTTCATGTCAAAATAAAAATAAATAATGAATATTCCATAAGTACTACGTCCACAGTCGATTCTTTGTCGAATCTACTTCGGGTGATGAAAATCAAGTGAACAAATATAGCTGAAGAAAAAATCGAATAGAAAAAACAGACAAGAACGCCGTATGTGAAGTCGTTAAAAGTCAACATAACAAATTGATGTTGTTCCGGAAGAACATTTACAATTGAAATTCGGGGACGCCATAATAAATTTCACAAAATAAATTGTATTCATGTTAAATATTTTTTTTAAATATTATTACTCGTTAAATACGTAGTTGCATTTATTATAAGTTGCTGCGGTTCAATACAGATGGCTTTAAGCATCTTGTAATTTTGAAAGTGTAATATTTTCGATTTGTTAAATAAGACTGATCAAATATCAAAGAGAGGACAGTAATAGTGTTCCTAATACTGGTAAATCAAACGGAAATGTACCAGTTTCATAGTAGGCATTTTGTATGTTTATCAGTTGAACATGATGTTACGAAGAACTGAAAGTAATTGTGATACTTATCGAACATTCATTAATTTATTTGAGTTTGACACATAAAATATTATTAGAAAAATCAAAACAATATATTATAAAGTGGACAAATTCTGTTATGATAGACAATGTTTTCTTAAATTAATTAATTCTGCTTAAATACACACGCAATATATATATATCAATAAATAGAATATTGACAATAGAAGATGGTAGAATTACACATTTGATTAAATAATAAAAAGTTCGAAAACAAAGAGAAATCTTAAAATCCTTAATTCATGGACTTTCAAAGATAAATGCTTTACACCAGACGATAAAGACCAGTAGTGTATGTATTATCGGTAATTGAAAATATAAAAATATGTGCATAGAGATAAAGCATGTTTTCATAGTTTCAAAGCTGCCGGTTTTTATCCTCTGATGATAAGAATTTATCTTTAAAATCCATGGATTAAAGATTTTAGATTTCTCCTTGTTTTCGAACTTTTCATGATTTAATAAAATGTG
>OY744538.1:30739417-30779417 GCA_963556195.1 Sepiola atlantica | reverse complement strand
ATTTCGTCTGTTGTATAATTCTTTGGAAAACTATTACGCACTCAACACATAATATCCGAGACTAACACGTAGATGTTGCAACTAATAAAAAAGAACATGTGATTCTCATAAAATACCAACCTTTAATGGCACGTGTCAAAAGTTTAGCTTAATCGCATTCCTAAGTTGCAAATCACAGTTATTAAAGTTAACCTACTAGTGCAAATTTTGAAAACAATAGAGAACATATGAATTCCGTGTGTGGATAACGCATTGCTGTTTGATTCGGACAATGCTGTTACAACCAGCCAATTGCTTCATAAGTGCTATTCAGTCTTGGAAACAAAAATCAAGACGGTTGTATTTCAATGATGAAGCGATGTTTGACGTGGGTGCCCCGCGTTTGCTCAGAGTCGATCAAAAACAAAAACGCGTCGACCATAAAGAGTATGAGTTTAAACTGTTTCAACGCAACACAACTTGGTTTTACGTATAATATATGACAATAGATTAGCCATGTATCCATCACCTCACTACAGAGTCCGATTTGCAGTCAGATGAGTTGCAAGCAGCAGGTGAAATCCCTCCAGAACGAACAAATACGAAAACAACAAGAAGGTGTTTTACTCTGTATTTTGGGCTTCACAAAGGTATTTTGTTAATCTATTACCTTGAGAAAGTAAGTATCATCAATAGCGAATACTATATAGTGTTATTGGTGCATTTAAAGGAACTTGCCACAAAACGGCAGAAGAATAAAGGGTGTTTTTTAACCAGGACGAAGCACATCAATCGCAACGATAGCAAAACTATATTAATTACGCTTATAATTGCTTCCGCACACATTTTATCCATCAATTATGACCCCAGCGACTACTGACTGTTTTCCGGCCTCAAAAAGAATGCTCCTGTGATAGGGACTTGGCTCCTATTAAGAAGCGATAATGGAAAGTGAAGAATATTTTGAAGCGAAAAGTCGTTCTACAAATAAGGCATCAAATTTTTAGACAAGCGATCGAGTACTTTTTCCACCTTTATCTCAACCACGATATCATATATTTCTCATTCCATTGCAAGCGCTCATTCTCAATTGTAGAATTCACACTCACATTTTAATTTGTATTTTAAAATTGATTTATAAAGTTATAAACTCTAAAATAGTTAAGTGGTCGTACACTAGTTCATTAGGTCTTTGTTTTCGTTTTTTTTTTAATTGCTATTTAGATGTTATGGATACTGCAATAGTCAACCTTGCTTCCCTGGCTGTCCAAGCACAACCCCTGACTTTAAAATCCCATGGCTCAACAAAACCATCAAAGAATTGACTCATCATCTTTATTTTGAATAGAATCAAATGTTAATTCATTTTTAATAACACCCAAGTTGTTTTTAACATTCATATTATGTGTGAATAGAAGAAGCTCACAGTTCAAAGATGACTTTAGGCCTGTTTGCTCTAGAAGGCGACTATGTTAATGAATAAATTCGAATTTATCATAAAAGCTGGTTTTTGATTAGTTAGGTCCTCAAATTATTGAGTATATTCTTTATATAAGTAAGAGTGTAAGTTAAATAACAAAATACCAAAAGTTATTTCCTTTCTTGAACACTTTTTATTCTCCTTTACGTCTCGCAATCTCGTCTACATCTTAAAACAGCGTATTGCTAACAATGTGTAAAGTTTGGTAATAAAACAAACGACAACTATTCACTGTTTCCTAAGATTACATACAATCGTGCATTCGTTATTTCAAAAGTTTTACATGTTCAATTTAGTTGAATGTCGTATTTGTAAACTGCAGTCGACAATTAACTGCACCTGTACAGGTAAAGAAAGACATGAACAACTCTCATTCGTCTTCATCCGACTTAGTTCTCCATCCCCGCCCGTTTTCCCACCAACTTCCATTTGTTCTGGATTGTTGTCAACGCGCCAGAGGCGAGTAGTACACACGCCAAGTTAAAAGGTTAAAGGTTTGTTTTATTACGAGCAAGCAAAAACCAGGCCCATTATGCATTGTCTAAATTCCAAGTAATCGTTCACCATCTACCAATCATGGCTGTCCTTTTACGTTGCCAGATCACAGATTCTAACAACTCTAAGTTCACATGGTACAGTTTTAGCGCAGAACTCATCAGCAGCGGGTTCAATCCCAGTGTAATTAACAAATATTAAATTTGATTAATGATTATTTTTATTCACCACTTCCCAAGGCCAAAGGTGACTCGAGAAAAAGTGTCAATGATATTGTCAGAGGGATGGGGACAAATAATATTATAGGTCTGGAAGTAATGGGTTGAATGTGTAGAATCTGATTACTTAAGAGTACGGCCCGACATGTATTCGTTAATATTGGTTTTGAAAACGATTTAAAAACGACAATGTTGTAGTTATATGGCAATCAATACCGCGATAATGTCTTTCACATATAGACAATTCTTGGAAAGAAACTCTGTTCATAGAAGTTCCATTTAGCATTTGGTACGAGAAAATAAGAAATAAAAAAATTAGTGTAAAGGTTTTACGTGGAGAACCAGTGATTGGAACTCACTCAAGCACCTGTCATAAATATAACAATAGAGTAGAGAAAGACTAGCAGCATATCATCTGTGAGAAAGGTCTTGTAGCGAAGATAAGAGATCAGTGTCCACTTGGTTACGAAGTCAATTTAGTACGTTGTCAAGGAATGAAAGAGTGCTATCAGCTACACCTCTTCACTTATCAAATCTGTATTCCATTTTAGGGCGTGTCTGACTTTTACACCGGTAGAGAAGTCAAGTTAAACCTTAGCATTAATTTGACTCCAATTCTAATCATGATCCGCATATTTTTAGTATTACGTCAGCTGTGGTATTCTGGCGCTTTATGTACGCAACATAATATATAGTTTTGGTGGTAATACACCCGACACGCCAAGGACTCTTAATGCAAAATGGTGTGCAATTTCACCTAATAACTTTTGAGTCTGTAAGTGTTTATATGTATATATATTTACATATATATATATATATATATATTATTAAATTAATATTTATATCCAAAGAAAAACTTTTTTTTTCTCCATTAAGTCTTAGCAGTATAGTTATATACAGCTGACCCGTCGACCGCATGACTCGAACCTCGAATAGAAGTCACCGTGGACTGTTAAAGGTCAACGCCGTACTCGATGCGTCTAATTAGTCATCTGGATATATGAGAAAGCACATTCTCTCCCAGTAACGTAACATAGAAATATAGATCCCACAAGGAGTGAAAGTAAAAAACTGACAGCATAGTTGCTAAGTACTCCTGAGAACGATATCCACAATACAGATCGATGATGTTCTTATGTTCTGTAATACAAACATTAATATATATATATATATATATATATATATATATATATATAGAGAGAGAGAGAGAGAGAGAGAGAGAGAGAGAGAGAGAATCTTAGTAGCAATTATCATAGTATGTACATTTTACACACCTGCAATATCAAAGGCTGCACGTGTCATATTTTGAGAAATTATACCCAATCAAGGGAGGCATGAGAGCGCTCTATCCCTTAATAGACTTTAAGAATGGCCTATGCTGGAAATCTCATTTCTTTAATCAATCATAACTAAAAAAAACAATAAACCAAATTAGTTAAAACTTTGCACAACATTTTAATTTGATAGGTTCTATAAGTGTGTAGAATTTCAGCATCATTTGTCAAGGCAAGCCAGAGATCCAGAAAGTTCAATCATGAAATCATGTTATCTGTGTGTACATACGTACATACGTACGTACGTACGCATGTACCACCCTGTATCTTATCAACTATTTGATGGATTCAGCTGATTTTTGGCAGAGATAGAGGTTCTAGGGTCTAGTTATGGCATTTTAATTTTAGTTTACCATATACTTTAGTTTTCCAGAAAATTCAAAAAACCTATAAAATGACCATTGTATTGAGGCATAGCCTTTACAAAAGTAGTGACATTCCATGATAAAAGCCAGTATACTGAAATCGTATGCTTTTAATAGGGTTAAGATGAAAATTCATATACACTAAATGTACAAAAGCAAGGAAATTCCCAAATGTTTACACTTTTATTGTCATTAAGGGTATGCGAGCACAACAGGGCTATGTATTTTACTGGTAGGAATTTTTCTTCAGCGCACCTCACACACTTCATCCATTCATGCATAGAGATTTATACTGTAGTGATGTGATAATGAAATGGTTTGGTTGATATGTAGTCATACCCTTAATGAATGTCAATAAAAGTGTAAAAATCTGGGAATTTCCTTGCTTTTGTACATTTAGTGTATATGAATTTTCATCTTAACTTCATTAAGAGCATATGATTTCAGTATACTGGCATTTATCATGGAATATGTTTGCAGTCTTAATAGAAATTACGAGCGGTAAGGGTGTAGCAGTATTATTACTAGTAATAGTAGTACACGTATTTGGCATCCATAAAATTGTTATTGTTAAGGCTTTTGCAAGTCTGCTCATGTAAGTATTCTTTATCGTTTTAGCGGGAGTATTAGTATTACGATGTTCTTACTTATTACCCATTCCGGAATCTCAAAGACGATTCATGCCAAATAGGCTGCGAGTATGCCAAGTAGTTTTGCAACATACCGGTGACCAACAGAGAAACAGGTGTATGATCGATTATATATGCTTTCTTCTTTTTCTATTTTATAGCTATAAGCAACATCTTCTACACCGTTGTATCATAACAAAATTATCTGGCCAATCGTAGCGTGTCAATTCTTTGAAAATAGAGCGTACACGCATTATGTAGAACAATTCGGTGTGTAGCAGTTACATCACACAATTTATTATGTTGTATTTACATGTAATCTATCCACCGACTTTACACATGCGTCTTTATGCCTAGACTTGGGTAACGGCTGGGACGAGTGAAACAATTCTACGCATGCGCTACTTTCATCCATTTCCGTTCAAACCAGTTCGTGCGCAAAATGATTTAGTTCCAGTCGAGATGTAGACATCACATAACGTAACATTCCTGGAATTTCTCTCGTCGTTACATAGACGGGATGCGAGCCACAGAGGTTGGAACAGAATGAAGATGAAAAGAACTGGACTCAGTTACATTTCTACCCTAACACACGCCTGGCGAACCAACTTGCCTTACATGTATATTCTTATGTTCCTGTTAGATAAAGTTAATCTTATTGTAGAAATGTCAGTATTTAATTTAGAAACCTGGTGACCTTAGTGTATTTTCTATGCAAAAACCTACTCCATTAAGACAAATACAGACACGCCCGAGTCCACAAAATGTGTATATCCCATCTCGAAATGACACTCACATCAACTCATTATTCTGCAGGTGTTTTACCATTTTATAGAAGAAATAATGGGAAAAACATCTAAAAAATTAATTAAAACACAATGAATTACTGATGTTCTTTTGCACTGTCTCATATGTACTGACTAATAAAATATTGTTATATAAATGCAGGTATTAAACATATGGTGTTCCCTGGAATCTGAATAACAGCGTGGCTCTGCAGATTCCAAGATTGCTACATTTCGTTCGATAACCGTTGCAAATCCCTTTAATTTATTGCAACAGTCGTTTATAATTACCACACTGATGATGACCGTTATCGTTCTCTGTAATTTGAATATTCAAGAATTATCCGTGCCCTTCCAATGAAGGTTTGAATCGGCCTCTTCCTTTTTCGCTCATTCCATCATTCCAGACATATCACGGCAATTATCTGTAGCATTCAATTCTTCGGGGAGCGGCTCATCAGATTATGCTTTATTTTCTCTCATATATGCCATGGTGGTTTCAGTTCCATTTGTTTATTGCATGTTTAATTTATACATTTCCAGTTCTAGTTACACAGCGTTATTCTATTTCAGTTAACTTGTGGTGGGTCAGTGGCACTTGGTTGTGTGTTTCGGCTCCCCCACTTGAGGATTTTACTTTATATTTCAACTTTTTCCTACCGAGAAGTGTTTTGTACCGTGTCAATCCTCCGCATGATTCCAATTGTTTTTCCATGTTATAAAGAACTGTTCATAGTAGGATTATTTGTATAACCCTCGTTAATTTTATCTTTCAATATTCTCCTTAGCTCACTGGCAAGATCCATGTATTTGTTTGGTATTTCCTCTCTCTTTGATTTTACCAAGAGAACTGCTGGAACGAAAAATCTACTATTCGGCAAGTTGTACCGTCGTTTTCATTGTTATTACTTTCGGTCTTCTGTCTTGGATCAATTTGTCCGTTTTTAGTGAAAAGTTAATCTTTTCGTTTGTCAATACAGGCCTCTGTTTGTGCATTTATCTGCATGTTCAAAGTGCAGTCGTTTGCGTATTTCTTGCTCTGTCCAGTTATGTCTGTTTTCATATTCTTATTAGGTTACCTTGCTGCATTCACTTATTATGTATTCTACCGTTTTGTCTATTTAACACAGTGTCTACATTTACTGTTTCCTGGGTCTAATCTATATGTGCTTTCATGTATTTCGTTCCGGTCGCGTTGTTCTGTACAACTGTCAGTGGCGATTCTAGTTCTCAGTTGAAGTGTATTCTCATCTTTATTCGTGCGTTATTTATTTGGTCAGTGTTGTACATCTTCCATGTGTCTGCTTTTTTTTCTATTTTATTGTTCTTGTATTCTTATTAGCTATTCTTCTGCTTTCTGTATTGTTCATATTAGTGTTTGTTTTGGCGGCGAAAAATTAGCCTCTCTGTGTTTGGTGGTATGTGTTTAACTAGTGCTTTTATCGTATTGTTCAAATAGTTTTTAATACTTACCTATCAAATTCCGCTTCGTGTTTCATAGAGACGGACAGTATCATATGTCGCGTGTAGTGGGATGTGCATTGTTACATATTTCATTGTATTTTTCTATAGGTATCTTATTATTATGTTGTCCAGTTCACGAAAGGCTCAGAATATATTACTTAGGATACTACCCAAGCATGATTTCCTAGTATTACGTTTCTACAATACAGATAAGCTTTCATGAACTTTCTTTTTCTCAGATATTTTAAAAAATAATCTCTTTCAGCTCTTTTTATTTGATGATGCCCGATTGCAGAATGTCCAAATATTTTTATTCACACTTTCACCAAGTGTCCTCATTATCTCTCGATTGGGCAGTTTATTGTATTCCGTTGTTTCAAGTTTTTCTGTGTTCATCTAAAGTTGTGCAGACTTTTCCATTCCGAATGTCATCCTTATATTCTATGTGAAGAATCTGGTCGTGTTAATTTCTATTTCTAGCTCTTTTCTTGTTTTTTTTTGTTTACAAATACTTTAATGGTATCCATATACAGGGATTTGTTTAGTTTTTTTCTTTGTAGCTGTGTTTATATCCGGCATTAAAATGTTTAGTATACATTGGTAAGTGGTATCATGGCTATGATAAACAATAGTTCAGATAGAGAGTCTCTCTGAAAAACGTAAACGTACACACTGTTTCTATTTACTTGTCTCCCCACAAGGGAAAGGTTCGACATTTGGTTGTGTTTTTAGGGTGGGAGACATCCAGCACCCGAAAATGTATGACACAACCCTAAAAATTGCCCCAACCAAGAAGCTCCTTATCCGACTGAAGACAGAACAGATAATACACTTTAATGCTAGACCGAATACCACAGTGTCTTCCACCTGTCAGTCCCAGTCTCCATGCTCCCATTGTTTTCTTTTCCGTGAAGTTGATAATTTTGCCAGATTATCATTATTGGTAGTATATTGCATAACTAAGTTGACACACCGGTTTTGGTTTGATCACCGAAGTTAAGCGACGTTGGTCGTGGCTAGTATTAAAATGGGTTACCATTTAGGAATATTAGGTGCTCTATAAGCTCTCCGCTTATCTCAGTATTGTCTCCAGTCGTCCGGGAGTGTTCCTTGCATCTGGAATCAAGCAGTGCCGACTCAGAAAGAGTGCGGTTCGAGATTGCGCAACACTTGATTAAAAATTACACACGCAGACACCCTTAGGCTGGGTGTCCATTGTCTCTCAAGACGAAACGGAGGCTATGTTTAGTAGTAGTAGTAATAGTAGTCGTAGTACTAGAAGTAATAGTGGTATTGGTAGAAGTAGTATAATAGTAGTTGTAGTAGTAGTAATATCTGTAGTAGCATGTTTACCTCCTCTCCAGGTGGTTAGTCACGAGGTAAGTTGTGGGTTTTAATGAAAGTGTTCTGAATTGGAACCTGACACACCCAGGTCCTCAGTCCGCGTTGTTAACCTCTTAGCCACCGGAAATCAGTATTCTCATTTTAAGTCTGCGTCTCTCTGCCACTTACATACTTCTATAAATGAAAAACACACGTAAGCACTCGTTGGCTTTAGTTAAAGAGTAGCAGAAATAATAGACTCTTTTTTTTTTCTTTTATCCCCAACCATTTTTCTTTCGTTGCCTCAAATATGATAGTTCATGTTTTATTCATAGTCAAATATAAAACCATTTTTTTCTTTTTTACCTTCATATCAAGGATATATTCTAGATAAAAGAATTCGGATAAGGTCATGCTTTTCGGTGGGAAGACACTCTTATCTCGTTATTATATTATTTTGTCTTCTCCGCAGTTTTATGGTGGCTTATGTCGCTCGGTAAGTCGGTCTCTCAGGCTTCCGTTTGAAATAGCATTTTTAGATTGAATGGACACAGCTTTTTCGGAATATGGCCAAGCAGATTAATATGATGCTCTGTCCGTCGATAAAACATGCATATCTGAAGTTTTAAATGCATTTCTGTCCGTCTCTCATGCTCAAGTAGATTAAAGTAGTTTCGCTGGTCTGTCGTTACGCTGATATTTTAAATTAAATTTACGTCCGTCTGTGTTTGAAAATAGCATTTTCAAATTGAACAGACACAACTTCTCTAGGATACGTCGTCTTTATACCTCTATTTGAGACGCTGTTCGTCGGTCACATATATCTCGTAAGTTCAAAATGTCATTTTCGTCACGATACAGTTTAAAATAGTAATATCGCTGGTCTGTTACGCCTACAATTGAAATATATTGTTCGTCCGTCTATCTCGCCTAATTTGGGAATTGGATTTTCATTGCTAAAAGAGGCGATTGATCCGACGTGATTTATTTTATATAAGCAGCAGAGAAAGCATCTTATTGGATATGGCTGAAAAGGGATGGTACTAACTTGAAGGAAAGGCGAAGTTTCTATGGTGAGAGAAGGGAGATGAAAGAGATAGTACTGACGCCATAGGCAGGATAGTGCCATGATGCTATCAAGATCAGTTGTTGATGTTGATAATGACTGAAATGTGAATGTGGCTTGATTGAATTTATGGGAAGGTAACACCAGTGCTACATAACCGTCTTGTGGCAGAGGGGCACCGCTGCTTTAGAAAAGCAGTCGAGGAATAGGGGCCGAAAATGCGAAGTGGTTCCTTCTGATGATTGTGTCGTGCTGAATCTCGTAGCGGAGATGTCAGGAGCGAAGCACAAACAAATCATATGATTAAAATCCAGGCATCTCCGTAAGAGGCTATGTCCATAAGAGGCTATGTCCGTAAGAGGCTATGTCCGTAAGAGGCTGTGTCCATAAGAGACTACGTCCGTCAGAGTCTATGTCCGTAAGAGGCTATGTCCGTAAGAGGCTATGCCCATAAGAGGCTATGCCCGTAAGAGGCTATGTCCATAAGAGGCTATGTCCGTAAGAGGCTATGTCCGTAAGAGGCTATGTCCGTAAAAGGCTATGTCCATAAGAGGCTATGCCCGTAAGAGGCTATGTCCGTAAGAGGCTATGTCCGTAAGAGGCTATTTCCGTAAAAGGCTATGTCCATAAGAGGCTATGTCCGTAAGAGGCTATGTCCGTAAGAGGCTATGTCCGTAAGAGGCTATGCCCGTAAGACGCTATTTCCGTAAGAGGCTATGTCCGTAAGAGGCTATGTCCGTAAAAGGCTATGTCCATAAGAGGCTATGTCCGTAAGAGGCTATGTCCGTAAGAGGCTATGTCCGTAAGAGGCTATATCCGTAACTTATTTTATATTTATTAATTTTACATTTTGCATTTTTCGTCGGTCTATCACGTTTAGGTTTGAAACAAGACTCGTGAAAGGTGAATGCGCGTACAACTATGGCCAGTTCATATTCGACTAAAAGCAGGACGCTATATCGCTTGTTCATCTGTCAGAAAAAAAAGATAATAAACTAAACAAGCAGTTGCTCTTTTTTTAATCAGATATACATTAATAAAGAATTGCTTCAAAAATGAAGCGTTCGAACGCAAAACGCGATTAATCCAATTCCTTTAAATTGAGACCATAAACAATAAAGACACGAACATATAAAATCTAGACTTCGAATGAAAGCTGATTTTAATTGAAATAAAAAAGAAATTAGTTCGGTTTCATATCATCTAACATATAGTTTTGGGGTGTCGTCGAGTGATGAAATGCAACACTTTTTGTAGAGAGAGTTTAATGATTTTTAAAATGGCGTTGATCGCGTTTTGCATTCTAACACTTCAAATATACATAGTTATTATTTTATTATTTTAATTACTATTACTATTATTATTACTATTATTATAATAATAATTATTATTATTATCATTGTTATTAATAATAATAATAATAATAATAATAATAATAATAATAATAATAATAATAATAACAATAATAATACTACTAATAATAATAATAATAATAATAATAATAATAATAATAATAATAATAATAATAATAATAATAATAATATAAATAGTTTATTATTGGTATTATTTTATTATTATTTTCATCATTTTTAATTATTATTTTAATTATAATCATATTAGCTATTTTATATATAGTTTTAACAAAATTATATTGTCATATATATTTTATTAGTATTGTATTTTGATTTTGTTTTTCATATCTACTGTGCATCATTAACTTTTATTTCTGGCGTTTGGCGGCGAATTCTGACCGCGATTAAAAATATATTCGCTTAGAACACCGGCGGTTAGATATATTTTTGAATATGTTTTATTGAAGAGCTCCTACTCTCGTCTTCGCGCTTTTTCATCCCACGCCAATGAGAATTTTAATTGCTAAACAACAAGTTTGATTGGACGCTTCTTATTTTATTTACAAATGCGTATCTACGTACGAGATCTGTACGCTGTTCTGTCACGTTTATGTTTCAAATAACAATTTCACCTGCTATCCCCAGCTTAACAATTGTATTAGGTTGTCGGCTATATTGACGCAGAGTGCTCCAAACATATGTGCAAACTTTTATCGTGTCGTTTTGTCTGATTTTCCAAGCGGTGACGTCGAAAATTAATTAAGCATTTATTGTCTATTTGTTTTAAAGATTTCTTGATTTCTGCTATTTTTTATTTTGCAAATATTTATTTGTTTTCTGATTTTTGCGGATTATTTAGCGAATAATAATTTGTTTTATGATTTTGACGAATTTCATTTGTTTAATTTTGTATTTGACAAATATAAGTTAATTAACGAATGATGAAATCAAAGAGTGTTTTTTATTATTATAATTTGTATTATCATAATTATTATTATTAACATTATTATTATTATAATTAGTATTATTATAATTATTATAATTATTATTATTATAATAATTATTATAATTATTATTATAATAATTATTATAATGATGATTATAATTCTTATAATCATCATTATAATTATTATAATTATTATTATAATTATTATAATTATTATTATAATTATTATAATTATTATTATTATTATACTTGTTATTATACTTATTATTATCATACTTGTTATATTTGTTATTATACTTATTATTATCATACTTGCTATCATACGTGTTATTATACTTATTATTATCATACTTGTTATACTTGTTATACTTGTTATTATACTTATTATTATCATACTTGCTATCATACGTGTTATTATACTTATTATTATCATACTTGTTATACTTGTTATACTTGTTATTATACTTATTATTATCATACTTGCTATCATACTTGTTATTATACTTATTATTATCATACTTGTTATACTTGTTATTATACTTATTATTATCATACTTGCTATCATACTTGTTATTATACTTATTAGTATACTTGTTGTTGTTTTATACTTATTATTATATTTGTGATTATTGTTATTATTGTTATTATTTGTACTCACTAGGAGTTCTCACACAGATTATCGTCAGTTATTGCTCACCGATAACAACCAGATTATTATTATTATTATTATTATTATTATTATTATTATTATTATTATTATTATTATTATTATTTACTCACTAGGAGTTATCACACTGGTCATCGTCAGTGGTCACCCACTGCCGACAACCTGTGGTATTCCCTGAAGTCCGAGTGACAACAAGTCTCCTCAGGCCTCCAGTATGCTCCACCTCTTTTCGTTCATCACCGCTGATGACCTTGCGGTAATCGCAACAGCCACCTACCAACGATTTCCCGCTGGTAAGGGCCATTGGTCCCCTCTGGGGCCCGAGTGGCAACAAGCTTTCCCAAGGTCCCAGAGCTGTCCGCGCTCTTCCAGTGGAGGTCTGGTTTGCGCTTTCCCTCCTCGACCCTCTGTCCATAATTTTGTGGCGTCAGCCTATGCTTGCGCCTCTCTCGTGCGGTTGTATTTTCCCCGGTTCGGCTGTCTTGTGCTTCCATGTGTTTGTTCTCCATTCGTTGCTTATGTGGGTTGGTTTCCGCATTCGAGGACATTTCTCAGGATTGTAGCTGTTTTGATCATTACTGTCCTTTGTATGGTCTCAGTTATCCCTTTGATTCCTATTTCTCCCAGTCTTTTCTCCATGTTTTTGGGGACTGTTCCTATTGCTCCTATGATTATTGGTGTTATACTGACTTTCTTCATGTTCCATATTCCTTTCAATTCTCTGGCAAGTTCAGTATATTTGCTTCTCTTTTCCGTCTCTTTGATCTTCACTCTGTGGCTGCTGGAACGGCAAAGTCCACGATTTTGCAGGATTTTTCTTTCTTGTTGATTATTATCATATCCGGTCTCCTTGCTGTTATGGGTTTGTCTGTTTGTACATTCATATCCCACATGATTTTGTGTTTTTCGTTTTCTAGTACAGTTTCTGGTTTGTGTGTGTACCGTTTTTTTGCATATTCGAAATTCAGTTGTTTGCACATTTCCCGGTGTACTTCTTTCCCCATGCTGTCATGTCTGTTCTTGTATTCCCTTTGTGCTAGCTTGCTGCATTCACTTATTATATGATTTATCGTTTCGTCTCTTTGTCCACACAGTCGGCATTTGCTGTTTTCCTGGGTTTTATCTATCTTTGCTTTAATAAAGTTTGTCCTAATCGCATTGTTCTGTGCGGCCGTCAGCAGAGATTCCGTTTCTCTGTTCAGGTGTCCTTTTCTTAGCCATGCCCAGCTGTTTTCATTGGCTTCATCGCTTGTGAGTCTTGTAAAGCGTCCATGTAGTTGTTTTTCTTCCCACTTTTCCTTTCTTGTCTTTTTGTTTCTGGGTTCAGTACTTCCGGGGTTGTTTGTTGGGCTGGTATCTCTTGCTGTGGTGATCAGTCTTTCCGTGTTCTGGGTTACATATTTCTCCAGCTCTGTTTTGGTGTCTTCCACACAGTCTTCTATACTTACCAGTCCTCTACCTCCTTCATTTCTTTTCACGTAGAGTCTGTCCGTATCGTCTTTTGGGTGCAAAGCATTGTGCATAGTCATTAGTTTTCTTGTTCTTTGGTCAAGGTGCCTGAGTTCTTCTTTGGTCCAGCCTATGAATGGTCCAGAGTATCTTATTAGTGATACAGCCCATGTGTTTATCCCTTTTACTAGGTTTCTGCTATATAGTTTAGTTTCTAAGAGTTTCCTTGTTCTTCGTCGATATTCTTTTCCAATCTTCTCTTTCATTTCTGTATATTTGATTGTGTCTGCTTCCAGAACTCCCAGGTATTTGTAGCCTACATGTTCTCCTAGCGCCCTCATCTCCTCTTGGTTGGGGAGTTCTATACTTTCTGTCGTCTCTAGTTTTCCTTTTTTGATCTCTAGCAGTGCACATTTTTCTATTCCAAACTCCATTTGGATATCCTGGCTGAATATCCTGGTTGTGTTTATCAGCTTTTCCAGTTCTTTTTTTGTTTTTTGCAAACAGTTTAAGGTCATCCATGTACATCAGGTAGTTTATTCTTTGTTCTGTATCCGTAAACCTGTATCCGGCATCACACTTTCTGAGTATGTAGTTGAGTGGCATCATGGCTATTATAAACAGTAGTGGTGATAGGGAGTCTCCTTGAAAAATGCCTCTCTGTATTTTTATCTCAGACAGGTATTGTCCTCCGGCTGTCAGTTTTAGTCTCCATGTTTCCATTGCTTTCTGGATGAGATTAATAATCCTGTCTGGTATCTTGTATATCTTTAAGCATTCAATTATCCATGTTTGGGGGATTCTGTCGTAGGCTTTCTTGTAGTCAATCCATGCCATGGTTATGTTCTTTTGTCTTCTCTTCACCTCCTTCAGGGTCTTTTGATCAATGTATAGTAGATCATGTGCCCCTCTTTGTCCTTTCCGGCATCCTTTTTGTTCCTCGGGGAGCAGTCCACGATTGTCCAGGGATTGGTAGATTTGTTCTCTCAGTTGTGCTGTGAGAATTTTCCACATTATTGGTAGACATGTTATCGGTCTGTAGTTGCCGGGGGTCGTTCCCTTTTTGGGGTCTTTTTGTATTAGTGTTGTTCTTCCTTCCGTCATCCATTCTGGTACGTCTGTTTTATGGATACATCCGCTCAGTTTCTGCGCTATTCTTTCATGCAGGGTCGTGAATTTTTTAAACCAGTATGCATCTATTCCATCGTGGCCTGGTGCTCTCCAGTTTGCCATTTTTTTTAGGGTTTTCTTGCTCGTTTCTTTGTTGATTTGTGTTTCGGTTCCTTCTTCGATTTCCTGCAGTTCATCTCTCATGTTTTTCAACAATCGGGCATTCTTGTTGCGCTTTTTTTGTTCTTCCCATATCTTGCTCCAGAATTGTTTTGTTTCTGTTGGGTTCGGTAACTCTGTTGTTGTTTTTTCTCCATTTACGTTTTTGTAGAACTGGCTTTCATTGTTTTCAAAGGTCCTGTTTTGTTTGCTCTGTTCTGATTTGTACCTGTATCGTCTCAGTCTTCCTTCTATTGCTGCTATCCTTTGTTTTATTTCTTCATGTTTCTCATTTAGTTTTTCCTTGCGTTTCTGATTTTTGCTTCTTAATCGTTTCATGTCCTCCTTCCTTCTGTTCACGGTTTTAGCTTCTTTCCGAAATTTGGTGATCTGGGTTTCCAGTCTGATTTCCCATCCAGGTTTTGTCGGTCCTCTCTTTTGTCCATTGTCTTCGTTTCTTAGTTTCATACTTACCGATTTTGCCCCAGCATATATCAGGTTATTTAGGTCTTTTTTTTATTATTATTATTATTATTATTATTATTATTATTATTATTATTATTATTATTATTATTATTATTATTATTATTATTATTATTATTATTATTATTATTATTATTATTATTATTATTATTATTATTATTATTATTATTATTATTATTATTATTATTATTATTATTATTATTATTATTATTATTATTATTATTATTATTATTATTATTATTATTATTATTATTATTATTATTATTATTATTATTATTATTATTATTATTATTATTATTATTATTATTATTATTATTATTATTATTATTATTATTATTATTATTATTATTATTATTATTATTATTATTATTATTATTATTATTATTATTATTATTATTATTATTATTATTATTATTATTATTATTATTATTATTATTATTATTATTATTATTATTATTATTATTATTATTATTATTATTATTATTATTATTATTATTATTATTATTATTATTATTATTATTATTATTATTATTATTATTATTATTATTATTATTATTATTATTATTATTATTATTATTATTATTATTATTATTATTATTATTATTATTATTATTATTATTATTATTATTATTATTATTATTATTATTATTATTATTATTATTATTATTATTATTATTATTATTATTATTATTATTATTATTATTATTATTATTATTATTATTATTATTATTATTATTATTATTATTATTATTATTATTATTATTATTATTATTATTATTATTATTATTATTATTATTATTATTATTATTATTATTATTATTATTATTATT
Source organism: Sepiola atlantica (assembly GCA_963556195.1). Taxonomy (NCBI): domain Eukaryota; kingdom Metazoa; phylum Mollusca; class Cephalopoda; order Sepiida; family Sepiolidae; genus Sepiola; species Sepiola atlantica. The sequence continues at coordinate 30,763,283 of OY744538.1, read as the reverse complement.
ATTATTATTATTATTATTATTATTATTATTATTATTATTATTATTATTATTATTATTATTATTATTATTATTATTATTATTATTATTATTATTATTATTATTATTATTATTATTATTATTATTATTATTATTATTATTATTATTATTATTATTATTATTATTATTATTATTATTATTATTATTATTATTATTATTATTATTATTATTATTATTATTATTATTATTATTATTATTATTATTATTATTATTATTATTATTATTATTATTATTATTATTATTATTATTATTATTATTATTATTATTATTATTATTATTATTATTATTATTATTATTATTATTATTATTATTATTATTATTATTATTATTATTATTATTATTATTATTATTATTATTATTATTATTATTATTATTATTATTATTATTATTATTATTATTATTATTATTATTATTATTATTATTATTATTATTATTATTATTATTATTATTATTATTATTATTATTATTATTATTATTATTATTATTATTATTATTATTATTATTATTATTATTATTATTATTATTATTATTATTATTATTATTATTATTATTATTATTATTATTATTATTATTATTATTATTATTATTATTATTATTATTATTATTATTATTATTATTATTATTATTATTATTATTATTATTATTATTATTATTATTATTATTATTATTATTATTATTATTATTATTATTATTATTATTATTATTATTATTATTATTATTATTATTATTATTATTATTATTATTATTATTATTATTATTATTATTATTATTATTATTATTATTATTATTATTATTATTATTATTATTATTATTATTATTATTATTATTATTATTATTATTATTATTATTATTATTATTATTATTATTATTATTATTATTATTATTATTATTATTATTATTATTATTATTATTATTATTATTATTATTATTATTATTATTATTATTATTATTATTATTATTATTATTATTATTATTATTATTATTATTATTATTATTATTATTATTATTATTATTATTATTATTATTATTATTATTATTATTATTATTATTATTATTATTATTATTATTATTATTATTATTATTATTATTATTATTATTATTATTATTATTATTATTATTATTATTATTATTATTATTATTATTATTATTATTATTATTATTATTATTATTATTATTATTATTATTATTATTATTATTATTATTATTATTATTATTATTATTATTATTATTATTATTATTATTATTATTATTATTATTATTATTATTATTATTATTATTATTATTATTATTATTATTATTATTATTATTATTATTATTATTATTATTATTATTATTATTATTATTATTATTATTATTATTATTATTATTATTATTATTATTATTATTATTATTATTATTATTATTATTATTATTATTATTATTATTATTATTATTATTATTATTATTATTATTATTATTATTATTATTATTATTATTATTATTATTATTATTATTATTATTATTATTATTATTATTATTATTATTATTATTATTATTATTATTATTATTATTATTATTATTATTATTATTATTATTATTATTATTATTATTATTATTATTATTATTATTATTATTATTATTATTATTATTATTATTATTATTATTATTATTATTATTATTATTATTATTATTATTATTATTATTATTATTATTATTATTATTATTATTATTATTATTATTATTATTATTATTATTATTATTATTATTATTATTATTATTATTATTATTATTATTATTATTATTATTATTATTATTATTATTATTATTATTATTATTATTATTATTATTATTATTATTATTATTATTATTATTATTATTATTATTATTATTATTATTATTATTATTATTATTATTATTATTATTATTATTATTATTATTATTATTATTATTATTATTATTATTATTATTATTATTATTATTATTATTATTATTATTATTATTATTATTATTATTATTATTATTATTATTATTATTATTATTATTATTATTATTATTATTATTATTATTATTATTATTATTATTATTATTATTATTATTATTATTATTATTATTATTATTATTATTATTATTATTATTATTATTATTATTATTATTATTATTATTATTATTATTATTATTATTATTATTATTATTATTATTATTATTATTATTATTATTATTATTATTATTATTATTATTATTATTATTATTATTATTATTATTATTATTATTATTATTATTATTATTATTATTATTATTATTATTATTATTATTATTATTATTATTATTATTATTATTATTATTATTATTATTATTATTATTATTATTATTATTATTATTATTATTATTATTATTATTATTATTATTATTATTATTATTATTATTATTATTATTATTATTATTATTATTATTATTATTATTATTATTATTATTATTATTATTATTATTATTATTATTATTATTATTATTATTATTATTATTATTATTATTATTATTATTATTATTATTATTATTATTATTATTATTATTATTATTATTATTATTATTATTATTATTATTATTATTATTATTATTATTATTATTATTATTATTATTATTATTATTATTATTATTATTATTATTATTATTATTATTATTATTATTATTATTATTATTATTATTATTATTATTATTACTACTACTACTACTACTACTACTACTACTACTACTACTACTACTACTACTACTACTACTACTACTACTACTACTACTACTACTACTACTACCCTGATTTAGGGTTAGTTGTAGGGTTAAGGGAAGAGATATTTGATTTTGTAAGAAACAAATCATGAAATCAAACATTGCTTATTAAAAAAGAAGTGCCCCCAAATCAGACGACAAATTTTCACGGCTAATTAATTCGTCCTGTTACCGCTTGGAACATCAGACAAAACTGAATAACACTTTGCGGTCATTTTGGGAACTTATTTCTTCAATATAACCGTAGTTTTAGTATATTAGATGCCTAAGTGTTTAATAATATTGTCATCAATATTGCGCAGAATAAATAGACGCATATTCGTTAAGATACGTCTGAGTCTCTCTACAAATAGTTGGTCGGTCTTATATACAGAAGTGTGAAATATAATGTATGTTTGTCTGTTGTTCTTTTTAGATGTTTTTTTAAATTTTTTATAGCATATATTTGTTTCCTAGATGCATCTAGAGGTCTTGATAAGAGGCAGTGCTTGTCAATTCCTTTACTTTTCGAAACAGCATATTCATGTCAAAACGCGCACATTGAATGGACGTTTCTTCAGAATGTGTGCTCTTTGGTTTGTATGAGTTTCCTTGTAAATAGAATTGTTCTATTTTTTTTTTACTGTGCGAAGCGAAAGTTCACTATTACCAAAAAAAAGATCTTATCTGTTCTTTCATCATTGTTCATCTCTTGCTTTCTACGTTTTCTCTGGTGGATGTTTACGGTCATTTCCATATCTTTGGCCCGGCTTTTGTTTGAAATAGATTAACACAATTGAAAGAATCAATAAACGCGGGGGCCAGAATGTGTAGAGCATCGGCAAGCACCATAATAACACACCAGACTGACCTTTTGTCAGAGGTTCTTCTTTTTCTCGTCTTCTTCTTCAACTTCTTCGTCCCCTTCTTTTCTTCTGCTTTTTCCTCTTCTTTTTCTTCTTCTTTTTTTTACTACTACTAATACTACTACTACTACTATCTCTTTTTTACCACTACTACTTCTACTAGAACAACTTTTCTCTTTCGCCTTCAATTCATTCATAATTTACCAAAGATTATTCTACTTCGCCTTCTTCTTCCCCCACTTCTTCTTCTCCCCCACTTCTTCTTTTTCTTCTTTTTCTTCTTTTTCTTCTTTTTCTTCTTCTTCTTCTTCTTCTCCTCCTTCTTCTTTTTTCTTCTTTTTCTTCTCATTTTCTACTACTACTACTACTACTACTACTACTACTACTATTTCTTTTTTACCACTACTACTTCTACTGCAACAACTTTTCTCCATTCGCCTTCAATTCATTTATAATTTACCAAAGATTCTTCTACTTCGCCTTCTTCTTCCCCCACTTCTTCTTCTCCCCCACTTCTTCTTCTTCTTTTTCTTCTTTTTCTTCTTTTTCTTCTTCTTTTTCGTCTCATTTCTTACTACTACTACTACTACTACTACTACTACTACCTCTTTTCTCCAAGCAGAGAAAATAAATCAGGAAAAGAAAACAATAAAAAAAAACAGAAGAATGGGTGTGTGTTTTTAAATGTGTTTGTCTGGGTGTTAAAAAAACGGAATAGATAAAAAAAAAGAAGATAATTAAATTGACATTCAAATCTCGAAACATAAATTAGAACACTGCTACATTTTATACTCTGAGATCATTGTGTGATTTATAACTTGCACGTTGTTTTACGTTATCAGACCAGTGTAAATCGTAATTTGTTTACGACATAGTTTTTTTTCTAACGTTCTATTGACCGACTAAACAAGTTAGATGGACTTTTAAATTGACCTAGCCATAAATAAACATCGAGACTCAAGCAAACAATGTTGTTCCGATGTCAAAGGCCCATCGCTCCTAGACCTTAATGTGACCAATTGTCTTCAAAGGCAGTGAACATTAATTCGGGAGACAAATTGCCCATGGAAGTTTCCTATGTAGAAGAACCCGTCTCTGTGAGTGATGACATATCCAGAAGCGATTCATGAATTAATGGTAAAAGGAAGGAAGGCAATAATAATCAAATTGCAAGACAGAAATAGCGGCGAAATGTATCCAAGATGGCGAAGCGAAACCAAACAGACATAAACGACTTCCTATTTAGTTCCAGCAAAGGAAAACAGTTTTCGTTCTTGTTCTCTTTTATTAATCGTGTATCTATTGGCCATATTTTTTTTGTCATCCTACTTCATTCTTTATTAGATCCGGCGGAATCTCGGTGAAGCATCAATTCTCCTCGGATCGTCGAAGTTACACAAAAAGTGGTTATGATTGGTAATTTGCATTTTGTTTTAATTTTTCGGATCACGATTCTCACGAAGTTAGTAATTTTCACAAAATGTTGCCCGATGTAATCTCTGATCTTATACATGTTAATATTTTCGAACTGATACGGACTTTCGAACAGAACAATTTATCGCATGTAGACTGTCCTCTTTCCATCAACCATGATCGCGTAAAAATGATAATTATCATGTTATTCTAGTTAATTTCACAGGTCGTACGAATTTTATCTTCAAGCACTAGAAGAGTGAACCTTTTTCAACAACTGAGGAAGTAATAGATTTTGTATTATAACAATCTTTATTCAAATTGTTTACCCCCTCTCTCTCTCTCTCTCTCTCTATATATATATATATATATATATATATATATATATATATATATATATATATATATATATATATATATATATAATATTTGTTATTTTTTATTTTATTTTATTTTTTTATCTATGGACGTATACGTTTCGTCTCTTTCAATCAAGACTCATCAGCATAGAAGTACGACTATTCACCACCGGTCACACGATTCCAAACCCTGGACTACAAGTAGTTTCCAACCCCAGTCCAACGTCGCTAACCGCTAGGCCTGTTCTGAACAGCTTATAAACAATGATAATTTTAACACATTAACGGCGGCGAAGCGTACAGGCATTCAAACTTCTATAAGTGAAGGAACGATGCATATAAAGCAAGTGACGCTACGCTGTGTTACTACTACCATTTTACAGTGCTCTACTTTTTAATGAGGAGCTTCAAATATAAAATATTTGTTATTGTTTTTTTGTTTTTTTTATCTATCTTCCTCTCACCTAACCTATCGTCTCTTTTCAATCAAGACTCATCAGAATAGAAGTACGACTATTCACCACCGGTCACGCGATTCCAACCCCTGGACTATAAGTATTTTCCAACCCCAGTCCAACGTCGCTAACCGCTAGGCCAGTTCTGAACAGTTTATAAACAGTGATAATTTTAACACATTAACGGCGGCGAAGCGTACAGGCATTCAAACTTCTATAAGTGAAGGAACGATGCATATAAAGCAAGTGACGCTACGCTGTGTTACTATTACCATTTTACAGTGCTCTACTTTTTAAGGAATTTAAATGGAATAAGCGGAATACCTAAAAAGTTCAACGTTTCGTCAAAATGTTATATGGGCTTTGTCAAGAGCGAACGAAAAAAAAATGCAAAATATGGCAAAAGACGAGAAAGGCTATAAATTATGAGAAATATATATAGTGGTAGGGTTCGTGTAGAGAGGGAAGATATGTAAATATGTATAGAATGCAAAGATAAATACAAGGCAACAAAAAAATAAGTAACGGGAAAGAAAAGAAAAGAATACAGGGTAGAAAGGGGGTCCAAAGGAAGACTAATTCAAAACTCAGGGAATAATCCGGTGTCTAGATAGGTCTTGGTTTTCATGAATAATTGATTTTGATAGGTTAGCGGAGATTAAGTAGAAGCCCATTCTCTGTTTAATTGTGTTTGTAGAAAGGGCTATGAGTGCAGATTCAATTAGTCGACGTGTTGATTTATTATGTATTATCTTGATTAAAGTAGATTTATAAAAGTCAAAACAATGGGAGTCTACTTTATCTCTGCTAACAAAGCTCATAAAACATTTGGGTGAAACGTTGAGCTCTTTAGGTCTTCCGCTTATTCCATTTTAATTTCATACCGTCAGATTATTTTATCCTTTCATATATTCATATATATATATATATATAAAGCAGAATCCAGTCACAATGAATTTATCTTTTAGTGGAGATTATTTTTCTACGGCCGTTTCTTTATTTATCCAGAACTCAAAGGTTGTTAAGCTTATCTTGCATTTTCTAGACGTTAGATTCGTAAGAAAAAAACAAAAACAGAATAGAAAACGAAAAACATACTTTAGAAAACATTTATATCAGGTTTTGCCAAACAACACCTGTACTTATGTTAAACTAACGACATCATCCTTTTGACCAGCGGAAACTGAACATATTTATCTTCATCTTATTTACTTCTAAAAACTACATACAAAAGTCACAGCGCTTGTGTACGGAGTCTAGGTTGATTCTGTGGCAGGGATTCGTGCCGTGTGATCGTCTGAGATTATCATCCCTGCACTGATGAGAACGAAAGCTTGAAACGTTAGCGCATGCAGGTAAAAATAACTCAATATTATTTATTTAAAATGAATATTGTTATAAGCCCTTATAAAGAATTTAAGTTGAGCCCTGTTCGGGGAAGTTAAAAAATAAGATGACACGTAGCTATAAGGCATATTCCGACATCCTTGCACAGATGAGAGCGAAAGCTTGAAACGCTAGTGTATGTATGTAAAAATAATGTAATATTATTTATTTTATATACATACATATATATATATATATATATATATATATATATATATATATATATGAGTAGCATCAGCACAGCCGTCATTGTGGTTTTAATGTATGTTCCTTTCAGTAGCTTAAGACTTTGACGACGGCTGCTTTTAAATAAGTTGTATATCTTGCTGATTTATCGGATTGATGATAGCGGCCGTGTGGGCTAAAACGTAGAAATTTGTGTTTTAAACATGACTTGCGTGCTGGGGTTCGAGTCCGGCGACCGGTATGTATAATTAATCTCTACACCGACGATTCTCGAAAGTATGCAACGTGTATATATATATATATATATTCCATGAAAGTGCCAGTATACTGAAATCATATGCCCTTAATAAGAAAATTCATATACACTAAATGTATATAAACAAGGAAATTACCAATTTTTTACACCTTTATTGTCCTTAAGGGTATGCGAGCACAACAGGGCTATGTATTTTACTGGTAGGAATTTGTATTCAGCGCACCACACACACTTCCTCCACTCATGCATTGAGATTTATGTTGTAGTGATGTGTTAATTAAATGGTATGGTTGATATGTAGTCACACTGCTAATGACAATAAAAGTGTAAAAATTTGGGAATTTCCTTGCTTTTGTACATTTAGTGTATATGAATTTTCATTTTAACTCTATTAAGAGCATATGATTTCAGTATACTGGCATTTTGCATGGAATGTAACTACTTTTGTAAAGGCTATGCCTCAATACAATGCCTTCTCATAACTGATATAGTTGGTAGCTTGACTAATCAAGGTATATGGTAAACTGAAACTAAAATGCCATCAACTAGACACTAGAACCTCTATCTTTGCCAAAAATCAGCTGAATCCATCAAATGGTCGATAAGATATAGAATGAGTGTATGAATACTGGTCATTTTTAAGGTTTTTTAAAATTTTCTGGAAAACTAAGGTATATGGTAAACTGAAATTAAAATACCATCAACTAGACCCTAGAACCTCTATCTCTGTCAAAAAAAACATGCTGAATTCATCAAATAGTTGATGAGATACAGGGTGGCACATACGTACGTACGTACACACAGATAACATGATTTCATGATTGAACTTTCTGGATCTCTGGGTTGCCTTAACTAATGATGCTGAAATTCTACACACTTATAGAACCTATCAAATAAAAATGTTGTGCAAAGTTTTAACTAATTTGTTATGATTTATCAAAGAAATGAGATTTCCAGCATAGGCCATTCGTGTAGTCTATTAGGGGATAGAGCGCTCTCGCGCCTCCCGTGATTAATTTGAACATAAGATAGAAAGTTTTAGATGGATCCTTTTTATTTTTATTAAAGTAGTGGTCATACACTGATATATGTGTTCTGAACGTAACTGCCGTTGCCGACATCATAGTCCCAATCATGGACAGTTCATTTTACATAAGAAATAAAATAATTAAACGATAAAACAATTTACGTAATAAAAGGGTTTATATATATATATATATATATATATATATATATATATATATATGGCGGAGAGCCTTCTACTCAAATAGCTTCTTTGCTCGTGCTGCTGGTCTCTGGAACCCCCTACATGCCCCCTGTTTCCTCGGCAGTACTGACATGCAGAAATTTAAAACTAATGTAAACAGACATCTCGCTACGCAGATCCCAAGTTAGGTTGACCCCCCCCCCAACCTTCTCCACTTTTCTTTTTTTCTCAGTAGCCCCTTACGTCTACAGTTGCGGCCTGCCTTGTTTGGGGTGAACCATGTTAAATATATATATATATATATATATATCAGCGCGTGTTATATATTTTAACATAGAAAACTACGTGTTTTTCTCATGATGTGCTGGCAAACGTGTCCTTCAAAGCGTCTACCAATTTTAGAATATAAAAAATCGATTATTTTAACAAATCGATAGACAATTTGCATAAAAAGAACCATTATCAGTCGACGTAGTCAAAAAAGTAAAGAAATATTTATAATACTTGCATCGAAGATGAGAAGGTAATTTCCATAGAGAGATGACGCATAATTTCCTGCGCTGTGATTGGTTAGTATGAAATTATAATTGTATATATTCCTGATCGTTTCAGCTGCCGTGTCCTTTCTTTAAAATATTTGTTTCTAGCTGATTTTAGTTGAAATTTTAGCCTTACGAGTTATCAACATTTATAGCGTTTTGTCTCGTACAATTACCAGTTAACGTCGGAACGTCAATTCGTCTGATTTTTGTATGATTAACATATAAAGCTAATCCTCAACAATTATCTATTATATAATATAATATATATTGTATTAATATATATTAATAATATATTGTGTGTAATCAGGCAATCTATCCCATCGTCTCACCAAGCACCTCGTCAATTCCAGCTCAATTAATGAACACCTACAAATGCACAATTGCCTTCAATCAGAATTAAGACAACTTTTAGTAAGTAACACCAAAATAATACATTCTGAGACAAACTTTAACAAATTAAATATACTCGAGACCTTATATATTAAAGCACAACAACCTAAAAGTAATAATATAGCATACGAGACCAGCAAACCCATTTTAAATTGCCTATCATAGTTTAGCGACACCACCGGTGTCGCTCAATTTAAATTTAAAAAATAGGGGCATTCTAATAAATTAATTATTACCTATCTCCCCTTTTTTCCTTCTCCATAATTATTCCAACAAACTAAAATAAATCAGCTATTACTTTAAAAATAAAATTTTAAAAAATACATAAATTAATTAAAGATTCAATTCATCGGTCTCATTTCAACAATGTAGACCTTCGTTTTTGCGTTCACGGTTTGCCGTAGTATTTTTAAAACTTCCATTCTTTCACCCGCTTTTAGTCATTTTTTACCGATTCATACCATCAAACACCTGATGATGATTCCAGAAGAAGTCGAAAACGTTCGTGTAACATACGGTTCATTTATTAATTCATTCGATGTCAACATAAAAAAACCATTCGACGAATTGAAAAAATAAAAAAGGACTAACACATCAGAAGAGTTATGTTGTTTTTAACAACACTTCTATTAATAATATATATATATATATATATATATATATATATATATATATATATATGCGTGTGTCAGAAACTGCAAAAAATACGAACAAAACAAATATATATTTTTTGTTCAGCATTGCCTAAGATAAAATATGAATACAGTTTTTTTTTTTAATATTCATTCCTTTGGGAGTCCACAGAAACAAACTCTGACTGGGGGTTACATTAAAAGCGATTTTTCCCGTCAATCGTTAGTGGAAAATGGTACTTATGATAGAGAGGGAGAACAAGTGGTAGAGAGAGAAGAAAAGAAAAGTGGGGACGAAGAGTAGGGAAGACGGAAGAGGGGAGAGAGGGGGATAGTAATAAATAGATAAAATGGTAGAAAAACGATGTTCTTTGTGTGTGCCTGTTAGTGTCCACAACTGACAGCGGAATGAGGTGGACAAGCAGAGGATAGAAGACCAGGGAGGGGGAAGGGGTGAGGGAAGGGGAAAAAGAGAGGATGATAGAAGGGTAGAGAATGAGAGGTGTAGAGAGAGTACTTAAATACGAAAGCACAAAGAGAGAGATTCTACGCACACGTTTTTAAACCTTTTTTTAATTTTATATATGCCCCCGGGAAACACCGAGTAACTATGCTGATATTAAAATGAGAAAAATAAAATAAAATCGGCGATTAGTTATGATCACCGAAGCCGAAGTCCCTATTTACTTGCCTCCCTATGATGGCAAAGTGCAACACATAGTTGGGGTTCAAAGTGGAAGATATGCAGCTTCCGAAAAAGAGGAACTCCAGCTAGGAAAAAACAAATTTGTCATCTAACCAAGGTCAGAACAGGTAGTACACTTGTAATTATGTATGTGCCCGAACAATAAAGACATACAATATTCACAAATTAGGTACAAAACCTTTAAAAGTATCGGGAGTCGGTGTGCTCGTGCTACTCCTATGCCATTCATACTCTTACCTAAACTTATTAATAGTCACAACAATATAACCCGACTTAAATATCTTAAATAGTTTAAGTATGAGCGTTAGCGCAGGTTGTCAGGTACCTGGACTGTTTAAATCGCATTCATATATGACTGACCATTAAGTTTTCTAATTTCGCTACGTCTAGCCACACTGATAAGTCCCTAATGGGTAAACAGATGTGTATATCTCTACACGCACACTTATATATATATATATATATATATATATATATATATATATATATAGGAATTTTTAGCCTGACGATTCTCCGCCGAGGATGAAATGTGGGAGCCTCTGTGTAGCTTAATTGCCATGAATATATTTGCATAGTTTACTACCTAGCTCTACTAACATATCGAGCATTGTTGACTGAAAATTGATACATATGGATACATGAAATTGTAATATATATATATATATATATATATATATATCAAGAGAGGCGCGAGAGCGCTCTATCCCTTAAGAGACTTCACGAATGACCTATGTTTGAAATCTCATTTGTTTGATCAATCATAACTCAAAACCAGAAACCAAATTAGTTTAAACTTTGCACAAAATTTTTATTTGATAGGTTCTATAAGTGTGTAGAATTTCAGCATCATTTGTCAAGGCAACCCAGAGAGCCAGAATGTTCAATCATGTTATATGTGTGTACGTAGTACGTACGTATGTGCCACCCTGTATCCCATCAACTATTTGATGGATTCAGCTGATTTTTGGCAGAGATAGAGGTTCTAGGGTCTAGTTGATGACACTTTAATTTCAGTTTACCATATACCTTAGTTTTCCAGAGAATTCCAAAAAACCTTTTAAATGACCAGTATTCATACACTTTATTCTATATCTTATCGACCATTTGATGGATTCAGCTGATTTTTGGCAAAGATAGAGGTTCTAGTGTCTAGTTGATGGTATTTTAATTTCAGTTCACAACATACCTTGATTAGTCAAACTACCAACTATATCAGTTATGAAAAGGCATTGTATTGAGGCATAGCCTTTACAAACGTAGTGACATTCCATGAAAAATGCCAGTATACTGAAATCATATGCTCTTAATAGGGTTAAGATGAAAATTCATATACACTAAATGTACAAAAGCAAGGAAATTCCTAAATGTTTACACTTTTATTGTCATTAAGGGTATGCGAGCACAACAGTACTATGTATTTTACTGGTAGGGATTTTTCTTCAGCGCACCTCACACACTTCATCCACTCATGTATAGAGATGTATACTGTAGTGATGTGATAATGAAATTGTTTGGTTGATATATAGTCATACCCTTAATGACAACAAAAGTGTAAACATTTGGGAATTTCCTTGCTTTTGTATATTTAGTGTATATGAATTTTAATCTTAACCTTATTAAGGCCATATGATTTCAGTATACTGGCATTTTACATAGAATATATACATACATATATATATATATATATATATATATATATATATATATATTAAATTGACATATGTCTATGATAACTACGACGTCTCGTCAGACTACTTCAATTTTTCACCGTTCATTGACACAAAGATGGCTCTTCAGTCCTGTCAACGAATTGTATATCGTTGGGCAGACGTTACACTCATGCCGATATTTAGCATATGTCGAGCCAGAAAGGAATATACATCATTGTGCACTTTTATATGACGTTTAAGTCCACCAGCTTATCGGTACATTTTCGATGATCGAGAGGATGAGAAGCTGTGTGTCTGCGCCTATCTTGGGGAAGAAACAACTGTGGATGAAATGTCTACGTGCGATTTCATGTGATTAACTTGAGATGCTTTTGAATTTTCAACTGAGATGTTGTACTTATATCTATATAGTTATGTATATATGTATACATAATAAAAAGATATCTGCCACAGAACAGGTAAAATTAATTCAACGAACAGTAGTTTGTACCAGTCTGATGTCTACTTACCTTCGTTATCAAAATCAAGATATCATGATATTTAAATGTATGTCTAGTATACTTATAAATATAAAAATCCACATATAATACTACAAAACCTTATGTCTAGAATCCTTACAGAAAATTCAATCAAATCCAATACATGATTTTTATAATATAAATTGTCTAGAATTTAAGGTATGTGTTTAAGGGGTCTTAAGAAGGAATTGAAATTAAGGGAATCTTGCGTAATAGTTTTATGACTATGAACAAATTTAATGCAAATTTAAAATATTTCAAACGGAGATTGTGCCCATATTATGGCCCCATAATAACTCTTTAAAATTGAAATTAAAGAAGTATTTATTAACTGATTTCTAATATTTATTGTTAAACTTCACAAACATCAGAGATATCTGAATTATCACGACAGGTTTCTACCCCTACGCTTTTTGCATAGAACTAAATTAAATTAATATAGCCGATATTACGCATCCATAAACCTATTAACTGTGTGTCACAACCTTCATAATAGTCGGTTAATTTGTTTAATCATGTACACACAAGTATACAAACATATACACATACTTAACTTTATATATATATATATATTTATATATATTTATATATATATATAATGTGTCTCTATGTGTGTGTCTCTTTTTCTGTGTGTGGGTTCAATCTCATGAGCTCGAAGCCCGAGAATTTCCTGAAGTCTAGGTAGTTTATCATCCACAGAGCTTCCAGGTGAGAGAAACTGGTGTTGAAAACCAAAACCCATCAATCAATCAGATTGGTCGCAATGTTTATAACGCCACTGGCGTATCATTTAGATGTTTTATTCTAATCAATCAAAGTATGTACGGTTTTCGTTGGAAATAGAATGGGCAACTGCCTGTCACGATTAAGATTGCCATATAATTTTAATCGCTGACCCCAGAGATTTAAAGGACACATTGTAATGATATCCATTCTGGCATGATAATATATATATATATATATATATATATATATATATATATATATATATATATATATATAAAATACTATCTTGTGCAATTTCGGTTTAACATTGATACCGGCGGTTAAGGGCAATAGGAAATAATGCCCGTCAGACCAGGAATACTTTCTCAGCCTCAGTCGTTAGTCATGAAAATATTAATGAATATATAGTATTATATGTAATAAATATATCATGCTATTACAAACTTAATATACTATATATATATATATATAAATATATATATATATATATATATATATATATATATATGTATATATATATATATATATATATATATATATGTGTGTATGTATATATATATATATATATATATATATATATATATAATGGCATCGCTGGTAGGACATTCAAAGGAATATTTAACTTCCATAAATGCTATTTTAATAATATCGGTTATAAAGGAAATTCTTCATGTGCACAACACGTCTGCAATAAACAAAATATTCAATACTTAAATAGAATATCATTAGACAAGCTAGCACGTGTAGATCCCTAAACACTATGTTACCTCTGCCTAAATGAAAAGCTTGAGATAATCAGATATAGTGATGAAAGTAAACTTTTTAACTAAAACATGGAACATTCATTGGCTATAACAGTAATAAATAAGTTACCGACATATATGCGTCCAACTTATACCAGTTACTGATAACTATAACCTTTAATCTAATCATATAAATAAAGAATCTCTTTCTTACTTTCTAGCATGGATTGTCCAGTTATTTATTTATTTATGCATAATACATTCACTTGTCCTTAGTATATATATATATGTAAATATATATATATATATATATATATATATATATATATATATATGTGTGTGTGTGTGTGTGTGTGTGTGTTTGCGTGTTTGCGTGTGTGTTATATTATACCAGAATGCCGGGCAACTGTTGTCTCTGTAGCCAAGCCAATCTATATAAGGTGTACCCGTTTTTTATAGTGTATTTGTATTCATCAACTGTAATCTAGGACCTGTGCTTATTAATATGTAGTTTTTATATGATGCACTAGTATTGACTTTGTTATACTTGTTATGATATTCTGAAACTGTGTGAGTGGTTTGGTTACCGTAGCACATATGTTGTTAAAAATAATTTGTAAAGGTGGCTTGAAAGGTTTTAAATGTAAGTTTAAATGTAGTGATGTATATATCTTAAACCAAATATGTAGATGTTGTAGTTCTTTAATATATATTACAGTTTCATTGATTAGTATCTATACTCATATGAGTTAATATTAATTACCCACCGTTTTCTACCGTTAGGTTAATACACAACAATAACCGTACATTTTAAAAGTTGAATTCATATTTGTATTACTTATTTTGAGTGGTATTTAAATATCACCTGGGAAAAAGGTGTCTGCACCTTTTATTATAGAATATAGTTAATGAATATAGGAAATGAATCTTCCATATTTGCTCATATTAATATATCTGCGGCTAACTTGTACATCATATTCTTTCTTATACATTTACCACGTTTCAGTTATTCAATATTAAATTATTACTGCGGCGCAACTTTTGATTATCTAATTGGCTTACAATATATGTAATTAAAATACTAATTGGCCTATCTATGACGAGGTAGACATTTTGAACATAACAATTGCTTAATTTCTGGCAGCCAGTATTTCAATATATCGTAGGCCATATAGTTATTTATGTTAAACATTTGTACTTTAATTAAATATTTTATTTAGTTACGTAATAATACAATCATTTATGTAGTTAAATATATTTATAATATCTGATTGACTTATGATATTTGTTTAAAGTGTGTCTGCTTAAATAGTGGAATATGCCCATTTATCTTTGGTACGAGGTCACTAGTTTTTACCAGTGTAGGACAATATAATGGAAACGCAGACACTTTTGAATTGTTGTCCATTGGATACTACATGATGAATACAGAAAGTATTACCCATTGTCAATCTTTACTCAGAAGCAGCAATGAAAAGCCCGAGTTGAATGGAACTGCAACTAAGCGGCTTAAACTAAGATCCGAATAGGCTTTGTTTAATTTCTAGGCAGATTATTTCACTTGGGATGAAAATGCTAAGTATTAAAATAAATTACCAAATCAGCAAAGAAAGAGCATACATGAACTCGAGACCTTATATTCTATTAAACCACTTAAACTTCACAAAAATAAAGTCATGATTTGTGAGTAAACAAGTGTTTTCTACGATTTGGTAGTTACTGAAGTTCGAGATCTTAACACTTGTTGGGCAATTTTGTTCTTAAATAAAGCCAGTAGATTTTGCCCCGAAGACACATTGACGAGAAAACTGCTCATGCAGGTAATACCTTGTGTGAATATATGAATGAGAATGAAGAGAGTTAGTATTCTCCGAAAGAGACAATGGGTGGGAAATTATCTGAAGAAAAATATTGAGTCCAAAGTCTGGAAAGAGTAAACATTACATGTGTGAACACCTCCCTATACATAGTGATGCTTAAAGTTTCTGCTGATAAAATAGTTTAACAATAATCATTGTGTTGCATAACCAGTGCCGTTGCTGTAATGGAAAAGTTTGAGCGACATCTTACAGTTCATAGGTGACCCCAGAACGGATGAAGATTTTTTGTTTCTTGGCTGGCAAGACTTGAAGCAAGAAAAGACGTGCCAGAGTGTCGTCTTCAGCGTAAAGGATAACGCGCAATATAACTAAATGTAGCGGCAATAGTCATCTCTCTATCTGTGTCTGTATTATTTTGTCTGGTGTGTATGAATTTAATATGTCTCTCTGATTGTGTGACTTTTTTTTTTGTAATAAAACCTTTTTATAAAAATCGGTGTCCGAATGGGTGTACAGAACCTAAATAGAACCTGAGCTCCCGACAACGACACGGGTGAATAATAGTTTATACAAGCGCTGCTAAGTGGAAACATAATTGTATACAAACCGTAATTCTGGCCATGCTCTTTGTACTGGTGTGCCGAGTTTAAATGCTGCTTCAATTATTCGGAAGGACGCCGGAAACAAATTGTATGATTGCGATGCATATCCACTTTCTGCTCATAGTTTCAAGACTTGACTTTTTCTGCTTACTATTATGTATTATCTGTGCAAAGATAAACAAGATATCGCGATGAGGAGATGTTCTGTAATAACACACTTCATAATAAGCTGCTGTCGTAAGCGTTCACTTATTTTGAAGCATTGCTGTCAATAGTAGTCTATATACATGGAAGTACATCGACATATTCGGTTGGCATGATGCGTTGATAAGGAAAAGTAGTAGCCGTGGCTACTAAAAGCGCTGGGTGAGGGTCCGGGCTGCGAGAAGTCAGTCAGTAGCAAAGAGTGAAATTAATAAGGAAAGCTTTGAGTGGGTACATTAAGGAAGCAGTGAAAAATGGGAGGGATGAGAGTGTTAGTGAATTTGTCTTGCATGATTTTTTGCTTACGATTATCATCCTGAGGAAGTCTTACAATAAAGACAGAACGTTGATGAATATATACAAAATTTATCTTGGTTTTTTCTTTTTCATTTCCCATTACGTCGGATTACTCTCATCCTGTCTTTCTCATATAGAATATATATATATATAGAGAGAGATATAGAATATATATATATATATATATAGATAAATAGATAGATAGATAGATAGATAGATATAGATATAGATATATATATATATATAGAGAGAGAGAGAGAGGGAGAGAGTGAATATATATATAGACAGAGACAGAATATATATATATATACAGAATATATATAGAGAGAATATATATATATATATATATATATATATATATATATATATATATATAAGTTGGCCTCTTAACCTCGAAAAGTTAAATATAGTCTTATTACAGGGTTCTTTATAAATAAAACGTCGCATTCTCTGTTTTTCAAATTCTGGCGTGAAAGTCTTCTAATCACTAATTAACAACACCACTGGATTCCGCGTAGAACTTTGCTCTATAAGAGTTTTATGGTGTATTTATATAAGACATCGATGTATATTACACCCTCAGAAGCAGAAACAGAAATACCTGTAGTATAGACATTGTGGTTGCCTGTGTTCGTGTATCGGTGTGTGAACGTTTAACTAAATTACGATACTTGTCATTAATTAACCATTGTTTCACGATGGTTAAGTCGATAAACATTTATATATTTACTAAAAACATCATTATAATTGAAAGATTGTACAAAAGAATTTGAAATATGGGAATAAACTTTAAAGACCAATGTAAATTTTTCTAAAATATAAAACACTGCAAAACAATTTATTCTGAAGTGGAAAACTTCGTCCAGGTGTTCAGACTTGTGTCGATAAAGAATTCAATTACGGTAATCGATTGCTGATTTATTTCTATGTCGACGTCCGACATGATGTCTCGGGCGACGCAACTGACGCCATATTTTGATTGCTGTTTCCTGCAACAGCGCTCATATCAAGTGTAAACAAAGTTGAACTGTCTAAGTCACGGGCGTTATCGTGGAGAGCTGTTTCGTCGACAAAACTCGGTTCAAATCCAGCTAGGTCTAATGTGTACGGTTACAGAGTCATAAAATCGGAAGGGCTATTAATTTTAAATAGAAACTCGTGTTATGTGAATTGTATGAACCTTAGAAAAAACAAAAATTGCATGCGTCTGTGAAGTTCTAATTTGAGAGCTTTTGTGGCAATGTTTAATTGCGACAGTGTAAAAAAATAAGGTCAGAATCGGAGATTTTCTCAGATAATTAAAAATTATAAAGACAGAAAATTTGTTTAGAAGTGAGCTCAATGTGTATTTCTTTATAGATTATTGGTGCTACCAGATCAGGCTTTCTGAGGATCACGGCTTCTTGACCAAAAATGCACCAACACTTTATGCTATTGTTCTTTATTGTTCCTTTTGCAAGACTCAATCATGTTCTGCAAAGTCAAAAAACAAAAACATGTTTCTTCTACAAAACAACCAAACCAAACCCCATGAATAAATAGATTAACATATAAAGAACTTGAAGCATGAACACTTTTACCAAAATTACCGAAAAGGTTTGATATGTCGTAAACCCCCCTCCCCCCCCAAAAAAAACTAATCCTTATGGATTATGATCCAATTTGCCGGTAGTATACCTTTGTGCTATTCAACTACTTTCTTCTAATGAGTATTACTTCGTGTTCAGTGACATCTTGCTTACGCAATTTACATGTATTTGCTATTGCTTGACCTAGTTCCTATCTTTGTATTGATTTCCGTACAAGTGTTTAAACTCCCATATAAGAGTTGTGAAGTAGTCCAACAGTAACAAGACGAAGTCAAGTCGAGGTTGGGTTAAGATAACAAGTGTATTAACATAAAAGGTACAAAGGTAAGGAAACTGACTGGCACTCGGCTAGACAGTTACAATACTGTCCTTTTTCTCTCTGGTGATTGTCTACTCGCACTATTTATAGTGAGAACCGGTGTAGTTTCTTTTCTGTTAGAACGGCCGGTGTAACAATAAGTAAGACTTGCATATTTGTAATTGGGGAACTTCTCTATATTTACTGGTTTTCGCGCCTGTTTTGATCTCATTTAATCCCCCTAAGAGATTTTGTTTTCTACGTTTTATAGCCTATTTGAAGTAAGATCTGCTAGTGTCGAACTTTTTCAATGAGAAATGTTAGCGAATTACTTAACTGTGAATTTGCGAATAATCAGTTGAAATACAAATACGTCGAAAAGACCTATGTATTCTGATATTCCACATAAAAGCGAAGTTATATGTATGATCTTAAAGTGAACCCAGTGTTTACGCCCCAATCGGGGAGATTTGATCAGTGTGGATGTATCTTTTAGTTTCCACAGCTCCCAGGTGTATTCTGACCTGAAGAAGTTGTATCTGTTTTTACTTATTTATGTATGCGAATCTGTTGATTCAGGAATATTTCTTTTTGTTTTTCTTGAACAAGCCATGTGTTTTGTTTTCTTTCACTTAGAAATAACATGAAAACAATAAACCTGCAATACCTTAGAATCACAGATATATGTGGTGTTTGTCTGTCTTCACGATGTTTAATTGTTGATCTTCGAGAAAAATCAATGAGGAATATAGAATCAACATCTTTGTTGTTGATATGTTAGCCTTGTTATAAATTATTAAGAAGATTTACTAATATAATTTAATAAGAAATATAAGAAGATATTTACTCTTTGTAGGTAGTTTGACTCTCTATCCGAGGTGTTTGAGTTAGAATAACAGTGAAGTATCTGTTCTGTCTTCATTACAATTAAAATAAATCGTCCTTGACTGTGCCAATTTTGATTTGCATTCAATCCAGATGCAGTTTTAAGGGAAAATGAGCAACCTCTCATAAAAATCTAACCTTATGTCTTACTTCGCCTTCGTGATGCAGTCAGTAAACGGATAATATTTACAATACTTTTAGCGACTTTGATTCTGTTGTCGGAATGCTTGCGGGAGGGGCCACGTACTGGTTTCCAACATCCCTAAGTGAAAGTGGTATTATAAAATCGACTGGATTCGAACTTGGCACACCCAGGTCGTGGATTCATTTTAAAGCAAGGCCCTATACTAAAGCCATAGACATTATATTTTGCGAGGAATTCAATAATAATAAACTATTTGGGTTATTACCAACCGTTTTGTTGTCTAATGAGATGGAATGGTTTACTTTTTTAATATTAATTCATTGAGAAATAAGTTGACCAGTTGAGGGGATAAACTAATTGGTCTTTCCTGACAACTGAAAGACTGGCTCAAGACGTAATGTTGCTGCTCTTAGTAGTTTCTATAAGTACTATTATGACATGTTTTCTTCAGAATTATCTGATCTATTCCCTGCTTCTTTTGTTTTAGCTCGTTTTACTTGTTGGTCTAGTGGTCTCTTACAATTCGCTGTTTTGATACTTTACTCTAATACAGTGAGCTTTCAAAAGAAATACAATGAAGTGACGATTGTTAAGTGGATAACGACGCGGATTGACGACCTGGGTGTGTCAAGTTCGAATCCAGTCGATTTTATAATACCACTTTCACTTAGGGATGTTGGAAACCAGTACGTGGCCCCTCCCGCAAGCATTCCGACTACAGATTCAATCCGGTCAACAAAGTTGTACCATTCTGATTCATACGAATTTACATTTACTTTTCTGTAGTACAACTTCCTATTCCAGTAGTTTATTTTCAATAGCTGCAGACTTGCAAAACTCTCTCCCTATGACTTTTTTTTCTTCCTACCTATAGCCTTGGTCTTTTCAAGACTTAGTCGGGAGGTGACGGTGGTTAAGTGGATATCGACACGGACTGAATACCTGGGTGTTCCAAGTTCGACTCCAGTCGGTTCCACAATACCACTTTCAATTACGGATGTTGGCAACCTTCTCGTGGTCCTTCCCGCAAGTACCCGATGTCTTTCCAGAAAGAATTCTAACTAGAAAAACATCGGGGAAAGTATCGCCAACATTAGAATCATCTGATTCACACGAAAGAAGAATAAGAATAAGAAGACTAAGGCCAATAGGCATATCCTGTCTTTGCGATAGTCATCGTTCCTTTTTGTTAGCCCCTTACATGCAGTGGGGTCAGTCCTTGTCTGGAGCGATTACCATTAAAAACAAAAGACCGTGATCAGTAGCGGAAATTTATTGGCTGTTCTCTCTGGATCATATGTGCACATAATTCACGTAAATCAATCTCAAACTCATGTCAGTTTTGTACTAGAGGGTTTTCCAATATTATCCTGACATTTTGATTAAACAAAAATGGCGACGTTTACCTTTACTACATTTCTTTTTATTCATTAAAAAGTGCCGTAACAAGATTAGACACAGCTTTTATCCGGTAAATTTCTACGACTAGTGCAATGATGCTAATAATTAGTCGCATCGGATATTTGAACTTTCGCTAAAGTTTAACATAAATATACTTGCGCCAACACGTTCACACCGTAAACAATTGTGGATCCTCCTGTCAACTCCGGCACCGCATTTTGTTGAAACGAGAAAAAGCGACAGATACAGCTCTCCAACGAACCGTGTTATGCTCCTACCTATCTAAATTGTAACATCAGGTGTATTCAGTCCGAATACTGCACGATACATATAATACATTGGACGGATGATGGCCACTTGTAGAAACAAGTCCCGAGAAACAACTTGAGTGTTACAGTATAACTTCATAGTTCTCATCCCAGTTGACGCTATGTCTATTTTGACGTCATCCAGCAACGTCTAAATCTTTACCATCGTGTGGACACAAAGAAATAGGGATTTATTAAAATAAACATTTAACATTTTTTTTATAATTAAAGTAATGTTATAAATAAACCAAAATATATTGAAGATTAAGAACATTTATGTTTCGAATTGTTTTAGATGAGGATAGATAATTTGTATTATGTTGATTATTCGGACTACTATTCTCATCTTGGATACTATTCTCAGAACGTTTCGGGTAATATAAATCCGACCTTCTTCAGGTCAAACTTGTTGATCTCAGGAATCTTTATGACGAACTCAGCGATGTTACGGAATTTGATTTAATCCACGGGGTAGCTGGCCCTTGTTCCGTTAGTCCTGACCGGGTAGAAGTCTGAAGTATTCGTAATTTGATTCTAGGTATCGTTCGTACTAAGGATTACACTTGAAGAAGGTCGGGGAGTATATAGGCCGTCACATAGTGCAAATAATCTTAGTAATAAATTTAGTTTTTCAAAATGTATGAAGCACATATTTTTTCTCGAAAAAACAGAAAATTCGAATAATACTTGAATGTTTTAATATTTCCGTGTAAAGAATCGTGTTACACATTTTTTCGCACTTTTAACTTTTAAAAATAACTTATATATATATATATATATATATATATATATATATATATATATATATATATATATATATGTGAACATATTTGTTGAAGCACAGAATTTTATCAAGGTTTTAAATAGGATGAACGGAGTCATAGCGAGTCGATGATAATATCGCAAGAAAAAAGAGAAGAAATTTATAGTAATATATTTAACTGTCGGAAGACATTCAAATAAATCTTTTAAAAAGAATAAAAAGATCGACTAAAATTAACAAACTAAATCCCAAGGTACCTTTCAACCGACACATTGTCAAGGGAAAGGTCGGCCAATATCGCTTAAAAACGGGGAAAAGAGTAACGTGAAAAGACCAAAAAACAAGGCGATTGAATATCGCCATTATAAACCGAAAAGAAATATATGAATATTCGCCAACCTTTCCCTTGAAAATGTGTTGGTTGAACGGAACCTTGGGATTTAGTTTGTTAATTTTAGTCGATCTTTTTATTCTTTTGAAACGATTTAATTGAATGTCTTTGAAAAGTTTTTAACCGAATGTTTTCCGACGATTAAATCTATTACTATAAAGTTCCTCTTTTTTTCTTATGATGTTGTCCTCGACTCGCTATGACCTCAATTCATTCTATTTAAAACCTTAATATATATAAATATATATATATATATATATATATATATATATATATATATATATATATATATCAAGGGAGGCGCGAGAGCGCTCTATCCCTTAATAGACTTCAAAA
>OY744538.1:30529417-30734417 GCA_963556195.1 Sepiola atlantica | reverse complement strand
TCTCTACCCCTCCACTTCATTCTCTCCAAATATGATCTGAGGTTAAGATCGGATTCTAACTCTGCCTGATGAGATCTCAGTTTATAGTAACTGTTGATCGATAACATCGACATGCCAGTGTCGCAGATTTTGTACATGTCTGTGTAAATAAAACTATCATATATATATATATATATATATATATATATATATATATATATATATATATTACTAAAACATTAGGAAGAGGCTATTTTGCCGGTCCCGGCAAAATAACGAGCCCCTCGTGATTCTGCCGGGACCAGCAAAATAACGAGCCCCTCGTTATTCTGCCGGGACCAGCAAAATAACGAGGGGGTCCTAATTTTGCCGGTCCCGGCAGAATAACGAGCCCTCGCTATTCTGCCGGTTAATGTTTTTTTTTACCTTACTGTTATGGCTTCGTGAAAGAAAAGATAATGAAATAAATAAGGAACAAATATTTAATAAGTTATTTTCATCGTCACCATCAGTTGTTATTCTGTCGGTTATTTTAATCTTTTGAATATAAAAGAAATATCTGCTTTTAATACAAGAAACATTAAAAGTAAAAATTAATTAAATGACCGAAAATATTACAAACAATTAGATTCTTTAGTCGGATTTAGAAGTAATTTGCGTCGGATAAAAAAATGTTTTAGTTATTTAAGAAAAAAAAAAAGTTTTCATTCATTGATATTAAAAATAAATAAGTATTGTGAAGAAATCTGATAATTAAAAATAATTAAAGATAAGTCGCTAAATAAATTAAATCAGATATACTTTTTTTTCAACAGTATGTGTACGTTTATATAATTTCAGTTTTATAAACAGTCTAAACAGCAATTTTAAAACTGATTTTTCACTATTTTTTTAAGATAAATGTTAGAACTATTTAACATCATTTCACTAAATTAACCATTAAATTGAATGTTTTTCTTGCGATGAAATTACAACAGTAGTAATTGTCAATAATTTCAACTGATACATGTAACGACGAATTTTAATGCAAAGTTACATTGTTTTACAAACAAACATTGTGAGGTAATCCGGTAGAGAGTTATATTAAAAAAAAGTAGACATAAACGGGTTTCAAAGCGAATTATTTGTACTTAAAAACATAATTTGTAGTTTTTTATAATAAAAACAGGACGTAAATGCATTTAAATGGGCATAGAAAATCATCGTAGTTACTTAGTCTATGGTGAAATAAAACTTGTGGCGAAAATGGCAAAAATCGCTGTATGAATTATTTATTTAATCTAAAAAAATAGTCAGAAGTTTTAATTATTTCTTTTTTTTATTGGAAAAATGTTGAAATAAAAATAAATCGGCAGTTAAGTTGACTCGTGAAATCTTCACTGTAACTGTAACAGTTAGATTAAATCAACATGAACCGGCAAAATAACAGCCCCATCGTTATTCTGCGGGAACCGGCAAAATAACGAGGGGGTTGTTATTCTGCCGGTCTCGGCAAATAGCCTATTCCAAAACATTAGATATAAAATCACACAATTACTTCAGTAATTTAATTTTGTAAATATTAATTATCATCATTTCTGATTACCTAATGAAAGAAAAAAACGCACCGCGGAACTTTTAATTATAGTGTAGTAGATTTATTTTCGAATTCGTTTAAGTCGGTCGTATAAGTCTGAAGGTTGTCGTCTCACATGCGCTTAGCTGTTTCGCATCATCTGATTTCTTAGAATATATTCATCCGGGTGCTAGAAAAAGGTACATGCTTTACTTAGAAACTTTCATGTGTCGAAATAGAAGTACACACACACGCACAAACATACACACAAACACACACACACACACACATATATATAAATAAATATATATATATATATATATATATATTTGAATGGATACACATTGGCTTTTATAATAGATTGAATAATTGCTTCTGTTTAATATGTAAACTTTTCAAGTTGAAATGTAAAGCTCAAGATTCAAGTCAGTTTTATATTCGAACCAATTCTTTGAGATATCGTAATGCTGTGTAGACGTCACGCTTAGACATGGGGAATGGAGAAAATAGCCTTCCGATTACGATCTGATTTCGCACTTTAAACATCAGCTTCAAGTAAAAATCAGATGTGATAGTAGCAGATTGCACTCGTGCCCGATTTAAAAGGAGCTGGATACACACAGCTAGTTTATGTGTGCTGTGACAAACAATGGCTGAGTACACGTTTCCTGCCTAAGCATGGTGCACACCATCCTGAGGTCTTACCAAACCTAATACCAGTCAGCAATTTATCTTTGCTAGTGGTACAAAAGAGTCCTGATCTCCACCTTTATCACCACTTAGATATTATCTTGATTGTTTTCGGCTTTTGAAACAATCCGGAAAATAGTGAACAGCTCATTCGTAGATAGATTTAGGAGGTTTTTACTGACTACCGCACTTCGCATCTAATTTTTCAGCAATCTCTGTTTGTGTAGCCCCTCTTCACCCCACCTCAAACGATGTATTTGTATATATATTTTTTTGTAAATAAACAAAAACATCAACCTATTTGCGATAATGTTAAGTTGGTTTCATCCATAGAGTGAATGTGCTATTTTTATGACTGTAACCAGTTTAAGCATAGACCAAGACGATCAACCCACCGCATCCTACCTAATTTTGGCCTTGTGCCACATATGATTTTATAAAGAAAATTTGTTATACTGTGAACTGTTTGGTAAAATTTTAAAAATAAATAAAATGCAGTAATGTTAAATGAGTTACGTAACATATAACTACAAAAAATAAATGTGCACGTAGAATAGAAATAATAATTCTGTGGAAATAAACATTTAGATAATAATTACTCAGAATAACAAGAAAAAAGAAGAAACAATTCCCGTTTTTACGTAGGTCGGTTGCTTCGAGAATACTCGTTCTTAATTATTAAATAATACAAGCGTTTAATTATTCATTATTATTTATAAATTAGAGTAAATACTTAGATGGGGTTCAGGTGTTGAAGCAAGAGATTTCTGGCTTCTTTCATTTTACCGGGCATCACATACATTTTAAAAAGAATTGTTTGAAAGACAAAACTAAAAGGGACGGAAGTATCCCCGTTCTAAAACAATGGTTCTGATAATACACTTAATCTGTCTGTCTTCGGTCACTGACGGAGAACTCCTTCTACACTGATCGAAATGTTTGTTTTGTGCCCCACATCAAAAACCAACATTGTGTATTTCTTTGCCTTCGTGGGGAGCCAAATAAATAGGAACAAGGTCAATACCCAGTCGAGGCGAAGATTATTTTGTTCTTTTGCAGAGTAGTTGTAAAAATGGCAGAAACACAAGTGGCTAGTTTAGAGTATGTACGGAAGTTGTCTCACACTGTGATGCTCATTGAATGCGTTTTCAGCGAAGGCTACGCCACGCCGGCCTATATATTGGAAACAGACTCATAATTAATTCAGATGGCTATATTAAGTGGCTGCCCACAGTTGTTTGGCGCTGCAGAGATAGGGTTACTGCATGAAGGCATACGTGTCTTGACAGGACTCAGCTCCGTGTCACACGTATGGGACACCTAGAAGTGGCTAGCGGAGAACTTCAATGACTTCATCAGTTCCAACTTCCGGCTCCCTAACTCGTTTGACTCTAATCACATGGACTATTATACATGGGACGTGGTTGAGGAAGACACCAACCGTACCGGCTGCTAAATCGAGTACGAGCTGATTGCCACGACCAAACTGGTGGTAAGATGTCTCTCGAAGGATGCCGTGGAGATCACGTGCTCCATGTGTAAGTCTAGCATGAGGACGTTGTTGAGGTGCAGGGCGCTTTCCTCTGGTAGGCAGTGTTCGGTAAATGTTCTTCTAAGATGTTCACGTTGAATTCTGAGAATACGTGAATTATTGAACAATATATATACAGGGTGGGCAAAAATAAGGGTCCTATTTTTAAAAATTCATAACTTTTTTATTTATTGATTTTTTTTTTTTTTTTTTTTTTAGAATAAGTAAAGGACCCCTTCCGAAGCAAGCATGAGCCGTATTAGTCCTAAGGAACGTACCCTCATTTAGAAAACATTATTTTTTGCTTAAAAAACTCAAAACAGTGTAAAAAACAATACTTTAGTTTTTGTAAGTTTTAAGAAGTGTTTTTCGGCTAAAATTTGTTTTGTTTATTTCAAAAAATCTCGGAAGGGTCGGTCTACACACACATAAAGGTTGGTGAGTTTAACTTTTATTTTGTGGAAGTTATTCAAATTCAAGTTATTCAAATTTAAAGATAGGACCCTAATTTTGGCCCACCCTGTATATCGTTTTTTTTCCAAACATTGTAAAAGTTTGTTGGACACCCTTTGATGGAATTTTACTGTGCACGTGGGGTCTATAAAATTCAAGATGACAAGAACGTTGTGATAAGAACAATGCAAGTTAAATAAAATGAAAATCTCGTAAAACGTGTATCAAAAGTTTCGAAATGTGAAATAAAACTCGATAGCTAAAATCTCTAACAGAGAAGAACATTAAAGAGAAGATAAAATGGATCATCCTTCATTTGACTTTGACTTTAAAAATAATTTATTCCGGTTTAGATTATTCACCTAATCTATTATTCTACTTTTGTCGCTTGCTTTCAAATAGTGTTTACTTTTGTTCTTCTTAGTTCTCCTTTGTCCGTTAACGTTTATGTAAGTCATTTAAA
This sequence comes from Sepiola atlantica, assembly GCA_963556195.1. NCBI lineage: Eukaryota > Metazoa > Mollusca > Cephalopoda > Sepiida > Sepiolidae > Sepiola > Sepiola atlantica. Next base: position 30,729,746 of record OY744538.1, on the reverse strand, counting down.
TCTTTATTTGTTTTTCATGTTTCGTCTTTATGTTTATACCTTCCTGAAGCCACGGAGTCGCCCGCCTAACGAGTCATAATTTGCATACATTTAGAGCCTCGGTTTGGAATTATTCAAAATGGCAGCTGCATTTGAAATAACAAGAGAAGAAGAACCGAGCGATAAGAACTGTTAAAAAGAGACGTAAATTTGCATACAAAAAAACGGAGAAAGAGAAGAATTTGAAAATTATATGAGAAAGTAAATGTGTGAGAGTAAATGGAAGTATTCCACGAATACGTCCTCAGATATGTGGTATTTCAAACTTGACCGTGCAAGACCGACGACAATTTTATCTGAAATATAAGCATGAGAACCGACAAAAATTCTATTAAAAACTTGAGCGTAACAGACCGAATAATAATGATATATATTGAGGTGGCCTTGAGGAACAGAGATCGGAAGTTAATTATAGAGGCTCAAAGCTCAGGGGCCACGTGACTATTGAGAATAGGTCAATTTGTTCAAAGGCTAGCTCTTAAAAATAGAATTGACTCTCACCCTCTTCTCTCACTCCGCCTACATCTCTCTGTCTCTCGTTCTCTTTTTCGTGTACACTCTCTGTGTACCCGTTTCTCTTTCTACCTGAAACATGCACCTAAGATAAAGTAAAAGAAACAGGTCGGTATAATACTTTTGTGCCACTTAATGGTAATCAATGTCGAACTAGCTACAGATACGCGCTCACAGAATGTCCCACAAGAGACATATTCATCGGGCAGACCTGCCAATTAAGTATTTTATAGTCTTCAGATTGGTATCACTTGATCTGTTTTTCTAATCATCATCAGCAGCATATCAAGGCGAATAATCTAAACAATATCAAACAAGTTCAGGACTAACATTTATTAAGTGAATGTTCCAGTGTCTATCCCATTTTTATGGACTTGCCCTGCAGAAGAATCAACCTGAGAGGTATCTGACCGAGAAAACAGTCCTATGAAACTGGCCAAGTTATTTATTTTCGGAATGTGTTACCTATTATTTTGACAGGTTTATCAACAATTTTAGTATTTCTGAAACCAAAGTAAAAGGTTGAATGACGATGAAAAGTTTCGATATATAACTTCAGGGACAAGATAAAATAGATTATTGGTTTGGTTGTTTTGTTTTACGGGTTATTTAATGCCGAATCTTGTCATTTTGGTAAAAGTGGTTATGCTTCAAGTTCTTAAATTTTTCTAATGTTTATTCATGGTGTTTGGTTTCGCTGTTTTGTTTTACTGCATACCAACCGTTTTCGGGTAATTTATGCCGAATCTCGTAAATTTAGTAAAAGTTTTTTATTCTTTAAGTTCTTTTATATTTTCAAATGTGTTTTCATGGTGTTTGGTTTGGTTGTTTTGTTTTACGGCATACCAACCGTTTTGGGGTTATTTAATGCCGAATCTGGTCATTTTAGTAAAAAAAATTAGGCTTCACGTTCTGTATATTTTCAAATGTTTATTCATGGTGTTTGGTTTAGCTGTTTTGTTTTACGGTATGTCAACCATTTTCGGGTCATTTATGCCGAATCTAGTAATTTTAGTAAAAGTGTTCATGCTTCAAGTTCTTTTATATTTTCAAATGTGTTTTCATGGTGTTTGGTTGTTTTGTTTTACTCTTTTCAGGTTATTTTATGCCGAATCTGGTCATTTTGGTAAATTTGGTTGTTTTGTTTTATGGCATATAAACTCTTTTCAGGTGATTTAATGCTGAATACGGTAATTTTGGTGAAGGTATTTTATGCTGTCAGTTCTTTATATGTTTAAGTATGTATTCATGGTGTTATGGTGAGTGAAAGGGGAAGGGGAGAGAGAGGGGAGGATCAGAGAGGATCGGGGAGGGAAAAGGGGAAGGTAGAGAAATTTTCTTTTTTTGTTTTTGATTTTGCAGAACATAAACGTTGTTTTGCAGAGAAAAAAACAATAAAATATCAATGTTCGGTGCATTTCGAGTCAGGAAGTAAATAACTTCAGATATTGTAGCGTCAGTAGGTTATATTTGACCCATAGATGGGGCCCTTACACGTACTACCACTCCGAGCCGGAGTGGACCTAGGAGCAATGACAATTATGGGGCAACTCCACATTCCCCACAGCTCCCAATGTTGGATAACCACTGAAATAAAACGTCACTAGAAGCAAAGGGGGGGAGAGAGCTTATTTATTACTACAGGCAGAAATCCTTCCGACTGAGGCAGTTCTCCAAAACCACCTCACAGTTCGCTATTACATCCTCTCCGGCCGAAAATAACGCGAAATGTTCATGAGAGGATTAATAGTGATTTCAATCTTTTTTCTTAATACTTCTGATGATACAATTCTCATAGACATTTTCATAGTCATTCTTTAAGCAAACATGTTTCTCAGTAACCTTAACACATTTTGGAAAGTCATTTTTCAACAGGGACCTCAAACACACCCTTCTTAAGAGTCATTTAAACAGATTTCTAAACACATTTTTCAAGAGTCCAAAAGTCACTTTGAAACACAGTTTCCAGATATTTTACATTATAAGAAAGTTACCTTTGTAGATCTCGTCCGTCGCTGGCCCTCATCTTGTTGCTGGCTGTGATCGCCGCGCGGCACCTGTTTTTGTGGGCAAATTCTATCTTTAAGCAGAGGATAAAGACACTCGAAGTCGGATTTTCTGAGAGATTTCTTTTGTTCTTTTTATTTCATGCTTTCATTCGAGTGGAGGGGTTTCCATTATTGGTTCTTCATTCACATCTTCCTAAGTTCGTACTCTGTGGGACGTTAGACGCTGTTAGTTTTTCTTAGTAGCTTTGGCCCATGTCTCTTCGATTCACACCCGAACTCTTGCGTTCGAGAGCTACCTCATGCGCTCGCCGCAAGCTTCCATAGTGATCTCTTTTGGATACAGCCCTTATCGCGAGCGATTACATTCTTGGGAAAACTTTGCTCGCTTTTCCGAAACGACGTTGTCGCTTCGAGCTCCCATAGCGGACTGATCTCGATTCTCGCTCCGACAACAACAAGTGACGTCATAATCCTTTGTCTTGTCATGAACGAAAATCCCTACGTTATATCTGACCTTTACTAACCCCAAATCTTTTGAAGCAAGCCAGGTCCTGTCAACCTATTATGATTTACAAAACAAATTATTTGTGGGAACCGACTTGCTCATCCAAAATTGAGGTCAGCTCAACCTGCACCAATCCGACCAATTCACACCGGTCACAATCAATACTAGTTGATCAACCCGTTTAAAATACAGGGCTCGTCATAATATAACACTCCTCTCCACCTTATCTTTCAAAATTTCTTCCCTGAAGAAATTTTCACAAATATCTAAATCCATCACCAACACTTTTTTTTTTTAAATACACACGCACATATTCATCTAATCATCGGTACACGACCGATTGCTAATCGGGCGTATTGCCGCGATATAGGGGCACAAAAACAGAAACCCCTTTCCTTAACCTGTAAACTTAAATGGTCAGCCTCTCAAAATTACAAGAGGTACCGTTTTCCAACCACTGTCTAATCTGGACCATATACTTCGAACATTCCAGTGCCCCGGCGCAAACGTCCGCGAACAATCACCCATGTCCCTAGCTCCCAGCCCTTTTCATTAAACGTGGAAGACCCCATCCCATGTATCTATCTAGTCGATACGGTATTGAGCGAAATGTCACATCGAATCATCTTGCTCCCGGAACACGCCGAATGACCACAAACTAAGCCCAACCTATAATCTTATAATTAAATCCAATTAACACCCGGTACCTCTTTTTTTTAAAAATCGATCCCCATGGTTCTATCCGCCCCGACGCGCGCACCCGAGTCACACCACGCCCCAGCTTAACTCCATCCCCACTGGTGTTGAGCAGACACCAATTCCATGCGTTCCCTTCCCGTGTCCCTATCTATGCGGTAAGGGGGTGGGGTATCTTCGCAGCACACCCGTTGGCAAACATCCAAAATCCACAAAAAAAAATGGGACCACAATTTCAAAGCTTAACATTTTACACAACTTTCACACACTCTATCGGCGCAGTTGGGCACACCTGGGTCACAAAAACAACAATCTCCATAACTGACCACCGTCCTTTTCTCGTGGTCCCACAGAATGACCATATCACCGTCATTCTCCCGTTCGCAATTTTAACGTATGCAGGCTTTACCACAAGCCTCGCCACTAACCCATGGGTACTCTATAAAAGAGAGCATACGAGCAAACGCCGGGAATCCCTCATTGACTTTCCAAGCCTGTACATACTCTGTACACGGGGATTCTTCCCGATAAAATCAACCCTGTCGAAGGGTTTCCGCGATCCGACCCAAACCAACTCTAGCTGCCGCCAGCTGCCCGAACCTAATCAACTCAAATCGCCCGGCTGACCCAAACTCATACCCATTAAATTATCTGCCTTTTTTTCTTTTTTTTAAATCTTTTACGTAACTGGTATAGCATTCTCACTTATCCGACTAAACTTCTCCAAAATTCATTCAAAAACAACAATAATAAAAAAAATAAAAGTCGAACCACTGAATTAATGGCAAACCCTCTCCACAATACAATTACAAATTATGCAGTACAATATTATATTTAAAAAAAAACAATTTCATGCAATACAATTCAATTGAACAAAAAAAACAAAGACAATTATCCCGGGGCGACATCAGGCGACCCCGCCGGCTGTTCGCACGCAGTCCTTTCCCTCTCTCTCTTCCTGACATGAAATCTCTGCGCCGACGCGTTTTCTCATAAAGTTCCGTTACCTCAAAGTCCAACCATGTTTCAACCAAACAACTGAAAACATTTTTTTTTTCTTTACAGCCGTGTCACTCATGTCCGTCCTGAAACAAAACAGGATTCGTAGACAAAACACTATGCGGCACCAGTCAGCACATGTGCCTCTCACTCGCTCTTTTTTTTCACATTCCCTCTCCCTCTCTCTCACTTTTTTTTTCTTTCCATCTCATACTTTTTCCTCTTTCTTTTACACTGTCTCTCTCTCTACCAACATATAACTCATCACTCTCACTTTTATCCTCTCTCTCATTTTTTTCTGCATCAAACGCAACCCACAACATATACGTAAAATAAAAAAATACATTTAAAACACAAATTAACACGTAAATGAAAACCACAACCTATTCTTCCTTAAGGTTTTGTTACCTCAAAAATCCAATCGTGTTTTTTCTGTTTTTTTTTTCTTTTTACTAAATCATTTTACACATCGGCATATCACTTTTTCTCTGTCTCCGACTCTGTCCGTCTCTGCCTCTCTCTCTTTCTTTTTCCCTTTATTTTATCGGACCGAACGTGGTTTTTTTTCTTATTTTTTTAATATTTAATTTTTTTATTTTAGACCGCAAACGTTGTTAGTACCCATGGTTCGAATTCAATCTGTTCCATGTCGAAACAGCTGGTCACTAAGCACCAAAATGAAATATGTGTTGCATACCTACCGAAATCAAACGTCACGAGAGCAAAGGGGGGGGGAGATACCTTATTTATTACTACCGGCAGAAATCCTTCCGACTGAGGCAGTTCTCCAAAACCACCTCACAGTTCGCTATCACATCCTCTCCGGCCGAAAACAACGCGAAATGTTCACGAGAGGATTAATAGTGATTTCAATCTTTTTTCTTAATACTTCTGATGATACAATTCTCATAGACATTTTCATAGTCATTCTTTAAGCAAACATGTTTCTCAGTAACCTTAACACATTTTGGAAAGTCATTTTTCAACAGGGACCTCAAACACACCCTTCTTAAGAGTCATTTAAACAGATTTCTAAACACATTTTTCAAGAGTCCAAAAGTCACTTTGAAACACAGTTTCCAGATATTTTACATTATAAGAAAGTTACCTTTGTAGATCTCGTCCGTCGCTGGCCCTCATCTTGTTGCTGGCTGTGATCGCCGCGCGGCACCTGTTTTTGTGGGCAAATTCTATCTTTAAGCAGAGGATAAAGACACTCGAAGTCGGATTTTCTGAGAGATTTCTTTTGTTCTTTTTATTTCATGCTTTCATTCGAGTGGAGGGGTTTCCATTATTGGTTCTTCATTCACATCTTCCTAAGTTCGTACTCTGTGGGACGTTAGACGCTGTTAGTTTTTCTTAGTAGCTTTGGCCCATGTCTCTTCGATTCACACCCGAACTCTTGCGTTCGAGAGCTACCTCATGCGCTCGCCGCAAGCTTCCATAGTGATCTCTTTTGGATACAGCCCTTATCGCGAGCGATTACATTCTTGGGAAAACTTTGCTCGCTTTTCCGAAACGACGTTGTCGCTTCGAGCTCCCATAGCGGACTGATCTCGATTCTCGCTCCGACAACAACAAGTGACGTCATAATCCTTTGTCTTGTCATGAACGAAAATCCCTACGTTATATCTGACCTTTACTAACCCCAAATCTTTTGAAGCAAGCCAGGTCCTGTCAACCTATTATGATTTACAAAACAAATTATTTGTGGGAACCGACTTGCTCATCCAAAATTGAGGTCAGCTCAACCTGCACCAATTCCGACCAATTCACACCGGTCACAATCAATACTAGTTGATCAACCCGTTTAAAATACAGGGCTCGTCATAATATAACACTCCTCTCCACCTTATCTTTCAAAATTTCTTCCCTGAAGAAATTTTCACAAATATCTAAATCCATCACCAACACTTTTTTTTTTTAAATACACACGCACATATTCATCTAATCATCGGTACACGACCGATTGCTAATCGGGCGTATTGCCGCGATATAGGGGCACAAAAACAGAAACCCCTTTCCTTAACCTGTAAACTTAAATGGTCAGCCTCTCAAAATTACAAGAGGTACCGTTTTCCAACCACTGTCTAATCTGGACCATATACTTCGAACATTCCAGTGCCCCGGCGCAAACGTCCGCGAACAATCACCCATGTCCCTAGCTCCCAGCCCTTTTCATTAAACGTGGAAGACCCCATCCCATGTATCTATCTAGTCGATACGGTATTGAGCGAAATGTCACATCGAATCATCTTGCTCCCGGAACACGCCGAATGACCACAAACTAAGCCCAACCTATAATCTTATAATTAAATCCAATTAACACCCGGTACCTCTTTTTTTTTAAAATCGATCCCCATGGTTCTATCCGCCCCGACGCGCGCACCCGAGTCACACCACGCCCCAGCTTAACTCCATCCCCACTGGTGTTGAGCAGACACCAATTCCATGCGTTCCCTTCCCGTGTCCCTATCTATGCGGTAAGGGGGTGGGGTATCTTCGCAGCACACCCGTTGGCAAACATCCAAAATCCACAAAAAAAAATGGGACCACAATTTCAAAGCTTAACATTTTACACAACTTTCACACACTCTATCGGCGCAGTTGGGCACACCTGGGTCACAAAAACAACAATCTCCATAACTGACCACCGTCCTTTTCTCGTGGTCCCACAGAATGACCATATCACCGTCATTCTCCCGTTCGCAATTTTAACGTATGCAGGCTTTACCACAAGCCTCGCCACTAACCCATGGGTACTCTATAAAAGAGAGCATACGAGCAAACGCCGGGAATCCCTCATTGACTTTCCAAGCCTGTACATACTCTGTACACGGGGATTCTTCCCGATAAAATCAACCCTGTCGAAGGGTTTCCGCGATCCGACCCAAACCAACTCTAGCTGCCGCCAGCTGCCCGAACCTAATCAACTCAAATCGCCCGGCTGACCCAAACTCATACCCATTAAATTATCTGCCTTTTTTTCTTTTTTTAAAATCTTTTACGTAACTGGTATAGCATTCTCACTTATCCGACTAAACTTCTCCAAAATTCATTCAAAAACAACAATAATAAAAAAAATAAAAGTCGAACCACTGAATTAATGGCAAACCCTCTCCACAATACAATTACAAATTATGCAGTACAATATTATATTTAAAAAAAAACAATTTCATGCAATACAATTCAATTGAACAAAAAAAACAAAGACAATTATCCCGGGGCGACATCAGGCGACCCCGCCGGCTGTTCGCATGCAGTCCTTTCCCTCTCTCTCTTCCTGACATGAAATCTCTGCGCCGACGCGTTTTCTCATAAAGTTCCGTTACCTCAAAGTCCAACCATGTTTCAACCAAACAACTGAAAACATTTTTTTTTCTTTACAGCCGTGTCACTCATGTCCGTCCTGAAACAAAACAGGATTCGTAGACAAAACACTATGCGGCACCAGTCAGCACATGTGCCTCTCACTCGCTCTTTTTTTTCACATTCCCTCTCCCTCTCTCTCACTTTTTTTTTCTTTCCATCTCATACTTTTTCCTCTTTCTTTTACACTGTCTCTCTCTCTACCAACATATAACTCATCACTCTCACTTTTATCCTCTCTCTCATTTTTTTCTGCATCAAACGCAACCCACAACATATACGTAAAATAAAAAAAATACATTTAAAACACAAATTAACACGTAAATGAAAACCACAACCTATTCTTCCTTAAGGTTTTGTTACCTCAAAAATCCAATCGTGTTTTTTCTGTTTTATTTTTCTTTTTACTAAATCATTTTACACATCGGCATATCACTTTTTCTCTGTCTCCGACTCTGTCCGTCTCTGCCTCTCTCTCTTTCTTTTTCCCTTTATTTTATCGGACCGAACGTGGTTTTTTTTCTTATTTTTTTAATATTTAATTTTTTTATTTTAGACCGCAAACGTTGTTAGTACCCATGGTTCGAATTCAATCTGTTCCATGTCGAAACAGCTGGTCACTAAGCACCAAAATGAAATATGTGTTGCATACCTACCGAAATCAAACGTCACGAGAGCAAAGGGGGGGGAGATACCTTATTTATTACTACCGGCAGAAATCCTTCCGACTGAGGCAGTTCTCCAAAACCACCTCACAGTTCGCTATCACATCCTCTCCGGCCGAAAACAACGCGAAATGTTCACGAGAGGATTAATAGTGATTTCAATCTTTTTTCTTAATACTTCTGATGATACAATTCTCATAGACATTTTCATAGTCATTCTTTAAGCAAACATGTTTCTCAGTAACCTTAACACATTTTGGAAAGTCATTTTTCAACAGGGACCTCAAACACACCCTTCTTAAGAGTCATTTAAACAGATTTCTAAACACATTTTTCAAGAGTCCAAAAGTCACTTTGAAACACAGTTTCCAGATATTTTACATTATAAGAAAGTTACCTTTGTAGATCTCGTCCGTCGCTGGCCCTCATCTTGTTGCTGGCTGTGATCGCCGCGCGGCACCTGTTTTTGTGGGCAAATTCTATCTTTAAGCAGAGGATAAAGACACTCGAAGTCGGATTTTCTGAGAGATTTCTTTTGTTCTTTTTATTTCATGCTTTCATTCGAGTGGAGGGGTTTCCATTATTGGTTCTTCATTCACATCTTCCTAAGTTCGTACTCTGTGGGACGTTAGACGCTGTTAGTTTTTCTTAGTAGCTTTGGCCCATGTCTCTTCGATTCACACCCGAACTCTTGCGTTCGAGAGCTACCTCATGCGCTCGCCGCAAGCTTCCATAGTGATCTATTTTGGATACAGCCCTTATCGCGAGCGATTACATTCTTGGGAAAACTTTGCTCGCTTTTCCGAAACGACGTTGTCGCTTCGAGCTCCCATAGCGGACTGATCTCGATTCTCGCTCCGACAACAACAAGTGACGTCATAATCCTTTGTCTTGTCATGAACGAAAATCCCTACGTTATATCTGACCTTTACTAACCCCAAATCTTTTGAAGCAAGCCAGGTCCTGTCAACCTATTATGATTTACAAAACAAATTATTTGTGGGAACCGACTTGCTCATCCAAAATTGAGGTCAGCTCAACCTGCACCAATTCCGACCAATTCACACCGGTCACAATCAATACTAGTTGATCTACCCGTTTAAAATACAGGGCCCGTCATAATATAACACCAAACGGAAGCCTCACCACTGGATGTATATTAAGGTCATAGACAGGAGCTAAAATAGATAAATTGCTATGGAAGAAAACATGGTACAGATAAGCCCGCTAACAAATATTCATATGAAGTTGAAATGAAATTCGACAATGAATAATGATGATGATGATGATGATGATGATGATGATGATGATGATGATGATGATGATGATGATGATGATGATGATAGACAAAATAACGAATAGCAATGATAAAAACCTCCGAAATATCAATGAAACTCCTTGAATTAAGGAACTACCACACAGTAGAAAAATAACGTTTACCAACCACTGATAAATAAAAAGGAGAAAATAATGGCATGCGGTGGCTGCAGTTTCACCTGATACACACAGTTTCCATGAAGGTTCACTGAATGTTCCCTAAGCAACTACTACATAATTTTCGTTTCACTCAAACTTTCCATTTGCCAATTTATTTCCTTATTTATTCTTTTCTTTCTACTCTTTTCCTTGGTCTTACTTTCCATCAACATTGTACGATTAATCCAAAAAATACAGCTTTGAAGATTTGTCAGTGTTTATGTACTCACACCAATTTCTGGACATAACTATACCAGTGTATATATATACGTCCCTGTTTTGTTTTCAAAATAAAATGTTCACAATTAGCCTTCTATCGAAATTTTGGAAAGAAAGCGAACATGTTAAACTAATCTATTATATAAACGTCACCTGTCTGTATGGATGGATGTATGTATGTATGTATGTATGTATGTATGTGTGTATGTATGTATGTATGTATGTATGTATGTATGTATGTATGTATGTAAAGCTTCTCCTCCGAAAGTACCCAACACACGGTCACACGGGTGACATATTAAAACCAGCCAGCCCCCAGACGTGCTATCTCTGAGAATTGGGGGGAAACGTTCATATTTTCGTATAGAAATGGCTCGAAACGTTGAGGGGCGGGGGGGATATCTTACAAAATCAAGACATAGTACAAAAACGATTTGCGCATGCGTGAAATATATATCACTTCCTCAACAAGACCATTTTGAACGCGCCAAATATGAAAAACGTAAGTTTACGTACTTTTTTTATTTGTTTCTGTAATCAACAATTATAAACAACTTAATTTTTATTTAAACAAAAAAATTCGCTAATATTATTTGTTCATTAAACGTATCGTGAAAAAAAATTATATATATGAGTTTATTATGCATTCTGTCCTCGTGGGGAGGCAAGTAATAACTGACACAAAAACATGTTTGTTTAGTTTCCCAACGTGAAACGCAATATATTTTAATAAATAAACAAAATATATACATTTAAAAAAATAACCGTACATTGGCCTCACCATCCATAATCAACAATTAAGATCGATAATTTTATTTACAAATATTTCTATAACTTAATTTTTTTGTTTATTAAACGTATCGTAAAAAAAAACACACGATATGACTTTATTATGCAATCTCCCTTCGTGGGGAGGCAAGTAAATATTTACATTTCTCTTCGTAAGCGAAATAAAACGGTATTTTCACACTTAAATAAAAACATTTACATGTACACATTTGACTGACAATTGTTCATTCCCCCCCCAAAAAAAAACACAACAAATTAAAATATATTTATTGCTAATATTATTTGTTTATTAAACGTATCGTAAAAAATATATATATATATGAGTGTATTATGCATTCTGTCCTCGTGGGGAGGCAAGTAATAACTGACACAAAAACATTTTTGTTTAGTTTCCCAACGTGAAACGCAATATATTTTAATAAATAAACAAAATATATACATTTAAAAAAATAACCGTACATTGGCCTCACCATCCATAATCAACAATTAAGATCGATAATTTTATTTACAAATATTTCTATAACTTAATTTTTTTGTTTATTAAACGTATCGTAAAAAAAAAAACACGATATGACTTTATTATGCAATCTCCCTTCGTGGGGAGGCAAGTAAATATTTACATTTCTCTTCGTAAGCGAAATAAAACGGTATTTTCACACTTAAATAAAAACATTTACATGTACACATTTGACTGACAATTGTTCATCCCCCCCAAAAAAGAAACACAACAAATTAAAATATATTTATTGCTAATATTATTTGTTTATTAAACGTATCGTAAAAAAAATATATATATATGAGTTTATTATGCATTCTGTCCTCGTGGGGAGGCAAGTAATAAGTGTCACAAAAACATTTTTGTTTAGTTTCCCAACGTGAAACGCAATATATTTTAATAAATAAACAAAATATATACATTTTAAAAAATAACCGTACATTGGCCTTACCATCCATAATCAACAATTAAGATCGATAATTTTATTTACAAATATTTCTATAACTTAATTTTTTTGTTTATTAAACGTATCGTAAAAAAAAAACACGATATGACTTTATTATGCAAACTCTCTTCGTGGGGAGGCAAGTAAATATTTACATTTCTCTTCGTAAGCCAACTCCAAATACTGTACTCATTCAATTGAATAATATATTTTATAATTTCATCTTCCATTTCAGACAATTTGGTTGTTTTTCCCAATTACATCTTTCATTTAAGTGAATTTGCCTACTTAGTTTCATTAACCACACAATCAACCTGGAGATTTCGATGATGACAATGTAGCTTGAAATTTATTTTTATATTCTTTTATATAAAATAAAATGAAGACTATAGCAAAAATCTTATTACAAATAATCAAAATGAGGACGGTTAAAAAAACGTTTTATTACTAAAACATCACGGTTGAACAATGCGTTTCTGTGATTGATATCATTAAGTGCTGCAGTTCCTTTTTTAAATTTGTGTTTTTATCTTTTGACACAATTACACATTCTCAAAAGACACATTAAAATAAAAATCATCCCATTTAAATATAAAATTGTTTTTGTTTTTTTTCATTATATTCTTGCTTGAAAGTGGTGAACAAACTTAAAATAAATGTTTCAATATATTGAGCAATAAACTAATCATTTTTCATAAATATGTTAAGCACATTTTTTTACTATTGTTTTGTTGTTCATGCCTAGGTTTATAATCTGAAACAAACTCAGGAGCAATACATTATTACTGCACTAGAAAACTTTCTAAATGTTGTATTTTGTAGAAAACACTGATCAGTTCCCTAGATGCAACAGATGTGTGCAATAATGCAGTAGGACACTCAAAACATAGTAAATGCTGCATTCGGATGTACTTAATACTCTAGATAGAGCAAGTATGTGTTATAATATAGTGTGACTCTTAGTATGTCTTATGGTGAATCTAACAGTGCACAATATCATAGAGATAGCATGTGTGTAATTTACTAATGGATATATACTAAATCAGTAACTGTCCAATATGTTAGATAGAACAGTGTAACACTTGGTAAGGTGTACCTGCTTAATCTGTCGGTGTTCTTTACCCTAAATACAGCAGCTTTCTGTAAATTCGGTCTATTCTACTTTTAACTAGAATGATCAGTCACCACAATACCACATTTACTCATAACCTTATATTTGCTTTTTCCTTTATTGAACAAGTTGTAAACTTTCATTCTTTTTAGTTTTTACGGACGTTAACCAAACACTTAGACTGGTACCGACTTCAGTTACCAATTAAGGGTTGTAGCATCCATCTGAACAAATACTAAACTTTGAATTATTTACTTGCAGAAAATATGAAACAATTACATTCAAAACAAGGCTTTCAAAAGTGTTCTAAAGTAATGAAAATGTATATCCTACTATAACTAGAATGTTAGTCACCACAATACCACATTTACTCATAACACAAATTAGACACAAGACAGTCAGAAGTGTGGGAAAGAGTGTCGTCGGTCATCATTGTTCTAACATATGAAAAAAAATTAATATATATATGTTAAATAACCCAGCTAAGACATTTGTTGCTGAGCAAGGTTAGTGGAAGGTTAACATAAAATAGTAAATTCTTTACAGTAAGGTAACATTGGCATTTTCCCTTTAATGTTATCAATAATTAAACACTGCTTTAAATGTTATCCAGTAAAAGAGAATAGCAAATCAGTCAGCATTTTTTTACATTGAAATTTAACAAGTTCTAGGCGCTTGATTGTGATAGTGCTCTCTTGGCCTCCTTATTTTAAAAGTGCTCATTATCCTACATAGAACGAGTGTTTAATTAAATAGAGTTCAATATCCTAGATAGAGCAGGTGTGTTTATTATACACACCATAGCACAGGATTAAAAAAAAAAAAACTGATGTTCGGGGAGCAGTCAAACAGTGAAACAGTCAAAGCTGGAGGTTCGGGAAAAGATTCAGAGCTTGCAGTATATGAAAGAGTCACCCTGATGTTTAAGGAGTCGGAGCCAGCTCTTCAGGAAGTAGTCAGGTCCTAATTGTTTGTGTAGGAGTCAGAGCCTGATGTTCAGGAAAGAGTCAAGGCCTGGAGTTCAACCCGAATGGTATATTACGGAGTCTGAGTAGAATGGTATAGGAAGGGTCCCCATTGTTAGCACTATTATTTATATTCATATAAAATAATGTCTCGATCGGTGAATTTAAAAGAAAAAATTATTCTTCCCCATTGATACCATTTATTATATTCATATAAAATATTTAATCGGTGATCAACCTAGGTTATTTAATTTAACATACACAAACATGAAAGAAGTAAATAGACACCATTATTATCATTAACAAAGACTGCTGTCAGAGGGGCCTGATCGACCTAGGTTATTTTATCTAACATACACGGACATGAAGAAGTAAATAAACAAACACCCTTATTAACATTAATAATGAAGACAAATATGGTACTTTTAATAGAAATGTTACATTTTTACTCCAGGGAATGGAGAGGTAGTGCAGAGTTTAGGGGAGGCCGGAGATAGTGTAGCCAGGGTGAATTGGCAATCATGTACGTGACATCTTTTACTCCTGGTAACTGTGGAAGGAGGGCGACTGGAGAAGTGATCCCCGTGCAACGCCAATAGGTACGTATATAGTATGCGCACCGGGGCTGTAATAGGTACGTATATAGCATGTGAACAGGGATGGCGATAAGTACGTACATACCATGCGCACCTGGGCGACAATAGATACGGATTTAGCATTCACACCAGAGTGGCGATAGGTACTTATATATTATGTACCTATATAGAAGGCACAGACAGAGGTGGTACTTTTTATAGAAATATGTCATACTTTTGTCCTGGCCAACGTAAGAGGAATGGTGGGGAAGAAACAGCTTTAGCAAAAGGCAAAATGAGAAAGTAGCTGTGAAATTGGGCGACCAGAGAAGAGAAAAGTAGAAAGATAAAGAGACGGCTATAGAGAAAGGGAGAGAAATAGAAGTTTGAATATAAAGATGTTACACACGCGATTTTTCTTCTATTCTATAACCCGAACAACGCCGGGTAGCCCTGCTAGTCGTTTATAAGGCTCGGAAAAATAAAGTCTTAGAGAACAATATGAATTTAAACGACATACACACACATCCAGGTGTAAGGTTCTCCTGGGGGATGGCTATTATACAATGCGACACAACGGAGTGAGTAAATATCTCCACTGGACTATTGGTAAAAAGTTTAATATCCAGTGTAGCAGCAAGTCCTGGGAGCATATACCAGAAAGAACAGTTGGAAATAATTTATACACCATCCACTATGACTATGCAATCCCTACAGCTACATATCTAGAAAACGGAGCTGTTAAACCTGGCATCATGATATGGGACAAAAGAGAGAAAGTAGCAACTCTAGTTGAAGTTAGTGTCTTTAATGATGCAGGATTAAACAGAGCTGAAATGGAAAAGATTACGAAATTCCAAGGGCTTCTGTGCGACATGAAAAGAAACTGGAATCTTTGGAAAATCTCTACCATACCAGTAATTATAGGAGCAACAGGACTAATGAAAAAAAATTTCAAAAGCTATCTGGCGAGTATACCCGGTGAACCGAGTGCAAGAGAAATACAAACAACTGCACTTAATGGGACGGTTAGAATCTTAAAACGATCTATAGGCTCGAGTGTCTGAAATAGCCGGTGAATGTCTGGCATCCGACAGGATGCCCCATCTCCAGCAAAAACAGAAAGATAAGAAAACGAAAAAAATATATATACGTATTTATATATATATATATATATATATATATATATATATATATATATATATATATATATATTTATATATATATATATATATATATATATTTATATATATATATATAAGTCAGTTCATATTATATTCCAATAACCATGGTTTTATTTTATTCTTTTTATTTTTTCACATTTCCAAAAAACATAACATTTCTGTGAGATATATTTTTTCCGGTCCGTTTCATTTGTCTTGTGCCAAACAACATTTCCATGTCAATATCGTCTCTGCAACACTACAAAATCATCAGAAAAAATTCACAAAGAGTAAAAAGTTATTAGATTAAAGTGTCTTGAAAAAACCTACACTATACAGTAATTCATTTTTGTGTGAAAGAAAACAAAAACCAAAAGAAGAGATCGACGTGGAGGAACACCTAATACGCCATTTTGAATTTTTCGTTCAAAGCTAGTACATCCTAAAAAGTTGTTCGAACAATTATAAATTTTAATTCAGTAATATTTCTTAAAATAATCAATAAGTTCTATAATTTATTTATAAAAATTCAAAATCACTTGAGGGCAATGTTTTACTTACTAAAGTTACATCAATGTCTATTTATGTCATTTGGATACGAAACTCTTTTAAGTTGAACAGTTTAGAGCTAGTTTCATAATCTCAGCCGTAAATTTAAGACACTATTAACATTGTTATACTTCGGTGGTTTTGTGGAAGATATTTAGTAGTTATTAATAAATCGTTTCCATCAATACTAAGATAAGCTTAATTACCCAGAATTCTTCACTTAAGTAGTAAGTTTCTATTAAATACGAAACTAAGGGGGGAGGGAATTTGTTACTCACAACGAAGATATTTTATAGTTTCCTAGACATGATTCTAAATACCGAAGGGAGCTATTAAACATCTATTTATTAATTTTTTAATTTTTTTAATAAAATGATGTTTAAAGAGTAAACATCTTTAGAAAACTTACAATATAAGCAAATTCATCGATCGGTAATCTGACATACTTAGGTAACTAAAAAAGTGTGATTAAAGGCCTTAAACGACCAAATTCAGTATGAGAAAGGTTCAAGAAATTATACAGTTTTATTTAACAATATATATATATATATATATATAGTACATGTATTGCATTAGTTTCTGTAAATGTAAATCCGTAGAAACTCAAGTGTTTATAAAAAGTGCTCAATAACAAGTAGAGCTGTTTATAAGTATACATTTTTATTCATACAAACATTATTGGTTACATATGTGCATACATGTTTCGGTTGCACTTTTCCAAGAAAGTCAACCTCATCAGACCAAGAATTTTCGAGAAATGGCTCGAAAATTCTTGGTCTGATGAGGTTGAATTTGGTGGGAAAAGTGCAACCGAAACATGTATGCACATATGTAACCAATAATGTTTGTATAAATGAAAATTCATACTTATATATATATATATATATATATATATATATATATATTGTTAAATAAAATTGTACAATTTCTTGAACCTTTCCCATTCTGAATTTGGTCGTTTACGGCTTTTAATCACACTTTTTTAGTTACCCAAGTATGTCAGATTACTGATCGATGAATTTGCTTATGTGGTAAGTTTTCTAAAGATTTTTACTCTTATATTTTTCTTCTGGTGAGTCGCACATTTGATTTATCAATGAACATTAACATCAGATATGTACCTATATAGTATTCGAATTTCTGGAACACTTTCTTCTATATTTGCATGATATTCATGATATACTGGATTTACATTTTGTGGACATGTTGCCTTTTTTCATCGAAGTGGATTTTCATTGCTAAACATTTTTAGTGTATTTCTATATATATATTTTTAATAGATGGCGTATCATCAAATATGTGCTAACAGTAATATGAATATACTGTTTATTCCGATGATCTCGTCTGATAATAAATGCTTGCATTTTTAGAAAATCCATGGGTTAAGGAAAGGAAAATAGTTGATTGATATCTATTATGTATAAACTACTTGATGAATCAATAAATATTTTTCTTTTTTTCAATTTTTATTCTCCTGATTTTTTTACATTTATATATATATATATATATATATATATATATATATATATATATATATATATATATATAGGTATAAATATGTCTGTTTATACAAACATTATTTGAAAAACATGTTTCGGTCAGAACTATATGTAGCGAGAAATCTTCGTATAAACACGACTTTCTAAAACTGAACACGTAATGAGCTAATAAAATGTCAAATCACCTCAACTATTTCTTACCGTCAAGTTGTAAATAAGATTTTTATTTATTTATTTATTCATTCATTTTTTATTGCATAATTAGTAAAATTTTCAAAGCATTATTGAGGGAGACATACATTTGTAAATTTCTATAACCGGTCGGCTACAGAATCAACATTTAAGTAAACACACACAAGCCTCGTGTATATGTCAGCCTAACGTAGACAATATATAATAAAAAAGAATAACCAAATAGATCGCGCATAGAACGTTTTTCGCATTGTTCCAATTTTTTGCATTGTTCTCTGATGCCATCCAGCGTTGCTGAATTTAAACCGTGAACGACTTCCTGGAACAGTGCAAAAAAACGTTCTATGCGCGTTTCTCCACCGTCATTTTAAAATTCTCTTCTTTCTCCAGATTTGTGTTCATTTGCTTTTGACACCTGAGAATGATTCGACAGAGAATTGATAATCTCCGTGAAACATGTATAACCTGTGAAACCTATGGAACCATTATTATTATTTTGTTATTTTAATACAAAGGAGACTATCAGAAAAAAAGTATAATTAAACAGACGCATTCGGTTACATTTAACAACGTTTGCATAAATGGGAAAATGCTGCCTAAATACACGATATATATATATATATATACATATATATATATATATATATATATATATATATATATATAGAGAGAGAGAGAGAGAGAGAGAGAGAGAGAGAGATATGTAGCAATAAAAGTAATGATATATAGTGATAAGTAGTAAGATTGCACATTCAAACAAGAATAGGTTTAAGGCTCCCAAAATCCATACTAGAATTGTCCGCAACTATCCGTGGATATAGTACTAACTAAAATTCAGTTCTAAGTGATAGTAATCTAGGGGTTGAGGGTTCAGTCCTGGGTGCAGGCGATACGAAGAATTGCAAATTACTGAATATTTTTCCCAGTTGTGGCTGACGGAACGAGAGCATGCTATCCCCGTGGATTAAATAAAGTGTTAGATTCGAAATTCCATCCAGATTCCCGAGTTCGACAGAAATATTCCCGAGTTCGAAAAGAGACACCTTAAGAAAGCCGAGGGTTTGAGCGGTCGAAAACATTGTGATGATAACACTCAAGATTAAAACAGTAGTCTGAATAATCAAAATTATACAACCGCTATATAATCCGGAATGTTCGCACATTTAAAGCGCTCTAATCGGCTTCAAACTTAATGTTTGTCTCATAATGAAATCAGCACACAGTGGAGGATATATACAGGGTGGGCAAAAATAAGGGTCCTATTTTTAAAAATTCATAACTTTTTTATTTATTGATTTTTTTAATTTTTTTTTTAGAATAAGTAAAGGACCCCTTCCGAAGCAAGCATGAGCCGTATTAGCCCTAAGGAACGTACCCTCATTTAGAAAACATTATTTTTGCTTAAAAAACTCAAAACAGTGTAAAAAACAATACTTTAGTTTTTGTAAGTTTTAAGAAGTGTTTTTCGGCTAAAATTTGTTTTGTTTATTTCAAAAAATCTCGGAAGGGTCAGTCTACACACACATAAAGTTTAGTGAGTTTAACTTTTATTTTGTGGAAGTTATTCAAATTCAAGTTATTCAAATTTAAAGATAGGACCCTTATTTTGGCCCACCCTGTATATAAAAGGCTTTAGAATAGGATTTTTTCTGCCTTGTCTTAATTTTAGATAGTAACGGTAAAGTCGAACGGTTTGCTGCTATTATCTATGTACGCTTGTAGATTATATTTTATCTTGAATAATTATCGTTCGCTGGTATGATCGATGGCTGCTGGTATAATCTATGTTCGCTTGTATAATACATGTTCTCTGGTATAATCTGTGTTTGTGTGTATAATTTTTGTTCGGTTGTATAATCTAAGTTCGCTGGTATAATCTAAACTCATTTGGTATAATCTATATTCGTTGGTATAATCTAAGTTTTTTAGTACAATCTATGTAGCCTAGTATAATCTATGTTCTCTGGTATAATCTGTCTGCTGGTATAACCTATATTCGCTGGTATAGTCTAAGTTCGTTGGTAGATTCTAAGAACGCTGGAATATAATCTATGTTCGTTGGTATAATATATGTCAGTGTGTCTAATATATGTTTTGGGTATAATCTATGTTCGTTGCTATAATCTATTTTTTTGGTTCATCTGTTCGTTTGTATAACCCATGTTCGCTTGTATAATCAATGTTCGCTGGTACAGTATATGTTCCTTAGTATATATGTAATGTTTTCCATTTAAGTTATTCTATCCTCTATCAAGCTGCAAGAGTTGCATCTCCTTGAGATAGCAAGTTATAAATAAACCCTGCCGATGTGATTATGTGCAACTTAAGCGTCGGTATTGAATGAAGCCACAACCATATCTCTTTGTCTTTTGTTCCGTTCTTTCTTTTACTTTGCCCTTCGTTTCTGCTCGCGAGCCGAGTCTGTGATATTACATCTGGCGACAATTTTTTTTTAAGTGATGAGCTCATCTTTCTCAAAAAATAAAAAAGAAAGGAAAATCTACACGAGAAGAGAGATGTATGTCCACTCATTTTCCCAAATTTTAGCGTCTACTCTGACCAAAATACAATTGCAATTATCTGGCAAAATTTAAAGACAAATTGGAAACCATTTATTGCTTTAGATATAGACACCGACTAAAAACGAAAGTAGATGTTCGACATTTTCCACAACTTCATGGACAAACAGAATAGTTTTTGAGCAATCAATTAAGCAGATAATGGAACCAAAATATCTAACCAATACGAAACAGCAAGGAAATCACAACCCGACCATTTCACACCATCAAAAGAACTATTTCAAATTTCAACACACAACGCAAAAAACGGACGAATTTTTAGATTTTTGTCACACTAGACTAAGAATTCTATCATCTACGTGTGACTACCCAGATACTAACCGAGAAATACTGGCCCAGATAGTGCAAGGCTGTTCGTCTTCTAAAGGTAGAAGTAATGCGCTTAGAGACAACTCTATCTTCAAGCAAATATTTGGCAAGGCTAGGGCTATTGAACTTGCCAATAGACGCTACCAAGGATACACACGAAATAGTGGTCGCCACTTTACTCCGAGCCCCCGACAACGTAGGAAACCAAACACAAATGGTGGGTATGTTTGTCACTACTGTTGATACGCGGCAACACATATGAGGTGTCTTGCCAAGGGACAGGAGTGTAGGAAATGCCTTAAAAAGGACCACTTCGCGCTAGTCTGAAATTTCAAACTTGTGTCCAAAAAAATGTGAGGTAGTTAATATATAAACATGAAAACAACATTACCAAGCTAAATTTGGGTAAAGATGTCAAACGACCTAACGAGACGAATTTACTAAAGGACAAACAGAATCTCAAAGTAAAATTGAAAAAAAAGGACTTTTGCATCAAAATACAATCAAAACCCTCAAATTGAAAAACGATGATGACAATGTGAATTTACAAAATACATTTGAGTGCGAAGCCTACGATGCTTCATTCAAATTCGAAAAGAAAATAGAGGCTCTACGGTATGAACTTGAGCTGAAAGAAAAATTGGAAATTCATGAAATTGAAGAGAAAAGGGACAGGTAAATAAACACGTTCATGACGAACCACGAGTAAGCGTTCAGCGGCGTCCAGAATTATTACAATGTTATTAATTTAATTAATATTGGTGTATTAATGGTTTTAATGAGCAGGTTAATATGAAGAAAAAAGAGGAGCGACTGAAAAAAGAAATGTCTGATCTTACAACCGAAAACCAACGATTAGTCCGGAAAAAAAAGTGGATTAACTTCGAAAATATTAGGCCAATTATGAGAAGGATAAACAGAGTTTTAAAATGATCAATGCCCGTTTAAAAATAAAACTAGATGAACTAAAAACTCTTAAATGTAAACATCAGGTGCTTCAGCAAAATTTTGAGAAGATCCAAGCGGAACGTGATGAAATGTACAAGTGTTTCATGAAGTATACCGATGAGGTTAAGCAGAAAAGCAAGTTCAGAAATATTCCTTTTGAGAAAATTTTTCCCACGCTAAGTGAACTACTCAAACAAAAAGAGCGCCAAATTAAGGAAATCCTCTCCTGTTCCAACCTTGGCCCGTCCACCCTCGATATGATGACTTGAAAACTGGAGGAAGGTGTATTATTCCACAAGTGAACTACGCTCACACACACACCAAAGACTATTGCATTTTACTTAAAACTTTCGATTTTTCTTTGACTGAAACAACAGTTCGAATTAATTTAATTCAGTGAAATAAAGTTTTAATGGTTTCCTATAAGTCAGAGTAAGCTCTCTACTCCGATAGACTTCCAAACTCCCTAATCTATGTTACACGAATACATAATATAAAAGGTAAATGAGTAAGATAGACTATGCTTCCAACCATTATTATTATACATGCAACACACTCGAGCACACACACACAGGAATTGAATATCAAATTTTAATGAAGGAGAGACGGGATGTAATCTTTTGTCACTTAAGCGTCGGTATTGATTGAAGTCATAACTATATATCTTCGTCTTTTGTTTTTTTTCTTTGTTTTACTTTGCCCGTTCGTTTCAGTCTCGCGAGCCAAGTTAACGATACTACAATATGTTCGCTGGTCAAATCTATGTTCACTGATATTATATATGTCCGTTTGTATTATCTATGGTCGCTGGTATAATCAATGGTCGTTGGTATAGTCTATGTTCGAGTGTATTATCTATGTTCGCTGGTATACTCTATGTTTGCTTTTAGCTGGTATACTCTATGTTCGATTGTATAATCTATACCCGCTGGTATAATCTATGTTCGATGGTATAATCTATGTTCGATTGTATAATCTATACCCGCTGGTATACTCTATGTTCGATTGTATAATCTATACACGCTGGTATAATCTATGTTCGATTGTATAATCTATACCCGCTGGTATAATCTATGGTCGATTGTATAATCTATACACGCTGGTATAATCTATGTTCGATTGTATAATCTATACCCGCTGGTATAATCTCTGGCCGATTGTATAATCTCTACCCGCTGGTATAATCTATGTTCGATTGTATAATCAATACCCGCTGGTATAATCTATGGTCGATTGTATAATCTATACACGCTGGTATAATCTATGTTCGATTGTATAATCTATACCCGCTGGTATAATCCATGTTTTATTGTATAATCTATACGCGCTGGTATAATCTATGTTCGATTGTATAATCAATACCCGCTGGTATAATCCATGTTTTATTGTATAATCTATACGCGCTGGTATAATCTATGTTCGATTGTATAATCTATACCCGCTGGTATAATGTCTGGCCGATTGTATAATCTCTACCCGCTGGTATAATCTATTTTCATTGATTGATTCTTTACCCGCTAGTATAATCTATGTTCGATTGTATAATCTATACCCGTAGGTATATTCTATGTTTTATTGTATAATATCTACCCGCTTGTATAATCTATGTTCATAGGTTGATTTTATGATCGCTGAAATCATATTCCTTTGCTTGTATAATTTATGTTCACTGGTATAAACTATTGCCGTTGTTATAATATACATTCGTTGCTATAATTTAAATTCCTTGGTATAATAATTAGCTAGTATAATATATGTTCGTTAGATGATATGATTTATGTACGATTGTTTAAGCTATATTCGTTTGAATAATCGTGTTTTATACAAAGAAAAATAGTGTACGCGAACACAAAAGCAAATAATTTAAAAGCTTCTTTTTTTTCAATTTTCTACAAATAATATTGATTTGTCGAGAAGGGAGTTTGCCGTAAATAGTACTTCATAATTATCCACTGTGAGTACAGTGGATCATTTTTTAAAGTGAATCATTTCTTACAGTGGATCATTTCTTATTAACCAATCTGGTTGTTAATATTTTTTTACAATGGCTGTGCATGTTATACTACATAGTAGTACTGACCATTTCCTTTTCCCGCGTCGCATTTCATCATTTATTGTCCGATGATACTTACCAGGTGAGATCACATAGTGATTGATCGGGCTTTTACTTTGTCGCTACGTCCTTGTCGTCAGAAAGGAATTCCGACAGGATCAATGCAGCCTTGTATCAAGATTTCAACTGGGCGACGTGTAGTGCGTTCCAAACATCAGAGGACTCTCTCCTTTAAATCGATGGTAAACTATCCAATTAAAGTCCCTCGCAGTTGGTAATGTTGCGAAACATGTGTGTGTGCGTGATTCAACGTGGACATCAAACATATCGTGAGTGAATCCTTCAATCGCAGTTTCCAGGTTTCGCAACCAAATGAGGATCGATTACACGATAGATTTGTAGATGCGGGATTTGGTTTACCGTCCAATTCCCGACCCGCCGTACGTTTCGTTAAATCGTAGATAAAACCGACCTTAGGTGTTCAAATAAAATATAGCTGACAGTCATGATCGAAATAAATTCGGTAAACTTTAAAATATCAGGTTTCTTTCTTACAATACGTTTCCTCTTCTCAATCTACATATACTCGTCCTCTCTATCTGACATGCTTTTCTCCATTTCCAATATCCTACAATCTGATGCCCATTGTTTATAATTGTAGGATAGGAAATACAATTTCTATCGTACGCTGATAAAATATTTCTATAAATGAAGATGAAAGTGTAAGTAAAGCATATAATGTTTTTAAATGTTTGAAATAAGGATTGATAATTTGGATTATTTTTATTATTCAGACTACTGTTCTAATCTTGAGTGTTATATTTACAACGTTTAGGCCGCTGTAACCTCCGACCTTCTTCGGGTGTATCTTTACGAACTTGGGAATATATCTGTCGGGATTTCGAAGGGAACCCTATATTTAATCAACGGGGATAGTATTATCTCGTTCCGTCAGCCATGACTGAGAGAAGTCTTCAATAATTTGCAATTTATCGTATCGCCCGCATCGAAGACTGAACCTTCAACCTTCAGGTGGCTATCACTTTGAACTGAATTTGACTTAATACTATATACACTGCGCCACGGATCATTGCTGAAGGAACGAGAGCATGTTGCCCTCCTATATTTAATAAAGAGTTCCGTTCGAAGGTCAGTTCAGATTCCCGAGTTCGATCATACAATCATACACTTAGATTTACCGAATTTCAGTTCCAAATATACAAGTAAAACATTTAGATGTGTCTAGTAAGTTGATTCCATATCAGAGATTAGTTATTTGTACAAATGGTACAATGTTCGCATTCGATATATATACATATATATATATATATATATATATATATATATATATATATACATATATATATATATATATATATATATATATATATATATATATATATATAGCGAGAGATATAGAAGGAGAGAGAGAGAGAATTTTTACAATTTGCCGAAAACCAGGTTTGTCAGATTATAACTTTAGGCTCTGTTAAAATTGCAATCTGCCATGAATATCGTTTGTGCAAAAAAGCGACAAGATTAGTATAAGAGACTGGCGCGTGTTTCTGATTGAATTTTTGATAAAAGAAAACGTCTAAGAATTGGATGTTCGCATATTTCGTAAAACGATTGTTGTCACAGAGATCCATAAAACAAAACCGCCATAGAATTTATTTGGAAAAATAATGCCAAGTTAGAATATTCTGTGCAATTATTGAAGAGAGAAGGAAAACATGTAAACATCAAATGTAAAATGAAATTAGATAGATATAGAAATGCATCTCTCTCTCTCTCTCTCTCTCTCTCTATATATATATATATATATATATATATATATATATATATATATATATTTCTAATAGAAGTGTTGTTGAATATGACAGACAACTTATGTCTGGATATATTTTGGTGGATCCTTTCCATTTGCCGAATCAGCGTCTTTGTTTCAGTGGCAAATTGACTGATAAATCTGACATAACTGTATGTCTCCCAAGTACTTTCAGGCCTATCCGGGTCCATCTTAAGGAGAATCAGGTAAATACCATGAAGTTAATTCTAATATTCCTAGGTAGTTTGGGCGGAAATTATATTATTAATTCGTAACTAAAGTTATAACTGTAAACCTTTAAGAATGTGATCACTAGTGTTAAAATATATTACGTTAATGGCTATTTTTTTTAGATTTGATGTATAACGCTTCTAATATATAGAGTGTGTGTTTATTATTGGTATGTTCTAATATTGTTGTGTTTTCTACTTTAAATTGGGATCGGGGGCAGGGATGCTGATTAGTAAGATGCTGAGTTATGGCGTAGGTAGGGGATAAATGTATTATTAATCTCCTCGAAAAAATTGCAGTTGTCAAGCTAACGTATATGCTGTGTCGCTGTCGTAGATACAGTCTCCTAAGAATCATTTGAACTCATATACGAGGCTCACCCTATCCAAAAATCTGCTCGAGGGGGGAAGAATTATTAGTAATCATTATAGTATTTATTTACATCCTTTCCAGGAGGTTAGACACAAGGCCAGTTTTATCTTACTCACACAAGTAAGATGTGACCCAAGGTCGGGTCGGGAAAGTGGGACTTCAAAAACCAACGCCGGGAAAGTGAGCTCTCAGGCCATTAAAAATCGTCTGCGCAGCCCCGTCGGTTTCCCCGGTAGGGGCGCTTCAGGCAGTAAGCAATAAACTTACTCCTCCCCAAAGAGGGGAGACAAAGCTTGGGATGGTGGACCTCCTAGAACTGAAAAGGACCGACCCATAGACCGGCGTAAATCAAGCCCCGAAAACCAAGACAATACCAGTCTATGGGGTGCAGTATCCATCGGAACAGATACTACACTTTGATCTTAGCCAAAAGGCCAAGAACAGTTTTTTTCATTTACTGAAGCAAATGATAAGTTTTCTTTTTTTTATTTGGGTCAGTAGGAAGTACGTTTGTTAAAATAATATTTTAAAATACATATTCATCAATTTTAGCATAATGATGAAACTGGTTACGGAAGAATAATTGTATAATAGTATTATTTACTCCTCTCCAGGAGTTAGGCACAAGGCCAGTTTTATCCTACTCCCAAAAGTAAGATGTGACCCAAGGTCGGGTCGGAAAGTGGGGGTTGAAAAGCCAGCGCCCGAGAGGTGAGCACTCTGACCATCAAAAATTGCCTGGACAGCCCCGTCGGCATTCCCCGGTAGGAGCGCCACAGGCAGTAAGCAATAAACTTACTCCTCCCCAAAGAGGGGAGGCGAAGACTGGGAGGGTGGACCTCCTAGAACTGCACAGGACAGACCCATAGACCGGCGTAAATCAAGCCCCGAAGGCCAAGACAATACCAGTCTATGGGGTGTAGTATCCATCGGAACAGATACTACACTTTGATAGTGTAATGTAGAGGATTTGGGTTTATCAAATATCACTTTGTATCAATAATATCATTGCCGACAAAACTACATATTAATATTAGCATTAACACAATAGTATTTACCTGATGAACCTAGATGGGCCTGAAAGTACTTGTGACATCTACAGTTATGGCAGAATGAATTCCCTACCGAAACAAATAACGATGATGCTTTGTTTTTGTTATTGTTTTTACTGATGAGTTGCGGATATTTTTACGTCCTGCCTCGAGCATAAGGAGTTGAAAGAATGTTGGACCATTTTTTTATGGGCGTGTTTATTTATTGATTGATTAATTTATAGATAGAATAGTTATCCACGGACACGTGTTTCGTAATCCTACGGCTCACCAGCGTGGTTGACTATTACAGGATTTGACTCTTGAACACTAGAATAGTAACGGAGTGCGCTAACCATCACACCTGTCCGAAATTCATCCTCCATTATACATATACAATAACGGTATTTTAATTTTGTCTTTACTCTCTCTTTTCACCCCCATTTTTAAATCCCTCGTTTGTTTTAGTTTTTTTAAAAACACTCAATACAGCCTTTGTTAAGAGAGGGCGAAACCGGTCGGCTGTTTTTAAAAATATTTTTACCTTTTAATCATGA
Organism: Sepiola atlantica; assembly: GCA_963556195.1. Classification (NCBI taxonomy): domain Eukaryota; kingdom Metazoa; phylum Mollusca; class Cephalopoda; order Sepiida; family Sepiolidae; genus Sepiola; species Sepiola atlantica. The sequence goes on along the minus strand of OY744538.1, from coordinate 30,701,564 downwards.
ACGATAAAACTCGTCTTCCCTTTATGCTTGCGATAACAAAATGTTATACTCCCCAAAAACTCATTATATATATATACATATATATATATATATATATATATATATATATATATATATATACATATATATATATATATATATATATACATATATATATATATATATACATATATATATATATATATATATATATATATATATATATATTGTTGAATATAAGAGACAACTCGTCTCTAGATATCTGTTGGTAGATCCTTTCAATAGTCCGGATCAGGATCTTAGTTTCGGGGGGGGGGGGGGATTGGCTGATGAATCTACCATAGTCCGAAAGCGCTTAGGAGACAAATCTAAACTATGCCAAATTCATCCCCCAATTCCCTGCCGAAACTAAGATCATGATTCGAACTATTGAAAGCATCTACCAAAAGATATCTAGACACGAGGTGTATCTTATATTCAACAATACCTGCCTGCAAGAGAAGATTCTGCCTTATATATATATATATATATATATATATATATATATATATATATATATATATATATATCTATATATATATATATATATATATATATATATATATATATATATATATATAGAGAGAGAGAGAGAGAGAGAGAGAGAGAGAGAGAGACAGACAGACAAACAGACAGACAGAGACAGAGACAAAGAAATAGATTGGGTCAATTTGTTACAATTGCGAAAAATATATAGATGAAATTACATAAATGCACACACGCACACACACACACATATATATATATATATATATATATATATTTAAAATACAAAAGATGCTTAAAAAATGAACTTTTCCAAATGTATAACTACCAGCGACCATGCGCGATTTAAGTTCAATTAAAACAGACATTTGCACTATTAGTCGATAACATCGGACGACACTTCTACAAGACCAGGAAGGATTATTACGAAAAAAAAGGTTAATACCATTTTATTTGTCTAAAGCTCTGTCGAGGCTTGTTATATCAAGCGAAATATTAGATGAAAAAGTCAAGAAGAAGAAAAATAAAAATATTTTTATTTTTTATTTTGACTTAATAAAAAATATCTGCATCTAAGATATGGTTTCTTATGAAGGCGTCTTGCCTCTAATTTATGTTTAATATATATATATATATATATATATATATATATATATATATATATATATATATAAATAACGAGAGAGAAAAAGGGGGAGAGAGACCGGCGCCATTGCGTGTATTACACAGTTTGAAGTCCCCTATAGACAAAACAATTACTGATTAGCTGTAGGCGCCACCGTTCAAGATGAAAACGACTGTAAGATATAATTCCCATAATGTGAAAATATCGAAGCGAGATTGTTTGAGTGTAAAATGATTACTTTTCAAAACTGTTTTCTATCCTCTGTTGCACGAGACAATGATTGAATTTATTTATACGAAGCTTAAATGTGCGTGGCTGTTTAGGGGGTAGGCTTCCTAATACATCTAACCGATTATATTGATCCCACATACAATGAATCTCTAGTTGGAATAAACATTTGAGGGCAATTTTGTAATTTGAAAAGACCCATTGTTAGTAGTGATGAAAAGGAGATACTTGAAAATAGTCAAGAACGTACTGCTATAGTTGAAACTGTATAAACATAAATTATATATAAGTGAAAGTTTTATTTTCATATCAAAATGTGTTCATCAAAGGAATCGCGCATATTCATTGTGAATCGTGTATTGCGAAGAACTACGTCTGCTCTCAGCGTGAGACAACTTGTATATGTACAAGAACACCGCCAAATATTTTTTATGTATATTTCTCCTTTTAAGATTAGTTTATTGTAAGTCTGGTTTGCCCTACTATTCCACTTTTAGCTGGCGTAACAGAAATCGATTTATACCTTTGCCAAAGAAATTAGTGAAACTGGTGGAATAGCCCCAACATTACTCGAGCGTGCTATTAAGTATCTAACATGTTAAAAATACTACTAATTCTTTATAAGTCAAGTGACTTAGTTGCCGTGAGGTGGGGGATCGTTTTTTTAGCCATTATATTTACTAAAGGGAAGTAACTCTGATTTATCATCAAGGAATTAATTATCTTCTGCAAACTCCTTACCTGTTACACGTGGAACCTATACAAGAGAGAGTGGTCTGTGTATATGGGTATGTAAATCCAGCGAGAGACGAATATTCTATGCAAAGGAGAAAGTAAGAATTAGGGAGAGCTAGGAGACACTGAGGAGGGGAAGAGAGAAAGATAGAAAAGCGCATACAGAGAGGTAGAGAAATAGAAGCTTGAATAGAAATGTGTTACAGTTTTTAACCAGGAAACATCGAGTAGCCCTGCTAGTATATGATTGTAAAAATTCTCGAGATTTCATAATATGAAATGGCGTGAAGAAATATATATATATATATATATATATATATATATATATATATATATATATTTAATTTTAAGTAAATAATATTAAATTATTTTTACTTACATATGCTAGCGTTTTAAACTTACGCTCTCACAAGTGTAGGGAATGATAATTTCAGACGTATATATATATATATATATATATATATATATATATATATATATATATATATATAGTTAATATCTCATACCAGTAGAGAAAATATGCTCAACTCTGATATAAGAGCGACATATGTGTTTTATTTACATACTATACAATTAAGATAAAATAGAATTGCACCTTGTTTTAAATGAAGACCAAGGATCTGGCTCATGCTTATAATACTGATGGCCGATGAACGTTCTGACACATGGTTCTGCTAAGTCTTTTGTCTAGCAAAGTGTTAGCTTCGTGAACCCTCTACCGTCTAATAAAATATTAATCTCATAGAATGTAAATAAAACACAAACACACACACACACACACACACACACACACACAGAGAAACACACAATGAAACACCCAAACCCAAGGAGACACTCTAATACATACACAACGGTCCTTCCGCCCCCACTGTTTTAAAAAATTTAGTCAATAATATTAGCCAAAGTATTTCAAATCTCTCATCCAGTCCCGAAATCTTCAACCAAGCAGCATCCTATTACAAGAAAGCGCTCAGCGACAGCGGGTTAAGAGAAAAGATATCATACATCCCCACTCGAGACAAACCACGGGGGAGCCGCCATAGATGATCTGGTTTTCCCCACCCTATTCCACCAATACCAAGACAAATGTATGCTACATTTTCCTCAACTTACCCGACAAACACTCTCCACACACACAACCTGCACACACTTTTAAACAGAAATTCTATAAAGGTTAGCTACTCTATTGCCCCATCTATAAAAAAGAATTATCTCTTCGGAACCCAAAGCAATAGTAAACGCAGGCTACTCAAGCCAGGACAAAAATAACTGCCCCCTAGAAGGGAATTGCAAAATCGATTCCCTCGTATATGAAGCCACCGTCACAAACCAGACTACCGGTAGAGCAGAAACATACATTGGCATGACGCAAGGAAACTTCAAACAAAGGCTGTACCCACACAGAAACACCTTAAAATACAAAAACAAAGCAAACACAGCACTCGCGACCCGGATATAGCAACTTAAAGATGAATAGACACCCATCACCATTAAATGGAAAGTAATTAAGAGAAGACCATCCTTCTCTCCAGCCATATTTAGTTGTCGTTTGTGTGAGGCAGAAAAATACAATGTATTAAGGGCCATCATTGACCCTAATACAGTCTGTCTGGAAATCCGAGATAGAATCTTTAAAGGGTGCATACACAAGAGACAAGCACTACTCATAAATTGGACTTACCGATACACATAAAGGCCTAGATACACCTCCACTGCCAAATACATACCACCATAATTTCCCCACAAAATTCCGACTTCCACTCCGGAAAATTCTCACAACTATCAACCCTCATAAATCTAAATAAAATTAAAAAATAAGAACAAATACCTTAACTGGCCCATATCTACACCACCTTCTAAGAGCAATAATTATAACTTTCCCAAAACTATTTCTCCAGCCACTTAGAGGGTAACACCCCTATTTCACATTATTATTACTCCCATAAGCCCCAACCATTTCTCGGCCATAATCCTGATCTCCTATTTCCCAAACATATCAAATCTTGCCGACCCAATCCTTACTCTTATCTCTAAACCAGTTACCATTCACTATTGTTTAAAGGCAGAGTTCATAACCGTTTGCTTTTTATTTTCATTGATAAAATGTAAATTAATATTAGTGATGAAAAAATTTGTTTTTACCATATTTCAGTGTATATGATCAAACGTTAATTTGAATGTTGTTATTGGTTAGAGCAAGGGTTGTGTTATTTTGGCAACAAGAGTTGGGTTGTTAAAACATGAAGGAGGGTTATAATTTCAGCCACAAATTCATACAGAGATTAATCTTGTATAAAATACGGAACCTTGTCACGTTCTTGACGAATCAGTTGTTTTCCAATGGACACTGTCTTATTTCTACAAGAGCAGGTAAGTGTTGTATGTGGTTTTAATCTTGGGAGTTATTAAAATCTCTATTTTCTGACCAACATGATTATCAAACTTTTATAGAGTTTCTGTCCAAAAGTATATTATGGTAAAATGGCGGTGGTAAATTCATATCTACTAGTGTGAGAAATGTAAACTAGATTGTGCTCTCTTTTGCATAGTTATTTCATTTAGGCAATGTAGTTGATTCGGTCATAAAATCGGCTTTCAAAGACAACACTGTTATAATAGAGAACGGCCTGGTTAAATACGTTAGCGTCTGATGAATCGCTGCGGAGTTTACGACTGGTGTTGAAAAGAAGTTTTTTGAATACAATTGCCGCCGCAAGACTGTGTGTTGATGTTTTCATTTGGGCTTGTACAAGTATATAGTATGTAGAGACATATTCATAAATTACAGATCAGCACTCCCTCATAAGGCTAAAATAGGCTATGCTAGGAATGAGCTAACTCGCATCCGTAAGAAATGCAACATTGAGGCTGACAAAACCACCTACAGCGAGAAATTCCAACAGGTACTAGAGACCAATGGATACCCTACATCCATCATTGAACACCTTAAGAAACCCCGGAAGACTCGAAGACGGACGCAACACGCTCTTTCCAACACCTGCTTCCTGAAGTTGCCGCATTTCAACGACAGGATCACCACAGCTATCCGCAAAGCTATAAGGAAGGAAAAACTCGATATTCAACTAACACACACCGGTCCTTCTCTAAGACAACAATTGACAACACGGAACACCAATTACAACAATACTCCCTGCACCCTAGCGAACTGCCCCATGAACACCACAGACAAATGCCACCGTACTTACACTGTATACCGTTTACAGTGCACCACATGCAACAAAATATACATTGGTAGTACGGTGAGACCCCTACATATTAGAGTCAAAGAACACCTACAAACACGTACCTCTTCCTTCCACAAGCACATCCACGCATGTGGCAACACCAGCAAATCATTCAAGATTGATATCCTAGCTACGGAGAGAAACGTTGGCAACCTTCGAATAAAAGAATCGATACTAATAGCAAAACTATCTCCGCAAATAAATCACCGACTCGAATTAGGATCTTCATTTCTAGTCTGATATAGTTTTACATCTCACTCTTGTTGTATTGATTTTACCTTAATTTAACCATTAAATGAATACTAAAAACTAATAATCTAACAAAAACATCACCTTATAATATTAACAAATAATATAACATAGGTCAAACACGCACTAAACAAAAAATAAAATTTAAAAAAATAATAATAATAATAAATAAATAAATAAACAAACAAACGGGGAAAAAAATTAAATAAATAAATAATAAATAAATAAAAAAAAAAATAGATAAAGATAAATGAATAAATAAATAATAATCTTAAAAAAAAAGATAAATAAATGATTAAGTACAATAAATTAATAGATAAACAATAAATAAATAAATAAAAAATTAATAGAAAAAAAAATAGGAAAAAATAAATAAATAAATAAATAATAAATTGAAAAAATATTAAAGTCTATAAACTAATAATAGTAATAACTTAACCGAACAAAAAGATTAACTATAATAATATAATAATAGTAACAATAATAACAATAGCAAAAACGAAACAACAACAATAATAATAATAATAATAATAAATGAAATACCGAAACCACCCCAGATAACATTAATAATAATAATTTAAAAAAAATAAATAAATAAAATTTTAAAAAAGGGGAAAGAAAAAAAAAAGGAATGAAACATTCATTATAACAATATTTTAGCCTAACAATTAGAAGTAACTAAATTACAAGCGACGTAAACAACAAATGGACTGAATTACCTCCCTTTCATTGTTGTCTTAGCGTTACACGAAAGATAATATTGAATTAATTAATGAAATATACATATATAAAAATAGAATAAAATAAATAAATAAACTAAATATTAATACACACAATAATTTAAAACGAACAGAGAATGCAATGTTTAATGGCAGTATTAACCGACATATTAATTTAAACGAATAGACTTGGTTAAAAAAAAAAAAAAAAGATTTAGATTAGAATTTAAAATTTAACGACAAAAAAAAAAAGGAAAGATTCTAAAAAGTAAAAACAAACAAACAAACATAAAAAGTTTAATAAAGTAAATAGATGAATAAATAAATTAGATGAAAAGTAGATAAATAAAATATTAATAAAAAAAAAAGTAAAATAATAAAATAAATTAATAATAATTAAAAAAAAAAAGAATTAAAAAAAAAAAAAAGTTTATTTTATTTTTGAATCTGGTTTGGTATTTAAATTTAACCGGTATTTTCTGCGAGACTATATCTTACAGCTACCTTCATATGCACGCTTGAAATTGAGTTGAACACGTTTCTGAAGAAGGGAAGAGTTCCCGAAAATTAAAAAAAATATATTATATCATACGGAATTTCCACCAGACCATCTTGATACAGGTATTACATAACATTGTAACATTGTGTAGATAGACAGATATATGTGTGTTTTGAAAGGGAAAAAAAAAAAAAAAACATAATAAATATATATATATATGTGTATGTACACATTGTATTAAGGTTGAAACTAATTCATTTGTTCCACCATTATATGTCTTATTTGCTCCAACTTGTGTCTATCCGTCACACCTCTGCATTGTATTGCCTTCTAAATATTACATTTCTATATACCAATAAACAATGCTTCAAGCAAACTACATAAACCTCTTAAGTATATAGATGTTATTTCATTTAGGTCAACGCTTACCTCTAGAAAGCCACTCTTGGTTTGGTGTGTGTCTATGAAAAATGAGAAAAAAAATTGTAAAGATACAATATTTATTAGAACATCAAAACTCCAGAACAAGGAGCTTCATATACTTCGTCCATGGATTAAGGATATGACGCTCTTTGCTCTGAACCTTTGATGTTCTAATAATAATTGTATCTTTACAATTTGAGATTCTCAGCTTTTATCTTTAGAATTGATTACTCTATTCAATATATTCAGCTTTATATTATCACGAAAGATTATTATTAAACGATAATCTAATTATCTTTAATTTAATTCAACATTTATATATATATATATATTAGTAGTAAGTTTTTGAAAGGCTGTGGGCAATGCAAGTTCCGGGTAAGATGCAAGTTGTAAGGAACAAAAACAATAACAATAAATCGAATACGAAATATGACTTACTATTTATTTTTCCTTTTTTTCTAAAATCTTACATAACAGCAAGAGTGTTTTTAGCTGTTCGTGTGATGTCCGGGTGATTAAAAATCACTATTTTTTACTATTTGGTATTTCGGGAAAAGACATCCCTTTGTCAAAAATAATTAAACCAGAAGAACATGTGTTTTTTTCTCCGACTGTGTAGAGAATACTATATATATATATATATATGTATATATATAAGGAGTTGGGGTGTTATTCCATTAATTATGTACATATGCATTTAATTTAGTGTCTATTCCCTCAAATACTTATACAAATATTACGTTGTTATTTGATTTCATGGAGTACAAATTTATCATATACAGGTGTTTACATAAATCTCTAATAGCAATAAAAAATATATATATATATATATATATATATATATATACAGATAACACGTTATTCGTTGAGTCAGTAGTTGTTGCATGAGTAAGCAGTATATATTCCACGTGTTCAGACTATTTGAAAATTGTACTGCTATATCAAATATTACACTTAGAAAATAGATGTGATTACTATCTGATTTATCTTCTTTTGTAAGTGATATATGGTTTGATCTGGTTTGAATCATTTTCAAGTTTTATTTTCTACAGAGAAGCGTTTTAGATTTATTAACAGAAAAAAAGAACAATGGTTTGTTAATTCATTAAAATTTAAAAAATGAGTCGAAAATTTTGGAAAATCGGCTTCATACATAATTTCTTACTTAAATAGTATAAATGATCTCTTCACAATCTACTTAAGTATATATATATATATATATATATATATATATATATATATATATATATATATATATATATATTTGAGTCATTTTAAACAAAATAAAAAAAGGAGAATGCAGTTTAAATTCCCAGAGAAACTAACTAAATCACAGATATCGTAGACTTAGCTTTTGTTGGAAAATTGATATACATATAATGATAATAATAATAATAATAATAATAATAATAATAATAATAATAATAATAATAATAATAATAATAATAATAATAATAATAACATTTATAATAATAATAACAATAATAATAATAATCCAGGTGAAACATCCACAGGGTAGTTATCCCAAGAATCTCAACGCGGTTTATAAAAAGTGCTCAATTTCAAATAGAGCTTTTATATAGGATTATTTTTATTTACACAGACATTTACAAAATTTGCCACACTGGCATGTCGATGTTATCGATCAACAGCTATTATAAACTGAGATCTCATCAGGCATAGTTAGACTCCGATCTTTACCTTAGATCATATTTGGATCACATTTGGATCATATTAGATCATAATTTCCAAATATGATCTATATATGATCTATATATATATATATATATATATATATATATATATATATATATATATATATATATATTTATATATATATATATGATCTATATATATATATATATATATATATATATATATATATATATGTATTATTTGGTACAGAAAATCAGTACAACATCAATGCCATTGGTTTCAAGCTCCGAAGATGTTTACCTTCCGGCTATCTTCAGCTTCACTGTCATCTTGTAAAGAAAATGGAGGATCTCGTAATAATCTCGTTCGAATACGTTATTGGCTTTGATGTGATTAATTATAATCGTCTTAATGTTGTCTTAGGGAAAGATATGTGAGATTAAAAAGCTGACTAAACTCCCTAAAATAGGCGGATAAAATATAAAAGTAAAGAATTAAAAATCTGCAGAATTCAAAAGTTGTAAACATTTTAAAAATTAAAAATGTAAAAATGTTTAAATATTTGAAGTATTGGTTAACAGCTTTTTTATCTGGGCCGTTATATGTTTAGAAGTATTAAAGTAGTTTCGTCTATATTATGTGTTAAGTACAAAATATGAGGTTAAGAATTAAATATACAAAATCAAAAAAAAACAGAATTTAAATTAAAAATTTAATTTCAAAAAATTTAAAGTTAAAGACTTTAATATATTTTATCACTTTAAAATAATAATTTAGAAATAAAATAATTTCAATTCGCGTAACGGAGTAATCGCTAAACAATATACCAATCTAAGGGAAGTAACTCTACAAATCTTTGATTTATCCTGCATTCAATTTAAAGATATTATTGAAAATGTAAATTTAAAAAAAGGTCACATTTATTATTGAAATAATAAATAATGATGTGGGTAACAAGCCTGATTTAGAGTTAAGGACAATATTTAAGAAGTGGATTGATTATGTTCAAGCTGTTTTTAAACCAGCTGTTTCATTAGAGAGGAGTCTTAATAATTGGAAAATATTTTCCCATAGTTTCGTTGCGTAATTTACTGGTTTTAAGTTTTAGTACTGAGATGGACCATATTAAAATATTAAAAAGGAAGTGGTAATTGGAGAATGATATTCCGGTGTAGTATGCGGTTATATAAGAGTGGATCTCGTATTGTATAGGACTATTTTGAGTTTATGTGTTTGGGCGGGGGGATTATCAGTAGTCGTTTATGTGCACCAGTCTGTCCGGTTTACAAGGAGTGGCTCTCTCCTATGGGCACATCTTTTAAAAATCTCATCATTGTTGTTTAAACAGGTTGTACTTGGATCAACAATGCACTTTAATATGTAATATATTTCTGCGTCACACAGCGGGCATCTATTAAGTGTATATATATATATATATATATATATATATATATATATATATATATATATAGATATATACATGCATATATATACACATGTATGTATATATATATATATATATATATATATATATATATATATATATGTATTGTCTTATATTTTATCGCATCAAGATATATTTAGATTCGACCTTTCGCCGCAACTTGAGAATAATTAAGAGTAATTCTAAGTCAGTTTTAAATAACTGAAAAGGTTGCCGGCCCCTGTTCTAGGGTATAGTTGATGGCATTTTAATTCCAGTTTACCATATACCTTAGTTTTCCAGAAAATTCCAAAATACCTTATTAGAAGGCATTGCATTGAGGCATAGCCTTTACAAAAGTAGTGACATTCCATGAAAAATGCCAGTATACTGAAATGTCATCTATATAAATATATATATATATATGTATATATATATATATATATATATATATATATATATATGCACACATATGTATATGTATATATGTACTTGAAAATAGATGACGTTAAATGTATGTTTCTGTAATAAAGTTGTTTATATATAATTGCCTCTTTCAAACGAAGGCAAACATCGGCAAACATCGGCAAAAATCGGCACAACGACTTGTTTAAATTGTGGGAAAGTCCAGATCATCAAAAAAAAAAGACCCTGAATTGATACAAAAATAAACATTGTCTGACTCTAGAAGGGCATCTCATTCAGTGATCGAAGCCAGAATAAACTAAGTGTATCATCATAATACATGATACATATCGTTTCTTAGCAAACAAGTCGAGGTCAGTTGTTTGCTAGTATATACTGTACCCAATATATACCGTATATCCTTTTGTCAGATATCTTGTCCATTTATATATATATATATATATATATATATATATATATATATATATATATATATATACGTGTGTGTGTCAATTTACGATACAGAGATGCCCGCGTTTCATCACCGTAGTCAATCATGAGGCTAATGTCACTACTAACGTATTGAGCACTTCTGAAGTAAATACTAAAAATAGATACATTATATATTACATCTTATAATATTATATGTGGATCAAATAATTATACATATATATATATATATATATATATATATATATATATATATATATACAGTAAGCTATGAAATTATATTTATGGCAATTAAACTACACAGAGGTTCCCGCGTTTCATCTCCGGGGGGGGGGATCTACAGGCTAAAATAATGAAACGCAGGAACCTCTGTGTAGCTTAATTGTCATAAATATATGTTCATAGCTTACTACCTAGCTCAACTTACGTATCGAGCACTGTTGAAGTAAATACTGAAAATCGATACATGAAAAATTATATCTCCTTATACAATTTTATGTGGATACATGAAATAGTAATGTATATATATATATATATATATATATATATATATAAATATATATATAAACATTCAAACAATCTAACATTAAAACAATCTAACATTAAAACAACTTAACATTATGAACGCACACACACACACACACACACATATATATATATATATATATATATATATATATATATATATGTATATATATATATATATATACATATATACTTATGTATGTGTGTTTATTATGTTTTGCTCAGCAGACAATCAGTGTTAAAAGTTCCAGACAGCAGGAAAAGTTATCGCGATTTTATGCATGGCCAAACATAATTTTGATTGTTTTCGCATACTCTAAAGATATCCATCAGAGACGGCCATTGTGTGCCTGCCCAATCTATGCAGCTCCCATAATACAATCATTTCCCGGCTATGTTTTGGTACACAAAATAATTATCGTGTGTCTCTCGCATGCAAATCGCATGGGATTCATCATTCCGTCCATATTTTAATATTTGCATTAGCGTTTATAAACATGAACCACGCTAAAAGCTGGCACGATCGCATAATGTTAACTTACAAGTAACGAACGGCTCTCTTCTTCTTCTTCTTCTTCTTCTTATTATTATTATTATTATTATTATTATTATTATTATTAATACTACTACTACTACTACTTGTATATACAAGAAATAAAATCTCTTTTCGATCGCGTATTATTTCTTATATATATATATAATGTAAGTGTTTAGTTTACTAATGAACATCCTATTGATACGTACGCTACCACTCCTCAAAAGAAGGACGTATTACATCGGAGTATTGTATCATTACTAACGAATATATTCTACATAACCCCCAAAACAAGGAGTTAATGCATTAAAAGATAGTTTCATGCCAACAAAACAGACACTTTACTACTCTTAAAGAAGAAAGTAATGCCTAGGGGGTGGGCACATGACCACCAAACATACACTACACTACCAAACTTTGAATTGATTATTGAAAAATATAACAATAGTACATGAATAGAAATACATAGTATTGTTTCGACTTCAGACAGACATATACTATATCTCTATAATTAAATATTTAAGTAGATAACAGATGAAAACTATGTGGATGACTACCTACAACAAATAACCATTAAAAAAATCACCGTTCTTTAAGAATTGTTTATAGCGAAATCAAATTGAAAATGACATACTCCATTTCGTGGAATTAATCGATTCTAAATATAAACAACGGATCCTTACTTTTGAATCAATCATATTGACCTATATTTAAATTATTAATTTAAAAAAAATAAATATGGAGAAGCCGAAAACTGAACTTCATTGAAATAATTAAGCTAATATATATTAAGTTGCCTTTTTTTACTATTTACTTTTATTATCTGATAATGACATTTTTTTACTATTGCTTAACGACTCACTAAGGCCGATGTCAACTCGAAGGTAAAGATTGATGAGATAGTCAGTTGGATTATGACCGTACTATGAGAGGATTAAAAACGGTAGGCGGAAGGGACAGAATGTATTTCTTAAATGGACGCTCAACAAATAGTTATTTTTATATTGGACTTGAAAACAACTATGCTGTAGTCAGCTTGGAAGGAACACCACGGTATTGTGTTCCATGGATAAGTATTTGTGAAAAAGAAACTCAGTTAATAGAAGTTTACTTGTGTTTTAAATACACAGTGGAGGACAAGAACTTTTTTTATCACTTGTTGTATCTAAACAAGTTTTTGCTCTGAATGTTTTGCACGGAGAATTACTGATTGAAGATTAGTCGAACATCTACCATGAGAATAACGGTAAAGCATCACCCTAGATATGCTAATATGACTCGATTTTAGGACGTACATTACTCGTATAATATTAGACGATTGCGTCAGGAGACAGGTTATTTTATAAGCGGTAGTGATTGAAACATTCTTCCAGCGATCTTACCTACATATTTTATGTAAAATTCTTCTATTTAAAGTACGGAGTGAAAGTCAGTTCTTTGAGCTTATAAAAGTAAATGGCTTTCTCAATGAGAGAGACATTCATTTCAACTGGTGTGAACCGAGAACTGGAGAGGTAGTCCTCCAGGCTGGAACAGAGAGAACCAGCAATGTCTTAGGCACTAGTAATTATCGAATTACTATTTATCTACCTCCCACAAGGTAAAATGTGACACAAGGTCGGGAAACTGGGATTAGATAAGCCAGAGCTCGAGGTGAGTATTCTGGCCATTTAAAAATTGCCTGGGCAGCCCCGTCGGCATTCCCCGGTAGGGGCGCCTCAGACAGTAAGCAATAAACTTACGCCCCCCCCCCCAAAGAGGGGAGGCGAAGCCTGGGAGTGTGGACCTCCTAGAACTGCACAGGACCAGACAACCCCTAATAGACCGGCGTAAATCAAGACCCAAAGGCCAGGACAATACCAGTTTATTAGGTGGGCTAAAAAACCTGTGGCTGATCGAATTGCTGCCATAGATTGTAATGTATTTTGCATAGAGGTCAACAAGATAATGATTTCGAAAATCCCTGGGGAATATCAGGAAAAGGCTTAGGCCAAAACTGAATCCTTGAAGCACGCCGACATTGACGATATGTGCTTCAGACTTCTATCTATTAACAACTATTTTCATAGACCTATCGGAGAGGAAAAACTTGATTGTTTTAATAATTAGTGAATACGAACGATTGACAACTTTCTTTTTTTATATATACTTTACTTTCTTTCTCCGTTATACTAGAAAATATTCCCCCCCCCCCTCGGTCGACTATTTTTGCTAGGCTTTGAGGATTTTATAATTGTGAAAGAGATACATACAATACGTACTTAAAGTAAAATAAATTGTTTGGAACTATTAAAATAATTTCATATGCTATTGAAAATGTTTACGTATTAATTTTTTAATAATCTTTTTATCATCGCTTATGTCTGAATTATAGTTTTGAAAAATTACTTAAATTATAAATATATGACGTCACGCTAAAACTATAATTGTTTTGTTAAGGCAATAATTTAATCTATATTCATTAGAAAGTCCAAATAGGTTAGTTTGTAGAATCCCAAACTGAAGATATCAAGGGTTCGGTTTCGATATCCGGTCATGGCATTTGCTTTATTTGTTGGACATGTATCATTTACTATTAATGCAATATTCTCCATTTCTGAAATATAATAAAAACAACTGCTTTTTCGTAATGAGACAAATCAGCAATGCATTTGCTTCGTTTAAATAAATGTGACTAACGGACAGACGGACAACATCTCTATACAAAATAATATCATTATAAAATGAATAATGTCAAATATTCGAAATTAATTTTAACATTAGTTGTGTTATGTGTTTGTACACAACACACGGTATCCACATTAAACTGCCTAGGGTCCTAGCTAAGATATCATTCCCTAACCCAACCAACTACCTCGAAACCCATCTTTCCTAGCTTTTCCTATTTCTTTTCTTAAAACACTACCTTATTTACTACGCATATTCTCACTTTCCCTAAGTTTCCTATTTTCTATGTATGACACTAAACCGTACCCAGTAGTGGGAGATTAATGTTGTAGTTTTGTAGAATGTATAGACACACCTGAGTGGCCATTACCCCACGTCTATTATGAGTTGGAATGGTATAGCCTTTCATGATTCTATCTATGAATTAAATAGACTCTATTGTTCATAGACTCAGTTAAGTCATACAACGTACCAAAAAGGCACTTGATATTTTCTTGCTAAATACTCTAAATGATAAGGTTAGTATTAAATGTAAAGTTAGCAATCCAGGAAAAGTGTGGCGCCATCTACGACGTCTCGATGTAGTAGTCAATGAAAACAGAAGTCTGCGTATCCCTCTTAATTACGGTCGATCCATTGATATATATATATATATATATATATATATATATATATATTATCTATGTACGTATACGTTTCGTCCTTTATAATCAGGACTTATCAGCAGAGATATGACTATTCACTACTGGTCATACGATTCGAAACCCCGGATTCCGAGTTATTTGCAACTTAAATCCCGACGTCTAGAACCACTCGGCCAACGCTGTATAGCGAAAAAACAGTGATAATTTAAACACTTTCTTGGTCCCCCCCCCCCTCTCATTTTGTTTTATCCCCGAATATAGACGGAAAAAGCTTCTTCTTCTTTCGTATGAATCAGATGATTCTGGTGTTGGCATTAGTTTCCCCGATGTTTTTCTAGTTTAAAATCTTTCTGGAAAGACATCGGGTACTTACGGGAAAAAACCACGAGAAGGTTGCCAACATCCCTAAGTGAAAGTGTTACTGTGGAACCGACTGGATTCGAACTTCAGTCCGTGTCGTTATCCACTTAACCTCCGTTACATCCTATGCTACAGCTAATAATGTACAATAACTACTTATATTAGTGCCCGATAGCAGTCGTTTCAACGAGCGGAAATCGTTATCATTGACCGAAAATGATAAGTCGGCGACCACGTGGCAACATTCTTACTTACTTTTTTAAATGAAAAAGAAATGTTGTCTAAACGAACAGAGAAATAAAGAGTTGCTTTGAAAACCAGTAGTTGTCGAATCTTATCTCCACTTTACTGACCCATACGTACTCTATTAGTTTCTACTTACTTTCTTTCCTCCCCCACGAATACAAAGTTGTTCGTTGTTTATGCGGATAATTTCCAGCTCCTTCGAACGGGGACGCTGAATAGGACGAAAATAAAAATCAGGTAAGAATGATTTATTTTCTGACTGAGAACATAACAGATACTACACTTTGATCCTAGCCCGAAGACCAAAGAATATTAGATCTATGATTGGTTTGATTTATATTTTTACCCTTTTACGATATCTTATTCGGATTTTTCAGGAACGTATACATCAATATTTTTTTTATTGAAAACATTTATCGGGGGTTTTATTTTCATAGATAGTTAAATAAATGTGTGTATTTGGCGAGATAATAAGCATTTACTGTAGTGTATATTGTCTTACGTTCACATTTAATTGGGGATGAGGCTATTTAAATTATCCGACAGAAAAGGATTGCTGTCAGTTTAATTTGTTTTTCTTTCTGAAAAGCCGTTCCAGTATGTGGACGAAACCATTAATGAATACGTGCAGGACACATCATTAAAATCGGATGAATAGGTGAGTGGTGTTTTATTTTGCCAAATGAAAATAGCGGGAGTTTTGTTTTACTTTTCGATGAACCCTCGAATCTCTGTGAGAGGCTCTGTTCGCCGGTCGATCTGAAACACACGTCTGTGTTTTCTCTTTCTCTCTCTATATAGTGTGTAGATTTCAAGTTTGTGTTGAGAATCTGAATAACAGAGCTCAATGTAATTTAAACAGAGCAAAACAGAATTATAAAAAGAAAAAAACTATACACACATTAAGGTTGTACACATTATAACTTATTTCGACCCCTTAATTAGGTCTCCTCAGATGTATAAACAAAGATGTATTGGTTTTTTGACGTGGTTGTTTATACATCTGAGGAGACCTAATTAAGGGGTCGAAATAAGTTATAATGTGTACAACCTTAATGTGTGTATAGTTTTTTCTTTTTATAATTCTCTCTCTCTCTCTCTCTCTCTCTCTCTATATATATATATATATATATATTTATTTTTATATTAGTACTTCATGTATCCACATAAAATATTATAAGGAGATATAATTTTTTATGCGTCAGTTTTCAGTATTTACTTCAACAGTGCTCGATACGTAAGTAGAGCTAGGTAGTAAGCAATGAAAATATATATGGCAATCAAGCTACACAGAGGCTCCCGTGTTTCATCCATTTAGCCTGACGATTCCCCCCGGGGATGAAACACGGGAGCCTCTGTGTAGCTTGATTGCCATATATATTTTCATTGCTTACTATATATTTATATATATATATATGGTTAGTGGGGGAGAACCCCAGCAGAGTACTCAATTATACAGAAAATATGAACAATAAAAAATAATATTTATGTATGTATTGCAGAAAAACATCGGTACCGTCGGTTTCAATCTAAAAAAAGACTTACGAGAGTCTGATAAAGGTGATCAATTATAGGTTTCCTTTGTTTTGACTTGACACCGACGGTACCAATGTTGTTCTGATCGTATGTAATATATATATATATATATATATATATATATATATATATATATATATGTTATTTTTTATTATCTATGTATGTTTACGTTTCGTCCTTTTTTAATCTGGACTCATCAGCATAGAGATATGACTATTAAATACCGTTCATGCGATTCGAAACCCTAGATTACAAGTATTTTTAAACACAAATCCAACGTCGCTAACCGCGCGGCCAATTCTGAAAGCTGATAAACAATGATAATTTTAACACTTTTAAAGCGGTTGACGTACAGGCATTCTACTTCTATTAGGGAAGGAATGATGAATTATAAAGCAAGTGACGTCATGCTGTGTTAGTACTACCATTACAGTGCTCTACTTTTTTACGAGGAGCGTATATATATATATATATATATATATATATATATATATAAGGTACACGATAAGTCATGAAAATGAAATGCCGTGGTAGATAAAATGTATGAAAAAAGAGACAAACGGAAAACAGGTTAAGATGCAGGAGAAAAACAGAAACAAGAGGGTTGACCGGTTTTGTTCGAATTAACGAACATCTTCAGAAAAAGTGAAGATTTGGAAACAATTTCATTTTTAAAACACACACATGGAAGAAGGAAAAGATGATCCGATTGGACCATATGAGAAGACTTTTAGCGACATTGAAATATGATTTGTTTCCAAATCTTCACTTTTTCTGAAGGAAATCGGTCAAATCTCTTGTTTTTGTTTTTCTCCTGCATTTTAACCTGTTTTCCGTTTGTCTCTTTTCACACACACACATTCACACACGCACACACACACACATACACACACGCTCTCACACACACACACACATGTATATATATATATATATATATATATATATATATATATATATATATATATATATATATAAACAGATACGGGTATTTACTCAGTAAATATATCTGCTTTTGATTATGAAGATAAAATGCGCGAATGTTAATAAATTTTACAAATATGCACGCATTTCTCACGATTAAGCAAAGTTATTTTCTGATTGTATAGTGAAATTACAATTTCTCCAGACACTGTCCAATCGCCGCAATGTAGTATCTCTGTGTGTTTTTCTTTTACAAGAACTTCAACGGAATGAGCTACGACTTACTTATATAAATATAAATATTCCCGACAAACCGGACAAGCAGCAAAATCTCACCCGTCTATTGTAGAGGTCCGCAGATACCGGAAGGCTTTCTACTCTAATAGCTTCATTCCTAAAACCGATGGATTTTGGAATTCCATCCCTGTTCTCTGTTTCCCCGATTGTATCATCATGCAGAAATTTTAAATGTGATGTTTACAAGCATATCGCTGCCCAAATCCCTACTTAAAGTGCACCTGAATATCTTACCCCTAATTAAAAATTAACACTTAAGTCTTAGTTGCAGTGTTTGTTGTTCGGGATGAATTGAAATTTAACAAACATTCACGTATATATCTACATCAAATTTGTATCTTTTATTAGTCAAATCCTAATGAAAGATGTGTATAAAAACTAATGCAGTGTAATTCATAGTTTTATTTGTTTTATTATTAGTTTCATTTGTGTGTGTTCATATATATATAAATAAATATTTGAAAAAAATATTCAATAATATATTTAATTGAAAACATTTTCCACGAATGTTATTTTACAGAAATGTCAAAGAATTCATTTTTTATTAGTCAAATCCTAATTAAAGATGTGTATACAAACTAATGCAGTGTAATTCATAGTTTTATTTGTTTTATTATTAGTTTCATTTGTGTGTGTTCATGATATATTTTAATATTTGAAAATAAATATTCAATAATATATTTAATTGAAAACATTTTCTACGAATGTTATTTTACAGAAATGTCAAAGAATTCATTTGTTATTAGTCAAATCCTAATTAAAGATGTGTATACAAACTATTGCAGTGTAATTCATAGTTTTATTTGTTTTATTATTAGTTTCATTTGTGTGTGTTTATGATATATTTAAATATTTGAAAATAAATATTCAATAATATATTTAATTGAAAACATTTTCCACGAATGTTATTTTACAGAAATGTCAAAGAATGTATTTACATTTGTAAGGTGGGGAATGGTAATCAGAATTTACACCACTTTACACACGTTTAATTAGAGATAAAAGTATTTGAATTATCGGAAGAAAAAAAGAAATTCCGGATAGTTTTATTTCAAAAGAACTCTTCCATTAGTACAACGCAACAATTAATGAATAAATTCAGTACAGATCATTAAAATCGGATGAATCCGTGAGTGGGTTATTTTTTGTCAAAAGAAATTGGCAGGAGAACAACACACGCAATTTATCTTTGACTAGCAGGGCTACCCAACGTTGCCCGAGGTAAAAGTATAACATATTTCTATTAAAACTTCTATCTCGCTCTTACTCTTTCATCCTCCCCGGTTTTCTCTACTCCCTCTCCGCACCCACCTCTTTCTCCTCCTCACTTGTATAGATGTCTCCTGGAATTAGTCGGCGTTGTTGAATTAACTCATTAACAAAATCAGAGTTGCTTCCTTTAAGTTAATGCCAGAGAATAAACCCATTTTCCCGTGACAAAATCTTGTCCAGTTTCGGCTTGAGGAATTAATATTTTTGCACATTTTAGATATTGCCCATTACGAGCAACGCTGATCAAGAAAATACCTTTATGTGTGTTGGTTTGTGCCGGGGGAGTGTAACTCGGTGTTTCCGCGCCGTGAGGACGTGTTTTGAAGCAATTTTATCGCCCTGCGACGGCACTACCAGCTTCACGGGGGTAAAGGGTACGAACATCTCATTCAATGAAGGCGTTATACTCGGTTAAGTGTTTGAAGGGTTTTGAGCGTCATTAATTCTCTCCAGGTAAATAATTAACTGGGCTGGGACAATCAGCTGAAATTTCTAACAATCTTATAAAGGAGCAAACTAACAATATTTCATTAAAAAAATATTTTATTTATTTATTTAGGCCTAAGAAACATAATTAAGAACTCGCCTGGAGTTGGGCTTCGCACAACCGTCATGTACAAATATACAATCGCAAGTAGTCCTTCTCCCTTGTGGTGACAAAAAAATGAGTGAAAGAGAAAGAGAGATGGTGAGAGAGGAGTGTTGTAGTACCACAGGAAAAAGAAAGAAATACGAATTAATATAAAACAAAAAAGAAGGAAAGACTGAGAGAGCAATGTTGATTCATTGCGTTGTTATCGGCTTTACGCGCTTTTGTAACGCCGGTGTCAGCCAACATAGATTCGACCTTAAACCCGGCAGCTACAGCATTTTATCAACAAGCTGTCAACTGTAGTGTAGCGAAGTTTTGCGGTTTTATATTGTTTTAATATCACAATAACACCTCCTTAATTTTACGTGTCTCCCCACGAAAGCAATAAAAGTCAGGCACAAGACTTTTACATGTCTAGAACTTCGGCTCTGCAAAAAGAGCGCTTATCATTGTACTACACACGCACGTATACGCACGGCCAATTGCCTTTTATATAATAGATGAGTTCACGTGTATTTAAAAGAGTATCTGTCGATCAATCGTATAGCAACGCTTCAGTTTAAAATAGCATTTTCTTTAGTGTACGATGCCAGTTTTATATGTGTGTCTTCTAATTAGTTATTCGGTCTGTCACGATTATATTTAAACTAGCATTTGGTCTGTTTGAACTTGCGGTTTAAAGTTAATTCGGGTACATCTATAAGAGTGCGTTTCCGTTGAAGGGCAGACTAAACTCTCAAACTTGGCGTGTAGATGTAATCTCAGATAAGGAAACATAACATCAGCGTTTCTCTTCTTATACGGCAACCGGGCTTAAGATGATCGGTTGAAAACAGAATGAAAGTAAGAGTTACGAAGCGATCAAAAGTAAACCTAAAGTAAAGATTACACTTTCTAAAACTTAGGCAGACTATATAAGTTTGAATATGATAGACATTCTCCGAACTATATATATATATATATATATATATATATATATATATATATATATATATATATTTGTCTGTCTAAAAGGTATCCGACCTTTAGTTTTTCCGTGCGAAATAGAGATGATAGAACAATGCCACTCTACACAGTGAAGGAAGCCACCTTCATGCGCATGTGTGGATTTTATTACCGCCTCCCTGCGCGTTAGTCGTTGCCTGTCGGTCGCTGAGTAAGGTGTTTCACAACGTATTCGTCGGATTACCGATTCTTTTAAGATAACTGAACGTGTTGGGCAAAGGTACTGCATCAAATTTTATCAAAATATTGGTGATTCTCAAAGCAAAACAATTCGTAAGATTTCGCAGGTGTTTGAAGAAGATGCGATGGGTGTAACAAAAATTCAGGAGTGGTTCAACCGATTTGAAAATGGCCGCGTATCAGCGGAATGTGACCAGTGTTCTGGCAGGCCCCAAACTGCTTGGAGTGCAACTGTTGTTGAGAGGGTGGGCAATTTGGTGATGGAAGATCGTCGTTCAACCGTGCGGGAGATCGCCCAAGAGGTCAAAGTGAAGAAAAGATTCCGCACATTTAATTTTGCGTGATGATTTAAGCATGCACAGAGTGGTTGCGAAATTTTTGCACAAGTTGTTGTCGCAGGTACAAAAGTACCTCCGTTTTTAATTTGCACATGACATTCTGGAAACCGCCAACACTGATCCAGAGTTTCTGAACACCGTGATAACTGGAGATGAGTCATGGGCGTACGGGTACGACCCAGAAAAAAAAAGACAGTTGACGCAATGGAAACATCTAGAGTTACCAAAGTTTTAAAAAGTGCGAAGCAAAATCAAGGTGATGGTGACTGTCTTCTTTGATATCCGTGGAATTGTGCATCGCGAATACGCACTGGAAAGACAAACAGTGATAAAGGAGTACAATCAAAATGCTCTCCGGCGTCTACGTGACGCAGTTCGGCGCAAAAACCAGACATGTGGACGGCGAAAAACTGGCAACTTCATCACGACAATGTCCCCGCACATTCATTCCAATTGATTCAACATTTATTTGCCAAACATGGAATACAAGTCGTCCGCCAAACTCCCTTCTCTCCAGACATAACTCTTTGCGACATCTTGAACATAATGCGAAACGCGACGGCGAAGATGAACACCATTCCAAAAGAAGAATTTCAGAGGTGTTCCCGGCAGTGGATGGATTGGTCGGCTAAGTGTGTGCAAGCACAAGGGGCTTACTTTGAAGGGGATTAGGGTCCCAACCCCGTCAGTTATTTGAAATATTTTTCTAGCCTAATGTCGGATACTTTTTATACAGACCTCGTATATATATCATTGCAATCTGAAGCACCTCATCACCAACGAACAATATACGGAACTCGAACAATGCCTTGCGGATATCATTACAAATTATGAACACTTTTACCAGATTACTATTAAAAAAATGTAACTATTTGATTATCCACGCACAGGCAACGCTACATTAATTTATCTGACCAATAACTTACAGAACACTAAAAAGTATTCCTCAATCTTTGACTTAACTAACACCTTTTTAATCAATTAAACCATACAAACAAAAAAAGCTAAAATAGAATTATTATATGAGAACATAATTAAAATAGAAACTATTTACCAATGTACATGTAAAAAGAAACAATTTATATAATTATCAATAATATATACACTAACTCGTCTCTCCCTCCACTTAAAATCAATAAAAAACAAACCGCGCATGCGTGGTCCCCCTCTGTATGTGACTCGATGTGGCGAGTGTAAAATGCAATAAATTGGGGCAATTTGGGGCATTTTGACCCCCCCTTTGACCCTCTGAGGTCAAGGATGCTCGTTTTATATTCAGAACTATTGCCTCTACATTTTGGCCAAGTTTCAGAAAAATTGAATGGATGGATCAAACGTTATGATATAAAAAGTGTCATTTTTTGACATTTGGGGGGCTTTTGACCCCCTGGGGGCGCGAACCAGATATTTTCCAAGGTCAGCGATACTTATTTTCTATTAGGAACAATTGCCTCCACATTTTGGCCAAGTTTCAGAGAAATTGAATAGATGGATGAAAAGTTATGAGGCAAAACATGTCATTTTTGCCATTTCGGGGCCTTTTGACCCCCTGGGGATCTAAATAGATTTTTTTTTCAAAAATCGGAGAATGTCACTTTCTAACCTGACCAAAGTTACAACTTGATGCAAAATTTTAGAGAAATTCAATGGATGGTTGCGGAGAAAAATCCAGAAGGACGGACGGACATGCCTCAAAACATACTAAAAAAGTTATGATCAAGTTGTACCACTGAAGTACATTTTTATGACGTCAAAGTGAACATTTGCATTTTAATTGACGGAGTTTCAATGGGTTCGGTTATCGAGCCGACATTTAGCGAATTGTATATGGAAAACTAAAATACAAAATATTTGATGACATTATAAAACCATCTATTTACGTACGCTAGAGCGATGATATACGTACTTTAGCTGATAATAATTACCAAATACACATTTTCGTTGGATTTTCGATGGTTGCGGAGACTTCTTGTTTACTTATTGAAAGTGAAAGGCCACTACTCACATTATGTTTATCTGCACTATCACTTGTTACTGGCTATCCTGCTTTCTCTTGTTAGTGGGCTCAACATTTTGAACCAAGAAAGGGATTTAGCTGTCGTACAAATCTAGATCACGCAATTAACAATCACAGTGCAGATACTCCTTCAGACAATGACACTCTGGCGATGGAAATATTGCGACGCGCGTGGGCCTGACAGTTACTGATCTGCACACGGCAACATTAGTCTTAGCCTAATATGGCTTTTCTAAACGAAAGAATGGCGCTTGTTTCACAAGATGTTGCAGTAATCATACATATATATATATATATATATATATATATATATATATATGATAATTTTATTTACACAGACATGTACATGTAAGAGGTTCTCTCCAAATATGATCTGAGGTTAAGATCGGATTCTAACTCTGCCTGATGAGATCTCAGTTTATAGTAACTGTTGATCGATAACATCGACATGCCAGTGTCGCAGATTTTGTACATGTCTGTGTAAATAAAATTATCATACATAAAGCTCTATTTTGATATTGAGCACTTTTTATAAACCCGGTTAAAATTCTCTGGATTACCACCCTGTGGATAATTTTCACCTGGATTATTACCATTATTATATATATATATATATATATATATATATATATATATATATATATATATATATATATATATATTATTGTTATTATTATTATTATTTTGTTATTTTACTACTGTAATTCCCAATTTAACGATTTAATATACCATATATAACTTTACTTCATTTTATTTTATCTCTACTTATAATGTCCTAACATTGTTTATCATTGTAAAAAAATCTCTTATTGCTCCGAATAGTATTCAATGCTACCATTGTTTACAGTTTTATTTGTTTTTGATTGGAGAATTTCCACGTGTATTTTACACCTAAGTAATTTCTCCCCCTCGATTCAACCTGTATGGGGAACCTCTATATGTTTTGATTATTTTTTAATATTTTATTATTCATGTTTTCCATCTTTTATTTGTTTATTAATTCAATTCGATGTCCTACTTCTGCTTCGAAAGTCCTGTCAGTTAGACCGAATTTTTTATACGAAAATATTGTGCCTCATTTCATGAAGCTTCTGTATGTGATGACATAAAAAGCGCTGACGTAGACTTATTGGTATCATTAACAAAACAATTAACAATATTTTTTTTTTAAAGTCTTGGAAACGATCGTACCCCGAATGCTTTTTTGGTTTTAAATTCTTGGAACAATGGTCAAATTATATTGATCTAAACTAACATTAGAGAGAGATAGATAGATAGATAGATAGATAGATAGATAGATAGATAGATAGATAGATAGATATTGACTAGTTCTTTTTACAGTAACATGTTGGGTGTGTTTCCGCGAAGGATACCCATAAACATCAAAGCTAATAATCAACTTCATGTAAAATATGAAAAAAAAAACATAATAATTAAAATAATAATAGAGGGCCGAGAGCATGAGTCCACAAGTGCACACATTTATTTCCGAGCAAATATATGATGTGCTCGTAAACTGCAACTTCATATTTGCACGCAGGTCACAAATGCATGCATAAAACCTTTTAGTAAACTCAATTTACAAAATTATAATGCGTGCACTTAACAAACACAACAATAAAAATGCATTTTATAATCTAATTCCCATTTTATTATTCATCGACCTCAATTTTATAAAATTGTCGGATTTCTATTCGGCAAAAGGAAAACAACGGATTTCCTGTAACATTGAGGTTTACTCTATTGAGAACGATGCAGCATGCGTGGTCACGTCACACTGAACCCTAACGAAAAAACCATTTAGCAAACACCGGCGTTTGCCCAACAGTTCCCTTTTAACTGGAATAGCTTTATGTTATAAAGTATCCAACATCATTATGCTCCATATAAAACTTCATCTTACATCGCAATAAACTGTTTTCAACCCCTTTCTGCTGCATAAAGCGTATATATCTGATCAGCAACTTATTGCACTTAGAAGAAAAAGAAGACCGAGCTAAAATCTCTGGTTCACCGTTCTAATATATTATCAGTAAAACCACTTATCTAGCCACAACCACTGTAAATAATGTTTATTTCTTTCTCTCTGTGCATGAAACTAAACGGAACTTGGTACTGATATCGATCTTGAACCAGTTTTCGTGAGGTTCGACTCGGAAGCGTTCGGCTGTCCTACGCAAACGCCCGAGTGTTGACGAGCCGAATGGTACCAGACGACAATTTGGATACGGTGCTGCGTTCTGTGATTGTAAGTTATATTTTCAAGAAATTTTCTAAAAGAAACAACAAAAAAACAAACAAGCAAAACATTGCAAAGTTACTGTTATCAAATAAATATCTTTAACCCTAACCCTAACCCTAACCCCTAACCCTAGATCTAAACCCTAAACCCTAACCCTAACCCTAACCCTAAACCCTAACCCTAACCCTAACAACAACAAAAAAACAAGCAAAACATTATCATCATAGGACGCAGCCCCGTATCAAAATTGTCGTCTGGTACAAATCGGCTCGTCAACTCTCGGGCGTTTGCGTAGGACAGCCGAACGCTTCCGAGTCGAACCTCATGAAAACTGGTTCAGGGTCGAGATCAGCACTAGGAACTTTACCAAACAAAGTTTCTTTCAAAGAATGTTCTATCTGTTAAATGCAATACCATAGAGCTGCTTTCTTAACTGACTAGGACATTATCGTTTTCAAGTCTAATGTGTGTCGAGCCATCTATTTGAATAATCAAATTCAAAATATTTCACTCATAGTTTCTAATCCTCTCAAGGTGTTTTTCATTATAGACGAACAATTACATTAACCTTTATCCTGAAGTAGCACCTGGGCGTTGATAAGCGGTAAATCATTAAAAAAATAGTCATGCTGCAAGATACGCATACATCGTTACGTCGTTCTAAATATTGTGTCAGACAATACCGGTCTAGTATTTTTAAACGTGTACATTTTGTTAAAAACAATTCTCCATGGATTATTTGAATTATTTGGACTACTGTTCTCATCTTCGTTGTTATTCTCACAATGTTTCGGCAGCTGTAACCTCTGAGACTTTCCAGGTGTATTATGTCGAACTCGGAAATCTTTAACCATGATCGCGTAGAAGTCTTAAGAAATTCGTCATTGTATTTTAGGTATGTTCTGTAGTGAAAATTGAACACTTAACCTCTAGAAGAATGTCACTTAGCACTGATTATCACTTAGACTGGTTGAAAAGGTTGTAAAAATAACATCCAAAATGAGAACAGTATGTTTGATTAATCGAAATAATACGAATGATCAATCCGCATCTACAAAATCTAAATCGCAATTCTCAACTAATGTTTTCGCATATGTAATCCAATATCTACGTTCAGAATCAGAACTAAATAATTATAACAGTAGTGTTGATAGTTTTAGGCACGTTAAATATTATTATGTGATGGACACTTTAGATCATTACGTGAATGGCTATGAGGTTTAATTACGCAGCAATAGTATTAATATATTCCATGAAAAACTGGCCTATGCTGGAAATCTCATTTATTTCATCAATCATAACTCAAAAACCAATAAACCAAATTAGTTAAAACTTTGCACAACATTTTTATTTGATAGGTTCTATAAGTGTGTAGAATTTCAGCATCATTAGTCAAGGTAACCCAGAGATCCAGAAAGTTCAATCATGAAATAATGTTATCTGTGTGTACGTACGTACGTACGTACGTATGTGCCACCCTGTATCTCATCAACTATTTGATGGATTCAGCTGATATTTGGCAGAGATAGAGGTTCTAGGGTCTAGTTGATGGCACTTTAATTTCAGTTTAGCATATTCCTTGATTAGTCAAACTACCAACTATATCAGTTATGAGAAGGCATTGTATTGGGGCATAGCCTTTACAAAAGTAGTGACATTCCATGAAAAATGCCAGTATACTGAAATCATATGCCCTTAATAGGGTTAAGATGAAAATTCATATACACTAAATGTACAAAAGCAAGGAAATCCCCAATTTTTTACACTTTTATTGTCCCTAAGGGTATGACTACATATCAACCAAACCATTTCATTATCACATCACTACAGTATAAATCTCTATGCATGAGTGGATGAAGTGTGTGAGGTGTGCTGAATACAAATTCCTACCAGTAAAATACATAGCCCTTTTGTGCTCGCATACCCTTAATGACAATAAAAGTGTAAAAATTTTGGAATTTCCTTGCTTTTGTACATTTTGTGTATATGAATTTTCATCTTAACCCTATTAAGGGCATATGATTTTAGTATACTGGCACTTTTCATGAAATGTCACTACTTTTGTAAAGGCTATGCCCTAATACAATGCCTTCTCATAACTGATATAGTTGGTAGTTTGACTAATCAAGGAATATGGTAAACTGAAATTAAAATGTCATCAACTAGACCCTAGAACCTCTCTCTCTTCAAAAAACCAGCTGAATCCATCAAATAGTTGATGAGGTACAGGGTGACACATACGTACGTACGTACGTACGTACACACAGATAACATTATTTCATGATTGAACTTTCTGGATCTCTGGGTTGCCTTGACTAATAATGCTGAAATTCTACACACTTATAGAACCTATCAAATAAAAATGTTCTGCGAAGTTTTAACTAATTTGGTTAATTGGTTTTTTAGTTATGATTGATCAAAGAAATTAGATATCCAGCATAGGCCATTCGTGGAGGTTCTTAAGGGACAGAGCGCTCTCGCGCTTCCTTTGATTACTTATTAAAAAATTACGACGTATATATATGTTTTACACTTTGTTGGCATATAAGGCCTCTATATTACCTTTTATTAACGTGTTCAAACATTTAAAGTATTGGATCTATCCGGCATCCATAAGCTATAATGCATAGCTCTTCAGTAAAGAATAGCGCTCGCTAGAAACCTCTTTCAGTCTCGAAAGCTAATAGATATCTCTTGTAATGGATGCTAGATATCTCTTGTAATGGATGCTAGAAATCTCTTGTAATGGATGCTAGTTATCTCTTGTAATGGAGCTAGATATCTCTAGTAATGGATGCTAGATATCTCTTGTAATGGATGCTAGATATCTCTTGTAATGGATGCTAGATATCTCTTGTAATGGATGCTAGAAATCTCTTGTAATGGATGCTAGATATCTCTTGTAATGGATGCTAGATATCTCTTGTAATGGATGCTAGATATCTCTTGTAATAGATGCTAGATATCTCTTGTAATGGATGCTAGATATATCTTGTAATGGATGCTAGATATCTCTTGTAATGGATGCTAGATATCTCTTGTAATGGATGCTAGAAATTTCTTGTAATGGATGCTAGATATCTCTTGTAATGGATGCTAGATATCTCTTGTAATGGATGCTAGATATCTCTTGTAATGGATGCTAGAAATTTCTTGTAATGGATGCTTGTTATCTCTTGTAATGGATGCTAGATATCTATTGTAATGGATGCTGTCTCGGGAGTCTACAATGAAGCAAGTTATACGCAATCTCTAATAGTAATGAGGATTAACCGATATTGCAAACACTGCTGGGATAACTAGTATTATATCGAAGGTATCCTCTCTTTCGAAACTAGTTGTACTACGATGACTTAAAAGTTTAGTCTACTCTACTATTAAATTCATAGCTAGAGAAGAGATATATTGATTCATACCTTGCAGAAGGATATAAGTGCACTGTAGGCAGCTGATAATTTGTATATGATAATTAAGATGTTGCTTGTCTCGTAGCTTGTGATGATCATGTAGTAGATAACAATCTCACTGTTTTAAAAACGGACAGGTTTCCATCACAGTTTTAAGTTATTCATTGTCTAGCCACAATAAATAGCTGTTATACAGCGAAACACTTTTTCTATAAATGACGTGATATGGCCTCGCCCATTCGGGTGGATAGCATTTTGATAAGGGAGATCGCCCACTCCACTATCATTAGCACAAATAAATACCATTTCGAAATAAGAATAAATTACTCGAGACAGCTGATAATGAGCATGTAGGCATTAATGTTCACTTACTTTGTAGTTTGTGCTAAACGACATACTTGGAAAGAAACGGTCGGATTTCGATCTTAGCTTGAAATAATTTTCTCTAGCCACACTGAAGAACTGTGAGACAGCGTAACAGTTAGTTTGTGGATTTATATAGAGAAAATTGTAATACTAATTAATAAAAAAAATATATATACGTATATCTCTATCTCTCTCTCTATATATATATACATATATATATATAGAGAGAGAATATTTTTAATTTATTAATTAATTCATGCATGCATTTTAAAAATAATTTATTTTGTGCGTGCATAAAAGGAAGACATGTGGGTATCAGCATGATTACCCCATGCAGAGAACGAACCCTCGACGTAAACACTCGTAGACTAGCGTTTTACCACCCGACCAAAATTACCCGCCATATAATTTTATACTCAACTTTTTATCGCCTATTATGTTACGCTGATTTTTTGTTGTTTTTACTGGCGATAGTGAACCGTTGTTTTACCGGTGCGTTTCTTATTTGTAGCTATTCTGAGCGTTTTTTTTTATAATATTCATTCGTCCTTAATCGGACGTGTCATGAATTTTTGTATATATAGATTTTTTGATTAACTAATTCATGAATTAAGTAATGCGTCCATTTTTTTAAATTAATGAATTTTATATATATATATATATATATATATATATATATATATATATATATATATATATAAAATTATTTATTCCAATGTTAGAGGAGAAAATTTTTTCACTAGATAACACAGATAAGGTCCTCGCAATAGTATTAGATTACCGAGTCTTACAACCCTATTTTCTTGGTGCTGTTCATCGTTTTCGAATTACACAAACTCCTTATTATACGTGTACAAGTAGAATACCCGTATTAGTAGGTGTATGAGCAATAAACACAGCATTAGTTACAAATGTTATGTTTTTTTCATTCTTTTTTCTTTCAATTTTGGTGGGGGGTATATTACGGTTTAAGTGTCACCTCTCCTAAATAGTAAAGTTTACGAAATAAAATAAATAATATGCCGACGTTATTCACCTTGTTGCCTATAATACATATTCCATAATCTATAATGATAAGTGCAATAGTTTAGGATTTTACCAAGCACCTACATATTCTATACGCTCACATACGCGCACCGGCTATTTTAAAAAATTCATTACTTAATATAATTCAAAATATTACCTAGAAAAATGATTTTCTCTTTAAAATGTTGATATCTAAATTATTTTTTTAATATTTTGTGGGTGGGGAGAGTTTGGGTGAGCGGACAACATGAACAATAATTTTCCGATGTTATTCAACTGGTTGCCGAAAATATATTAAACAATTCAGAATTATCGGTTTATAAAACAATAAAAAAATGTTTTTTAATTATATATCTTCATCTCCTAAATTTTAATGTTTACAAAATAATTATAATTATGATAATAATAATAAAATACTACTACTACTACTACTACTACTACTACTAATAATAATAATAATCATAATAATAACAATAATAACAATAATAATAATAATAATAATAATCTATCACTGATGACCTTTGTGAGAACTCCTAGTGAGTACATAATAACAATAATAATAATAATAATAATAATAATAATAATAATAATAATAACAATAATGATAATAATAATAATAATCTATCACTGATGACCTGTGTGAGAACCCCTAGTGAGTACATAATAATAATAATAATAATAATAATAATAATAATAATAATAATAATAATAATTATAATAATAATAATGATCATGATAATAATAATAATAATAATAATAATCCGTCCATGTTATTCACCGTCTTGCTTAGAATATATGTCCAAAATTTATAATGATTGATTTATTAGTATAGATTAACCTGTACATTTATATATATATATATATATATATATATATATATATATATATATACCTAACTTTATATATATAATGATCGATTTATTAGTATAGATTAACCTGTACATTTATATATATATATATACCTAACTATATATCTATATCTATATATGTGCTGCAACCAGATCAGGCGGTTTGAAAAGATCAGCTTCCTGGCCCTAAAATGCATCAAAGATAGATGTTTTATTGTTTCTTTTTCTCTTTGCAAAACTCAATCAGGTTCTACAAAATCCAATGCAAAAAGCAATTCATCTTTCTCCCTTATTCATCCTCCTACCCTTTCCCCTTCGCGTCGTTTAACTCAATCAAACACCATGAATAAATACTTGAAAATATAAAGAACTTGAAGCATAAAAATTTTTGCCAAAAGAATCTGATTCGGCATGAAATGACCCAAAGAAGGTTTATGTGCCGTAAAATAAAACAACCAAACCAAATTCAATGAATAAATACTTGAACGTATGAAGAACTCGAAGCATGTTACAAAATTGACCGGATTCAGCATTAAATAATCCGAAAAGGGTGGATACGCCGTAAGAGAACAACCAAACTATATCTCTATATATCGATCTATGCTTCTCTATCTCTCTATTTCTCTCTCTCTCTTTCTCTCTCTCTCTCTTTCTCTCTCTCTCTCTCTCTCTCTCTCTCTATATATATATATATATATCTATAGAGAGAGAGAGAGAGAGAAAACGAGAAAGAGAAAGAGAGAGAAATAGAGAGAGAGAAATAGAGAGACAGAGAGAGACAGAGATAGGAGAAGGACAGAGAAATATAACAAGTGCATATACGGGAGATCTGAGTGCAAGAATGCTCATATTGGACCAGTTAACATGATATTCGTATTTTTTTTAAAACAAATTTAAATGAATCAAATAAAAATAATAAAAATACACTCAACATATTTGTTAGTCCTTCTAATTCCAATTACTTCAGAAACAATTATTTCTCTCCGGGAGCAATTTAGGATTTGATGTGCAATATTTTTCCGCTCATGTTAATTAAAGTATTAAAAATTAAAATTGATTAATTACCAATTTAAAACTCCGTAGTCAAACTAAATAATTTTCAATCAATTGCCATGATTAAATATTTTACAAACAAGGCCCAGTGAAAATTTCTGCCATCTTCTCTTTTGGGGCCATAAAAGTAATTATCATTCTAATATATTTTTAAAATGAATACAGCGAACGTTTTCACCGTTCAGTCGACCATTATATATGGTGACAATTTACATCATTTTAAAATGAAAACTCTATTATTAAAATAATCGTCAGGTAAATATTCTTATAAAACATTAAACTTTTGTGAATTTACACATTTAAAATTGTAACAATTAAATGTATTGAAATTAAAATCCTAACAATGTATTTTTAAAACTGTTTAAGTCGATAGAACGACAAAGTTTGATTTATAACGGTGTGTTCGATTTTAGAAGAAATAAGTTTGAAATAGCTGGAATTTTAATAGTTGCCAAACAGCGACACATCTATTTCTCAGTTACTTGTTTTTGTAATACATCTTTGGCAATCGGACGACCTCACTTTTTCAAATGGGTCTGACATCTGATAACGTACGAATGAACAGGAAATCTCTTTGCGGATTATTACATATATTATAGGTGCGTCCTCGCATATCTATACGAGGCTTTATTAATTAGTCAGTCTGTCACACTGTGAGCATGTATGCGTGCGTTCACTCGACTGGCTGTGATTGTCTCGCTCGTTCTGCCTACTGCAAACTCGCCGTTTTACTCAGTCGGTGCTGCAACAAAGAATTATCATTCCAAGTAAATTCCCGAGTCCAGTGTATAAACAAGTAACAAGTATATTTGTTGAAAGTTTCAAATGATACTCGTCTTCTTAGATTGAATGGAATACGAAAATGTGATATTTTATCCCGTCAAAATAAAATATAGGTTCGTCCAATCTACGCAGTTCTTTAGCTAAGAGCCCCAAATAGGCAAACATTGCCTGAAGAGGCACACAGCTCAAACTGACCGCCAGCTCTCAGGAAAACTACCACTGCCTGTGTCATGCCCAGATGACTAGGCTTAAATCCTTTTCCCTGTCCATAGGTCCGGATCGTTTTTATCTTGATTGGAAATGTTAGATACTAGTATTTATTTGTGGTCACCATTTGACCACCTACTTGCTGACTGCTGGAGATATCCAGTAGAGATAACTATCAGACAGTCAACTGAAGGTTTTTTTCAGGGAGCCCATCTACGAACATTACTTTTTTGTTTCAGCGTTATTCCCTGTTTTTATAAGGCACTTGGATACTAGTATTTACTTGTGGTCACCATTCGACCACCCAGAAGCTGACTGCTGGAGATATCCAGTAGAGATAACTGTCAGACAGTCAACTGAAGGTTTTCTTTTCAGGGAGCCCATCTACGAACATTACTTTTTTGTTTCAGCGTTATTCCCTGTTTTTATGAGGCACTTATTTTATTTCAAAGAGAAATAAGATTCTGTGTGGACCAAAATACAAATCAAATATATTTTCCGATTCTTCTTTGCCCCCCCTTTTTCCTTTGACCGAGCATCTATCACATGAAACGCCTGACATTCGCATGCACCGCTAAAACATGCAGCCTAGCCCATCTCTAAAACACCATAGTTCGGAATAGGCTGCAAGCTTATCCTTTAATCTATAATAAATACAAAAGTGTATTTATTTGTATAAAAAAAGGTATGTTTCATCCGGTCAGGCAAAAGTTATTGAATAAAACGTGTGTTTTTCTATCCCCAAGACGAAAAAATATCGTCTGGTGGGTTGAATGAGAAAGCAAACAGCAAGTCAGTCAACCACCTCTGTCTTACCGCGCCGTCTTAAATGAATTCGGAAGGAAATACTCTGCTCTATAATAAAATGTCAACGGTGGGTGTGTATTTCTGTTCTTTAGGTAAACAGAAATGATAATAATAGTCAGTAAGTAATGTTTTATATGTATATAGAAAATTATATTACTGACGTATTTCTATCGTTTTGCATAATAATTTTAGTAATATATCTAGATAAATAACGAGTGCGAACACTGGCAAAACATAATTATTTTTCGTCACTTTTGTCGGTGGGTATACACTATATTTTAAATAGTAAGTTTGGACTAGTCCAGGTATTTGTATGCAAGCTGCTCTGTCTGTCGATTGGTTAGTCTATTTACGTTTGGAAACGAATTTTCTCGCTAAACGCGCAGATTGAATGTCCTATATATTCTCCTCGGGCAACGCTGGGAGACGGGTCATGCTACTTTTTAATATTTATGAATACGATTACCGTGTGCCACTAATACTTGACTTATATAAAAAGCTATTGATCCAAACTTTTGGTCGATTTTAAGCCCAAATCTACTAATGAAGCATATTTTAGATATGTGTAAAAAATTGACATTTTGGGACATTTGTGCAACTGTTCGAGCCAACGAGTGGTTATTTCGATCGTCTCGCTGCACCTTCTCTTCATTTATGCTCATATAATTCCATGTAACATTTTGTTGAAAACTAATTAAATGATTTTGAAACGAGTCAGAAGAATAACGGAATAGTAGAAAAACGGTGTAACTGACTAACATAATGGATTAACTGACAGTGACAGAAACATAATGTTGGGGGAAAACAGAAAATAGGGCACAGAAAAGAAGAAATGAAAGAACACACGAATAGAACAACGAACATAAGGATCACAGGATCACAGAAAGAAAGAAACATTAATAAGCAGAAAAAATATAAAAATCGGTCTGAAGTTGAGAAATGCATTTTCAAAAAATAAATATATTTTATTTAAAAGTTCCTAATTTTAGACTCAATAGCGTCGTCATCAGAAGTGTAACAAGACATATTTTCTTTTCTTTTTTAACAACATGTTTATCACTAATAAAAAGTAGAAACCCGTAAATTGTTGATACAGTAGAATTTCAAATGTTGAAGTATGTAGGAAAATATTCGAGTGCAAGCGTTTAAAGATAATAACATGTAGCCATCTCTTATATGAAAGCATTAAATATTTGAATTAAAAAAACGGTTCAGAGCAGAACAATGTATTTTTTAAAAGAAATATTTACTTATTTAAAAGTCCTAAATTTTCCGAGCAATCAGGGGTTCATTTAGACTTAGATTGAGTTGTGACCTTGAATTGTCGATAATTGTGACCTTGAATAATATATAAGACAACACGGTGGTATATTGACAAGAGTGCATTTACAGAAGTACAGAAATAGTATTTTACAGAAAGTCTGCGTCCAAAACTGTGGCTATGGCTACCAGTAATAGACAACCACGCCATTTAGTCCTAAATCTATTCATAGAGCCTGGAAGACTTCATCTATTATCGAAATAGGGTAGGTAAACATCACACCATAACAGATTGTTATGGCGACTTTTAAATGCCTCTAAAAGAGATGTTGTTTTCGTTTTGTTGGTTCGCTTTTAATAGTGAAGGTTATTCTAATTTTTCTAAATCGCTATCCATTATTTTAAGTAGAGAGTCAAATGTACGTTCACCTAGTTTCTAGTGCGCTAATCAACTAAATCAGTGTCGACGTCTTAAGCGAATATAATATACTGATTTTTCAAGATAAACCAATATATAAAGAAGCCTCCAAATAAATCGAGAAACCTCTTTACCATTGGTCAGGTCAAACTATAACTGCACGAAGCGACACGTCACAATTAAAGCGTGAACTTTTTTTTATAATAGTTCTCGTATTCGTTTCTATTTTTCAATGTATTTCTGTAGATTCTTCTTACGTTTCCTCTTTAGTTTTCTCTTTAGTACCCTACTAATTCACTAGACTAACTCGACAATCAACTAAATCTCATGCATTCACTGTGGAGGTCCCCAGATGCCGGG
This sequence comes from Sepiola atlantica, assembly GCA_963556195.1. Classification (NCBI taxonomy): domain Eukaryota; kingdom Metazoa; phylum Mollusca; class Cephalopoda; order Sepiida; family Sepiolidae; genus Sepiola; species Sepiola atlantica. Next base: position 30,664,491 of record OY744538.1, on the reverse strand, counting down.
GAGCCTTCTACTCAAATAGCTTCTTTCCGCGTGTTGCTGGTCTCTGGAACTCCCTCCTTGTCCCCCGTTTCCCCGACAGTACTGACATGCAGAAATTTAAATCTAATGTAAACAGTATCCATATAAAAAGTTGTGTCTGTCGATCGTCCGTTTGTCTGTCACGCTTTGAAATATCATTGTATCTGTATGCACGTCGGTTGGACGTATCTTAGTTAGATACGTCCAAACACCTCTATAAGAACTTGAGAATTTATACTGAATCTCGAACGGAACCTTTTATTTAATCATCGTTGGTAGATTGTCCTTGTCCCGTCAGCCATGATCGGGTGGACGTCAAGTAAGTTTCCTGTTATTCTTAGTTATTATAGACTGTAGTGGGCATTGGCTTAAGCGTTGTGAGAATAACATCAACATTAGAAAAGTAGTCTGAATAACCATAATAATGCAAATTATGAATAGTCATCTACACAATTCTGAAACATCTCTATTAAAGCCTCAGTGTATCTGTCAGTCTAGCAGTCTTCAGTTACAAATAGAATGATAATCTGCATACGTAATGATTCATATGTGGCATTAGACTGATGATAGTCACTGGTACGAACGAGCCCCGAGAGACCACTTGGATTATCTAGCTCACCTCCCGAGCTATCATCCGAGGTAACGCCAAGTCCATTATTAAGGCATCCATCAACGTCAAAGCATTGATTATGAAAACAAAAACGTTTGCTTCCTGTGGAGGTAAGTAAATATAGACTTATTGAAATATACTTTTTATTATTATGATTCTTATGATCTTGAAGCACGGGGTTGGAATAGATGCGTCGTAAACTATTCGTCAGTGTTTATTTTTCTGTTATTTCATTACTCCTATAATTCTATACTTATTGGTCCCCCGATTTATAAAATCGGGGGACCTATGTGTTGAGGCATTTCCGTCCGTCCGTCCGTCCGTCCGTCCGTCCGTCCGGATTTTTCTCCGCAACCATCCATTGAATTTCTCTGAAATTCTGCATAAAGTTGTAACTTTGGTCAGGTTAGAAAGTGACATTCTCCGATTTTTGAAAAAAATCTGGTTAGCCCCCCAGGGGGTCAAAAGGCCCCGAAATTGCAAAACATAACATTTTTTGCCCCATAACTTTTCATCAATCTATTCAATTTCTCTGAAACTTGGCCAAAATGTGGAGGCAATTGTTCCTAATAGAAAATAAGTATCGCTGACCTTGGAAAAAATCTGATTCGCGCCCCCAGGGAGTCAAAAGTCCCCAAAACGACCCTTTTCTCCCATAACGTTTGATCCATCCATTCAATCTTTCTGAAACTTGGCCAAAATGTAGAGGCAATTGTTCTGGATATAAAATAAGCCTCATTGACCTCAGAAAAATTGTGGTTCGCGCCCCCAGGGGGTCAAAGGGGGGGGTCAAAAATGCCCCAAATTGCCCAAATTTATTGCATTTTACACTCGCCACATCGAGTCACATACAGAAGGGAACCACGCATATGCGGTTTATTGTATTTATAGTCATAACAAATATGGCTACCTGGCGTTGCCCGTCAGCATGGACGGCAAACATTGTCTCTCTTTACTTCTCTTTATCTTCCTCTCTATCTATTTCTCCCCTCTCCACTCTCCATACTATCTATCTATGTTAAAAATATATTCTCTTTTTAAATGTCAGGATAAAGAATTGCCATTCACTTCAAGGGTCGATGGAAAATAAATACTCAATGTGTGTACCCCGCTGGATCATTGTGTGCCTGTTGGCCTCCCAAAGAAACAATAGCTATGTTACAAAAGTGAACGTACGTTAGTCCGGATCGCTTCAATAAGCGCGTATGCAAATTTATATTTTATCAGAAAAGACGGGTAGTCTTAATCTTTATAACAGATGATGATTAAAAAACGAAAGAAAAGAATAATTATGAAGATGTAAATTACATAAACAATGAAGGTGAGGCTTAAGCTTAACAATATCGGATAATAATGAAAATAAAAAGGAAACAGTTTAGTTTCACTTTTAATATGAACACAAACACATTCACTTATTATTATTACTATTATTATTATTATTATTATTATTATTATTATTATTAAAACAGAAGGAAGAGAAACAGAGAAAAGTGGTGTCTTCTTTTTTTTATCGATTATTTTAAACTTCTTTTCGGTTAGTTTTATCTTCTTTTCTCATCAGTATATATACACACACACACACACACACATATATATATATATATATATATATATATATATATATATATATATATATATCGAGAAAAAAGAGTGAAGAGAGTTTTGTTTTCTGATACGTATCAATTATTTTTGTTTCTGCGATTGAAAGTAATAGAGAGGTATTAAATTGCGAAGCGATAGCGAGCTGGCGATGCCTGCTAGTTATAAATAGAATGTGTCTATATTTTGTCCGAAGTAATGCTGACAAAGAATATAGCAGCTTTCTGATAATGTCTTGTGATGTTCTGACTGTTAAACAGACACACACACAAACAATAATATATGTTCATTCATTATATGACGAAGTATGTGAAGTTCGAATCCTTTACAATTAGTCCATGCTCCTTTTTTCGGTTACTCGGCACGTTCGATCTTCCTTTCTTTTAAGTTATGAATTCTTTTTCATTATTTGCTTTTTTTTTCTATATCCGTTAGGGTACACATTTTAATCTATTGTTAGTTTTGAATTCGATTTACACTCACTGGTTAGTGTCTGGTATGCGTGGATCACAATGAACCACCCAAGTTATGTTCGTTGTACAGGGTGGGCAAAAATAAGGGTCCTATTTTTAAAAATGCATAACTTTGTTATTTGTTGATTTAAAAAAAAATTTTTTTTTAGAATAAGTAAAGAACCCCTTTCCTAAGCAAGCATGAGCCGTATTAACCCTAAGGAACGTACCCTCATTTAGAAAACATTATTTTTGCTTAAAAAACTCAAAACAGTGTAACAAACAATACTTTAGTTTTTGTAAGTTTTAAGAAGTGTTTTTCGGCTAAAATTTGTTTTGTTTATTTCTAAAAAATCTCGGAAGGGTCAGTCTACACACACATAAAGTTTGGTGAGTTTAACTTTTATTTTGTGGAAGTTATTCAAATTCAAGTTATTCAAATTTAAAGATAGGACCCTTATTTTGGCCCACCCTGTATTTCCAGATTGGCAGCGATCCTCATTAGCCCATTTTTTTTAATTTCATTATTTTTCCTTTTGAGTTTTTCTTTATATTTTTGTGTTTTGATTTTTTTACGAGGATTGATAATGTAAATTATTCTGATCATCTTTGTGGGCCAATGGCGCAATGGATAATATGCGAAGTAATAATCAGTTTGAAGTTACAGTCTTCTGGAGGTGAAAGCCCACTCCTTAGTACAGATGATACTAAGAATATAATTAAGAATTATGATTCAGACAAATAATAATCTGTGTAGTAAACATTAAGAACATCTTTCACCCTTTAACAGCTATGAAACGGACTAAAAGACCTAACCCTAACCCTAACTCCCAAAATTAATCCGGGCTAAATGAACCTACTCCCCGTCACCCCCAAAATGAATACATTACAAAAATAAAAAATATGGAGAATAAAAAGAGAGCAATCATATGCACAAATCAATATCAGAACACTGAAACTAATTTGTAATCTTTGTATTATTATTCAGGCTACGAGATGTTAATCTCACAACGGTACGATCGATGGTACAGATGACCTCATTCAGGTTCGTTTTGTTTAACTCGGAAATCTTTCTGTCGAACTCGGGAATCTATAAGGAATTGCCAACGAAACCATCTCTTACATTCATGGTGGTAACTTTCTAACTTGCAACTAAGAATACAATTACGAATATTTTTATTCGGTTATGGCTGACAGAACGAGAACAATCGACCCCCGTTGATTTAATAAATGTGATAGTTTGTGCAGATTCCAGAGTTCGAAGAAGATCGGAGATTACAACGGCTGAAACGTTCGATTTCTATGTTTATTTTTTAATTTTTAAAGATAAAACAGAAACCACCACTTTATCAAGGCCGAGGCCACTCGTGGACAAGTGTTACTGTGATTTCTATTTACCCGCCCTCGAGGAGATTAGACACAAGTGTCATGTGGGTTTGATGGAAGCGTTGTCAGTGGAATGACTTGGATTTGAACCTGGCACACCCAGGTTCTCAGTCCACGTCGAGACCAACTAAGCCACTGTACCACTTTTTTCATTCCTGTCACTTTTGCTGTTCTTGTTTAATCTAGTTGCTTGTTTTCTTTCTTTTTCATTTTCTTGTACTATCGTTCATTAAAGACTTGTATTTTTTACATCTGTCTTTCGTTCGATTGTTTTTTTGTTATTATTTTTTTTAATTTCTTTCATTAGTTCATGTTGTTTTTCTTATTCCTGCAAGTCTACAGATTCTGTCTTTTACAAAATGTTAACTATTTTCGTCGCCCTTTAGCTTAGACACACGTTATGCACTTTAATCTGTCAGTCTTTCTGATCGTTCATTGTTTTCTGTCCTTTCTTTTCTTGTTTTCTTTCAGCAGATTACACATAATATATTCTGTTCTTTATTCACTTACTTACTTATCTATCTAATCTTCATGTCTTACTTTTAATCTCTATATTCTTCATACTAGTATAAACCCGCTGTCAAACAATGAGAGAAACAAAAGTGTGCTTCGCCAGCGTTCGAACTTGCTATTTATCTAGTTATTTTATGAAAATATTAATAAAACATCATAGAATTATGTTAGTAATTTTAATGTGCATGCATAGATTATCATCATTTCTGATGACCTAAAAAAAATCTTTGATATGCTTTGTTATAGAGTGGATCATTTTTTCTATTAATATTTCAAGCAACGGGAAGTGGTTGTTTGACGTGATTTTTTACTTACTATTTGTCTTCTAGATTACTTATACGAATATGTTCGTCCAGCGACTAGAAAAGAGCGCGTGTTTTACATGCTAATTATTGACGTGATGAAAGCATATCTCTCTCCATTACTCTCTCTCTCTCATGTATATATATATATATATATATATATATATATATATATATATATATATATATATATGTAATATAAACATTTAAAATAACAATCGAGCTGAATATTTTAAGGAGACTGCAAAGCAAAAGGGTACTGATAGTATATGCAAATACATATATTTTCATTCATTATTGGAATATAATATAGACCTGACTTATATATATATATATATATATATATATATATATATATATATATATATATATATATATGTATACACATATATATATATATATATATATATATATATGTGTGTGTGTGTGTGTGTAAGTTTGTAATCCGAGGCAGGAGCAATGTGATATAGGCACCGGAAGGTGGAACAGATGAACAAAAATAAATGAGAAGAGAAAATAAGAATGGAATCTCAAATCAAGTAATTAAGATTTCACGTAAAACAGATTAAATTCCAGAACAGTAAATAGAAAAAGTTTACTGTCAAGCAATTAAAAAGTTCCGAAAAAGGTAAGCTATAATTTTCGAGAGCGGGACCTCTCATTATCAAAAGATCAAAAATATGACCGAGTGGTCGAAAAGGCGAGTTGGAAAACAAAGTTTAATTACATTCCAAAAGCCAAGATTTATTTTATTTTGCTCACAAAGCATTTTTCAAAACAAACATCTTTCAGTGTAATTTATTTTACGAATCGTTTCGCTTAAAGTAAACTAAACAAAGGTATGATGTCTACATTGGATCTGTTCACGTCAAGCTCGTCAGAAAAAGAACATGAAATGTTCTCAAGTTGAAAAAAATACGACGTATGAACAACCAATAGTTTGTATGTCTAAAAAACACAAGGTTGTAGGTGGGCTCAATGTCTATCAAATGTTTTTAAATAATTACGTCATTCAAAGTTATATAATATTTCTTTAACACACACAAATATTTATACATATACATATGCATATATATATATATATATATATATATATATATATATATATATATATATCATCACCATCATCACTAGGGTTTTGATCACTTCTAGAGGTAGAATCTGTCCTTGGTTTTTGTCCACCTTATTGGTGACTGTTATTCAGATTATTTTACCAAAGTCGACACGATAGGCACTGGGAGTTGGTGACGCTATTTGCCCATAGCTAGGTGTCCACATACAGCATCTACTATTCCCAAAGAGAGAGGGGGGGGAGAGGCGGGGAGAAAAGTAATTATATACGAAAATTTCAGGCCAATTCACTGAATCTATAAATATTAATAGGCTTGCTTAAAAAATCTGTGCCGCCCATACTAGAAACTAACCCAATAACAGGAGTTGCGCGCTAAAAGCATTCTAGAAATTGGATACAAGTACGTTACAAAAATAATTTTTCTTAGTGCTTTTATATGCGGTTACGAAGTATAATAACATTTATTAATGCCGTTGGACGGAACGGAAATTATAAATTCCCTTTCTCGAATAAGCGGCAAGCTACTTCTCATGCGGAGACTTAATGCAGCAATACTTTAAACGCTCAAATACAATCAGAAGAAGATATAAATAAATAATGCATATAATGCATATATATATATATATATAAATATATATATATATAAATATATATATATGTATCTATCTATCTATCTATCTATCTATCTATATATATATATATATATATATATATATATATATATATATACATATATATATATATATACAGGGTGGGCCAAAATAAGGGTCCTATCTTTAAATTTGAATAATTTGAATTTGAATAATTTCCACAAAATAAAAGTTAAACTCACCAAACTTTATGTGTGTGTAGACTGACCCTTCCGAGAAATTTTAGCCGAAAAACACTTCTTAAAACTTACAAAAACTAAAGTATTGTTTTTTACACTGTTTTGAGTTTTTTAAGCAAAAATAATGTTTTCTAAATGAGGGTACGTTCATTAGGGCTAGTACGGCTCATGCTTGCTTCGGAAGGGGTCCTTTACTTATTCTAAAAATAAAAAAAATAAAAAATCAACAAATAAAAAAGTTATGAATTTTTAAAAATAGGACCCTAATTTTTGCCCACCCTGTATATATATATATATATATATATATATATATATATATATATATATATGTTATATGGACACAACCTCTCATTTAAAGATTCAAATATTTTAAACGTCAGTTAAATTTGATCCATTGTAATTATAGTAATTATGAGCAAGATTCTCTAAATTTTAATTTTTTTTAAAACACTCTAAGCTTAAAACTTACATTTAAGAAATGTTTAAATAAAAAATCATGTAATGGGGTTTTAATAAACATTTGAATGAGGATTGTAAACATAAAGTTTAGCATCAACATCTCTTGATTTTTATCAGAGAGAGAGAGAGAGAGGGAGAGAGAGAGAGAGACGCGAGAGAACAAAAACATCTACAAGTATCCCAACCGATTTTTCTCAAGATCTTCCTTATTGCATCCATTGTGGGCTGGTTTGCAAATCTTTCGCAGAACTCAAATGCCATTTACGATTGAGTAAATGTAAGCATGCCACATCCATCGTAGACTAAACAAATTTTGAGTTGTCAAGACCTCATACGTCGAAATCGACGGGAGAGTCCATGATATATATATATATATATATATATATATATATATATATATATATATATATATATATATGTATCATATATATTGTTTTTATTTATCTTTATATATATTTAATGAAAATCCAATATATTTGAATTTTATAATGAGAAGTTATTCTCATATTAATAATCCATTAAAGTACTCGAGATAAACTGAAATTTGGTGAATATTTATTAATTGACATCTGATAATTATTATTAAATCGGAGATTTTTGAAGTTTCACAATGAGCTAGCACTCACTTATAACTCCCTTTGCAGTAAACTAACTTGAACTAAATATAGCCAGTATGTTGACTTCTTCCCTTTAGCAATTTGGTAGAAAATTCATAATGTCCCCTTAATTAGTTTAAGTGTATATATTTTATACAGAAATATGAAAATCTTTCTCTCTCTCTCTCCCTCTCTCTCTCTCTCTCTCTCTCTCTCTCTATATATATATATATATATATATATATATATATATATATATATACCTTACTGTATATAAATATGTATGTGTTATTAGACAACTGCAATGGGCTTTAAGGCAGCATTGAACTTAAAACTAATGTTTCCATAGACTAGCATTATTACCAGAAACCATCCGCTAGATGGCGTCCGCAAAAAGCACTCAGTGTAATTATATTATAACGCTAAAATATTTTCAACACAAAATGGGTTTATTTTCGAAACTCTATAATGGGTAAAATTCGATTGAAAGCAAGGAATGTAAAAAAGCACTTTTGGCTTGAGAGAGAAATCTTTAAAAGAATTCAAAGACAAAAATAGATTCGTGTTTTTAAAGAAAACAAATCCAATCCTTGAATAGGTCAGTAAAAAACATTCCTAGTGCACTTTGGATGTGTTGAAACGATGCATTACTTCACGGGGTGATTACAAAAGAAGCAATTAGATCACCTTAATGGAGAATTCGTGTCTATCTGTAACAAAAACTATGTCAAAATTTAAAAATATATTACATTCTTATTACTTCGTCTTTTCTAGTCCCAAAGATTTGACATTATTATTTTGCTATAATAGTATTACTGTTAACTTATTGTACATGATGCTGGGTTTTATTTACAGCAGTCAAATAATTTATATGAAACGAGGGTACTTCTTCGGATTAGGACTCGAGCTTACTCTGACCCTAAAGTTTAACCTAAACCTAACCTTAACTGTAACCCTAACCCTGACCCTAACGACCCGAAGTTGGTTTTAGCTCGAGTATTAATCTGGAGGAAACCGAACTTAGTATCATGCGATATTTAATATGAAAAAAGATTGTTGATGATAGCTAAGAAGACAAACATTTTTGTTATCATTTTCATTATCTGAATTTTGTTGATTTGGATCGATAATTTGTATTATGTAAGTTATTCGGAATACTGTGCGCATCTTGAGTGTTATTTTTACAACCTTTCGGCCGATGTAAGATCTGATCACCTTCAGGTGCATCTTGTCGAACTCGGGAATCTTTCTGTAAGACTCGAGAATCTGTACGGAATTTCGAACGGAACCTTTCTTTAATGCACGTGCATAGCATGCCCTTGTTCCGTCAGCCTTGCCAGGGTTGAAGTCTTAAGTAATTCGCAGAAGTAATTAAGTAATTTAGAAATCGAACTAAAAAAGATATCGGGAAAACCAATGCCAACAATAAAAAATCTCTGATTTATACGAAATAAATGAATAAATAAATTAATCATATATATATATATATATATATATATATATATATATATATATATATATATATAGTGTAAAGAAGCTTTGAGTAATTTTAAACAAAGAAGGAAAATTCACCTTCAACCTATATATATATATATATATGTATATATATATAAATATATATATATATAAATATATGTATATATAAATAGATATATATAAGTATATATATATATATATATATACCAGTTTATATATCAGTATATATTTATATATATATGTATCATATATATTGTTTTTATTAATCTTTATCTTATATTATTATGTATTTTTTCAGATTATGACTTTTTTATTATCAAGGGGGATAATAAAAAGTCATAATCTGAAAAAATACATAGATAATATGAGATAAAAATAAATAAAAACAATATATATGATACATATGTATAGTTATCTTTTTGTATTCCTCTGACGATAACATTTATTTATTTCAAAAGCCATGGATTAAGGAAGGAAAGTGAAATGTGTTTCAGTTGAAATACCTTGATTTGAGCAACTGATGACTTAATTGATATTGTATTTTTACAATCCTTATTCTAAACATTTTACTTGTCTCTTTCTCTCTCCCTTCCTTAACCCCTCTCTCTATTTCTCTCTCTCTATCTCTTTCTCTCTCCCTCTCTCTACATATATATATATATATATATAATTATTTCCACAATCAGACAACGCCGCAGCCCACAACCTATGAAAGAAACAAACCGGAGATCCTAGACTCGAGTTTCGCCCTCCTTTGGGCTCATCAGTAGAACACATCCGAACTCATGATTCGAAACCCGAGTCACTTGCATGGTAAGCGAGTACTCTGCCACTGAGCTACCTCGCCACATACAAGAATGTCTATTAATTTACACAGATTAAGCAAACCGCGACGATGACCGACTGTGGAATATACCTACTCTTTTTCAACAAGGGGTGTAGTCATCCAACTACTATGAACCCAGGCCGATGTCTCACAAGTAGGATTTTATACTCGCTAGGACGATGTCATCCAACAAGCTAACCAAGCGAGCAAATAAATATTAGATTTCTTGAATGTGAGATGATATATATAATTATTCAAACTCCACTATATATATATATATATATATATATATATATATATATATATATATATATAGTGGAGTTTGAAGGATCACCAATAAAATATAAAATATATAAATACCAAAAGACATAAAACGACGACGACCTTTTTTTGATCATCTGTTATTATAAAGAATGGCATTCACTGAATATAACACTATTTAAACTGAATGAATTAACTGATCGATTTACCGACTTCTCAAGGAGGGCTGGATGTGGCACAAGACCGAACTTTATATTGATTAGTCCATGTACTCCAGAAGGGCGCCTAGGGCCGGCATCAAATCACTATTAAAATCAGGCCTGTCGACATTCCACAGTATGGAGGCCTCAAGTAGACATCAACGTGTAACTTGCTACTCTGATACCCTGTTGTTCCGATGGATACTGCACCCCATAAACTGGTGTTGTCTTGGCCTTCGGGGCTTGATTTACGCCGGTCTATGGGGCTGTCCTGTGCAGTTCTAGGAGGTCCACCCTCCCAGGCTTCGCCTCCCCTCTTTGGGGAATAGTAAGTTTATTGCTTACTGACTGAGGCGCCCCTACCGAGGAATACCGACGGGGCTACCCAGGCAATTTTTAAACTCCACTTTCCCGACCCGACCTTGGGTCACATCTTACTTGTGGGAGTAAGATAAAAACTGGCCTTGTGCCTAACTCCTGGAGAGGAGTAAATCAATACTCTGATACCCCTCGACGTAAATGCACTCAGTCAACCCAACAATCAGCTAAATCTCATCCATTCAATGTGGAGTTCCTTAGATGCAGAAGAGCCTTTTTACGCCAATAGCTTCTTTACTCGAGCTGTCGGCCTTTGGAACTCCCTCCCTGCTTCCTGTGACCTGGACGTTACCAACATGCTGAAATTCAAACATAATGTGAAATGCATCACGTTGCACAGCTTCCAATATAGGAAACTTTAACTCTAATTCTCAGTAGTTTCTTACGTTTACGGTGGCAACTTGCCTCATTTGGGGTGAACTAAGTTAAAAATAAATAAATAAAATAAACAAACCACTCCTCATAATGAAGACGAAAGATGTCTACCCCAAAATGTAGCAAGTAATGTCTATGGCGATGGTCGTCTGATGAAAAGTAGGCCAAAATTGTGCGGAAGACCAACATGAAAATGTAAATACTTCCGATTTTACTTAATTATTAGTAATAAGTATAATATTTCAATTAATAAATATTCACACAATTTTAGTATTTTTGAACTATTGTAAAAGGATTTCATGGAGCATAATATTGGAAAAACCTTCCATTTGAAAATCAAATATTTCGGATTTGCATCTAATTAGATCTATAGTAATGGAACATCAATTTAGCAAGATTCTCTAAAGTTCAATTGTCGTCTTAAGACCTCATAAATGTAACACTTATATGTTAAACATTCGCTAGAATCAAAATGATGTAATGGATTTTGACTAAAATTAGAATCAGAAACTCTAGATACAACGCATAGCAGCATTATATTTTGATTTGAATCTTTATAAAATGACATAAAAATGGTGAAGAATTAATTTTACTTTTCCTGGGACGGGTATTCTTCTAGTTTCTTATGGTATTAATCTGTGCGCTACGAATTCATTCTTTAACATTTGTTCGTCGTGTAACCTAATGCTTTTTCATAACCAACCAACGGAGCCAAAATGACTGATTTCGGTATTAAATAACTCCCTCAAAAGGGGTTATAGGCCGCGAAATAAACACACCAAATGAAACTGTATGAAGGGATCAACTTGCTGACCCCCCAAATAATTCTTCATAAATATTTTCCTTGTTTTTTGTTTTTTTTGCGAAATGCATATTCATGTCGAATTGTCATAGAATGCGCCAAGAAATAAGTCTGACGCCGATCGATTGTTTATTTATTTTATTTTCTTTCATGTATTTTGTTTTTTTTATTTAGTTTTATTTTTTGGTGCTATTCACTCTTGTCTGGGAATTTGGAAGACAAATCCGATTTTAGTCGCAGACTCTTCATGGCGTTATTGAATAAGAAACAACTTTTTTTCCAAGCCATCAGAGTAACCTTGCAAAAAAGTAGGTTGTAAAAGAAAGTAAAAAAGAAACATGTATTATTTTATTAATCTTATTCATCGAATGACCGTTCATCCGCATATCTTAGGCTCCGTCGTTTCTAATATGAATCAAACCAAACTTTCACGAACAGTTAGTTCTAAACAATATTTCGTCATATTTGATTTTCATTTCCAACAAAGAACTATACAGTTTTCTCATACGATTACAGTAATGTTTTGTCAAATTTGCAAGTGACGTAATCGAAGAATGTCATATGCAAGTTACAACTTGGCAGTTTTCAAATCCGATTTTAACAAATAAGTGTTAAGTGATATAACTTAAATAATTTAAATCTTTATTTTAAATTCTCTAATAATATGCTTTATTATTCAACTGACAATCCATTCATCTGAATAACCGTTATTCTCAAGTAGCTGTGAAGTGGTGTCTAATGAGTAACATCAACACGAAAAAATCGTAGAGTCAACCAAATTACAGATACTCTTCTGAACTTTATCAAAAACATTCAAACGAGGCAGTGATTAACAAGCCCGAATATGACATTGACTCTATACAAGGTCTGATAGTAGATTAGTTGAGATATAGAATAGCCATTTTATTAATTAATTTTATTTTGAAATGATATTTCTTTACATTGTATGTATTTTCGTTTTAGTACTCACACATCGACTTTCATGTATTTCATATTTGTTTGTTATATATCTCACGTTAATTGCGTTATTATTATTTTTTTCTGATATATATATATATATATATATATATATATATATATATATATATATATATATATATATATATATATGGTTATAATGCTACTGTAGTTCAGATCAACATTGTACCTTAGGTTTCAAGCTAGGTAGAAGCGGACCCCAGGCGAAAAGATTGATGGGTTCTATTGAGTTGCATTTATGAACTGCCCTAACGCTGTCGTCTGCCATGATTTACTGGCGGAGTTCCACATACGAGAAGTCAGTTGAATAATGACGGTGATTCACTGTTTTATAACAGATATAATAAAACGTGAACATGTATTCCTATAGCTTCCAGTAGCTTTTAACAAGAACTGCATGCTTGTGGAGCTCTTTTCCTGTTGGTTATTTTCCTCCTACCTATAGCATTGGTCTTTTCAAGGCTAAGGCCAATAGACATATCCTGTCTTTGCTATAATTATATTTCGTTTTTGTTAGCCTCTTACATAAAATTGCGTCATGCCTTGTCTGCGATTTCAATAAAAAAAGATTTTATTCGAAATATTTGTATTGAAAATATACATTAATTTTAGCGTCCATGACCTGAGCACATAGACTTTTATTTTGATTTGTTTACAGTGCTACAAGTGTTTAGTTACATGTCTTTCTCTATCTCTTCTCTCCTACTCTCCATCCTCTTACTATCGAAATATTTTAAAATCACTTGCCTATTATATGAGAAATGGAATAATTAAAACGATAGATCTTCAAGCGTTACTTATTCGGCTGCAGACCGAGCAACGTACAAAATCGTGGGAACAATGCTGCATAAGGTTTTATAGAAATCCAAACATCCAACTAAAAAATGAATGAACATTTGTTTCTTAATATACTGTGTCATAAACTAAATGCATCATAATACAACGAAATAATTGGCAGAATTGAATTAAAACTATTTCATAGTAAGACATACATCTTATGGCATGCCTTTACGGAATATCTAGCCTGAGAAATTAAAACGTTCGGCTTACATAAATAAACGTTTATCACCTTTAGAAATCGAAAAGAAAGTTTTTTCGAAAACATTCTAGTAATCTGAAAATATAATGCTTAATAAATACACGAATCTGAATATATTTTTCTAAAGAATTAAATAAGAACACGGATAATTTTGTATTTCATGCATTCCGAAAATGAGTGAATGATATTGATATCTATTAATAAATTTACTTTCTGTTACAGAATAAAATGGCAGAATATGTCATTATCAAGTATGTGTTGAAAATCCTGTATTAGTATGTGTTCCGATTTTCATATCAAGTCGTTACAATTTCATGTTGCAGTAAAGTTTGAGCGAATAGCATAATTTCCAAGAATGCCTGACAGATAGCTGTCATAAAGCTAAAACAGAAAACAGAAAGTTTTTAAAAAAACAGGAACAGACAATGAAATCCAACTAACAAATAAACCTATTACTCTTACAAAACTATTCGGAAAATTAACCAATACTTTTGCATTACCTCCCGTAACAGGGGAGGTCTAGTACAAGTCATAAGCACAAATAAGTAATTGCATGTATGCTCAATGCAAAGGTATTTCAAGACTGAGAACACTGTATCCAAAATCGTTTCTTGGGTATATTGACGTCCTGCGATGCTTGCCGCCATGTGTATGGAGTTATTCACGATCAAGAATCAAAGTCGGCAAAAGAAATCAATTGAAAGATATCGAATAAAAATTTAAAGAAGAGCAATTCTATTAGGCAGCTGACATTGCTGCATACTTACAGACTATTATTTTTTCTCGCCCTTCGTTCATTTGTTGTCGATTCTTAAGTCATTTTTTTATAAAAGCAGGTCGCTTCAAGTTTCTAACTCAGAGTTCTCACACATTGCGCCTATTCTATCGCGTCTAACATTATTTCTTTTTCTCGCTTTTCGTTCATTTGTTGTCGATTCTTAAGTCATTTTTTATAAAATCAGGTCGCTTCAAGTTTCTAACTCAGAGTTCTCACACATTGCGCCTATTCGATCGCGTCTAACATTATTTATTTTTAGCCGTGTCCACCTAGCAGTCAATAACCTTCAAATGCCAGCTATCTGAACCCTGTCTGAACTTAATTTATTGTTTCCGTGCTAAGGTTTTACCTGCAAATTTATATTACCAAATAAATACTAGCGAACGTACTCTCACTATTTAACAGGTGCATAGGTTCGCAATGCGTGGAGCTAGAACAATAGACGAAAAGTAGCAAAAGAAAGCGTCCTAAGGAAACTAAAAAATGTTTAACCAATACTCGATCTATTTTGATATAAACAATACACAGATGCTAAGGTTTGGAAGAAATCAACATCGATGTTACATTAAACTACACCAGAAAACAGAATAATCAGAATAAAACTGAACCAGAAAATTATCAAGTGGAATATAAAAGGATAGTTGTCGAGTTGTCGAGGTATTGAGTTATTTGTTTGTTTTACGAGTACTTCCACGAAATATGCTCCGATTAAATTATTACACTTATACTTCCTCAGCGGAAGTTACCCTGATCCACCCGACATGCAGCAAAATCCCAACCGTTCACCAAAGGGGTTGCTAAATGCCGGAAGACTGTCTACAGGAATAGCTTCTTTTCTCGGACTTGCTTTTTAAATTCCTTTGTAGTGCCCTTTTTGCTTTACTATATAAACATGTTTTCGTTGGACAAAAGTTTACAAATGAAAAACGTGAAAATGCAAATAACAATGAGCTGATTTCCTGCTTAAAATATGTCCTGGCGTCAATAAATATTATTTAAGAAAATTAATGCCATACACATAAAACGTTACACCTCACACACTTATATACACAAAAAAATAAATCTAATCAAATCCTCGCTTTGCTTTAGTTGAAATCCGTACTTCTCTCGTTCAGAAAACTAATGGCCTTGATAAACACCGACCTTCATGGCATACATAAAATGGAAGTTTCGCATTAAATCCTTTTCTAAGGTGACTGGAAAAATGGTTAAATCATTCTACCGCTCCAGAAAGTTCTTGACTTCTGACGTAATCCATTATATGTATAATAATCAGATACGCTCTACGATTAAGTATTACTGCCACATCTGGTGTGGTGCCGCTTAAAACACATTTTTCTGTATTGAAAGAGTACAAAATCGACTGGTAGGGGGTGGTTTGTCATCTTTTCCACGCTCATTTTATTACAGAAGAGACGTCGCTTGTCCTTCTCTAGTGTATCATAACTTTCAGTGTATGTTCCTGCCTCAGCTACAATTATCGGTCGCCTCTGTAAAGGATCCACATAAAAAAGTCGTCTAGCTACTACCTATTTAGAGAATGATCTTTTCTTCATGTGTATACCTAAAACAAAATAAAACTTCCATGAACAGAGTTTCTATCCAAGAGCTTCCCATATGTGTAACAAAATATCACAGAACGGCTTCCTACTGATGACAACATAATCGTTGTAATGTAAAAATGTCAACAAAGACGTTCCAAGCCGACTCATTAAATAAAACCATGCCCTTATCACCGATTTTGTAATATAATGGGAGTCGTGTTTCCAGTGAAGAAGTCTTAAAAGTCAGAGGTCACTTCTGGCGGAAAGTAAGTAATTTACGTGACTTTCGATAGGACATTTCTCGCCCTCTTAGTCGGCAAGATGTCAACCCAAGCACACGTGTCTGGCAGCCCTCTATAAGAAAGGGGGAGAGATGCATCATATATATATAAATATATATATATATGTATACATTTTTGGCCGTTGGAGCAGGAGCAGCTTCAAAAGTAGTGGAGCGTGTAAAGCCATATATATATATATATATATATATATATATATATATATATATATATATATATATATATATATATATATATATATATATATATATATATGGTAAACAGCTGATGATCCCCGTGCTAATATTAGATGCTTACGTTAAGGTCTCCTGTTTTTGTTTCACTGTTAGATACTTAATCCCCTTTTTAATTTTATTTACTTACTATTATATATTTTATTTATTTATGAATTTTCCAACGAATGTTAAGTCTGCACTATTTTGGATTTAGTTAGTTTCTGTGGGAATTTAAACTGCATTTTCCTTTTTTTGTCTTTTTGTTTAAAATAACTCAAAGCTTCTTTAGACTATATATATATATATATATATATATATATATATATATATATATAAAAACATATACGCATGCATAACTTTATAGATAAGTGTATAACACGCATATATTGCTTTAAAACGTAATCATTACTAGTAATGACTATTGTAGTGTTACTTTTAGTCGGTATATAATAAAACATGGCTTTCATATTCTGTAAAACAAAACAAATGAATCAAACGAGTCTATTTCGTCATGGGTGTTTCAAATGCTATGCATTGCAATCTATAAACTTGCTGAAACAGGTTACGTTTGAACGCATACAACAACTAAATACTTTGATAGCGGGAATGGCACGGTGCCTATGTGGTTAACGACGCGGACTGTGTTGGGTTCGAATCCAGTTCGTTCCACAGAAACACTTTCATCAAAATCCAGGCCTTGTGTCTAACCTACTAGAGAGAATGTAAATAAAATACTTTAGATTATAGCGTACCTTAGAGAAAATATGTTGAAGTGACTATTTATTTATAATACTAAATTTCTGGGAAAGGGAATGATATTTCAACTCGACCAGAGTTTTATTAATTGAATAAAAAAAAAAGGATAGTCGTCTGGGAGAATCGTCTTTCTTCAGATTGTGCGAACAATATCCCTCGAACGTGTTTACCTCGTTTATCTTCGCGGCGAGTAAAACGCGTCAATGCCAATGGATACAAAACCGCGAAAAAACAAATTGATATCCGTTGCTTTTGCTCGAGGCAGACAGCGGAATCAACAGACCTCCAAGTAATTTGTGGAAGTTTGAAGAACTCTGAGTTACGATACAAAACTATCAGACCGATAATAATAGTTTTGGTTTAAGATTTATCAGCTCGTCTCTACCGAGGTCAAGTAGATAATGTTCATTGGCCGACACTTTTCGATTTATTTATTTACCAGATTTTTTTTCTTGTATGTATTTACTTACGTCCCCACGAGGACAAATTTAAACACGGGTCTGTCAATAAACAGTTAGTATGGTAAATTTATTCGTAGATTAAACATTAAGTAGAGTGATATGTTCTAAGTGGAAGTCGTAAGAACTACGTGTCGTGAAAATAACTTTATCTTTTTACTAAGTCACACAGGAGGTAAAATAATGGTAACTTTGACGGTACTGATATCTAGCCTGAACCAGTTTTCGTGAGGTTCGACTCGGAAGCGTTCGGCTGTCCTACGCAAACGCCCTAGAGTTGACGAGCCGATTTGTACCAGACGACAATTTTGATACGATGCTGCGTTCTATGATAATAATTTTTGGTTGTGTTGTTTTTTTGTTTTTAGGGTTAGGCTTAGGGTTTAGGGGTAGGGTTAAGGTTAAGGTTTAGGGTTAGGGTTAGGGTTAGGGTTAGGGTTTAGGGTTTAGGGTAAGGGTTAGGGTTTAGGGTTAACATATTTATTTGATAACAGTAATTTCGCCCTGCTTTGCTTGTTTTATTTGTTTAAAAAATTCTTGCAAGTATAACTAAAAATTATAGGACGCAGCAACGTATCAAAATGAAAAAAATATATTTATTTGATAACAGTAACTCGCTATGTTTTGCTTGTGTTTTTGTTGTTGTTGTTTCTTTTCGAAAATTTCTTGAAAATATAACTTACAATCACAGGACACAGCACCGTATCAAAATTGTCGTCTGCTACCATTCGGCTCGTCAACACTCGGGCGTTTGCGTAGGACAGCCGAACGCTTCCGAGTCGAACCTCACGAAAACTGGGTCAGGATCGATATCAGTACCACTTTGATATTCGATCAGCTGATTCTACCGACGACGTTGATGCAATGTGGGGATGAAATAACAATACAGTTACGTTACACATTTTTTTTTTGTGGAGGAATATTTAGTATCCCAACGTGGGAAAGAAAAAGAAAAATATTTCTCAGTGAAGTAGGATTCCTCCTTCTTTCAACTGAAGGCAGAACAGATACTACACTTTGGCTTTTCGGGCTAATGCCAAGAAGAGTCGTTGAAAATCAAACAATTTTACATTTTACAAGTGTCTTCAATAATATATAATCGTGTAAATTTGTCTATCTTTTGCTGTAGCCTAACATAGACTACTTATATGAAACCAATATCGACAACAATAAAGTATATTTGTAATGTACCATATTTATTTTTTTAAACTTCTTTTCCTTTTCTAGGATATCTATATCTTTGTTCTGTTTTTTTTTAGTGGAAATTCTTCTCGATATCCAAATGATTATGTTTGGGATTTAGTTTTGATAAGGATTGCTAATTTGTATTATTTAGATTATCTTGATTACTGTTCGTATCTTGGAGGTTCTTCTCACAATGTTTTTTGTCGATTTTACCTAGTAGCAGACATAGAAGAACTATAGGGTGAAAGAGATCTAAAAAGAATCGCACATATGCAAACCGATAATAATTTCACAAATAGATCTTGTATAGGAGTTAATACAAAATGAAAACCGGTAATTAAAAAAAAAATCAGAACATCATTAAAAACACAAAAAAACATTCCATGCTTGAAGTATTGTTGCCACATCTAGGCTGGTGCATCATCCACTAGTCTCTCCGGCCCAGACAAGGTCTAAAACCGAGTCGCCAACTTAATAGGTCCCTCACTATCAACCAAGCTCCAGCCCCTGTCCCATCGTCGCAATGTTGCATCCTTGTGATTGTTTTACAAATACTTCAATGGATTGTGCTACGATGAGCTAGCTACTCTGGTGCCCCCTCGATGTAAATTCGCTAGACCATCGCGACAATCAGCTAAATCCCATCCATTAACTTTCCAGGTTTCCAGATGTCGAAGAGCCTTCTACTTCAAAAGCTTCTTTCCTCGTGCTGCTGGCCTCTGGAACTCTTTACCTGTTCCCTGTTTCCCCGACAGTACCGACATATAGAGTGTAAAACTAATGTAAACAGATATCTCGCTACACTGCTCCCAACTTGGGGTGACACCCAAAACCTACACCCTAATTCTCAGTAACCTCTTATGTCTACAGTAGCCGCCTGCCTTGTTTTGGGGTGAAATATTAAAAATAAGATATATATATATATATATATATATATGTACATTTATCTATATCTCTCAATATATGTAAATAAATATTTTGTATTTAAATTTGAAAAACAAACCTTATACATTTACTTATATATAAATAAAGTAATAAGTTCTAATTAATAGAAAGACTACACATATGAAAACAAACAAATGTTAAAGGTTGCTAAAATACCAACAAAACCGTAGCGCAGTGGATATAAGCGCTACTTAATAATTAGTACTAAGTCACAGTTGTGAAGGTTCACTCCTCAATACGGGCGATACTAAAAATACAATTAAGAATTATCTAAGACATCTGTGCAGGCATGGCTGACGGAACGAGAACAAGCTACTCAGTTGGTTTAAATGAAGGGTTCGTTTTAAATTACGTACATATTTCTGAGTTCCACAAGACGAACCTTAAGAAAGTCGGAGGTTACATCGGCCGAAACGTTGTGAGAATGACGTCATAGGTTAGTACAGTAGTCCGAATAATACAAATAATACGAATTCACATGTTTTTTTTTCTTTTTTTATCTAACATTTTTACAACTGTCTGTTCTCAGCGACATTTATTATTTGTGAAGGAATTTAAAACACGCTATTAAATTACAGCCAAGTTGAAATATTTAGTGTATGTAATAATGGATAAGCACTTTGATGACGTTATCAGGTGTAAACAAATATGTTAAAATGTTATACTTTATAGTGTTCCAAATGTTTCCTAAACCAACCGACTCTGAAAGTTTACAGTGATATATGATAAATTGATTTAAAACAGAATACAGTTCGTTAAAACAGAACGGCTGTTGTTAGAATTGTTCATTTAATTTTACTAAAATGTTTGACCTCTGTTAAACTCATGCCTTTTCATAGCTACATATATATTCTTTTAAAAATCAATTTATATAATAATTTATCACTGTCAATTTTAGGAAACGCCTATGATATATAAAAAAACTGTTCATCTTACTTAAATGAATATGTAATGTTATATGCCTATGTCCTCATTGTCACTACTGTTTCTGTATTATTAGACTAAGAAAGTATTCAAAAATAATGGAGGAAAGTATAGGTTATTTAGGCAATGCGTAAGGATGAAATGTTGGTTTTTCTGAATAAAGACTCGTAGGGACTATGAATTAATCTGACCCCGCAAGTAAGTGTGATATTTAGAAGTTGTTTTTTTTTTATTAGTAATACATTATTTGATAATAACATAGCTGAAATTTTATGCTAACTTGCAAGCTAATACGTTAACAGTATATATATATATATATATATATATATATATATATATATATATATATATATATATATATGTTGTGAAGTTGTCCAACAGTAAATAATAAATAAAGGAAGTCAAGTCGAGGCTTGGTTTAACAAGTGTATTAAAAAAGTAAGAAAGTTACTAGCACTTAGCTAGACAGTTACAAGACTGTGCTTTGTCTTCTCTGTGTCTCTGGTGACTCGCACTATGTATAGTGACAACCGGTGCAGTTTCTCCTGTGTAAGAACGGCCGGCGTAACAATATATATGGAATTAATTCCATCCACTATGTGTTTCCGATATAGATTAAGAATTTACTGGTTTGATTAAAAAGAAGCTTGGGGTGTGTTCTAGATAAGCCACCGAGGAGTTTAATACCCCAAAACAAAAGAAAATACGGCTTATTAAGACATTTCTCAGCCACCTATAGAAACAATCAATGAAATAAAAATGTCTAATGACGTTGAAAATAAGGGATAGGTTCATATCAAGATCCACCTGGGTTTAATATGGACAAATTAGAGCATTATTCATCCAATATGAGCGCTCTCTCCACCACGTAGGTGATGCTTTGATATCGATGCCCGGGGCGACTGTATAGTATAAGAGAATTTAAACAATAAAAAAGCACAACAATAACTTTTATTTCTATCAATACTACGAAGAACTTTACTTTTTCCTCACTGTGTCTAAAACAACACAGAATTTCCATGAACAGAGTTTATTTGCAAGGAATTCCGATATATGGGACATATTACAAGAGAATTGCTTCCCGATAGATAACAAGATGATTGTCTTGAAAACCAAATGACAGCAAAAACATGTCGAACAATACTCTTAACTAATCAAATTCAATCAATTGCACTCTATCCTTTACAATTCTCTCATAGTATTGCTTATCATAAAACTGACCATCTTAGTAACTTTTATTCTCGAATTCATGTTGGCCTTGGTAACGGATGCCTTATTAGTATATAAAACTAGATGTTGTACAAAATCGAAATGAGCAATATATGTAAGAACTATTTATAAAGTAATAGACGATAAGAGTGACATTGTCATTAAAAAGGAATGCATCATTATGTTACGTATGAAAAGTCCGAATCCGAAGTGTGAACATCATAATAAAGTAATAGATGATAAATGTGACATTGTTATTAAAAAGGAATGCATAATTATGGTACCTAGTAAAAAGTCTGAATCTGAAGTGCGAACATCATAATAAAGTAATAGATGATAAAAGTGACATTGTTATTAAAAAGGAATGCATAATTATGTTACGTATGAAAAGTCCGAATCCGAAGTGTGAACATCATAATAAAGTAATAGATGATAAAAGTGACATTGTCATTAAAAAGGAATGCATCATTATGTTACGTATGAAAAGTCCGAATCCGAAGTGTGAACATCATAATAAAGTAATAGATGATAAAAGTGACATTGTTATTAAAAACGAATGCATAATTATGTTACGTAGTAAAAAGTCCCAATCTGAAGTTCGAACATCATAATAAAGTAATAGATTATAAAAGAGACATTGTTATTAAAAAGGAATGCATAATTATGTTACGTAGTAAAAAGTCCCAATCTGAAGTGCGAACATCATAATAAAGTAATAGATGATAAAAGTGACATTGTTATTAAAAAGGAATGCATAATTATGTTACGTATGAAAAGTCCGAATCCGAAGTGTGAACATCATAATAAAGTAATAGATGATAAAAGTGACATTGTCATTAAAAAGGAATGCATCATTATGTTACGTATGAAAAGTCCGAATCCGAAGTGTGAACATCATAATAAAGTAATAGATGATAAATGTGACATTGTTATTAAAAAGGAATGCATAATTATGGTACCTAGTAAAAAGTCTGAATCTGAAGTGCGAACATCATAATAAAGTAATAGATGATAAAAGTGACATTGTTATTAAAAAGGAATGCATAATTATGTTACGTAGTAAAAAGTATGAATCTGAAGTTCGAACATCATAATAAAATAATAGATTATAAAAGTGACATTGTCATTAAAACGAATGCATAATTATATTACGTAGTAAAAAGTCCGAATCTGAAGTGTGAACATCATAATAAAGTAATAGATTATAAAAGAGACATTGTTATTAAAAAGGAATGCATAATTATGTTACGTATGAAAAGTCCGAATCCGAAGTGTGAACATCATAATAAAGTAATAGATGATAAATGTGACATTGTTATTAAAAAGGAATGCATAATTATGGTACCTAGTAAAAAGTCTGAATCTGAAGTGCGAACATCATAATAAAGTAATAGATGATAAAAGTGACATTGTTATTAAAAAGGAATGCATAATTATGTTACGTATGAAAAGTCCGAATCCGAAGTGTGAACATCATAATAAAGTAATAGATGATAAAAGTGACATTGTCATTAAAAAGGAATGCATCATTATGTTACGTATGAAAAGTCCGAATCCGAAGTGTGAACATCATAATAAAGTAATAGATGATAAAAGTGACATTGTTATTAAAAACGAATGCATAATTATGTTACGTAGTAAAAAGTCCCAATCTGAAGTTCGAACATCATAATAAAGTAATAGATTATAAAAGAGACATTGTTATTAAAAAGGAATGCATAATTATGTTACGTAGTAAAAAGTCCCAATCTGAAGTGCGAACATCATAATAAAGTAATAGATGATAAAAGTGACATTGTTATTAAAAAGGAATGCATAATTATGTTACGTATGAAAAGTCCGAATCCGAAGTGTGAACATCATAATAAAGTAATAGATGATAAAAGTGACATTGTCATTAAAAAGGAATGCATCATTATGTTACGTATGAAAAGTCCGAATCCGAAGTGTGAACATCATAATAAATTAATAGATGATAAATGTGACATTGTTATTAAAAAGGAATGCATAATTATGGTACCTAGTAAAAAGTCTGAATCTGAAGTGCGAACATCATAATAAAGTAATAGATGATAAAAGTGACATTGTTATTAAAAAGGAATGCATAATTATGTTACGTAGTAAAAAGTATGAATCTGAAGTTCGAACATCATAATAAAATAATAGATTATAAAAGTGACATTGTCATTAAAACGAATGCATAATTATATTACGTAGTAAAAAGTCCGAATCCGAAGTGTGAACATCATAATAAAGTAATAGATGATAAATGTGACATTGTTATTAAAAAGGAATGCATAATTATGGTACCTAGTAAAAAGTCTGAATCTGAAGTGCGAACATCATAATAAAGTAATAGATGATAAAAGTGACATTGTTATTAAAAAGGAATGCATAATTATGTTACGTAGTAAAAAGTATGAATCTGAAGTTCGAACATCATAATAAAATAATAGATTATAAAAGTGACATTGTCATTAAAACGAATGCATAATTATATTACGTAGTAAAAAGTCCGAATCTGAAGTGTGAACATCATAATAAAGTAATAGATTATAAAAGAGACATTGTTATTAAAAAGGAATGCATAATTATGTTACGTATGAAAAGTCCGAATCCGAAGTGTGAACATCATAATAAAGTAATAGATGATAAATGTGACATTGTTATTAAAAAGGAATGCATAATTATGGTACCTAGTAAAAAGTCTGAATCTGAAGTGCGAACATCATAATAAAGTAATAGATGATAAAAGTGACATTGTTATTAAAAAGGAATGCATAATTATGTTACGTATGAAAAGTCCGAATCCGAAGTGTGAACATCATAATAAAGTAATAGATGATAAAAGTGACATTGTCATTAAAAAGGAATGCATCATTATGTTACGTATGAAAAGTCCGAATCCGAAGTGTGAACATCATAATAAAGTAATAGATGATAAAAGTGACATTGTTATTAAAAACGAATGCATAATTATGTTACGTAGTAAAAAGTCCCAATCTGAAGTTCGAACATCATAATAAAGTAATAGATTATAAAAGAGACATTGTTATTAAAAAGGAATGCATAATTATGTTACGTAGTAAAAAGTCCCAATCTGAAGTGCGAACATCATAATAAAGTAATAGATGATAAAAGTGACATTGTTATTAAAAAGGAATGCATAATTATGTTACGTATGAAAAGTCCGAATCCGAAGTGTGAACATCATAATAAAGTAATAGATGATAAAAGTGACATTGTCATTAAAAAGGAATGCATCATTATGTTACGTATGAAAAGTCCGAATCCGAAGTGTGAACATCATAATAAAGTAATAGATGATAAATGTGACATTGTTATTAAAAAGGAATGCATAATTATGGTACCTAGTAAAAAGTCTGAATCTGAAGTGCGAACATCATAATAAAGTAATAGATGATAAAAGTGACATTGTTATTAAAAAGGAATGCATAATTATGTTACGTAGTAAAAAGTATGAATCTGAAGTTCGAACATCATAATAAAATAATAGATTATAAAAGTGACATTGTCATTAAAACGAATGCATAATTATATTACGTAGTAAAAAGTCCGAATCTGAAGTGTGAACATCATAATAAAGTAATAGATTATAAAAGAGACATTGTTATTAAAAAGGAATGCATAATTATGTTACGTAGTAAAAAGTCCCAATCTGAAGTGCGAACATCATAATAAAGTAATAGATGATAAAAGTGACATTGTTATTAAAAAAGAATGCATAATTATGTTACGTATGAAAAGTCCGAATCCGAAGTGTGAACATTATAATAAAGTAATAGATGATAAAAGTGACATTGTCATTAAAAAGGAATGCATCATTATGTTACGTATGAAAAGTCCGAATCCGAAGTGTGAACATCATAATAAAGTAATAGATGATAAAAGTGACATTGTTATTAAAAAGGAATGCATAATTATGTTACGTAGTAAAAAGTCCGAATCTGAAGTGTGAACATCATAATAAAGTAATAGATTATAAAAGAGACATTGTTATTAAAAAGGAATGCATAATTATGTTACGTAGTAAAAAGTCCCAATCTGAAGTGCGAACATCATAATAAAGTAATAGATGATAAAAGTGACATTGTTATTAAAAAGGAATGCATAATTATGGTACGTATGAAAAGTCCGAATCCGAAGTGTGAACATCATAATAAAGTAATAGATGATAAAAGTGACATTGTCATTAAAAAGGAATGCATCATTATGTTACGTATGAAAAGTCCGAATCCGAAGTGTGAACATCATAATAAAGTAATAGATGATAAAAGTGACATTGTTATTAAAAAGGAATGCATAATTATGTTACGTAGTAAAAAGTCCGAATCTGAAGTGTGAACATCATAATAAAGTAATAGATTATAAAAGAGACATTGTTATTAAAAAGGAATGCATAATTATGTTACGTAGTAAAAAGTCCCAATCTGAAGTGCGAACATCATAATAAAGTAATAGATGATAAAAGTGACATTGTTATTAAAAAGGAATGCATAATTATGGTACGTATGAAAAGTCCGAATCCGAAGTGTGAACATCATAATAAAGTAATAGATGATAAAAGTGACATTGTCATTAAAAAGGAATGCATCATTATGTTACGTATGAAAAGTCCGAATCCGAAGTGTGAACATCATAATAAAGTAATAGATGATAAAAGTGACATTGTTATTAAAAAGGAATGCATAATTATGTTACGTAGTAAAAAGTCCGAATCTGAAGTGTGAACATCATAATAAAGTAATAGATTATAAAAGAGACATTGTTATTAAAAAGGAATGCATAATTATGTTACGTAGTAAAAAGTCCCAATCTGAAGTGCGAACATCATAATAAAGTAATAGATGATAAAAGTGACATTGTTATTAAAAAGGAATGCATAATTATGTTACGTATGAAAAGTCCGAATCCGAAGTGTGAACATCATAATAAAGTAATAGATGATAAAAGTGACATTGTCATTAAAAAGGAATGCATCATTATGTTACGTATGAAAAGTCCGAATCCGAAGTGTGAACATCATAATAAAGTAATAGATGATAAAAGTGACATTGTTATTAAAAAGGAATGCATAATTATGTTACGTAGTAAAAAGTCCCAATCTGAAGTTCGAACATCATAATAAAGTAACAGATGATAAAAGTGACATTGTTATTAAAAAGGAATGCATAATTATGTTACGTAGTAAAAAGTATGAATCGTAAGTTCGAACATTATAATAAAGTAATAGATGATAAAAGTGACATTGTCATTGAAACGAATGCATAATTATATTACGTAGTAAAAGGTCCGAATCTGAAGTGCGAACATCATAATAAAGTAATAGATTATAAAAGAGACATTGTCATTAAAAAGGAATGCATAATTATGTTACGTAGTAAAAAGTCCGAATCTAAAGTGTAAACATCTAGTAGTTAAAAACATATATTCGTTTACTTTACAAGTCAATGAATACTGTTATCACTAAGTTCCAAACTATTTCGACAGCTTTGCATCTATAATGATAAAAAGTATGAACGTTTATTGCTACTCTCAGAAGCTTGATAGATGTAGACAGACAACTATGTGAAACGTTTCTGTACACTGTATGATGCAGTTGTACAATTGTTCCAGACTCTAGCGATGGGTGTTTTAATGATCTTCAAACATCAAGTGTAACTATCTATTTCTCTATTATACCCACCCAGATCACTGAAATAAGTTTGCAGTAGCAGGGAAATAATCGAAAACATCAAAGTGAAATCTATCAACTATTGCTTTCATGTTTAAGTGTGAGTTATACAATCGAAATATAGCCTCTAGTGAACTCTCTCAGCTTCCAAGCGGATCTGAATTACAAGAAAAGAGAAAAGCCTATCGCCGACCCCTTTCAAATGTAGTGTGCTCACCTGATAAGATTCTAGGATCATTAATTGCTGAAAATGGATAATCAATCCATTCTTAGATATCAACGCTGTGGAAACAGAAGAGTCGGAAGTAGATTGTTTTTACAAACACGATATTGAGTTAAGGCCAAAGTCTAAGAAAGATATTATAGAGCAAGTTTACTTGTAAAGCAATAAATGTATATAAACAACTGCGAAACGGTTATTGTAGAGAAAAGAGGTTAAATTATGTTTACAAATACCTGCCTCATAAGAACTTATCTGTTTAATGATGTTCGGGTAACTGCTTGCACGTTGGGATCTCTTATTTCTGGCTTGTTTCATGTGGAACTAACTAGTTATTGTATATAAAGGTAAGAAAACGTAAAAAATATACATCTCTTTCTCTCTCTCTCTCTCTCTCTCTCTCTATATATATATATATATATATATATATATATATATACAGGGTGGGCCAAAATAAGGGTCCTATCTTTAAATTTGAATAACTTGAATTTGAATAACTTCCACAAAATAAAAGTTAAACCCACCAAACTTTATGTGTGTGTAGACTGACCCTTCCGAGATTTTTTGAAATAAACAAAACAAATTTTAGCCGAAAAACACTTCTTAAAACTTACAAAAACTAAAGTATTGTTTTTTACACTGTTTTGAGTTTTTTAAGCAAAAATAATGTTTTCTAAATGAGGGTACGTTCCTTAGGGCTAATACGGCTCATGCTTGCTTCGGAAGGGGTCCTTTACTTATTCTAAAAAAATTTTTTTAAATCAATAAATAAAAAAGTTATGAATTTTTAAAAATAGGACCCTTATTTTTGCCCACCCTGTATATATATATATATATATATATATATATATATATATGAATAGATGAAAGGATAAAATAATCCGAAGCTATGAAATAAAAATGGAATAAGCGGAAGGTGTAAAAAGCTCAACGTTTCGCCCAAATGTTATATGGGATTTGTCAAGAGCGAACGAAAAAATGCAAAAAATGACAAAAGACTTGAAAGTCAATGAATTATGAGAAATATATATAGTGGTAATGTTCATATAGAGAAGGAAGATATGTAAATATGTGTAGAGTCAAAGATAAATACTTAGCAAAAAAAAAAAAATAGTAACGGGAAAGAAAGCCCATATAACATTTGGGCGAGACGTTGAGCTTTTTAGGTCTTTCGCTTATTTCATTTTAATTTCATATATATATATATATATATATATATATATATATATATATATATATATATATACATATAAAAAGTGTTATAAATAAATTGGTAGGCAAATAATAATTAATTCATAAAATGTCCTCTTTTGAAACCAACATGCAATTATCATGGCAGACCGAGGCTAGGCTTAAGGCATTCCCACGAATAGTGGCGATGTAGAGGCGCTTGTAAAGCCAACCAATCCGTGATGTTACCCGGTACGGCGCGTCCTTAACAAACCAATGTTGTTGAGAAAGTCGCGCTTGGCGGGGCCTATCGCTCCACTCGTCTCCATGGTGATCAGTTGAAACACAAATCTGTTAAGAAGACCGGCATATTTTAATTGCTTGCGTTTCGTAAATAACTCTGACGTGTATCCAGTATTATAGAACAAACTTAAGATATATTTTATTCGTTTTCAAAAAGAAATATATCTTGTAGAACAGGAATTCAGTAGAGTGTTCCTTTATTCTTTACACGCAAATGAATAGCGTTAACAATTACCGAACATGCGGGATCTACGACTTATTTTAAGTGAGCTCCATAATGATATGGTGACACGAATATCCCTGCAATAGCCCATTAGAATCAATTGTTAACACTAAACAGAATGGTTTATCATGTAACGTAGTATTTTTGAATAAATATTCTGTGTTTAATGTTGCGGGTTTCAGTCAGACACAAACGAACATTCTCACATATCAGTATACGCGATAATTGTGACGAACAATTAATAAGGTTTATTGAATTAGTATTCGTGTTACTTTTCAGAAAAAAAGCTCGTATGAGAGAAGACGTTTTGAAACTTAGTGGGAGCCCGCCTCAAAATGTTTGCAAACACTGTTTTAAAGCAATAGTTCGTAGGTTTGTCCTTCATCCAATGAGCGAGGTTTCTGACAAAGGGGGAAGAATTGCTGTGTGCAGGGTTATAATCTATTCATATAACAGTAAACGTTGTCTAGTTTCGTACCTTGAAGTAATATTTTTTTAGCTTCTTACATCAAGTGGTTTCATGCTTTGTCTGGAGCGATTTCATTTTAAAAAAACACAAAAAAACAAAGAATTTGGTTTTAAAATGATACTGACGTAAATACTGTGATGACGTCATCAGTTGTTGCAAAGTCAGTAAAGATGTTGTTTTTGATGGCGATGAAACTGATTCCCAAATTATCCAAGGCTATAAATATGAAATTATGCAGGGATATATGAAAAACAATTACAGAAAGAAAACAGTACGTTTAAAAAACGGATGACGTGATAATGTTTTTCATCCAATTTTTCCTAAATTTGTTCTGATATTTGACCTCTGTTGAAGTAAAAAAATATTTTCATAGCTACTAAAAACTATTTTCAAACTCAATGTATTTGCTCATTTATCATTGTCAATTTCATGAAAGTTCTATTACATTAAGGAATGATCATCTTTACAAAAGTGATAGAAATTATGATAATGTTAATCATAAATGCGATGATGTTTAAATGTGCATGTATATATAAATCTATACAGATAACGAGAGAGCTATATATATATATATATATATATATATACATGGGAAAGGAAAGGATGAAGGTAATCCGACGTAATGGGAAATGAAAAAGGAAAAACCGAAAAGGATGTATTTTTTATGTGTTCATCAACGTTTCGCCTTTATTTGTAAGACTTCTTCAGGATTATAATATTAAGAAAAATGTCATGCACGTACGTAAACATATTGGGTTTACATGATGGTTGATGGGAGGAAATAGTAGCCCCTACTGGAAGCAGTAGGAACAGTGTCCGGGCTTGGTGAAGTCAGTCGTGTAGAATGAAAAAATGTTGATGTTCTGGGTTGAGAAAAGTGGAACGGTGGCGGTGAGCAGGGATAATGTAAAGGGTTGTAAGTGAAAAAGTTGAGGGGTGGGGGTGATCGGGAATAATGTGGATGGCAGTGAGTGAAGAAGTGGAGAGGTGGGGAAAGAGGAGGGGGGTTGACCAGGTGGCTGCTTCAAGAATATGAGGGATGAGTAGGATGGAAAGTGTGGGTTCATAGTGAATGAAGATGTGTGTGTGGGGGGGAGGGGGTATGCAGAGAAATGGAAGGTAGGTGTGAGATATTTGAAATATTTTGAAAAGTGGGAATGTATGATCGGCTTACTATGTTAAGAATGTGAGTGAATGTAGATGTGTGTGGCAGGAGGGTTGTGTGTGTATGTGTATGATCTGGGAGGAGTTTTTGTTCGGTAAGGATGATTTTGCTTATTAAGGGGAAAGCTCGGCGAAGACTACTAGAAACTGCACTAATCACTGCCTCCATCATCATCAAGTAACGAAATGGCTTTTATAACCTATCGCCCTTAAACGCATAAAAAATACATCTTTTGGGGTTTTTCCTTTTTCATTTCCCATATATATATATATATATATATATATATATATATATATATATATATATATATATAAAGATAAATGAAAGAAAAAAATATATACGAATGGAAAATCTATTTCAACTTCGATTGTTCAATACAAGATGTACTCGGTAAAACATGTTTATGTTTCTTTCCTTAAGCCAAGGCTTTTCAAAGATTAAAATCTTATCATCAGAGGAATTACATAGATGGATAAGTTGGCAGTGGAAAAGCCAAAATTCAAAATTTGAAAAAATATAAAGTAATGGAGCGTAAGAGTGTGCGTGTAAAAAAATGGAGTCTGTCCAGTTGGTGAATGTTTGTAGATAAGGGGTTTGGTGAAAAAAGATTTAAAGATGGAAAAATGGGGGTTTCATGAAGGCAGCATTGAACATGTTAAAAAATGAAATAAATCCAATAGAAAGATGTTTAGTTCAATCGTAGATGGAACGCACTTATTCGGATGTAATTTTGAGAATTAGGGCCATTTTAAAATACTTTCGTGGACCGAGAATAGAAGTAGTTTTTCAGAGGTTGAGAATGAGATGTGTATATTAAACGCAGGCAATCGTGAATTTAAGTAGTGACTTCGATCGAGTCTAAGAAAAGCTGCAGCTCTAGTTGGAGACAAAGCCAAGTTAAAAAGATGGGAAAGGGATAAAGATAAAAGATAAAGAAACTGGGTGATAGGGTTAGTTAAATCAACTATGACTGATGATAAGAGAAAAGAAGGGGAAGGGTTTGTTTTGTTACTGTTCATTGCTAGTACGCAATAAACCAGGAGCGAGTTGGGGTGGGGTTATCATAAGTTTAAAACAGAAGTGAATTCATGTCAGTCAGTAAATAATTCTGAAGGGAGGCGTAATTAAAACAAATTTTTATACAAACTTATATATAATTCAGAAAATTTAAAAGGGTTCCAATTGGGAAATAAGGGTTCAGATGATATATATATATATATATATATATATATATATATATATATATATATATATATATATATATATATATATAAAGACATGATGATTATATAATAAAATTTATATCGTTAAAATATATATGCTAAGGATGTTTTCTTGTTTCAAATAATAAGCTCTATTCCTAGTACTTTTAAATAAAAATTTAAAAATAAATAAAACTTATATTTCAAGGTTAGTATCATATTATCTTATAATTAGGTTCGCCCAAACAACCCAACAGATTTACATATATTTCTAGGGTACATGTACAGTAAACAATAACGAGCCAGGCGGTTTATTTAAAAAAAAAAACAGACCTTTTTTCATTATACCCTTTAATGTAAGGCACAAACAATCCAGGAAAAATACTCAGAAGGAACACAGTGGGATTTATAATACGGATAAAGAGTTCAAGTACAAGGATTAAAACTATTTTTATTAATCCTATCCAAAAAAAGATATAGTTACGATCGTGGAGAATGTTCACAGGAAAAAAAATTCCAGAATGTTTTTGATTATGAGTTTTAAGACAATCTTCACTGTTGACCATAAAATTTCAGTCAACAAATTTGATCTTAATTATTGGACTTTTATGTTTCTGTGTGTGACAAATAATACAATGATGTCTTTTTCATCTTTAATCACAATGAAAACTCATGAGCTAAGGGCTTAAGGATACTTTGCTTGAACTTTGAATTCTAATAAAATTTGATTGCCACCTTATTTTATTACTTCATTTTATATTATAATATATATATATATATATATATATATATATATATATATATATATATATATATAGAGAGAGAGAGAGAGAGAGAGAGAGAGAGAGATTTCACTTAGAAGATAGTTTATTCAGTGAATACCGGGATTAGGCCAATAAAAATAAGCTCGATGATACTCGTTTACAGGGTACAGAGCATTTATATGTGATTGTCTGAAGGCTTACCAAAGCATTCCGTTGAGGAGATCATTCATCACCACAAGAGACTTTTTCTTTCAAAGTTTATTTATTTATCATATATATCCAAATTAATTTTCCTCCACGTGTTTCACAACCAAGCAGGTCCTTGCTTGGCAGATCATCAGGTTAATTAAGTACCTGGAGTAAGAGTTACAACAACTGACAATACACAATGTGGTTGTACCTTAATTGAGGTCACTTAAGAAGAGGACAGAAGAAAAAAATAAAAAGAAAAAATAGAAAATATCTTTAAAAAGTAGCTCGTAAGATTTTCGCAGTATTGTTGCTACTAAGCAAAACAGCAAAGAATTAGTTTCAAATGCATTCAAAAGAAACAAGAAATAAATAATCTATGAAAGAAAAAATATTTTGTGGTGATGAATGATCTCCTGAACGGAATGCTTTGGTAAGCCTTCAAAAAATCGCACACACACACACACACACACACATATATATACATATATATATATATATATATATATATATATATATATATATATATATATATATATACATATATATATATATATATTTATATATATATATATATATGAATTGAAAGATTTAAAATAACATTTAAATTAGACTTCAAGAATACAAAGTTCCAACTAACATTGATTTTGTACGTATTTTTCAGGAGTAACATTTATTACGTGGGTCGGCAAATGATCAGGTGATACATGCTCTCAACGAACTGCCTATATGACAGAACAAGTTTAATTTCATCAGAATAATCACATTCATACAAACGTCTAAAATCAAGAAATGTGGTGTGTAAGTTTACTGGAAGTACGAAAAAAATAACATAAACGTCCCCAGGATATTTAAGTAAAATTCATTATAATAAGCATAATAATATTGTTGAGGGTGTAAATTAAATAACATTACTTGAAAGAGATTCCAGAAATTACAGAGTAAATCATCGAGGCACATTAGGCGTTTCTCAAAAATCAATTAGGAATCATGTTTACCCATTAGCGTTTCTATTCTTCTTTTTATGAACAAAATAAAATAGAGTAGAACATCGTATTTGCATTTATCGGTATCATGGGTGAACGTGATAATACTTTCACAATCTTTATCAAAATTAAATAAGGTTATTCTTAACAAGCAAGAAGTAAGAGACCGCACTAACAAACTGGTTGTAACGTCAATATTATCAAACGACGTCTAGGCTGGCTCGGATATGCCTTAAGATTGGTCGCAGAGAGACTTGCAAAGCAAGTGCTTCACTAGAATCCTGATGGAAACAGAAGAGGAAGACAAAAGATGAACTGGGAGCAAATAATCAAAAGAAATTTGATCGCAACGGGCATAAGCTGAAGGAACGCTGTGGATCTGGCTTCAGACCGAAAAGAATGGTTAACTTTGACATCCTGGTGCGTCGCAAGACGCCGAGGTTCCTGCGTGAGTCTGAGAATATTCAAATGTGTATGGGAATCTTGGTGTAGTACATATTTGTTCATGTATGTCTATCTCTAAAACACTTGCAGGGGTCCGTGAACAACTAAACAAACAATGAAAAAACGAAGCAAAGACACAGAAACTACAATTTATGTACAGAATGTCAAACGCTTTTTTTTG
Organism: Sepiola atlantica; assembly: GCA_963556195.1. Taxonomy (NCBI): domain Eukaryota; kingdom Metazoa; phylum Mollusca; class Cephalopoda; order Sepiida; family Sepiolidae; genus Sepiola; species Sepiola atlantica. The sequence goes on along the minus strand of OY744538.1, from coordinate 30,628,996 downwards.
GTTAACACTCCCATTTGCGTAGATTATACCGTTTTTAAATAGATGTTAACTTTTTCCATGGAGCTGAAATCATAGAAACTTACAAAGATTAAAATGAAACACGTACAGGCTCAAGTTTGTATCTTCGATTTTTCTTTCATAAAGAGATGTTCTTACTGTATAATTTGGTATCTAGCTGGACCAGTGGACATTTAATAGTGCATTCTACACCAATCTGTATAATTTACGACTACTACATCATCATCATCATCATCATCATCATCATCATCATCATCATCATCATCATCATCGTCGTCGTCGTTGTCGTCGTCGTCGTCGTCGTCGTCATCATCAAGAATAAGTAGAAGAAGAATATTTATATATACATTTATATTTATATATATACATATATATATACATATATATATATATATATTTATATATATATACACACACACACACACACATATATATATATATATATATATATATATATATATATATATATATATATATATTTATATTCATATATATATTACTATTTTATGTATTCACATAAAATTTCATAAGGAGATATAATTGCAACGCGGGAGCCTCTGTGTAGCTAAATTACCATAAATATAAGTTCATAGCTCACTATATATATATATATATATATATATATATATATATATATATATATATATATATATATATATATATATACATATATATATATATATATATATATATATATATGTCTTATGGCGTGAAAATATAATTAGATGGATTGACACATCTACCTGTTTATTGGCTATATAGAACGTTCCAAGGTTTGAAGGTTTTATTGACGTGCCATAAAATGTGATCATATATACTGATGGATAGCCATGCGTGACAATAAAGTGCCTGCTCCCATAATTCTCTGATGTCCATTAACATCTAACTACTCTCTATACGCCCATTTAATTTTATGAGAGGAGGATTTAGCGTAGTTGGAGGAGGAGCACAGTTTACCGGGAATCTTTTGCACGCGCGTGTGTGTATGTTTGTTGTTAATGTTGCTGTGTGTGATATTCCTCTGTGAAAATCCATTCGGCTATCTCTGCACACATCTTGAAATTCACACAGGCTAAAACACTATAAACTATAACAAAAGCGCATATAGTAAAACTGCCGAATTAAAGTATAACGATAAACTTAACAATCTGAAATATATAAATTATGTAAATTATGTAAATTATGTAAATTATGTAAATCATGTAAATCATGTAAATTATGTTAATTATGTAAATCATGTAAATCATGTAAATTATGTAAATTATGTAAATCATGTAAATTATGTAAATTATGTAAATCATGTAAATTATGTAAATTATGTAAATTATGTAAATCATGTAAATTATGTAAATAATGTCAATCATGTAAATTATGTAAATTATGTAAATTATGTAAATTATGTAAATCATGTAAATTATGTAAATTATGTAAATTATGTAAATCATGTGAATTATGTAAATCATGTGAATCATGTAAATTATGTAAATTATGTAAATTATGTAAATCATGTGAATCATGTAAATTATGTAAATTATGTAAATAATACCTCATCTCTGAAATATCGGTCACATGCTGAAATAATTAAGATAAGGATTAAGTGAGACGAATCCAACTTGACCCCACTCTCGAAAAATACGTTACCAACAACGATTGGGATGGAACAGATATGCTAGAATTTGAGGGGGGGGGGATATTGTTATGTAAAGGAACACCACCAGCCATTATTAAACAGAAATCAGTCATAAACGGCTATTACAACAATAGTTAAATATAACGGAGAGTACTATATATCTGTGAAAACTTGCTGTCACTCAGATGCCATTTGACTTGGTTGTTGAGGGTCAATTGCGTTACGGTGAAAGGAGTGTTACCATCGTAACGGGCTTTGCACGGGAGATAATAAATGAAGGAATCACAAAAGACTTTCGTCGGGCCGATTTGCGACCTCGCGCCGGCCTCCCCGCCTACTGACAGTAAGTAGACAGGCGCTATCTCACATTCGCTCTGTTTGTCAGTAAAGAACAAAAGAGATCGAAAAAAGTCTCCCACCGAGATGACGTCACTTCCGACTTCCGCTTCTACTCCTAACCCTCTTTCAGTGAGTATTCCTACTTTCTGAGCCTCCCACTATCTAACACTTCCTACCAAACACCTAAAACACAATATTTGATAGTTTCTCAGACAATGAACTGAAGATATTTGATTCCTTAATTCAGTTGTTCATCATTTAGATGCATCCCCGACTATTTCTAAGATGCCTTGTCCGTCGGTTAGTCTCGTTTCAGATTTGAAATAACGCACTCAACCGTAAATGCGCAGATTTAATGAGAAAAATATTACATGTTTAGTTCCGGGTTGTATCTATATAAAATGTCATATATTCTTGTAGATCTGATAAACTTAAATTTTGCATAAAATGTGTGTCAGTCTGCCACGCTTTAGCTTGAACTAATATTTTCTTAGAATTATTTGAATAATTCAAATGACTGTTTTCAAGTTCGATGTTATTCCCACGACGTTTCGGCCGATATAACATCCGAATTACTTCAGGTGAGTCGTGTCTAATTCGGTAATTTTTACGTTCGATTCGGGAACCTGTACGTAATTTCGACCGAAACCTTTATTTAATACACGGGAGTAGATTATTCTCGTTCTGTCAGTTACGACCGTCTAGAAATGTTCAGTAATTGTTAATTATATTCTTAGTATTGCCGTTACTGGGAATTGAACCTTCAACCTCTCGAAAACTGTACTTAGAACTGATTATTACTTAGTGCTTCATCCGTGGCGCCATGTGTTAATGTGAAGAACACCAAAGATTACACCAGTCAAAATGTTGTCAGAATAATCGCCAAGTAGTTCGAATAATCCGAATAATCCAAATTATTATTCCTCATCTCACGCTTCATTTTGAAGCATGATTTTTTATGCTATATTTATTTTTGGAACAAGTGAGGGTTTAGATATGAAGTATATGGCACCATAAATACCGGGTAATAATCATAATTGTATAAGAGAAGGAAGGATTGCATTAACAGTAGGGATAAAATCAAAGCTGTTATGTTTGGTAAATGACGTAGACATGATTAGAGAATTGATACAAAAAAAATGTTTTGATCCGGGTTGGCGCCGTTTTTGATATATCAATGTAGCCATTTTTTAGGCTAACCTCATCTCTAATCTCTAATCAGTTTTGTATTTTGTAAAAGCATACATTTATCGAATATATTATGAAGATATTATATATATATATATATATATATATATATATATATATATACATATATATAATTAAGATATACACATATATATATATATATATATATATATATATATGTTATCTAATGTATACACGTACAATATTATAAGCCGATATAATATATTATGTATAGATTTTCAGTATTTTTATCATCAGTACTCAATACGTAAATAGAGCGAGGTATTATGTTATAAAAATATATTTAGGCAATTAAGGTACGCGGACGCCTCTGTGTTGCTTTATTGCGATGAATGTATTTTAATAACTTACTATATATATATATATAATATATATTTTTTTATATCCACATACAGACTGTTTCGCTGTATCACAGCGTTTGAGTGCGGTTAGCCAAGTAAGTGTTTCAAGCCGAGATCGAAAATCGACTGTTAAGCTTACAGTCGCCGCTTCTAAACCCTGCGCTATCAGTTGACACCTGCTGAATGTAAGCGAAATCTCAATGTAAACTCAATATACACATTGTCACGTGCTGGAAAGCTCGAATTGTGTTTTCCCAATGAGCAATGCCTTAAACGCTAATGGCAGTGGGCGATTTACTTTCTAGAACTCTACCTAAGAGAAGAGCATTTAGTAATCTACATGCTGTCTGTTTATATATATATATATATATATATATATATATATATATATATATATATATATATATATATATATATATATATATATATATAATTATTTATAAATAAATATTATTTTCAAACTAAACCCATATACAGACGTGTTTCATGCTAAACCTGCACTCGTGAGTATGGGAGGAGAAAATTCCTGTCGGTCACACTGTTCGAATCTCGATACGAAAGTCACGCTTGACTCAGCAGACGAGGCACATACCAATGCTCCACCACGCATTGTCTAGAAATGTGAGGTAAATTTACATCGAAATAGATGACGGCTTGTTGTCAATTAACTAAGGAAGGTGACGGTCGTTAAGTGGATAAGGACACGGACCGAAGACCTGGGTGTTCCAAGTTCGAATCCAGTCGGTTCCACAGTATCACTTTGACTTTTGGATGTTGGCAACCTTCTCGTAGGTCTTAGCGTAAGTACCCGATCTCTTTCCATAAAGTTTTCTAAGAAGAAAAATATCGGGGAAACTAATGTCAACACCGGAATCATTTGATTCACACGGAAGAAGAACTTCAAAATTCTCTATCTTGCGAGAGCTTTGAATAATTATTTATAAATACATTTTTTTTTCAAAATAAACTTATATATATATATAAATATGTATATATATATATATATATATATATATATATATATATATATATATATATATGAATAGTTTTTATGCAAAACGTGATGAAATACATTTTCAAATTTGTTTATGTAACACTGCAAAAATGTCGCGTTTAATAACTTTAACATACTCCAAATAATGTTCTTTAAGTAATTTTATATTTGCCTATTATACTTGTTTTTAATTAAAATAAAATGAACGGTTTCCTCTTAGATTTTAAATATTCACCTTTGTAAAGTCTTATTTCGCATTTTAAAGATATCGGATTTATGGCGTTAATTGCTCTATCTCGTATATTGAGCTTTAACCATTTCACTATAGGTTCGATCTATTAAAAGTTTACTTTTAGTTTCATATTTTATTTATCATATATATATATATATATATATATATATATATATATATATATATATATATATACATATATATATATATATACATTGATCAAGTTCAAATGTGTTAATAAAGTGAACATAAAACCAAGTTATTCAAGAGTGCTCAATACGAAGTAGATCATTTATCAAACTACATAAACAATAGTATAGCCTTCCGCTAAGACGGGGAAAGCACGTGGGGGTGTGTAGTCTACACCACAATCTCATGTGCTTTCTCTGTCTTAGCGAAAAATTAGCTATTGTTATGCTTCCTGATAAGAGTAGATTTCTAAATCAACAAGACGAAATAGGCTTTAACTGTAGACACTTTAAACGGTTAACTCTGGATAATTACGTGAACAATCAGGAAAATATGACATAAATAACGTAACTTAATAGCGCAAAAATTGTATCTGTCCAACAATAGTTAGAACCTACTATAAGGGATCTAATCCAATTAAACTAATAAAAATAAGGGGTCAAGCTCTAACTAACTAATTAAAAAATAACAAAACAATTTTACTTTAACTATGTCGAAGCCATTTAAATCTAATTAGGAGTAAACCCCAAGAAAATAGATTAAAGAATTAAAGATATAAATTAAAACCTAGATTTACCTCCCTTACCGATAACACGATAATAATGGTAATAATAAGAGGGGAATAGTAATGGTGGCAATAGTGAAAATAGTAATAACAGAATTAATTAAAATAACGTAAATCTAAAAACAGATATCATAAATATTACAATAGTAGTAATAAGGCAAATAGGTTATATAGTAAAAGTAATAGAAATAATACTTGTTATAATAATAAAATATATTAATGCTGACATAAATTATAACAATAATAACAATTATAATAATAATAACAATTATAATAATAATACAAGTAATAATAAAAATAATATTAATAGTTGGAATTATAATTATAGTAATAGTGATGATAATAACAATAATGGCAACAGTGATAATAATAATTGTAACTACCAAATTAATAACAAAAATAAAAGTATATATGGAATGTAGTAAAAATAAAATGGCATTGATGGAGATAAAAATCACAGGAGTAACACTAATAACTGTAATAATTATACACATAATAATATATGTATTAGCTATAGTAATAATGATAGTGTCAATAATAATTGTACGTATATCAATAATAACGGTGAAAATAGGAACAACAGCTACAATGTTTATTATGATAATAGCAATAAGAATAAATAATAATAATAATAATAATAATAATAATAATAATAATAATAATAATAATAATAATAATAATAATAACAGCGGTGAGGCTTGGAAGAAAATTGCAATTAACATAGAAATAATAATATTTGATAACAAGAGTAATGGATAATACAGTTATTTATCTATATAACCAAAAGTTATCCAAAACACGAAAACAACAACTCTAAATATTGGGGATTAAATTTATCTAGAATTTTTTAAATAGAAATACGTATATTATCTCCCACTCTAGCTGCTTAATGGCCGGAGAATTCTGCGCCCCCACCCCAACATGCTTGTTCGGCCTACTGGCGTTGAGTCGGTTATCAAGTGCAAACTGATCACCTACAGTTAAGCAAAGTGAATCTGATCGTCTTCTAAACCCTAACTAGCTTATTTGCCCCTCCCCTGCTCTCTTAAAATATTGCCTTTGTTTGAGACCTACACAAGCGAGACTACGAATTTCTTACTTTTGATTTTGAATTTATTTAAGCTTTGCCTTTGACAAGATGCGGTAATACGCATTGAAACGTTGGTTAATTAACGTAAGGCTATAATATTGTTTATGTAATTTTATTTATATATATATATATATATATATATATATATATATATATATATATATATATATAGAAAAGGAGATTGAAGTTAGCTTGAAGCATTGCTGGTAAATATAAGTGCAGATTAGTCGTCCGAGGCTGTAGCAATGCGATGTATTTTCCGTAAGATGGATAAAGTGAAAAGAAATAAACGAAGAGAGAAAGTGAAACTCAAAACGATTTATTAATAATTTCACGAAAAACTGATTAAATACCAGAATAGTAAATACTGTCTGGCAAATAAAAGTTCGGCAAAGGGTAATCTTAAATTCTCGAAAGAAACACTTTCATTTTCAAAAGAACAACAATAAAAGATCGAGAGGGTCGAAAAAACGGGAAAAACCGGTGTCAAACCATTGAAATACCGCAGCAGACATTTGGAAGTAGGAACGCAGAAAATGTCAAAATTTAATTAAACAATTATTCAACTAAAGTTAAAATATTTATATACTAATTATAATAATTTTATTATATTTTATTTTATATGATTTATTTATTAATTTTTTTCTTTCTCTTTTTCTTTATTCAATTCTAAATCTAAATTTACATGTGGGCCGTTATTATTATAATATGTGCCCTCAAAGGGGGATAACTTAAGAAAATATATTTAGAAATGAGATTTGAAATTTTAGAAGGAATTTGAATTGTGGAATGGATCAATGCCAAGGAGGTAGGAAGGAACCGTTGGAACGGGGGAAGGGGTGGGATAAGAAGAAACGTTGGGGAAGGGGGTAGTTTGGGATAAAAAATACATACACACATATACATAAATAAAGTGTAAATATCTAAATACATATTAATTAATTTTTTTTAAGTTAATTTAAGAGTCTTCCAATATATATATATATATATATATATATATATATATATATATATATATATTCTATCCCTTCACGTAAAAGTTAGCTGCGAAAACACGTACCTTTTTCTAGATTTCAGACGAAATCTATCTATCTTATGTATTTGTCTATCTTGTACCAACGGTACTTAAGCTTGTTTATATGTATCTTTTATCCCTATATAATTTACATTCAAACTACCATATGGCAGAATGGTTCTTTATTATTATTATAATTATAATTATGATAATAATAATAATAATAATAATAATAATAATAATTATTATTATTATTAGTAGTAGTAGTAGTAGTAGTAGTAGTAGTATTTGATATACAAATTACAATATCACATTTTAGTCGAAAGAGTACTATTTTATACTTATTATTAAGATTATTATTATTATTGTTATCATTATTTTGATTATTATTTAATAGTAGTCTCAATAGTACTATTTTATTATTATTATTATAATTATTATAATTATTATTAGTATTATAATTATTATTTAGTAGTCTCAACTTTTGGATATTTTTAGTTAGAGTTTTCTTTTTGAACATCAAGTCAATTCCTTTGACTTTAGATATTCGAGCTCTACCTTAACACTTTCACTGTTCTTAACAGGCAAGCCTTTTGCAAAATTGGAGAATAAATTATCTCGTCTATCTGTTTAAGCCATTTATGGTGGCTTTTCGTTATGGTTTCAAGCGTTTCAATTACAACGGGAATCACCTTCACTTCTTTCCATTTCCATAGTCTAACTGATTCCCATTTTAGGTCTTGATACTTTTTCGTGTTCTTTCTTCTGCACTCTGATACCGAAGGAGTAGGCTATATCAATGATTAAGCAAGGTCACTTGTTTATTATTATTATTTATTTACTTCAAAAATGTGTGTACCTGGCTGAAGCCTAAACTTCAAAAATGTGTGTTCCTGGCTGAAGCCTAAACTTCAAAAATGTGTGTACCTGGCTGAAGCCTAAACTATACTATCAATGATTAAGCAAGGTCACTTGTTTATTATTATGATTTATTTACTTCAAAAATGAGTGTACCTGGCTGAAGCCTAAACTTCAAAAATGTGTGTACCTGGCTGAAGCCTAAACTTCAAAAATGTGTGTACCTGGCTGAAGCCTAAACTTCAAAAATGTGTGTACCTGGCTGAAGCCTAAACTATACTATCAATGATTAAGCAAGGTCACTTGTTTATTATTATTATTTATTTACTTCAAAAAGGTGTGTACCTGGCTGAAGCCTAAACTTCAAAAATGTGTGTACCTGGCTGAAGCCTAAACTTCAAAAATGTGTGTACCTGGCTGAAGCCTAAACTTCAAAAATGTGTGTACCTGGCTGAAGCCTAAACTATACTATCAATGATTAAGCAAGGTCACTTGTTTATTATTATTATTTATTTACTTCAAAAAGGTGTGTACCTGGCTGAAGCCTAAACTTCAAAAATGTGTGTACCTGGCTGAAGCCTAAACTATACTATCAATGATTAAGCAAGGTCACTTGTTTATTATTATTATTTATTTACTTCAAAAATGTGTGTACCTGGCTGAAGCCTAAACTTCAAAAATGTGTGTACCTGGCTGAAGCCTAAACTATACTATTAATCCAATTTATTGTACTATTGCACTATCTGTCATTGCTAAATTATGGGGAAGCAGCATAGTATATCTTTGCTGTAACAATGTCATCCTATCAATTCAGGAAGTTGTTGTCCTCGTGTATCAGCTAAAAGGCTCGATCATTTGCTTCTGATGCCACATTTTTTAAAGCTCTGCCTTGATCAAAGCACCGAGTTTATTGTTACCACGAATCGTCGCTAGGAATAATATAATTTAGCAATTGATCCAATTTTACCGCGTAAAAAGTCTTATTTCTTTCATGATCGTTTAGTAGAATAAGAGTCATTTAAATATGTATAAGCTTCCATCCTTCACTGGTAATATATTACTCATGAAGGGGAAGAACAATATATCTCAGCAACCACAAAAACCCACACGGAAAAAGGACAAAGAAATAACAGACTAAATAACAGACTAAAAAATCTGTTCACTGAGCATGAAAAATTCGCTTGTCTTTCGCAATTTTGTTGTAACAACCGAAGCTAAAACCCAGCATCAACTGTGCATACTATTCACTGAACAGTAGACAATAGTCTGCTTTTCTTAATTTGTGTTTACCTATCAGAAGGAACTTTGACCGTAACACACCTACGTAAGAATTATGGTTGAACTTGGAGACGTGTTCAAGCGTCTTAGATCTGAGACGTCAATTTATATATATATATATATATATATATATATATATATATATATATATATATGTGTGTGTGTGTGTGTGTGTGTGTTTTTGTTTGGTCATATATAAGTAGATAAATGTCACTTCTGTTCGCATTGTTCCTATGATTATTAAAATATAGATGAAAATATCTACGAAAAGTACACCAGGTCACAGTTCATTAATTGAACAAAGTTTATCAACTTCCTAGTTGTCATAAAATTGATTTATTGAGACCACAACACTATCCATGACTGGCGCCTATTTTCTCACCAGAACCAGTGCCATTGTCGATCATACTAAAATATGTCAGAAAATAGGTATATATATATATATATATATATATATATATATATATATATATATATATATATATGAATTAAATTCTACCTTCATCATATAACCTACTCCCCCCAGAACCCATCCCCCAGATAATAACCCGCCATAATAAACACTATTTGCACAAATCATACCTATTATACTAAGAATTGACCATTACATTAGTTAAATAAATTCAACAAACAAAGCCAATTAACAGAATTCCCTTTATAAATTAATACCAAAGATAACAGATTTGTCTCCCTTTAACCAGTAAACCGACCAGTCTCCATACCTAAAACAAAAGACACTTAAGAGGTAAATTAAAACCAATAAATAAGGATTAAACTTAACCAGGCATAACTAAATTATAATATACTGCACCGACAACAAATACTTAGGTATCTACAGCATATATAAAATCTAATGCCGGAATCAGCCTGTCGACAAACATATATATAAGTAAAATCAACGTTTTATATACGATAAAAAAAAACAATAACAATAATAGGAAATATATAAATAAAAAAAATTAAATAAATAGAAACAACATACAATTACATATATATATATATATATGTATATATATATATATGTATAAAAAAAATCTATTTAATTTTCCTCTGAATACTTTACCCTCAACGCTTCCGGTTTAACCCCCCAGCGCTTCTGGCATTTTTTCGGAATCCGGGTTTTTACTTTTCTTTAATTTTGACAAGGAGAGGAAAAAGAAAGAAAAAAAATCTCTCGAAATATATCAAATTGATTCTTGATAATCCGGATATTACAAACTAACACCCTTGCTGTCTAGAAAAATAAACAAACTTTTTCAATCTATATCCGACTTATTTCGGTTTGGTTTTGTTTTTGTTTTTGTTCTTCACAGCTTCCAGCGATCCGGAACTTCGCATTGCTTTCAACCTTTGTAAAAACTTTTATTATATATATATATATATATATATATATATATATATATATATATATATATATATATATATTATAAACACCACACACACACATATATATATGTATATATATCTATATATATATATATGTATATATATATAATATACGCCAATGTATGTGTGTATGCATGTACACATAGTAGTTGGAGTAGTATTATATAGGTACAACGTCGCATTTGAAAATATATCAGTTTTGCATTGAATATGATCCAAAGATATTAGACACCATTTGAAATGGAAAATATATCTGAAGAGAGCCGCACGAGGCTCGAAACGCGTTATAAAATCACAAAACTATAAAATGATAAAATAACTATAGAACAAACAATTGTTGAAAAATGATTTTTTTACAAATGTTGGTAGCCTCACTTCTTTATATATATATATATATATATATATATATATATATATTTATATATATGTATGTATATATATATACATATATATATATATATATATATATATATATATATATGACAAAGTAGTACTAACTAGCGAGACTACAAATCTTAAACAAGAATAAGTGTAAGTCCTCTAAAATGCATACTAGAATGTTTCTGCAATGACTTGTAACATAACAGATAAAAGTGCTAAGTGTAATCAGTTCCAAGTACAGTATTCTTGAGATTGAAGGTTCAAACCTTTAGTACGGGCAATTCTGATAATACAATTTCTAATTACGTAAGAATTCTATCCTGTCGTGGCTGATGGAGCGAAAGAAAGCAACCCCTCGTGAATTAAAAAAGGAAACATCCGAAATTCCGTAAAGATAATTAAGGTCCGCGGTTACATCGATCGAAACGTGGTGAAAATGACATCCAAGATAAGAACAGTAGATCAAATAATATATATCTATCCTCATCTAAAAAATTCCGAAACCAAAATATTTAATATACATGAATTAACATGTTACGTGCAATACATCAAAGAAACTAAAAAAATCCGCATGGTTACCCGGACACATTTGTTTAAAATTGTGTTCTATAATGTTTAAACCTCTCTCTGTCACACGACGACATTATGAGAGTCAGGGCCTCTTTATATTTTTACATTTTGATTCCTGATTAATAAAAAAAACAATACCCTCTGTAGGAAGCATGAAACCTTAGCATTATATATTATTGGCCATTCTTGCATGCACTATTTCGCAGTGACGATTAGCATGCATGACAAAATTCATGTAATAGAAAAAGACAAAAGTGTTTCGACAAAAAACAACATGAATCACGTATGGATACAAAAAACCTAAACTATCAATAATACATAACGCATCCCTCAATTAGTTCAACACTTAACTAATAAAACAACAGCTGTTAAGAAAAAATTCAACTTTATTAATCGATATAGACGACTTCTAGAGTAATATACTGATTCTCAGACTTCTCTGTTAAGTCGGTGCATTTTTATAGAACGATTTGTCTTTGTCCAGTATTGCGTATCGGTTTCCGACATCACTTCTTCATTGGAGCGAAATCTCGACGTTGTTGATCAACACGGTTTATTGATTGGCCTGTTGAATGAATCACTTTTTTCTTTCTCCATTTGTGGCTGTTTTTGCGATTTAATCCTTCACACGCACCAATAATAGTATATACGACTGGTTATTGATAGTTCGTCTTTTCCCAAGGTAATCGATGAACAAAATACATTGTATATCCCAGAATAGCTTGCATATACCAAAATAGCCTGCCTGATAATGTTTGCGTCTTTGGTATCTTTAGACGGTTATAACTTGCTGCTTTTTACTCAGCTGACAGTCAATTTGATTCCGTGAGTGACCGGGTGGATCCATGTTCCATCCATTGTCACATATTGATGCAAATACTCTTGTTTTTTTTTTGTTGGACGAACTGCAAAAAACGCTCTGAATCGTCGCCACCCTGTTGTTTTTGATCAACTGTTTGCAAAGAAGAGTAGAAAGTGACTGGTGGGTTTACTTTCGGTAGCCTCGTAACACTTACTTCCTTTATCATGTCTTTTCGTCTTCACATTCCATGAGCAATGTTTATGACAAAGGGGAAATAATTGTTGTTTTCTGGGTCTAAATCTATCGATCTAACACTTATCGTTGTCTAGTTTTTTACCTTGAAGTACTATTTTTTCAGCTCCTTATATCAAGTGGCTTTATGCGTTGTCTGGAGCGATTTCCTTAAAAAAGAACAAAAAAAAACGCTGACCTCACTTTGAACGCAGCTTTCTCATCATCAAACATTCATGTAAAATCGTAGAAACACTTGTTTTCTAATATCTTAAAAACACGAAATTCCGAATTTTATTTTTTTGAGATTTGCAACAGGAGATTCACTTAAATAGCTGTGATTTGTAATTTGACTCGGCTCAAATGTTGACATGTGCAATTTTAAGCTTAGTACTTCATAGAAATGATATGTATTTGATAATAGTAAGGCTACCCGGCGTGGCCCGTTGAAAAATATAACATATTTCTTTTAAAACTTCTATCTCTCAATTCCTCCTCTCGCCACCCACTCTTTCTTTTCCGTCACGTCCATCCATCTCTCTGGACATACACTTTTTATAGATTAGTCGCGTCGGCGTAAGGGAAATAACTTTTAGAAAAAATAAATTACTTCCCTTTAGTTTGTACATGAAAATTACCAAAAATGCAACACCTCCCTGACGAAATCGGCTACAGTTTCTGGTCAAAGAATTGGTACGTTTTTCTCATTTTTACATATAATTTATTCTCGACAAGGCTGATCAAGAATATATAGACTGTGTGGGTGTTTCCTTGTTGTTGTTGTTGTTGTTGTTGTTGTTGTTGTTGTTGTTGTTGTTTTTACTTTTAGCACACACCCATACACACAGACACTTATCTTTATATAATTAGTAGCGTCGTTTATATGTCCGTGTGGGACTTATTCAGCGATGTGTTGAATTATGAAAAGTTACTTTAATAATATGCCTTTTAGATAGTCGCAATAAAGGGCGTATTATCTGTTTTCCTTCATAATTTACTTACTTTTCAAGGTAAATATTCAATATTAAATACACATTTTTATTTAATTTTTATTTCTTATAATATCATTTTCATTTGATATATATGATTAAGTATTATAGAATATTTCATTAACGAAATAATTAACTTACTGTGTTTCCTTTACACATTTTTATTTAATTTTTATTTCTTATAATATCATTTTCATATGATTAAGTATTATAGAATATGTCATTAACGAAATAATTAACTTACTGTGTTTCCTTTACATATTTTGTTTAATTATTATCCGTTTACTTCGTTTATCGTTTTTTTTATTGCCTTTTGTTTCTGCCTGGTATCCATTAATGTATCATTGAAGAAGACACTGGTAAAATATTCCATTTCGTACACGTGGCGTTATCGCTCCAGAATGCTGGTCAGATACTTTCGTGACGGGAACCTGTTTGTGCGAAAGATTTGTTAAACTTCTTTTGATTCATTTAGTTGCTTGGGGTTGCCCGAGACTGTCGTAGGACTTTCAAATAAGTTTTCAGCAAATAATCACCCAATCATGCATGGATCTTCCAAAAAGGATCACCTCCGACTCAGCGCTGTAAATTAAGAGCTCTTAATATTCAAGGTTGTCTTCTCGCTGATCAATCTTTAGAGAATTAAATATACGTCTGGTCTAACACTCAGTTGATGTTAATAGATCGAACTTGGAATTCCTACGAGTGAATATCTCTCATTTATTTCGATTCCATTACGTTATGGAAATTTCAATTGACGGCCCAATTTGAATAATAAAAGCACCAATATTATTTTGATTAAATACATAATAGAAATTGCTAGGAATAACTGGAATTGTATATTTTTTAATTAATTGTTTTTAATAATGTTCTAGTAACATCATGCTTTACGTAATGTTTTTACATATTGTTTAATGACTGGATTTTAACAGTTTTAATTATTTGTTAAAAATCATATTTTTATAATTAGAATTTAACACTAATTTTTATTAACTTTTAAACATATTTTAATTACAAGAATGTAACTCTATGTTTTAATTACCTATTTACAATGATGTTTGTATAATTGGCATTTTACGTCATGTTTTAATTAATTCTTAAAAAAATGTTTAAATAACTAAGATTTAACACAATGTTTTAATTATTATTCACATAATATTTTTATAATTAGAATTTAACATGATGTTTTAATTATTATTTACATATATTTATATAGTTAAAATTTAACATTATGTTTTAATTATTATTTTACATAATATTTTAAAAATTAGAATTCAGCATCAAGTTCTAATTAATTGTTAAACTTGTTGTTTTCATAATTGAAATGTTACATTATGTTTCAATTAATTCTTAAAAAAATGTTTAAATAACTAAGATTTAACACAATGTTTTAATTATTATTCACATAATATTTTTATAATTAGAATTTAACATTATGTTTTAATTATTATTCACATAATATTTTTATAATTAGAATTTAACATTATGTTTTAATTATTATTCACATAATATTTTTATAATTAGAATTTAACATTATGTTTTAATTATTATTCACATAATATTTTTATAATTAGAATTTAACATTATGTTTTAATTATTATTCACATAATATTTTTATAATTAGAATTTAACATTATGTTTTAATTATTATTCACATAATATTTTTATAATTAGAATTTAACATTATGTTTTAATTATTATTCACATAATATTTTTATAATTAGAATTTAACATTATGTTTTAATTATTATTCACATAATATTTTTATAATTAGAATTTAACATTATGTTTTAATTATTATTCACATAATATTTTTATAATTAGAATTTAACATTATGTTTTAATTATTATTCACATAATATTTTTATAATTAGAATTTAACATTATGTTTTAATTATTATTCACATAATATTTTTATAATTAGAATTTAACATTATGTTTTAATTATTATTTACATATATTTATATAGTTAAAATTTAACATTATGTTTTAATTATTATTCACATAATATTTTTATAATTAGAATTTAACATTATGTTTTAATTATTATTCACATAATATTTTTATAATTAGAATTTAACATTATGTTTTAATTATTATTTACATATATTTATATAGTTAAAATTTAACATTATGTTTTAATTATTATTCACATAATATTTTTATAATTAGAATTTAACATTATGTTTTAATTATTATTCACATAATATTTTTATAATTAGAATTTAACATTATGTTTTAATTATTATTCACATAATATTTTTATAATTAGAATTTAACATTATGTTTTAATTATTATTCACATAATATTTTTATAATTAGAATTTAACATTATGTTTTAATTATTATTCACATAATATTTTTATAATTAGAATTTAACATTATGTTTTAATTATTATTCACATAATATTTTTATAATTAGAATTTAACATTATGTTTTAATTATTATTTACATATATTTATATAGTTAAAATTTAACATTATGTTTTAATTATTATTCACATAATATTTTTATAATTAGAATTTAACATTATGTTTTAATTATTATTCACATAATATTTTTATAATTAGAATTTAACATTATGTTTTAATTATTATTCACATAATATTTTTATAATTAGAATTTAACATTATGTTTTAATTATTATTCACATAATATTTTTATAATTAGAATTTAACATTATGTTTTAATTATTATTCACATAATATTTTTATAATTAGAATTTAACATTATGTTTTAATTATTATTCACATAATATTTTTATAATTAGAATTTAACATTATGTTTTAATTATTATTCACATAATATTTTTATAATTAGAATTTAACATTATGTTTTAATTATTATTCACATAATATTTTTATAATTAGAATTTAACATTATGTTTTAATTATTATTCACATAATATTTTTATAATTAGAATTTAACATTATGTTTTAATTATTATTCACATAATATTTTTATAATTAGAATTTAACATTATGTTTTAATTATTATTCACATAATATTTTTATAATTAGAATTTAACATTATGTTTTAATTATTATTTACATGATATTTTAAAAAATTAAAATTCAGCATCAAGTTCTAAGTAACTGTTTAACTTGTTGTTTTCATAATTGAAATGTAACATTATGTTTCAATTAATTCTTTAAAATAATGTTTTAATAATTAGAATGTAACATTATTCTTTAATTATGTGCTAAACAATATTTTTTATAATTAGAATTTAACATTGTTTTAATAATTTGTTATCATAATATTTCAAGTGCTAATATTTCTCATTTTGTATTAATTACTTGTTTTACATAATATTTTTATAATTCGAATGTAACATTATGTTAGAATTTATTTTCAGCCTAATGTTGTACTTACTAAAATGTAACATCATGTTTTAAATATCTTTTAACATACTGTTTAATAACTAGAATTGAACATTATGTTTAATGCATTGTTAAACATGATTGTTATATCATTAGTATGTAACATTGTGTTTTACTAAAATTAAAACATCATATTTAATAATTAGAATTTAACATCATGTTTTAATGATAGATGTTCAATATTGTTTTATAACTAGAAGTTAATAATATATTTTAATAGGTTTTTAAACATAGTGATTTAATAACTACAATATAACATTAAAAATAAATTTAATATAATTTGAATGGAAAACCATTAAAATTGTATATACAACTAGTATATTCGATACGTATTTCGTAAGTGAATGGTTATTTTGAATGATTAAAAATAGAAAACGCCTATTTTCCTACCAATAAAATACTAGAACAATTTGTGATTGAATAATAAGCACACTTTTTCATTCAATAAAGTCTGTCTGGACGAAACAAAGTATACAAACATTCAATGATTATATCCCTTCTTTTCTTTTCATATCGTAAACTATTTTTATGTCTGTTCGAGTTCCTAAAATCATTAAAATAAGTTGATCAGTTGTTTGGTTCCCATCAAAATGGTCTTAGTCACATTCATTTTACGAATGATAAAACTTAAGTACATCATTTAAGCACCCAGAAACAAATAAAATACTTCTATATTTAAAATACTTACTCATCCCTCGACCATATAATCGGTATCAAAATGTTATTGCGATATTAACACCTAAAAGTTTATTATTTTCATTTGGTGTCAATAAGAACGTTTATGTTCTTCTATTGAGTTCCATCATTACGCGTTCAACAGGTGGAGAATAGCACATTTATTTATTACCAGAAAAAGACTCGTCCCAGAACGAGTAATTTTAATTCCCCGAATATTGAAGCTTTGTACTAATTTTATGTTCTCTAACGAAGATTTAACAAATAGATGATGCTACTAAACCTTATCTATAGTATCCTTATTACACATTTAATCAAATTAAAGTATGTCATTTTCATTCTATAACATGTCTAAAATGAGGGAGTCTTAAGAAGACATATAAATTAAGGAAATCTTGCTTAATTAGTGTATCATGACTATAGTTAAAATTTAATGTAAATCTCATATTTTTGAATTTTCAAAAGAAAGATTTTGCCCATGTGTGGCCGAATGTGATCGCCTATGTTCACGCTAAAATAAAACAGCACAAGACAAATGTTCATATACCTCGATTGTGTCTGGGAGGCGTGCTTTTTCTCCGTCTGCGCGAAAATAGGTCCCCTCAGTCGTGGTCGTCGATATCTCTCTGGTCAGTTGTCTGTCCGATCCGCTCTGATCGAAAACTAACCCCGAACTCACCGTCTTCTCTCTCAGTCTATAAGTCGTCAGTCGTCAGTTGGCGGTCCAATCTGTCCCGATCCGCTCTCTGCCCAGGTTCAATCCCAACTGCCTGGCTTCTCTCCGAAACCCAAACTTGTTAACTTTTTGCCATACACCTTACTGTCGTCAAGTGTTGTAAAACTAACTTACCTTACTGTCGTCAAGCTGTCGAAAAACGTTGTCACTCCTAAATGTCGTGTCCGGTATTCATGTCTGAGTCACCTGTCCTAAAAAACGGAAACTGACCCCTCTCGCATTTTCTTTTGTCTCTGTCGATGAGTCACTTCCTTTCCCCGCGGCCGTCATTGTATCACTCATGCCTCCTTTGATCTACTCCAATAAAACAGAAATGTGTAGAACATTTATTAATTGATATATATATATGATGTTAAAATATCACAAAAATCGGAGTAATTTGGAGTTTTATGAAGGGATATACCCCCCCTCTGTATTGTCTTTGCATAACACTTAATCAACCTTAATATGAAGTCGACCAGAAAACTTTAATTTTGTGGAGTTCATCTCCCTTTCGAGAGTTTGACAAGGGGCTAAATCTTTGCATTTACAGGTGTATTTTAATTGTTTTTACCTGATTGTGTGTATCTAATTAAAATTATAAGTAAGACATATTTCAATGCGCGAGTTTATAAGACTTCATCAGCGACCTCTTTAAAATGGTCAATATCAATTTCGAAAATAATGTGAATCGAAAAATGATGTTATTTTAAAAAATAGTTTATATGTGATGTAGCTGACCGTGAAATTAAATTCAATTTATAGATTAGGCTTCGGAATTTCTGATATAAGAGTAAATAATGTTTTCATGATTTGAATTAAGCTTACCTATGTTATCATATATTTATATATAATATATATTTTTATTTATATATATATATATTATATATGTATATATATATATATATATATATATATATATATATATATATATATATGTATATATATAATATTTGAATATTTGAATATTGTTTAAACCACAGTAAATATATAGGGAACACATTGTCATAAATTGTCTAAAAAACCTTTTTTATTTGCATTCAATTTTTTGGACCTACCTCAATCTCTTCATTAAATATATATATATATATATATATATATATATATATATAGAGAGAGAGAGAGAGAGAGAGAGAGAGAGAGAGAGAGAAACGAAAAATAAAAAATAAATAAATAAATAAATACTAAATGCACTTCAGTTTTTTTCAAGCCTTGAGCGTTAAGTTTTTCTAAGGACTGACAATAATTCTACAACAGATATAGATGCTTTATGCATTTCAAACATTATGTATATCATGAAGAGATATGTGATTGAAGTAGGCCGAAACAATTGTATGCAAATAAAAACTGTTTGTTAGTGAATTGTACCCCGTAAATTAGATGAGGTGTACATATATTTATATATATATATATACATTTTTAATTATCAGAAGAAGTCTGATATATATATATACATACCTACACTGCACAACCATATATATATATATATATATATATATATATGAAGAAGAATGGAAAGGAATTAGAGAAGCAAAAGCCAAATCAAAATTCAATAACTCAGAGCAAGGTATATTCCGCAAAAAGGCAATTTATTCAAGTTAAATTTTCCTTAAGCCAGGCTTTTCAAAGATCAAAATCTTATCATCAGATGAAGTCGCTGGGATAGATAAGTTAGCAATGGCCAAGATTTAAAATTTGAAAAAAAGAAATAAAATTTGTAAGGAAAGAAAACTCTGGGCAAAACTCTGCCCGAATGCAAGCAAATGTCCGATTCCTAAAAAGTCCGGTGTCGCTACAACTTTTATTTCTTTTTTTCAAATTTTAAATCTTGGCCATTGCCAACTTATCTATCCCAGCGACTTATTCTGATGATAAGATTTTGATCTTTGAAAAGCCTGGCTTAAGGAAAATGTAACTTGAATAAATTGCCTTTTTGCGGAATATACCTTGCTCTGAGCAAGTGAATTGAATTTTGAGTTGGCTTTTGCTTCTCTAATTCCTTTCCATTCTTCTTCATATCTACCTGCTCTATCCTGGATATTGAGCTGTATACTCTTCACAATAGGTTTTACCTCTCCTAAAAGTTCGCTTTTAGTACACCTCTTTATATATATATATATATATATATATATATATATATATATATATATATATATATATATATAAAACCTCAATTTAGATCATATATAAAATCTTTAATGAAATAACAATGAAGTTCAATCAAAAACCCGCAAATAGCAGCACCTCAATATCTAGTGGAATAAATCTCAATATATATGTATATATATATATATATATATAATTATTTGTCGACCCCCTCCCAATCTAGGCTGGGCACTGTAGTGAGTATTATAAACACAGGCGTCATTGTAGCTCTGATGCACATTCCTTCACCAATCGAACACTTTCAAAACGGCTGCTTTTAATACTATTTGAATGATACGGTATTGTTGTGCTTCGCAGCTGACAGCTCCGCTACCGGATCCAGAACTACTCATCATCAGAAGGAACCCCTTTGCAGTTTTGGCCCCTATTTCTCGACTGCTTTTCTGAAGTGGCGAGGATCCTTTGTCAGGACGTAGTTATGTAACACTGTTGTCATCTTCCCATAAATTCCATCAAGCCAGATACACCTTTCAGCCATCATCAAAATCAACAACTTATGTTGATTGCAATGTGACGTCATAAACTACCCTGCATATGGCGTCATCACTATCTTCTTCATTGCTCTTCTTTCGCCGTCCAAAATTCACCTCTACTTCTAGTTCATATCATCCCTCTTCAGCCATATCCAATAAGAATGTTTCTCTGCTGTTTCCTGAAGATCTTTAATCAATTTTCTTCAATTCTGAGTTGTTACAATAAAAGCGAAGTCGAAATAGCTTTACAACCGTTCGCTCTACATTTCCTCTGGCCACAATGACCAAATGATGGAATTCGATCTTCCATCCTTTATCTTGATAATTTAAGTCATTTCTTTCGTTTGTGTTTCTTTTTTTTCTTCTTTTTTTGTCTAGTTCTTTTTGTCTAGTATTTTTACCCTGAAGAATTGCGAAGCATAGGAATGAAGCCAAAATTTTTTGTTTAAATTCCTTTTTTCCTAGTAATGAAATGAGCGCAAATAAATAAATATACGCCAACGGAAAAACAACTTTGTCTTGATGGATCTATAGAGAATAAATATTTTGGTAACATCAATGAACATATATATATATTTATATGTATATATATTTATATATATATATATGTTTTTAAATTCCTGAAACAGTTTTTCATGGTAAACAACTGATGATCCCTTAAATAATGTTAGAAGAAACAAATATAATAACTGTAAAAGTTAAATTGACTTACATGAGTGATTTTCCACTGAACGACTTGGGACTTAAGGTTATTTTTTTTTGGGGGGGGGTAATATAGTTTTAATGGTTGAGAAACTTCCAAGACTGTATATATATATATATATATATATATATATATATATAGAGAGAGAGAGAGAAGGAGAAAAAATAGAGACATAAATAAATAGAAATATATACATAGTAATACGTAGTTATACTACATATTTACAACAAGTTTAGGTTTTGATCTCTTAAAGGTCAGACTAGAATTATGCACATGAACACGTAGGGAAACGGTAAAGTTTTAGGTAAACATTAGTTTTAAAACACTCTTTTTCTATAGACTTAGTTTACTCATCATACACTAACATCGATAATAACGAAGAATGTAATAACAACTAGTCAGGACTTTTAGAATGCAATAAAATCTAGTTAGGACTTTTACCCGGCCATAACTGTCGGAACGAAAAAATATGAAACCGTGTAGACTAAATAAATGGTTCGGTCTAAAAATCCGTATAGATATCCGAGATCGACAAGACGGACGTGAAAGGGTCGGCGGTTCAATCTGCGCAAATATTGTGAGAATAACATCGAATATGAGAACTGTCGTCCGAATAATATAAAGAATATAGACTTTTTAACTAAGAGGTGACTGTAACAAGGATCACAGGTCAAAACCTAAACGTGTAGGAAAAAAGATTCGAAAGGCTTTTCGGAAAATGAAATATGCGTAGGTTCGAATAGTTCATATTTAAGGGTAGTTTTCACGAAACATTAATTCATGGAAAACATACGACTGTGGGTTTGAAAATTGGTAGATGCGGCCTAGAAAACAGCCGACAGTAGTTGATATTCTATGTCCAGCTCTTTCGTTCTTCTCACTTTTTCTGTCTCTCCCCCTCTCTCCTGCTCTGTTTCCACTCTCTCCCACACAAACACACACACGCGCACACACATATACACATTTTTAGAGAGTTTGAATTACCTACTGGAGAGTTTGAATTACTTACTAAACACCATCCTCGAGTAGCTTCGGTCTCTCTGTACAAGAGTTTGTCAGGACAACCTGACATGAGGGTACCTCATCCTACAAGTGAACTCTGACCAAATATACAAAATAACATAATATTTGAAACCCATATAAGATCCCCTCGACACTATTATGTACAAGCTCATACAAAGAATGGTGCACCTTCTCCAAATAATGTTACCTCAAGTAATAACACTAAGCTGGATATTCCACCAGACAAGATTAATTATTGCCATGGAATTCGGTAAGACCAAGAGACCACAAGCAACATATACTATAACATAGTTTACTAGTCAATTGGAGAGATGGAAATTAATTTTCTTAACTTCTTTGTTAACCCAACGTTTGACAGATAAAGAACTTTAATGGAATATTCGATTATCTATGTATCTCATATAGAGATAGAGTTTTTGTCTCAGGAAGGGTCCCTTTGACTTCTGAGAACTTTGACTGAAGTCAAATGAAACAATAAAATACACACAATCGTGTTCTACCCGACACGTATTATGTAGTTTTAGTATAAAAAACTGAATATTTTAATATAAATGTTTACCTGTTTTGATCAATGGTCTCCTTGTTCTTTTGCCAAAGAGGAAAGTGTAGTATCTGTTCTGATACTACTCTTCATCTTCTCTGTCCTCAGTCAGCGAACAAGAAATTCTTATCGACTGAGGCGATTTTATTGGTGTCCAAATCCATAGTGCTGCTTTCTTCGGGGCTGGATTTTTCCAGCATGAAAAAACAACCTTGTGTTCAATTCTGCCTTTGTGGAAAGGCGAATAAATGAGGACTACGATCCAGCCACGTACGGACATTCCGCTGATAAGAAAATTAACCATTATCTACACTTGCACCTAAGACAACCCGCCCAGCAGAAGTAGGTCACAAGAAAATACCCATAGAAGGTTTTCACTTCACTCCGAAACATCTAACGATCAAGTCAGACTATATAAAATATAGCTAATATTACTTTTATCTAACGTGTTAAGTAAAGTATTAAAGTATCGTAGAACGGTCGAAACTTGCTGAATTCTTTGGGAAACTTTAATCTACTGTAATTTACCTCTGATTTAAATATCAAGAACTTTGACTTGACTTATGTGCAAACGCCAGAGAGTTTCCCTACGTGGTTGAGAATACATTTCCACCATTTATTACGGTTTGGTACCAATCTCTAAACTGTCAGGGCGATATACTAGTCTCAACGCTTATCTGGTCAACTCATCTCTTATGTGGTCGTACTTTTTTATTTGACTTCAATTAAATTTCTGTATATAATTTATTTACATAGATGGAGTCTGGAAGTTCAAACCACGTTAATCACTTTTTGTTTACATAATAACGTCGTTGATGGATATGTTAATATCTGCAGTTCTCCGTCTTGCAAAGTGACTCCAAGCATAGTTCTTAAGCATTTCTTCTCAAATTCATTGAGCTCCGTCTGTCAGCATAGGTTAAATTTCACTTGCATATACAGCAATACCAAAAACACCAATCTTATTAAATTAATTAAAAATGAGCTCCTTTGGAAGAAAAGAAAAAAAATATGGGCATAACAAATCGATTTCGAAATCTATGCTTACAGGCCCTCTCTCACAGAACAGATGCTACTAGTGTTTTTCTACTCCATCGACTGAGCTCAAATCGCTGCTTTTGATGTAAAACATTCAGAGAAAGAACTCTCTCTCTCTCTATAATCACTGCAAAGAATGTATTTTCTTCATCTGTGTACGTACAACCAAACAAGATTTCCATGAATTTAGTTTATTTCCAACAACTTATTATCATAGTAGTCTTCAATCAAATTTAAAGAAATTTTTGTCGATCATTCGTCTAACGTGATTAAATGTTGTCACTTTCGTCATACATACATGCATAATATAAAAGGCACTTTCGCTGTATGTCTGCACGTCAGTCAGATTTTTTGTAAACGTAAGAAATATATTGTGATATCGAAATAACTTAACTTCTTTAAAAAATGGAGAATGTTGTATTAATACTAAATAATAAATTATCAACAAATAACGCAGATGTCATGACCGAAAATCTAAATTAAAATTTTGAGATCTTCAGTCTGATGTTCTACAAACTCAGCTATTTAGATTTTCTTATAAATAAATCTTAAAACATTACCAAAACAAAATAATAATAGCTTTGACGACGTCATAGATTCATGATTTACGCCATGTTTAGTGACATATATATACATACACACACACACATACATATATATATATATATATATATATATATATATATATATATATATATATATCGCGTAAAGGTATAGTTTTTAAATAAATAATTCATATAAATATTAGATAACTCCAGATATGTTCTTTTATAAGGGAATCTACCAACCTAGCAAAAATATGCGACCAGATGATACATGTATTTGTCAGTCTTCTTGTGTATGTTTCGTAATTCAATCAACACTCTCATTAACGTTTGTCCTCGAGTAGCCTTTCGCCTTGGTAAATAGCGACTCATTAATATAAAAAAATATGGGGATAATTTTTACGAAATTTCAAGTTTGAAGATCTAGCAGGCAAAGAAACAGGACGACAGACATAAAGGCACACAGACAGACAAACATTTTTCAAAGTTCGTAAATGTTACATGAAAGCCACGAAATAAATATTGAAAAACAATCCTTTCACAAATTTTCTTATGAAACACATTTTTTGTTTACGTCGACTTTTTCCCCAGTTTCTTCTGTTTTTAACTCTATTTTTTAGCTTTATCAATTTTTTTACAACTTGATATCCGTGGCACCAATTTTTTTTCGACATATTTTTCCATATATTTGTCAGCCCGTGGGAAAAAATATCTTTCTGATAATGGGAATGTTATTCGACATCCATATTACTTTTTCAGCTTCTTTTTCAATAGCAAATGCATTAGCACAAGATACATTGTCTACGACTTAGCTTTTTCTCTTTATTCACACGCATTCATTCTAACGTAAAAGACTCTTTGATTCTAGATACCAGGTTCGATAAAAAACAAGAGCATTTTGTGTCTCACGAGGTTCTCTTGACACAGCTGCAGTGAAGAGAATCACAGTGATATCCACTTGATATTACCTACTTTCCCGTTCCTGTTCCTTTTCTGTTCCAAAAAATCTGTATTATCCTCTAATTGTACCTCTAAAATATTATCCTCTTCCTTTCTATCGTCTTTTCCCTTTTTTAATTTCTATTTCCCTCATAGTTCCTTATATAACCTCTTTTCTATTGCATAATTTGGATTATTATGACTACCGTTCTCATCTTGAGTGATATTCTCACAACGTTTCGGCTGATGTTACCTCCGACCTTCTTCATGTGTACCTTGTGAAACTAGAGAATCTGTATGTCTTACTCTAGAATCTGCACGGAATTTTGAATGGCAATCTTTATTTAATCCATGGGGGTAGCACGCTCTCGTGCCGTTAGAAGTTTTCAGTAATTAACATTACCTATTATCGCCCATACTGAGGATTGAGCCGTCAAACTTCAGAAGAGTGCATATATATATATATATATATATATATATATATATATATATATATATATATATATATATATATATATGTATATATATATATATGTGTGTCTGTGTGTGTGTGTCTTTTAAGGGAAGTGGGGTCTGATCAACTTTGCTGGGAAGCCATGAAATAAAATACTGTTTTGTTTTTAAATTCCCGAAGCAGTTTTTCATGGTAAACAACTGATGATCCCTTAAATAATGTTAAGACTGGCGTAAATTCTTGGAATCAAACTAATATCGTAACTGTAAAATGTAAATTGACTTACAAAAGTGATTTTCCACCGAACGACTTGGGACTGAAATGTTTTTTTTATATAGTTTTAATGGTTGAGAAACATCCGGAAGTATATATATATATATATATATATATATATATATATATATATATATATATATATATATATATTACTACATATATATATATATATATATATATATATATATATATATATGTAGTAATATGTAGTGATCCATAGTGATAAATAGTAAGACTGCACTTTTAAAATACAAGAATATGGGGAAGACTCCCAAACTCATACTAGAATTTTCCGCAGTGTACAGTCTTCTAAAGGTAGAAGGTTCAATCCTCGGTGCGGGCGATCCTAGGAATTTCGAATTACTGAAGACTTCTACACGGTTGAGGGCATGCTACCCCCGATGGATTAAATAAAAGGGTTATGTTCGTGCAGATTCCCGAGTTTTACAAGATACATCTAAAGTTACATCGACTGAAACGTTACAACGATAATACTTAAGATGAGAACAGTAGTCCGAATAATGCAAATTGTACAAACTTTTTCTTTTTGTTGTCCATTACGATCTCTTATTGTTGTTTATATTTCCACTTTATATATGACCCTTATAAATCAAGCCATTTTGCCTTATAGAATATAGGATATAATCGAACCTATTTTGTAGTAAATATTTAATTATATTTAATTTAATGAAGAGTAGTTAATGTCAAACCGTCGTCTGTTTTTACTCCAATGTATTAGATCTATGTTATGGTTGGCTACACAATAGTTCCGACAAAATAAATCATGAAACAGTTATCAAGAAAAGATAACTGCGGTTTCCTTCCCGACAATACTCAGGTTTACTTAACACAATAGTCGGTTTACTTAATACAAGAGCTAGTCTAACGTTTTGTAATACTTTAATACGTAGTGTGTATATCATATTAACGAACCAGTTGTAGCCATTAAACCTATCCGCAATTGAAACTATGATTGTTACCGGTACGTCAAAACGTTTCGAATTTCTTAATTCACTTTGGGATAAGAAAGGTGCAAAAATGAAGGTGACACGTAGTCTAATTCGGGAACTTGTGCTTACCTAATTGGAATTTGGTAAAGACGCTGCACAAGAAATCAGATACATTATTTCTGCGAAAGGTTCAGTAAAGTGACCAGGTGACTTCAGATAGTTAAATTGTTTCGCCAGAACCACGATTATAAGTAAAGCTCAATTTGGCCACAAAACATGAATTATGATCCAATGTACTAAGTCGTCGATAGAAATTCTGCGAGAAGCTTTTGAGGAGTATCAGCTGAGCTGGGCGTCACACATTCCAGTTTGATTTGTCACTTCCACGACCTCGGCCAAAAAAAAACATCGGGCGTGTCTATAATTGTGCCCAAATACTGCAAATCAATAGATGTCTTATTATACTAACACACCACTCAATAACTTCTGGATCAAATTAATAAAGCAACAATTTACAGGCAAAATTCGATCTTATTCATCAACATAGTATTTCTAGAATAATACAGTCGTCCCAATATATTTTTTTATCAATTCGATGCATTTTTATAGAACGGTTTTTCTTTAATCTTAAAATACGTCTCAGTTTCCGACATCGCTTCATCAATGGAGAAAACAATTTTTCTCTGAGGCATTAGTTTGAGATCTACAAGCTGCCAGTAGTCATTGGAGGTCAGATCTGTAGAATATGGTGGTGCGGACTTTGTGAAAGAGCACTTTTTTTACTTGATATGTGACTGTTTTATGGTAATTTCCTCCTTCAAACGCACCATTAATGCTATATATATTTCGATATTGATTGTTCATTTCTTCTCAAGGTAATCGACGAAACAAACATTAAACATATTAAAAATACAGAAGGCAAAATCTTGTATGATAATGTTTGAGTGTTTGGTTGCTAAAGACGGTGTTCAGATGCTTCTCTCCATTCAGCAAACTGTCGATTTCTCTGAGGAGTAATCTGCTACCAATCTATACCATGAATCCAAGATTCATTCATTGTCACATATTGATGACAAACACTTCTTTTTGCGTTAGAAAAACTTAGAAACAACGCTCTGACTCGTTGACGCGGTGTTGTTTTGGGCCGACTTTAAGAAAATGCAGGACTCACTTTTAACACAACTTTCTCATTGTCAAGTGTTCGTGTAAAATGGTCAATACGCTTTTTTCTGATATGTTTATATATTCTGCTATCTCACGCAACTTGATGCTACGATCAGCCAAAACAAGTTTGTGGACTCTTTCGTAATTTCCGGGACAACATTTCACGGATAAATATCCGGCGTTGTAAATAATTCCCAAAATGCTCCTCAAAATTTGACCCATATAAACATTACATTTAAAATCATGAGATATGGCAAACTGAGAATCGATGCTTATGGATTAGAAATAATTTATTTCATTGAAAAACTATTTAGAAATTATAAATACTCACATTTGACAACTTTGAATATCATGAAACATTGGCCAAAATTTAATATTTGATGTTTTCAGTTCTCATCCGTGTATGTATGACAGGTGCACGGGCGACGGATTAGAGGCTGTGATCCAGCAAGATTGTAGCGCTGTTGAATATGTTGCAAATTCGTGTGACGATAAAGGTCAATGCAAGAGTCAAACACTTGTGTCCATGTTGAACAAGGGAGGTCAGAAACCGGTGTATCCGGTATTTACAAAATAAACATTTTAAAACATTTTATATACGAAGAGATAAATCTTAGAAATTAATTTTCGATTTAATTCAGCTATTCATAATGATTAATCGACTGTGTATATTTGACATACAATCAATGTATTTTAAATTCGATGGACAGTAAAAAAAATAACTTACATATGGCCTGTCTCAATCTGAAAAATAAAGGCTGAAATAATGAAACCGGTACTTTCACGCTTGATCTTTTCGAATCCCGTACTTCTTGCGACAATAGATCTTCTGTAGTTTAATCTAATTTGGTATGTATAGCGAATATCAATGCTGTCAAAGAGACAATTAATCACAATTAAACGATGTGGTATTTGCCTAATAGATTTCATTTTGAACTTTAGAATACATTGTTTCCTGCCTTCAAATCGACTCTTTGATTCGTTGTTTTGAATATCGATCTAATGTACATGTGGAATTTATACACCTATGCTTTCACCCAGCGGTGAGTAAAAAAAGAATTTGTGTACAAGAAATCGTTTACAAGTAATTTTTCAGAATATATAGTTTTTCATTATTAAATAACCCAAGATAAAAAGTGTTTCGTAAAAAATCCAATAAAGTTACTTCATCATGGTCGATCTGAAAGAACAACATATAATGAAGGACACGAACCAAGAAATCGGTCACCCCTGAAAAGAGTGAAAAGAGAATATCACTAATATCAGTAATACTATTTAATCCGTAGTTTCAGATAAACAGAGTAAAAAAGACTGAAATATATATAGGGCCCAGAAGGAAAGTAGCTAATTTTTCCTACCAACGAAAGCAGAGGTAGACACAAGGTCGATTATTAATGTGGACAAAATTTAACTCCTTAAAAAGAACTCTGAATTGGTAAAAGAATTAAAATTGCTTCAGTCTAGAAGAGATTTCCTTCGCTGACTGAGAACAGAAAACCTGAAGTGTAATAACAGAACAGATAATACACTTTGGTCCTAGCCAAAAGGCGAGGGTTGTCTTTGCCTTTTTACTTATATATATAGAACTGGCTTTGCAAACATCTTTCTCGGATTCAAATAATTTAACCCGAGCTGACTGCATTTCCCAACGGTACACACACACACACCTACACAATACACACACACACACACACACACATATATATATATATATATATATATATATATATATATATATATATGTGTGTGTGTGTGTGTGTGTGTGTGTGTGTGTATCTTGGCAGCATCTTTTCTTTTATACAAGTATCATTAAAAATAACAGACATCTCGTGTCTGGTTATTTTTTCTAAGATCCTTTCCGTTTTTCTGATTAGGTTCTTAGTTTCAGACGGAATCTGGCTGATAAAATTGCCATAGCTTCCCAAAGCGCTTTCAGACCCTTCCAGGTCCATCGTCAGTGGAACAATGTTAACCAGGCATAGACCTAGGAGTGAATATATATTCTATTTAGGCGGGAAAATAAAGGACTGTGTTTTATGTAAATTTATATTTATAGGCATTTGAGTATATTAGTACTAATAGTATAGTTAATCTTGTTAATAGCTGGTTTTTATGCTTTAATGTATAGGGCTTCGAGTATGTGGAGTTTAAGTGTATTAGTATTTTGTGCGATGATTTTTGTGTTATCTACTAGAAGTTTACGGATATGCGAACGGGGGCAGGAATGCTTTTTATAGAGGTGCTGGGTTATGGCGGAGTCGTTAGATAAATGCATAGTTAATCTTCTGGATAGCGTCGTAACAGTCGACCCTATGTATACATTTTCATGATTGTCGGAGACACATTCTCCCAAAGGGCATTTAAACTTGTATACAAGGCCGGTCCTATCAAGAACTCTAATCCGGGGTGAGGAATTATTTTTAACAACCAGATTGGTAGTTTTAGTTTTATTATAATATATAATTAGTTTTACTTTTTTGTTTGGGTCGGTGGGGGGTACGTTTTTATCTATAATGTTTTTGAGAACCTGTTCGTCTATTTTATAGTTATGATGAAATTGGTTGCAGTAAAATAGTTTTATAATGTTTTTAAGTAGAGAATTGGGTTCATTGTTGTTTTTGTTATTATTATTATTGTTATTATTACTAGTATTGTTTGTGAATTGTTTAATTTGTTGGTCAATAATGTAATTGAGGAAACCATTATTGACTAAAGCGTGCTTTATATTTTTTAGTTCATTTTGAAAGAGAGTTGGGGAGGAGGAGATTAGTTTTGCCCGCGTTATTAAGTTTTTAATGATGGCTATTTTGTATTTAAAGGTCTATGCCTGGTTAACATTGCTCCACTGACGATGGACCTGGAAGGGTCCGAAAGCGCTTTGGGAAGCTATGGCAATTTTATCAGCCAGTTTCCGTCTGAAACTAAGAACCTAATCAGAAAAACGGAAAGGATCTAAAAAAAAATAACCAGACACAAGATGTCCGTTATTTTTAATGATACTTGTATATATATATATATATATATATATATATATATATAAAGTAGAGACGTTTTTCTCCCTGTACCTTCTCGGGGAATAGGAAAATAACCACATGCATCACGGGCTACTGAACTCACAATTACATTGCACTTATTCACTCGAGCGTGTTTTAGTATATCTCTTATTCTTCTTTCCAAACTAACACTGAATATTACATTCGGCCCGGCCGCCACGACTCTCCGAAATACCAACTCCATATAGGTGATAGTAAAAACTTTTCTCTCTAACAATTCTGTACTGTGACTACACTCATCGACACCGGGAACTAATAAACACAGTATAATTTTCATAAAGCACCCATTGTTATTTGACTTTATTTGACTACATAATATTAAGCAATACGCAAAAACTTAACAACCGCTCCCTTAAACTCCGATGATTATTCGCGAATATCAGATTACGTTCTATCCAATTCTACCTTCTACATTTAAATTAATTCCGGAATTAAGCGAATGAAATTAACGAACACAGTTCCTGCAACATTTATTGATTCAACATGGCGGCTAAAATTTCTTGCTCAATCGACTTCCTATTTAATTCAATAGGCACCAAGATACTGGTAGACGCGGATACATTTACATTTTCAAAATCATACACCTTAAACACGCATATTATCGAAAAATTGCCCAAATGAAATTACTTCATCAAAAAATGATCTACACCGTGTCATTGTTGAAGTTTCTATTTGGTCGGCAGAATGTAAATGTTAACATAACACGCATGTCAATAAACAAGCATAGCGTTATTAGCCTATTTTCACATGTACTTTCAATTCGTAACCGTGGCGTATTGGGTAAGATTTAATGACCGACAGTTTCAGCGTTCGATCCCATTCTACTCTGCCACTTTTTCTTTTTTTTTAAATTTAAATCATTCGCCAACACGGTATAGGGGGTGGGGTGGAGAAAGAACTATAGGCCGTTTTTTTATTATTCGACGTCATGCAATAGGTACTAATTTCTCCCGTGCAACGCCGGGGCGACGGGTTCCGCTAGTATATATATATATATATATGTATATATATATATATATATATATATATATATATATATATGTATATATATATATATATGTATATATATATATATATATATATATATATATGTATATATATATATATATGTATATATATATATATATATATATATATGTATATATATATATATATATATATATATATATGTATATATATATATATATATATATATGTATATATATATATACACACACACACACACACATATATATATATATATATATATATATATACTGCGAGATCCAACACAGTGTGTTGTTGTAGGTCACTATTCGCTGCTCGTTGTAAAATACCCGCCGACTTGATATTTACAAAGTTGAATTCCTCCTTAATTCTAAGCTAATTTGTGGTAGCCAACGGGAAACGTTCTTGACTGCGAATCAGTGGCGATTTGTGATCGGAGTTCGCGCCCGCCGACCGTCGGAAATTAACTTCCTGCACTGAAGATTGCGTAAGCATGAAACATCGATGTCTGTAGGTATAATAATATATATATATATATATATATATATATATATATATATATATATGTGTGTGTGTGTGTGTGCTGTTTAATTTTACTTCAGTCGAAGTTCTAATAAATCAGGAGTCTCTTCCTGGAGCTAACACTCAATCTCTATATGAGACACATAGAAATTCGAATATTCTATTAAAGTTCTATTTTATTTCTCAAACGTTGAGTTAGTAAAGAAGTGAAGAACAGTAATTGTCTTTTCCCCCAATTGACCAGTTAACTATGTTATAGTATACTTTTTCTGGCCTCTGGGTTTTACCGGATTCAAGGACAATAATTCGTCTAGTCTGATGGACTATCCAGCTATGTGTCATTAGTTGAGGTAAAATCACTAGAAGAAGGTGGACAATTCCTCGTATGAGCCAGTGTATAGCCGTGCTGAGGGGGTCTTATTTGTGCTGCGAATACTATGTGATTTTGAATATTTGGTCAGGGTTTACTTGTAGAGAGAAGTATCTTCATGTCTGGTTGTTATGACACACATTTGTACAGAGAGACCGCAGAAATTCGAGGATTGTGTCTAGTGGTGTGAATATTCAGAATTATGTCCTTAAATATTTGTTCGCGAAGGGAGGGATTTCCATTATTAATGTCAATAATGTTCAATATATCATGACATTTCTTTAATAAAACTAATTATTATTATTTACTCACTAGGAGTTATCACACTGGTCATCGTCAGTGATCGCCCACTGCCGACAACCTGTGGTATTTCCTGGAGTCTGAGTGACAACAAGTCTCCTCAGACTTCAAGTATGCTCCACCTCTTTTCGTTCATCACCGCTGATGACTTGCGGTAATCTCAACAGCCACCTACCAACGATTTCCCGCTGATAAGGACCATTGGTCCCCTCTGGGGCCCGAGTGGCAACAAGCCTTCCCAAGGTCCCAGAGATTATTATTATTATTATTATTATTATTATTATTATTATTATTATTATTATTATTATTATTATTATTATTATTAATAATAATAATAATAATAATAATAATAATAATAATAATAATAATAATAATAATAATAATAATAATAATAATAATAATGATCGATGGTAAACAAAGTTAATCCTGTTTGAATCATGGATCTTATAAATACAAATTCGATCTATAAGCAAACATAAGTACATTTTTGTAACCACTCACAATATTTTCAATAACATATATATATATATATATATATATATATATATATATATATATATATATATATATATATATATATATATTCACTTGTATTTAGTTTAAAAGGTTCATTTATCAAAGAAATGTGTGTGCCCCCTCCCCCAACCATGATTAAAATATAAAAGTTTGTTTTATTTCTCATATAAAATGAAGTTTTTACAGGGAGTGTTATGCGTAGCGATTTTATACATAATTAGGTTGATATGCCGCAAAACAGATCGAACTGACGTTTTTACCCACGCACTTCTCTATTATGAAGCACGACTTTAACAAAAAGCGAAGTCGTGAATATTTGCTAATGTTGCGTAAATTTGAAGGTCGTTTGTGCCGTGTGCAAATTTGTTTACATTTAAAAAAATAAAGCAATTGATTTGCAGTGGGGAAAATCGACAACGCAACACGCAGATATTTTTTTCTTATCAAATCTTCTCTCGCGTATACACAACGCGACAAAAATACATGTTGTAAATGTGCTACTATAAAATATCCATTCGACCTATTTATCTACAGTTTAATTAGCTCTATTCCATATCATATTATATTTTATTGTATTTTGACAGTGTCAATTATGTTTATCGATATACAGGCTTTCTAAATTCATCTTAGTTTTAATTGCAAGCTACTTGTTACAATTTTTACATATAACTATTTTAGGATACAGCAGTCAAATAAATTCAGATGGAAATGTTATTTACAGATGCATCCTTGGGCGCTGTATCGTTCGTTCAAATGCAGAACACTTCTTTGTACAACGATGATCTATATTGTTTCGATGTCTTCTCCATTTCTGTGCAAATAATATATTTACTCTCATCGCTTTGTTATCGATTAACAGCTCACATTTTAATTAGAGTCATTGCCCGCACACAATTTAGAATTGCACCATTTTACAATTGTAAACAGTTTTGGCTGAATCTTGCAGAAATGTTTTCTTGGCAAATTAACGCAAGAAAATCAGGCGATGTGAGATCTGACTTGAGATCGCATCGTTCATGAGCTGTAAGTTCTTTCTAAAGATCTGTAGAGTAGGTTCTGGCATTCTAGGAATGTACTATAACAATCGCTAACAATTACAATGTAAACGGTCGCTTGAATGAAGGGGATTAACGAAGATTCGAAAAACGTAACACACACATGCGTACATACAGCCCACCCCACACACACAAAACGTTGCTAAAATGGCAATAATAAGGAGAATATTTAAAAAAAAATATTTTGAAAACCTGGACAACGCAAATTATTTATGTTTTTTTAAATAAATGATTTATTTACTTTAAAAACTTGAGAACTTTCGGTGTTATACACCCTTGTCAGAAGTATAAGCATATTTGTTTTCCCTTCATTTTTTCGTATAATCCTTCCTGACTGAGACATATTTATCGCAGACAAGTTGAAATTCGTCTTGATGTTATGGACGATTAATGTAGATATGCCACTGTGTGTAGCACGCGGTTACGTGAATAAGGTGTTTTGAAATATCACACATTGAAAACGTTGCTGAAATGGCAATAATAAAGAGAATAGTTTTTTTACATATTTTGAAAACCTGGACAACGCAAATTATTTATGTTTTTTAAAATAAATTATATATATATATATATATATATATATATATATATATATATATATATATATATAAGGAGAATAAAGGCGGAGAGCACATAAAACACTTCGTATAGGCAAATGGTCACCCATTTTTGTACTGACCAGGTTCAACGTCGCTAAATTCCGTGATCTAACGGGAACCGATGTGTCAACGTGATTATGCCGTGGATCTATATGTAATCAATAGACCAGAAATTAAGAACCAATAAACAATAGCAAAAATGTTGATCTCTTTTGAATCTGTAGACACCAATTTCCATTTACAATGACTTAATGTTTAATTTGAAAATGTACTAGGTTTATTTATGCGAATGAACAACGCTTTTATTATAAGGAGGCGAATACTACAATATGAAACCGCAAGAATGGACGTGTTAACACTTCCCCTCAGTGTTCCATTCACCAACACCTCGTGAAACATAACATTCCAAAAAACGATTTAGGAGTATTTTAACTAGTAACACGTCCATTCTTGCGGTTTCATATTGTAGTATTCGCCTCCCCATAAAGGAAGCGTTGTTCATTCGCATAAATAAAACTAGTATCAACCATTCTCGTTATGAGGGGAGCGAAGGTATGTTGAAATGTTGCTGAAATGTTTAAAAAGAAACGTCCTCTTAGTGGATTCACCAGTTTTATTTGGCTTACTCATTCATCCGCCTGACGACGACCAATGTCGGTCGAAAACGTTCGCCAAAAATATGGGGATTTCTTACACACCATGGATAACAACACCAAATCGGTCGTTCGACGACTGGAACATATGGATCCTGTTTAATTATACGTGTATAAAGGAAAGAATGCTTCTTAATTATACAAATTGTAAATTTATACACATACATGCATACGCACAATCACACACACACACACACACACGCACACACACACAATATTTGTTCTTGCTTACATATATATTCTGAAATTTCAATTTACTATCACAGGGTGGAAAATTGACAATTATATGAATATATTCATCAGCACAATAGTTACTTAATAGGCAATATTAAATGTCTTAGTTTCCTATTATGACAGGTCAAATAAGTGGAGATAATAATGTTCAAAAGTAGATATTTAAGCAAATAGTAAATTATAGTGAAATACACGCTACGAATGTGTAATAATAATAATATAATATAATTAAACCAATAAAACAAAGCTTTAATACTTTTTGAAAAGAAATAACTTAAATATTATTTTTTTTACAATTATTCATAATTACATTCTTTACAAATATGATCTAAGGTTAATATCGGATTCTAACTCTGCCTGATAAGATCTCAGTTTATAATAGTTGTTGATTGATGACATCGACATGCCAGTGTTGCATATTTTGTACATGCCTGTGTAAATAAAAATAATCACATATATAAATATATACATATATATATATATATATATATATATATATATATATATATATATATATATATATATATATATATATATATGGGAAAATGAAAAAGGAAAACCAAAAAATGGATGTTTTTTATGTGTACATAAACGTTTCGTCTTTATTTATAAGACTTCATCAGGATGATAATATAGAGAAAAAAAATGTCATGCAAGTATAGATACATGTAGGGTAGACATATTGGGAGGAACAATAAAATAAAATAATGGCCACTAATAATGCACTAGAACATGGTCATGCGTTCAAATTTGAACAAGCCAAAATCACTAAATACATCCACAACAAATCTCGGCGAAGATTATTGGAAACTGCCCTCATCACCGCCTCCACCACCATCAAGCAACGAAATGGTTTCTTTAACCTATCACTCTTAATAAGCAAGATCATCCTCACAGAACAAAGACTCTTGCCTGATCATAGATAACATTTATTTTCATCTCTAACCTTTATGACACTCTTCCATTTACTTACACCCTTCCTTTATCTCCTTGAATCTTCACTTTCTCCTGACCTTTTCCGTATTTTTCCCTCACATTTTTAACACTGCAGTCCAACTAAACTTTCTCATTATTCCAAATATTTCAAATATTCCATACCCACCCGTTCAATTACCGCCCTCCTTCACCCCTCCACTACCTCACTCATTGCTATCATTTTCCAAATATTTACAAATATTTCATACACTATCACAACAAATCCTCCCTCTCCTCCTCACCTATTCCCCCTCTCAACTATTTCTCCCATACCCTCACTTTTCCATACCTTCTTCTTAAATTTCCTCATTTTCTGAAAACGCTCTCTAAGACCATAACTTTCGCCCATCCACCAAAATCACAGCCCCCCTCCTTCTCTACCCATCCTCCTTTCCCTGCATACACCCCACACACACAAACATTCCAACTTACTTTTTCCCCTTCAATCTTGACCGCAGTCATCTGGTCAAACACCTCCCTCCTCCCTCTCCTCCACTCCCTCTCTGCCATCCACTTTACCCCTGCTCATCCCCCACCTCTTTCTCTTACCACCAGCCACAGTAGTCCTTACTCACCCCATCTTTCCATTTCTTCCCCACTCATTTTCTTCAACATTCATTTTTATTCTCCAACAAGTACGGACGTCCACCCAGTAGTGGCCATTATTTTATTTTATTTTTCCTCCCAATATGTCTACCCTACATGTATCTATACTTGCATGACATTTTTTTTCTCTATATTATCATCCTGACGAAGTCTTATTAATAAAGACGAAACGTTGATGTACACATAAAAAACATCCATTTTTTGGTTTTCCTTTTTCATTTTCCCATCACGTCGGATTACCTTCATCCTTCTCTTCCCATATATATATATATATATATATATATATATATATATATATATATATATATATATATATTAGTGTTGTGGATATTAATCAGAATCGGAATCGTAAATCGGAAACACCGGAACCTTTTGCTGTATCGGTATCTGTATAGGAGGCGGAAGAAATGGTGCTTATCTTCCGATGTCAAAAACGAATTTTGAAATGTTTGTTGTTTGTTTTTGTTTAAACCTTAATTTTCCATTGCTGTTATTAATGAGAAAATAATACATATTTATTGATTTGAAACTAGTAGTGAAACTTACATCTATGTAAATCACCCCCCCCCAAAAAAAAATGCATGTTTACGTTTGCGAAAATGTATGCACATATTACATTGGGTTTTACGATAATTCGAAAATTAAAGAAAAAAAATAACATCACTAAATATTTAGAGGTTTAAAAGAATTAGAATCGAAATCAGTAATTGTAGAGGAATCGGGAATTGTGAACAGAATCGGTAATTGCATCGGAATTGTAGAAAATATTGGAATCGTCCCATCACTATTATATATATATATATATATATATATATATATATATATATATATATATATATATATATATGTGTGTGTGTGTGTGTGTGCGTGTATGTATATATGCATATATATATATATATATATATATATATATATATATATATATATATATAATCACATTGCAATCACATTTTTTCTAATCCCTTTGTTCTATTATATCTTTCATTTCTTAATTTTACCATTTGGGTCTATTCATTGTATAATTCATCTTTTTATTTTGGAAACTTTAAATCAGTCCTTGCTGGAAATAGAAGCATTGTTATTAAAGGTCATCTTGAATAATTTGTTTTTATTAAGACATCGCAAAGTTACTGAATATGTTATTAATAACGTCTACTGATGTGTTTGGTGGTGGCGGTGGCGGTGGTGGTAGTGCTGCTGCTATTGATGATGATAATGATGATGATGATGACGATGATGATAGGGATGGGATGCTGCTGCTGATGCTGATGTTGATGCTTATGATGATGTTGATTCCTGAACGTAAAGTAGCGGTTGCTATCTTGAAATGAATGCGGTTGATAGAAGGTTAGCCGTCAGCGATGTCTTCATCTGCACGATGTGTTTCATAGTGAGGAGATGTTCGTTCAACAGACACGATTTCCAACATATTCGAATTGTTTTCCATTTCCTCTTCTCGCTCGACTACCTGCGTATGTCATTTTATTTATTTTATCCTTACATTGATCATGTGTGTCTTTTTTTCTACTTTCATTATCCTTTTCAATCAATTTATTTATTTGCAGTTTGTTTGTATTGATATAAAAATCAAATGAAAAATAAAAGTCTATTAAAAATTAACGCTCTTAAATAATAAATATGGCATAGAAATAAATAAATGAAACACGAAAGAGCGTTTAGTGCTAATAATTTAAAAAAAAAATAATCTTAGATGGCGATAGTTAACATAAAAATACGACAGATAAATGTCATAGATTATTCCGCCTTAGTGTTAGTGTGCCCTTAGTTCATTTGAACCATTTAAAATGTATTTTTAAACAAAGGGAATAACACCCTTTGGCTGATGTTACTAAATTAGTAGTTAATTTGTTATAAAATTCAACGAGTATTTCAAACATGTCTTTTCCTCTTTTCTTTCTTCGTATTTTCCTTTCGTTTTCCCTATTTCTGTTTTGCGCCTCATACATGTTTTATTATTTATTTCATTATAATCGTTCATTATATGTTTTTCGTTAATAATATTTTACACTTTTTTTATGTTTGTTAAATTATGTTTTTAAAAAGTCAATGTGCCTTTCATTATTTTGTCCTTTCCCCTTCAATTTCGTTAATTATTTTTTTTGTTAATTATTTTTTTCGTTATTTTTCTTGCAATTATTTTTTGTGAAGAATTATGAATGCTCCCTCAAGCCAGACATCTCCTCCAAAACAGATTATGTTATTGCATGGAGTAGGTTCAAATAGTTTCCAATGAGTGTTTGAAAAAACAGTTAAGCAAAAGAGTTGGTAGGTAGCAGACAACTAAATGTAAACTTATGTAGCTTTAAAGAGAATCGCGTAACTAAACCTCGCACTTTTCTTATATATATGTATATATATATATATATATATATATATATATATATATATATATATGTATATATATATATATGTATATATATATGTATATAGGTATGTATACATGAGCAGACATG
This sequence comes from Sepiola atlantica, assembly GCA_963556195.1. Classification (NCBI taxonomy): domain Eukaryota; kingdom Metazoa; phylum Mollusca; class Cephalopoda; order Sepiida; family Sepiolidae; genus Sepiola; species Sepiola atlantica. The sequence goes on along the minus strand of OY744538.1, from coordinate 30,587,492 downwards.
ACGACCCCAAGAGAAAGGTCCCAGGAAACGTCTACGGGCTATCTGAGGCGAGATAAAAAGCCGAATGAGCCCACTGAAGAATCGAAATTTTAAGACATGTGGCAAAATGTGGAATTTTTCCGTTGACTATAGGTCACGGAGGTGTTGGTACCGTGGGATAGTAGGATATGCTGCCTACGAAGGGTCCTAAGACGAGTTGTTACTTCTAGAACGCCTGCCCGTCGTAGCCGGTTTTGAAGAGCAGCTATTTATGACGCCATAGTTGTAGTGGCGAAAACCGATGTGAAGTTATTTCAATGGACGGCAGTATCATTTTTCCATTTCAGACAGTGCTGACGAAGACGGAATTGGGGATTTAACATTTTTTCTTGTCAGAAACCACTGGTCCACATGTCTGATTAATATCTGTATTTATAAATAATATATATATATATATATATATATATATATATATATATATATATATATATATATATATATATATATGGGGTAAGGTGCACGATAAGTCATGAAAATGAAATGCCCTGGTAGACAAAATATGTGAAAAAAGACAATTGGAAAACTGGTTAAAATGCAGGAGAAAAACAAAAACAAGAGATTTGACCAGTTTCGTTCGTATTAACGAAAGTTTTCAGAAAAAGTGAAGATTTGGAAACAATTTTATTTTAAAAGCACACACATGGGAGAAGGAAAAGATGATTCGATTGGACCATATGAGAAACATTTTAGCGACATTGAAATATGATTTGATAAGTAGGTGACATATTCTTCTTTATTCTTTTTGCTTATTCTTTTTTATTATTCTTTTAATTATCTTTTTTATTTTCCTTTCGCACCTACCGAGCTAGTATAGGGGAGGCGGTATGCGGAGGGGGTGAAGGCGATAAGAGGGAAGAAGACAGCGAAACTAGTCAGGATAAGCACACAAAGTGGAATATATATATATATATATATATATATATATATATATATATATATATATATGCATGCATACAATTATGTATGCAAATATATATATAAGTATAAATAAACACAATCCAGCTTATCACATACTCACCCATACACAACTGGAAGCCCCCAGTCTAGGCCTCAAATTCGCAACCGGCTTACGTAAAGGTGACATTGTTGACACTCTCACAAAAAAATATAGACATGGCGACTCCAACTTTGAAAAAGGCTACGTCCAAAGGCTCATTACCACATCAGCTGGTCTACCAAACAACAGTTCTATACCTCGGATATACTCTGGAGCCATCAGAGAGCTGACCCAAAACAAGAACAAACACATCACCCATGCTGATAAAGGTGGTGGTGTTGTAATCATGAAGGCAGATGAATACCAACACAAAGTCATGCTCTTACTAAATGATGACAAAATCTACACAAAAACTACCTCACAACAAATAACCAAATACACACAACACTTCAAACACGAAGTAAGAAAGATTAACCTCCTGACACATCACCCTAGAACTCCAAGACTTTATGATCTACCAAAAATACACAAAAATGACATCCCCATGAGACCTATCATATCGGGCATCGGCAGCACACCCCACAAGCTAGCCAAAAAACTAGCAGAAATACTTACCCCCCTCCTCGGTTCTATTAGTCCTGCCCATTTAAAAGACTCCAACACATCAACATGAATAACCTCACTAAAGTAAGTTTAGATATTAAATCTCTCTATTCTAACGTACCAATATCTAAATGCCTTAGATTCCTAAAAATTCATCTTATTAAATCCAAAATTAAACTCTCCTCCCCACCACTCAAATCATCAAACTATGCTATTTAATAACACAACAAGGCCACTTTACCTTTAACAGTAGACTATATAAGCTAAAGTTTGGTTTTCCCATGGGCTTTCTTCTCAGCGGAGTCCTCGCCTGTCTTTTCCTAGAATTCCTAGAGAACGGTCCATTCAAATACATTCTACCAAAGAATCTGTCAAATCACTTGGTTTTGTTTGTTCTCCTGCATTTTAACCTGTTTTCTGTTTGTCTTTTTCACACACACACACACACACACACACACACACATATATATATATATATATATATATATATATATATATATATATATATATATATATATATATATATATATATATATGAAATTAAAAATGCAAAAAAGTCTTTTGTCATTTTTGTATTCTTCGTCCGCTCTTGACAAAGCCCACGTGAAATTTGGGCGAAACGTTGAGCGAAAAGGTCTTCCGCTTTTCCCTTTTTAATTTCATACCGTCGGATTATTTTTATCCTTTCATATACTCATATATATATATGTATGAATTTAAAGGAGTCTGGACTTTGGTTCGTTTTATTTTGTGTGTTTAATTATTGAACAATTCAAGTATATTTTGCCTTATCGTATTGATAAATAAATATTGTGCCGATGAAGGGTTCATCTAATTGTCAAACTTCTACATCGCTATGTAATAATAAAACGTAAATTTCGGAAACATATGTACGCAAGAACAATTATTGTTTGTTCTGTTTTTTTCGCAGCCTGGTAATTGCTAATTAATGAATATGTCATAAATATGCATTCTACTAAGTTATAATATATATATATATATATATATATATATATATATAGAGAGAGAGAGAGAGAGAGAGAGAGAGAGAGGCAAAAATGCCTTCAAAAACCATGTATTAGATGCGAGTAATTAAATCAAAAGAAAAATAAAAATATTTCGAAACATTTAATAAAATATTTGAAAATACCTTCCGTTTTTTTTTTTCTTCATCTTGATTTTTTTTTTAGCTAATATTTCGCTTGACAAAAACAAGCCTCGACAGAGCCAAGACAAATAAAGGTATAACCTTTTTTTTTCCATAATTTACTTCCTGGTGTTGGTGAAGTGACACGTCCGGTGTTGTGGACTATTGTTGAAAATGTCTGTTTTAAATAGAATAGAACTTGATTGTCAAGCGAAATATTAGCTAAAAAAAAATCAAGATGAAGAAAGAAAAAAAACGGAAGGTATTTTGAAATATTTTATTAAATGTTTCGAAATATTTTTATTTTTCTTTTGATTTAATTACTCGCATCTAATACATGGTTTTTGAAGGCATTTTTGCCTCTATATTTATATTAACTTACAAAAGATGCTTTATAAAATGAACTTTCCTAATTTATAACTCGCAGCGACCATGCGCAATCAAGTTCTATTCTATTTAAAACAGACATTTTCAACAATAGTCCACAACACCGGACGTGACACTTCACCAACACCAGGAAGTAAATTATGGAAAAAAAAAGGTTATACCTTTATTTGTCTTGGCTCTGTCGAGGCTTGTTTTTGTCAAGCGAAATATTAGCTAAAAAAAAATCAAGATGAAGAAAAAAAAAAAAAGGAAGGTATTTTGAAATATTTTATTAAATGTTTCGAAATATTTTATTAAATGTTTCGAAATATTTTTTCTTTTTCTTTTGATTTAATTACTCGCATCTAATACATGGTTTTTGAAGGCATTTTTGCCTCTATATTTATATTAACTTACAAAAGATGCTTTATAAAATGAACTTTCCTAATTTATATATATATATATATATATATATATATATATATATATATATATATATATATCATATTTTAGCTTTTAATTTTTTATTCAATTCTTTTTCCCGCCTTAAGGTGTGTTCATCTTATTTTCGGAAACTATATCTTGAAACTTATTCTGATTTCCGTTAATTGAGAAGGAAGAGTATCGCCACCACCTCCGCACATCAATACAAAGTGCCAATTATAAACACAAGTTAAGCACGATCCTCCATGTATTGCTGTTTCCCTAACCAGAACGGAACATTTGGTACTTGAGGCTACCGGATAATATATTCGTGTTCGCCTTTTTCTTGTTACTTTTGATGAAAAAAGTTTCTCATACACACGTGATATTGCTGTTAACATTATGCGAAATCTTTTAGCGTGGCCTTCTTCCTTATACGTTCGTATATTCTTATACGGTTTTTTAAATCGAATTCAGAATTTTAAAATCTTTCATTCAACTCATTTTCCCGACAACCACCCTATCCTTCTTAATCTCAAAATTTGATACATTGCGTTCTATTTCATTTCACCCACCCACGTGTATATGCATATATATATATATATATATATATATATATATATATATATATATATATATATATATATATATATATATATATGGATATGTACACACATAGAAACACACACACATGTATATATATATATATATATATATATATATATATATATATATATTGCTGTGAAGTTGTCCAACAGTAAATAATAAATAAAGGAGGTCAAGTCAAGGGTTGGTTTAACAAGTGTATTAACAAAGTAAGATACGACTGTGGCACTATCGTTTGCTCGGAGGGATCTTTGAAACGGGACAGAATGAATTCGTTGTTATCGCCAGTGAGCAATAATCGTTTGAACGAAAGTCACTGTCAGGGAGTGTTACTTGGTGTGTTCTGGCACGGTAACAAGCTCCATCAGTGACAACGATAGGATCTTCTCCTTTTAACATGAAGGGGTCCATACAATAGAACGTTATTGGTAATCATGGAACAAACTATTTTACTTTTTAAATATAAAAATACAATTTCTTATATTTCGAAACATAATTACAACTCGAGGAAGTCAGAGCGCGACAAAAATGCATGTGCCGCCTGTTGATTCCAAATGCCGGCTGTAATATTTCGCTCCAGACTGAGCGAAGGGGAAAAGAGAGGGGGGAGATAGAGTTATATAGAATAAGGCACAATATACATCACAAACACCGTTCCTAATCTCGACAAATGTTTTGTTTTGATTTAAGAACCTGGCTTCCTGACTCATCTCAATTGACAGGTGTCCTGACCCCTTGAACGCATTACATGCAACTGTCATTGAATTGGTTTGACACCGAATTTCAGTTTTCCAAAACATGGCCGTACTGGCGTACTCACTCAATTTAATTGCATATAATGATTGCATTGGTCTCGAAGCATGTCATAAGGGATCGCAAATTGTAATGGGATGCACCAGCTCCCCTCATAAAATTTAACGCTTGTGCCACACAACAGCAGTACGTCATCTTAGGACGTATCTGGCTTTTATTCGGGTAGAAGATAACTTCATGTTAGGGGTACTTTCTGAAGTCGTAGAATGATTCAACCATTTTTACAGCGACTTTAGCGACACATTTGATGTAAGTCTGGGGTCAAATTCATTCCTGGTAGCTTATTAATGAAAGGATCTTCCCCAAGAAGAGAGCAATTACTATGAACTGGGGCGGAATGAGGATCTGAGTGTTGGTGGTGTAAGGAGGGAAGTTTGTCAGGTGAGTTCATAAAAGTAACACGTCGCTTCTTTCCCATTGCATCCCGTGTTCCAATTCGGAAAAGAGAGACAGAGAGTGTTAGAAAGATATCGACCATCAATACAGTTTAAGTGCTGCCATAGATAATTGAATCATCTTATAACTGAATCATCAATGATCTCAAAATATGATGAAGGGCTTGCAGTTCCTCTTGGCTCATTATCTTGCATAATAACAAATCCTTGACTAACAAGAGGAGCTCCATGATGATGCAGTATAATGTGATTCAATTTGCCCATCACCTGGTGCAAATCTCTGATTGGCAATTGACAAAAGCGCCCACATAGACGCCTTCATGCTTTGGGATTTGTTTTATACATGTGGTTGCATCTGTTTAATAAGATTTGACCCACAGATTACGAAATTTGATTTGTCAGTCGAGAATTCTTTATTGCAAAGCTTTATTGTCTAGTCGGTGTGCCTCTTCGACCACTGAAAATGTTTGACCTTGTTTGCTTCCTCAACAATGGTTTATTGATAGCAATCCTACTATAGACGTCAGCTACATAGACACTTCTCGTAATGGACGTTCACACATTCTTTCATAACATTTATTCAGATTTTTGGAGCAGTCAATGTTATGTCACGAAAGTAATATGTATAGATACTGAACACATTTTAAAAATAAAAACATAAATTAACTGATTTCTGACGATTATGTTGTATTTATCTCCATTTGTTGTTACTTATAGTCTATCAGACTTAGTTTTTTTATGTTTTGGTCCGTTGCATGATGTATCCTAATAATATAATACACTATGATACTTGTTTTTATAGCCTCATTTTTTAAAGGTAATGATTGGAATGTATTATCCTATTCCCATAGCGATTTCCATAAAATAATAGTGCAAAGCTCTTTGTAAATAAACATGTCGAACACGGTGAAATCGTCAGTCGGTGTTTATATACATAGACATTGTAAATACACTTTACGACTCCTTCTTCCGTGGCCTAATGTAAAGAGCTGTCGACCTGATCCCTGGATATGGATAGCGGCAAGTTCAGCCGGACTAAAGATCTTTGATACAGCGAAACCGTATGCTTGTGGATGACTTTATAAGGTCCCCTTCTTGGGTCATGCACTGTTATGAGGTGATGTATCTTGCTGCTTCTTAGCGTAATAAAAAGCTTCTTGTAAATAAAACAATTACTCCCGGTAGAAGTGGCGGTCGGTGTTTATATAAATAGAAAATTTAGATATTATTTACGAGCGCTTTTCCTGTGAAATAACGGTAAGAATGACGCCTGGATTCCTGGCTAAGGAGATGTGCTAGGGGAGTCGCACTGAAAAGTTGTGATACAGCGAAACAGTATGTCTATGGATAACTATATATTCAGTCGAAAGAAGCTTTGGGTAATTTTTAAATGACATAAACAAATGTAGTTAAAATTCCTAAAGATACTTACTAAGTTTAACATATCGTAGACAAAACACTTGTATAAGCCGATTCACCGCTGACAAATTCACAAATAAAAGGGGGTTCATCTATATAAAAGTGAAAAAAAACAAGGGACATTCATTTAAATTGTGAAATAGAAAACGGAGATCATCAGCAATTTTCCATGTAACTGTTTTGGAGATTTAAAAACAGAACAGCCATTAAATCCATGGCTCTCCAGTGGAACTGATAAACATACCACTTGCCCAATAATCAGATGTAAACACAATCTAGTTATAATTTAACAAACATATATATATATATATATATATATATATGTATATATACATGTAATATAATGTAATATAATGTTATATAATGTAATATATGTATGTATATATATAAGTTAATCAGTAAATAAAACATAATAATAAGTGTATTAATAATATTAAAACATTACCCTCAAGAGCCATTCTGTAATGTGGTAGCTAGCATATTATATAAAATTATATACGAATAAATATGCATAAATAAATAAATTAAAAATATTGCCTAAGTACCTTTGATACAAAATAGGGGAATAGATAAGAGAAAGGAAACGTAGCCATGCAAATCTATAAACCCAATATATAATGTACAGAAGCTTTGAGTAATGTATAAACGAATGATATATATATATATATATATATATATATATATATATATATATAATTATTCTTATTCATACAGAAAATCACAAAAAGCCGCTTCACTGGCATTTCGATGTTTTTCCCAAAATGAACATGTAAGGGAAAGATTAAACTTGTTTCCCACTGATGAGATCGTAGTCTATTATAATTATTGATCGATAACATCGATATGCCAGTGTAGTCGGTTTTGTATATGTCTGTATGAATAAAAATAATTATATGAATAGCTCTATTTACTATTGAGCACTATTTCATAAGGCCAGTTGTTATTCCGTTGAGTTTCATTCAGTAAAAGTCTACTTTACCTGGATTAATATATATATATATATATATATAAATATATATATATATATATATATATATATATATATATATTAATCCAGGTAAAGTAGAAATCCATTGGTTGCATTGTGATAGCCTTCTAATACTCCTCTATATACGTATTACACACAATGCTTCAAGCAAATTACCCTTTATTATATATATATATATATATATATATATATATATATATATATATATAAGAAAAATAACATATATTCTGGCTTTTTCCCAATGTTTTATTTTAAAATACATCTGTGTTTATATTTCTTCTGACATCTCCCTAATTAACTATAATCTCAATAGAACCTTTTAAAAGGCGCAGAAAATACTAACCTTATGAATAAAATATCAATCCAATCTTCACATCAGATTCCGTGTAATATTTAATGTGTTGGTTTCCCAAAATGGCTTCTGACATCCTTGTTTTTGTGATACTTTCGGAATTTATCTAAATTCGTCAGGTGTCGAAAATATACTCATTTATTAGTGAAGCAAAGATCCAATTAGTAAACCGATCCATTTTTTTAAATTTGGCTTTGACAGTAATCGCCAATAAGAAAAAGAAATATTTTAACAACGTCCAAGAATAGTTACAAATGTCATTAACTGTTACTTTTTAATTATTTAAGACGTCAACCATAAGACAAATGCCACGCATATTTTAATGCTTTTTTTGTTTTCACAGAAAAGGACAATGTGTGTTAAGTGTGTCCTTATGTTTTGTTTTCCTTAATTAGGTTAAAGACAGGAAGTGTATTCACTTTCAATTTGTTTTTTGTGTTTAAAACACTTGATCTTAGAATGTATGCGCTCTGGTCATAGTTAAGTTCTTGCGCGGCCTGTAACAAGTCCTAAATTTATCTCAATCGCACTAGTTTGCAACAGTAACTTGCGAACGAGCACAGCTCTCTTACCTTTACTCTAACTCGGAATAGCCTCTACGGACTATGCTTTTTTCGTAAAAAAGACCCTAAGATAAACTAACCGTAACTATATCTTAACTAGTATTTCCGTGAAACTACGAATACAGAAATAGTATGCTTCGATTTACATTTACCCATTTAAAAAATTATCGATTCTTATCAAAATGTATGTTTGACACACAGGTCATCTCCGTCGATGGCTTTCAATCTAATCTGCTATTTGCAAGTTTTCTTTCACTGGACATTTTGTACAAAAATACTATTCGTAGAATTCCTCTTTCTGTGCATACACTTATGCAACCTTTAATAAAGGCGACATAGTAGCATTTAGATCATTCTCCTCTACTTTAGAAACTTACTAAATAAGAAGTTAAGAGGTAACTAAAAATACGAGAGAAATTAGTTAAGTTATCACGAACCTCTCTTCAGCGTTGTTTAGTACAGAGAATATGAACAAAAAACTCGTTGAACCTCTCAAAATCTGTCTCAGACTTCCTTTTTTAAGTTGAAGAAAGTTAGTTCACAGGGACGTCAGCATTACGACGATCACGGTACGACAGTAGATAGAGAAATCAATGCGGCTCCACGAATAAAGAAAAGAAGGATATATTAACGCATAGCTGCCACGACGACAATCACTGCATGGAAAAGAGAAGAAGGAATATTGAGAGACAAGGGAGAAGACGACTTACGACGGCCAATGAAGAAAGGGGAAAGGAAGAAAATAAGAGGTAAATTTCGCTTTGATTTTAATAGACATTTTTATATAAGAAAAGAGAAGGAAAAGGACACAAAACCAGCACACGCACACATTGATACACGTGAAAAAGATATTAGAGATAGTCACACATACGCACGCATAATGAAGGACACACTCCTACACGCGAAAATGTTATGAGTAAAATACGCGAACAGGCGTATATGGTAAAATGAAGAGTTTCAAGTTTCGGTATTTTCGGAAACGTTACACATATGGTATTCAGCAACGAGAATTATAAAGAACTATGAAACAACTATAAGACAGTTTAAAGGTTTTTAGTAAAGTTTTTAACAGTTTCGTATCGTTACATTTGAAGAGTTCGAACGCAGAACGCGATAAATCTAATGCGTTTAAATTGAGACCGTAAACATAAAAAACACGAATATATTAAATCTAGACTTCGAATAAAAGTAATTTTTAATTGAAATCACAAATAAATTAGTTCGGTATCATATCATGTAACACATTGTTTTAGGATGTCGTCGAGTGTTGAAATGCAGCACTTTTTGTATGGACAGTTTTGTGATTTTGAAAATGGCGTTTATCGCGTTTTGCCGTCAAACTGTTAATTTATTTCCTTTTATTTATATTAGTCTTATTCGGATGATTGTATTTTTAAATGTTAATCATTAAAATAATGTCTGCTGTTATTAACACCATTGTCTAAAAAAGACCATGTCTTATTAAATGTATAACTGCAGCAACATCCTGCTCACCATAGGGATTATACGGCTAATGATCATATTATTATTGAAATCTCTTTTAAATAAAAAAAATTATCAGTAGTAATGATTTCTATCAATAATTTTATGAATAAAGAAAATCAATGAAAATAGCTAAATAAGTGCAACTGTTAAAAACTATCTAACTAATTATACTATTTTTTGACATATCGACATCTTCTATATTTATAAGCACACAATAATGAAATACCGTATCAAATGTTGGATAATGGCCCGAGGGGAATGGACGTATCTGTTGGAAGTCGTTGGTTTGACTTGCGCGAATAAGCGCGGGTGCAGTCAAGTGCAGAATAGAGCCTGTTTTCACAGTCGGAGCTAACAGACGTGACAAGGTCACCGCGTGACGAGACCTCAGATCAAGGATCAATGTGCACCTGCGAGAAGCTCTGTGACGTCACAGGCTTTTGCGTGGGAAACAGAGGAATCCGTGACGTCACTCGTTTTTCGTGAGAAGCGAGTTTTGCGAGTGTAGGTTTTGGAAGCGAACCTATGAGACGTGATTTTTAGAATGTAGTCTACAACTGATTGAGGGAAATATTTCCTTAAGAAAATAGAGACGAAAGATCTGTTTCCCTCCTCCTCCACGAATGGTTAAGACTTATTTGATAAGTAACTATGATAAAGTAGTAATTTGCTTTCTCTCTCTCTCGACGTTGGTGAATATCTCCCAGTTGATTAAATAACTAACGCTTGTAATAAAAAGAATTAAAATATTTTTTAATTGTTTGTCTTCCGACCCGATCATGGAGCTTTTGTTGCAGCGGCGTTGTTCACGGCAGAAGAAGGAGGAAGGAGTTCAACCACTGGACGACATCGAGACGGCGACCCTCTACGCGGCGAGGGAGAAATTTGGAGGTATGCAAACTATGTGATTTATGTTTAAAAAAAATGACGAGTATTAAATGTGAACTGCCAAGGCCCTTTCAGGGACGAGTATACAAAACGAGAAAATCCGCGGCCCTAAGTAGAGGGGTATGCAACACAAATAGTCTATTAATAATAATATATATATATATATATATATAATATCCGAACGATCGCCATCCATGAATATATTTATTTATAATTGTTATGGTGTAGGTCTATTTCGAGAATAAATGGACTAACCCATACACAATAAATACAGTTCTGACTATGAGTTGTGGCAGTTATTGCTACAGAATCGGACGCATACTGTCTGTAACACAGGTGGGTTAATACATCTTTGTTAATTATGCAATGTGTTTGTCTTGATTATTACCGGCCTGACAAGGCCACAACAATAATATAAACAAATTCTAAAAAATATTTGATAATCTTCATGTACCATGGAAGACAAATTCTAATGAGTATTAATTTCATCGCGTATACAATATAATATGTGATTTATTAAAAAAAATGACACATAATTCATGTTAGAGAAACTTGCCTCTACTTATTGTTTTAAATCTATCGAACAGTTTAATGCAGTGTTAGTAAATTTGTTGTTTACCACTTTTATTGAATATTTTCATATTCTGTACAGTTTCTAAGTTACTCACTGGGTTGACAAACTATTTATGATAAATATGTTAATATTTGAGAATGTATAACATGCCGACAAACGGGAAGCTAACTCGATCTTCCGTTGTAGAATTAGTTCAGTGGAAATCGGTTACGGTTAAAATCTATCCCCGATAGTTTACGTCTCTGGCGACATCGAGTATACAACAATCGTTCTGCAATTATACGTTATTATTAATAGTTTTAAATTATTTTAATTATGTTTAACATTAAATATTAAAAAAAGCATTTTCACTAGTATGTATTTATAATGGCCAAAAACTATGTTAAACTATGTTTGTAAAAACAATATTAAAAAATATTTGTAAAAAATATATATTTTCATAAAGAAAATGTTTGTATTATTTATTTTTTGTAAAAACAATATTATAAACTATTTGTTTAAAAAATAACTTAAATATACAATTGTTAATTTCGAATGACAAAACATTTTCTAAGTGTTGATCTAAAATACATAGGTGACAGATTTCAATTGTACACCGTTTTTTTTTTCGAGACAGGAAGTCAGAAAGATGACGTCAGCCAACATTTTTTCACTTTTACTTAAACAACTTTCGTTATAATTCGTGCTCTGTAATTAGGTCATCTTTTTAGTGCGTCTATATAGTAACTCTTCAACACTCTTCTTCAGTAGTTCAATAGAAGTTTCCAAGAAATGAATAAATACAAACTTGTCAGTGTTCACGTGTTTCTGTGTATTTACTTGTTTTATAATTTTTTTTTATTGTACTACAATTTTATTAATGGTATTATTATCGATTATCCCCCTTTATAATAAAATTGCTTATATAATATAATCTGATATCATATATTGTTCATATAGTTTCATTATTTACTTTAACATTATTTACTTTAACGTGAGTAAATCTTAGTAGCAGTAGTATTAAAATATATATATGGCAAGGAAGCTAAAGAAAGGCGTTCATATTTAATTGCCACACGAAAGCGGCATGAATATAGCTGGAGGATTTATCTTTGAACATTCAGACGAACAATACTATAACCACAAGAAATAGTAATATCTTAAATTTTAATAATAAGCCATGACGTATACGCTTTGTCCACTATGAATTAACTGATTAACCAAAGGCATAGTTTACCAAGCCACACTATTTTTCAAGGAAACTCCGAATAACAAAGAAACAATTCGTAGTAGATTTTATATTTAAGCACAACATAAGTATTAAAATAGTTTTAAACACTCCTTATTATTTCTAAGTTATAGTAGGCTTTATAGGTTTCTTTAGTTCATAAGATTTGTCTCCAGCTAATTTTGTAAGAAATTTCCTCATGCAAAATATCTAATAATAAGTTCAGAAATAATTTAATCATCTATATATCAATACGTTAAATCAATGCTATGGTCGTACTTACGTTATCACCTTCCACATTTTTTTCAAAAGATGTTATCGCCCGATAACCGGAAGATGCAATTAAAAAAAAAAAGATTTAATCTGATACGCCGTTGTATAGAACGTGAAACTGGAACATCCATACACTTTCCTAGCCTTCAGGCTAGGATAAAAATGTCATATCCTTTCCGTCCAAATACGGTACAATAATATCGTCGGGTCTGCCTTAGTCCACTATGAATTAACAAAGGCATAGTTTACCAAGCCACAATATTTCTCAAAGAAAACCCGAATAACAAAGCAACAATTCGTAGTAGAAATATTTCAAGATTTTTAAACCAGGTATAACAACCATAAAAAAACAGTCAGTAACCAAAGCACCGGTTTATAGCATCACTAGCAAACCATTGATGGGATTAAAAAGTAAGCGAATGCTCGCCAATAATCGAGTTGAAAATATCACGATGGGCCAGTACATATTATATATATATATATATATATATATATATATATATATATATATATATATATATATATACATAGTAGATATTTTGACGACCCATGTACGTACGGTTTAAATGAAAAGCTTGAAATGTTAAATGTTAAACTTCCCAAGAATTACTTAATTATGAAAGCCTAATCGCAAAAAATGTAAACATAGAATAAAATTCAATTTATGGTAATAATATACATAACAAATAAAAGAAAGTAAAAAAACAAAGACAGAAAAACAATACTAAATAAACATATAAAGTAGCAACGAAGAACAACATGTAAAGAACAGAAAGTATTCTAATAACGCACGTGCTGAAAAAAGGGCCAGCTCTTAATTTGTCACACTTACAAATAAGATGCGCCGCACCCTAACAAAACAAGGAAAAGGGTTTAACGTAAAGGTCGACCAAGTTTCCGTTTGAATGAGACTCGCCCATTTACAAATAAAAACATAACAACAGATTTGATTCGCAAGTTATTTAGACAAAAGCCTGCTGAGATAATAACAATAATCCGTGCACTAAGCCTGATATTTCCCTGTGTAGTTTAATTGCCATAGATGTCTTTTATATTACTACTAAGCTTTACCGATGTATTGAGCACTGTTGAAGTAAATACTTAAAATATATACACTATATATAGTGTATCACCTTATAATATCATGTGTATATATACATTAAGTAATATACATATATATATATATATATATATATATATATATATATATATATATATATATATATATATATATATATATAAGTGTATATATATAAGAGTATACAGCTCAATATCCAGGATAGAGCAGGTAGATATGAAGAAGAATGGAAAATTTAACTTGAATAAATTGCCTTTTTGCGGAATATACCTTGCTCTGAGCAATTGAATTGAATTTTGATTTGGCTTTTGCTTCTCTAATTCCTTTCCATTCTTCTTCATATATATATATATATATATATATATATATATATATATATATATATATATATATATATATATATATATATATATATATATATATATTACTCTCCCGTCACGCAAGTAAATAACGTGTTGGACGAAGCTATATTAAGTGTTTAGGGAGAGGGAGAAAGCGAATAGCAAGTCAGACATTCCCCGCCGTCTCAAATGAATTGGGAAATAAATTATGTACTATATAACCATAATTCAATCTTTTCTTACTCTATTTTTCATACTTTCTCTCTGTACGGATAAATATATTACTTTCTTTTTATAGACTTTCTAGTTTAAGACGTTTGCTGTTTTTTCTTATTTCCTTGATAACTTCACCGATTTAGACTTAATTTTATATGCATATTTGTGCAACATCTGGCGAAGCATAATTATTTCTTGTAATTTTTTTATGATTTGTGTACACTTGTATTTGAATAATGTTTTACAAATGTATTTAATATTTTTACACTATTCTTCCATGTTCTATTTTTACATTTTATTCCAATGTTTCATATCTATTAGGTTTGCATAAAGTATTTCGATACTGTTTAATATACAGACCGGGTGTACCGAAAAGATCATCAATAGGCACACGTTACACGGACACGCACCTGGCTGTTAAAAACAACAACCGTACATTATTGATTGTCAATAATAAAATAATCGTTGATTGAAGGCAAGCAATCTGGCTGGGAGAAATGAAAATGGTGGATTGTCAGAAATAAAATAAGTGTTCATTGAAACCACGACAGAATGGAAATACCTCGTCGCTGAATAAACACTCTGTGGGCGTAGCTACATGAGCAGCCAAGTCCCAGAGTTAGCGTTTGCAGGTGGGGGAGTTGATGTCAAAAATGGTTATATAATATTAGCCGGAAATTGATATGGTCAGTCGATTGGCGATTTGTATTCGAGTAAACCACTCCGTCAATTCCTGTGTGTGCGTTCTTCTTCCTCACTGCCTCCTCTTGTTTACCGTCACAGCCAATAAAGATATATCATTATTTTTATACATCAGTGTTTAGCGATAACTCTTTAAGCACAGCATAAATACAACAATAGTTTTAAACACTCGTTAGTGTTTCAAAGTTATAGTAGGCTTTAGAGGGTTCTTTCTTTCATAATATTTGTCTCCAGCTAATTTTGCAATAAATCTTCTTATGCAAAATATCTAATAATAAGTTTAAAAAATAATTAAATCTATATATCAACATGCTAAATATATGCTATGGTCGCACGTACGTTATCAGCTTCCGCATTTTTTCCGAAAGTTGTTATCGCCCGATAACCCGAAGATGCAATTCAAAAAAAGTAATTTTAAAGATTAAATCTGATACGCCGTTGTGTAAAAGGTGAAACCCGAACTTCCATATATTCTCCTAGCTTTCAGGCTAGGATAAAATTGTCATATCCTTTCCGTCCAAATACAGTACGATAATATCGTGGAGTCTGCATTTGCACCGGGAGCCTAGAAAATGGCATTATATTATAATCTCATAAAAGGGCGTTGGAGATAGACCCCTATAACTCTATATATTCTGAAACTACATAACATAAGTATACAAATGTAGAATTTCCACGGTTCCTGATAGTATAATCTATATTTATCTGTAGTTCTGCCCATATTTAATTAACCTCAATGTTTATTCTAACTATAATTCTATTTTTTTGCTTCTTTCTCTCAAAGGGAATTTTCTTAAATTTTACATCATCCTAAGATGTAGTACTGCCGTTGCATCTTCAGAAGTTCCGCTTTGAGCATTCGTTATTGCCTTGAGTACAAAACCGACTTCGCAATCCAGTATTTAGTGATCTTTTTCTTCCTTGCCGCTCCTTTGACACAGTAGCGATTTGGCGGGTTTCTCTCGACTGTATCGTTATGTTCACGGTAGGTGTTCGGCATAGCTCCAATCTCTTCTCTTGTGAAACATTCACAGCAAGAACCCACCTGGATACAACCATAGCAGATACATTTTATTTTCTCTCGCTCTGTAACAAAAACCAGTGGACAAAGTGTGTCTTTTTTTTCTAGAGCGTCCCATCTGTAGAACGACATAGCACGAAGCTGCTTTCTGTCGTCTTCAAGTCTACTGTAAATAAATACTTCTTTAATCAATTCCTCTTAAGAAATCTTCTGACCATTCCACACGTTGTTACGAATACTCACGTGGTGGTGTTCATCGTCCAACTAAACCCTTATCCTTACGTAGAACCCCGGGCCTTGACAAGTGTTGATTTATTACTAAATAAAACATTTCTTTTTTATGCTTATGTAGTACAAAATAAGTTCTCACTTCATCTTTGATTTCAATGTATTCATGATCATATTTATCTAACAGTGCTATTAAACCTAATTCATTCTTTAAAACTATTTTGTTTTCTTATTCATTCATTCATTTTGTATGAATC
The DNA here is from genome assembly GCA_963556195.1 of Sepiola atlantica. Taxonomy (NCBI): domain Eukaryota; kingdom Metazoa; phylum Mollusca; class Cephalopoda; order Sepiida; family Sepiolidae; genus Sepiola; species Sepiola atlantica. The sequence goes on along the minus strand of OY744538.1, from coordinate 30,570,571 downwards.
AGATGATTCTATTGTTAGCATTGGTTTCCCCGATATAGTTCTAGTTAGTATTCTATCTTGAAAAACATCCGATACTTACGGGAGGGACCGCGTGACAGTTGCCAACATCCTACGTGAAAGTGTTTCGGTGGTACGAACTGCATTAGAACTTGGCACACCCAAGGTGTCAGTCCGTCTCCTCTCTGTTTCCTATTAGTTCATCATCATTACTTTCTTCTATTTATATAGTAACGTAAACCGTTACTATAGAAATAATGATCAAGGCCGTAGGCAACTCAAGGATAAGTGGTATTCACTTCTTTCTGGTTCTTGTTATTTGCGTGTCTTTGAAGCATGTTGTCATACAACAGTTTCACATTTGTTTATTCAGTCCTTTGCATTAGTGTTGTACTCCGCAAAATCTTTCAAGCTGCACCAGTTTGGTAGTAGACAAGACAGTGTTGAATTGAAATGTCTTCCTCTTCTTCATATTCGCAAATGACTGGGTCACTTTTGTAGTCCACTCTAATCATAGCAACTTGTAATCGCCCCATTCCCGTTCTCACGCGGTTAAGTGTGTTCCACTAAAGCCAGTATGCCAGGTAGGAGGTCCTCAGATGGGAAGATTACCATGTCAGTAGGAGAAGACATTCTCTAATCCTCTGGTTCACAGCTGTAGTGTGGTCTCTTTCTGAGATGGTGTTAGTAATTCGATATGGCTGAGAAAGCTTCTCCTTGACTTCCGTCGTTTGAACTCTTGCATAAGTGTTAATGAGATAGAATTATTACTAGTTGATAAATGGAGAACCTCGTGACAGGATTGCGGATGATTATTCGAATTTGCTAAATTTGAGTATTCGTGGGGACGGACTATGACAAGGATCTGTGGAATTAAAAGCCATACTAAGACCATACAACAAAAGGCAATGATGAAAACAGCTGAAATCTTAAGGAAAATCTTTCAATGCTCCTCCACATAAACTATGAACACCAACCAACCAAATAGAAGTTACAACGGAAAAAAGTAGAGGAGACACCACGTCGACTTCACAGAACAGAATCTGCGAGAAATCTTATAAAGTGCCCTTACACACACATCAAAGGTATTAGCCTTGGCTGATTCCACACAAAATCGTTGTGAGGAGTTGAGGAAGATAGAAAGACTGAGACAGGGAAGCATTAACCAGACCCCCCCCCCCAGAAAGTGCGGAGAGACCTGTGACCTTGTGAATGCTTATTGCCACCCAAATCCTAGAGAAGACCAACGATCGCTGCCAGTGAGAAATCAATGGTAAGCGTCTGTTGCGATAACGCAAAGTAAATTAGAAAGGTTTTCGAAAATGGTAGATAGTACTGTAATTCTAGGGAGACTTTTTATCACTCAGGCCCCAGGGAACGCCACAGGTAATTATCAGTAAGTAATCACTGATGATGACGTGTGTGAACCCCTCGTCAGTTAATAATAATAGAGATGCACTAGATTCGGCATATACCACACAAAACACTCTTGAAGGGTCAAGGAATATTAAAAGACTAAGGAGGGAGAGTAAAAAGCAGACATCCACTGGAAAAATGCGGTTAGTACTGGGACCGTGGGAAAGTTTTTGCACCCCAGATTCCAGGAATACACATGACTATTGCCAGCGAGAAATCAATGATAAGCTGCTGTTGCGATAATGTAAAGTCATTTGGAATGATTATTGAAAACAGGTGGAGAGTAGTGTATATCTGGGGAGAGTTATTGTCATTAGGATTCTCATGAACACCACTGGTTATTACTAGTGAGCAATCACTGGTGATGACCGGTGTGAGAACTCCTAGTGAGTCAATAATAATAATAATAATAATAATAATAATAATAATAATAATAATAATAATAATATTAATAATAATAATAATAATAATAATAATGTTGTTGAATTTTAAAAATATGTAGCATTTTATTTTTACTAGAAACAAAAATGTCCAACACTTTCTGCAAATTACTAAAATGTTTATAAATAATCATATTTCACAGCTTTGAAATATCGAAAAAAAAAACATCAAATAATGATGTTGCTGTTATTCTAAATTACCAAAATGTTTATACAAAATGAAAATTACGAGTTTTACGTTTGTCTGCAAAGAAAACTAATTACGTTGGATTTCTATATCTAGAAGCAGACATTGAAGCTAGTCATCCACACACATACTAACCCTAACCCTGCAGCTAGTTTAAAGGCCGCCCAGGGAGCGTTGCGTTTGGTTAGTCATCCACATGCAGACTATCTCGTTGTCTCACAACTCTTTATTTTAGCTAGACAGGTAAATTCGTGTTTGAAACGTGAACGTCGAGTTGACAATCGACGTATCTAAACATTCAGTCGTCAGTCACGAGCCATGAGCTTTGCATTATCGCTAATTCTATTTGACGATTTCATTCATCACAGTGCTCAAGGCAAGAAGGTTGACTGTTATGACATCAGTTATGCAGAATATTCTTCTGTATCACAGCTATTTAGTTTGGCTAGACGAGCAAGTGTTTCAAGCCGATATCAGAACTCGACCGTTTAGTTGAGAGTCCCAGATTATTAATATTCGGTTGTCAGTCAGGTGTCAGGTGTAGACGAAATCTCAATGTTTCTATAAACACTGTAAACTACAAATATGGTTCCATTCGTTTTTACGTTTATAAATATCAGTATAGATATATGAGAGTGGTGCAATTTGCTTGAATCCTTGTGAAAAATTGTAATTATACGTAACGAAAGGAACAATAATAATATAAATTTATAACAAAGATCATAATGTGTTACTTGTATGTTACTGTATGTTGCTCCCCCCACACACACACTTTTATTCTATATGTTGTATATTACTCTCGCTTCCATTACTCTCTCTATATATTTATTAACAGTCAAAGGTAATTAAGAAAGTAAAGAAAAAAAATTGGAATAGTCCATTATAAACAAAAAATATCACCATCTGCAATAATACTATTTAACCAATAGTTGAAGAGGAAACGAGAGAGCGAAAACGAGACATACATAGTGAGCAGAAAGAGGCTAATTTTGAATGTTTTTCTTTTCTTTTCTTATAGTAAACTAGCTAAAAAAATGCAATGGTGACCCAGCAGATCGCATAATTTTTAGTAAAACACACACAAACACACACATACACACTTTCTTTCTGTTAACAAACTCTTCCTTGGTTTCTGGAGATTGAAACCCCGCGTACCCATATATATTCTGAAACTACTTTATGTGGTGTTTAACTGTAACAAAAACGTCTAGTTTCAATGAGTGATTATATTGTTCTTCTTCTGAAATGAGGTGTCATTCCAGAAATATAAAGAAGAACGTATTTTCATATAGGAAAATTGGTAACAACAAATGAATATAGATTACATTATCATTTTTATTTATATTATTATTGTTCGTTTCTCTCTACATAATGGTGTTTCCTATATTTATAACTTACAAAGTATTGTATTCGCTTTCAATACGATACATCGCATGTGAACTGTTTACTATCACATAGATGATGGAAGGTTATATCCCTGACTTGAGATAGGTGCTAGTCTAGCCGCATTTAAGAGCTGCGATACAGCGAAACATTCTCTCTGTCTATGACTATATAATGCCTCTTTTCTCTAGTTAAACACTATAGTTAAATTATATCGCCTGCTGATTCTTAGCGTAAATCAAAGCTCTTTGCATTTACAAACAAATAGAGCACTGTGAAGGAGGCGGCTAATGTTTAGATAAAGACATTGTCGAATTCTACTTATCGGCGCGTGTCCCGTGGGTCAGTGGTGAGAGCTGCCGACTATCAACTAGATGGTGGAAGGTTCGATCCCCATGTAAATTGAGTAATTAATTAGTTAATACAGGGGATGGGGGAATTATTGTGATTGGACAATAGGAGTAAATTAAATTAGGGGTTTCGCTGTTAGAAGTTGGTTACTCCTCCTGTGACAAAGGGTATATTGAGATAAATATTTAGATGGGGACTTCTTGATTATTTATTATTACAGGGAATAGATATGAATCACTGTAATGGTACAACAGGAGTAAAAAAAGTAATAAAAAGACTAAGATACGGGCTCTGTGGCGGAAGTAATACGGAGAGTAAATATTAAATTGACAAAAATATCATTGAGAAACAGGTTAGAAAGTGGTGTGGATAACAATTGGGTATACAAATATAAAACAAGTAAATGGTGGGGGTGGGTGCGTAGGTATAGGACATCTGTGTCATTCAAAAATCACACACATCTAACACCATGCTTGCTGTTTATGTACGATGGAAAAGAAAAAATAGATAGGTGTTAGATCTCTCCTTAGATCGTTTATTTTGGTTCTTTCAATCTTCTAATCAATCCGGTTCTCTGCATTGTATTCAGCCTTCTAGATTATATATATATATATATATATATATATATATATACATATATATATATATGTATATGTATATATATATGTATATATATACATATATATATATATATATATATAAAGGGGATAGATAGATAGATAGATAGATAGATAGATAGATAGATAGATAGATAGATAGATAGATAGATAGATAGATAATTCAGTAAATTCAGTATTTGATTCTTAGTAAAAATGTATTCCTTTCTATTCATGAAGCATGTTCTTTACACTAAAACATATTCCGTTCAGTGTCCTCGGAGAATACTTATTCAGACAATTACCCTTGTATGGCTTAAACAGCACTGACCGCTTACGAAATGGATAAAGAAAAAATCAGTATTTATTTACCTGTGTGGAATTTTATATAAAATATAATATACTTTTAAATAGATAATACCTAATGTATTTTTTCAAATTATTTAGATATCACACTAAGAGGTACAATAATTCCTCTAATTATGTTTTCTTTATCAAATTCTACAAGAAATGTTCGTGTACACTATTTGCTGTTTTATGGATGATGATTTGATTCTTCGCAATGTAGGTTTACTTGTAATGTGTTTATTTACACACATACACTCGGTAATAATATTTAATAGCAATCATCATTTTCCTGAAGCCATTACTTTAACGAATGATCTTTTTAAAGCAAGTTACAGTGATTATAGTGCTTTTTGAATTTTATTTTTTAGAATAAACTAAACATTTATCTTTTTTTTATTATTATGAATTGGGGTACAAAGAAGCAAATTTAATTAGTCAAATTTAGTAATCATACTAAAAAAATCTAAATCTTTTTTCAGAATGATAAAGTTAATTTTCTACATATTAAAATAGTCACATTTTAAAAAAAATACAAGTCATAGAATAAACTAAATATTTATTTTTATTCTTATTATTATGAATTGGAGTACAAAGAAGCAAATTTAATTAGCCAAATTTATTAATCATACTAAAAAAATCTAAATCTTTTTCAGAAAGTTAAAGTTATTTTCTACATATTAAAATAGTCACATTTAAAAAAAATACAAGTCATTTCAATGTAGATATTAGTAATCAATAGCAGAAGCCGTATATTTCGGGTGACAGAATTTATTACAAACCGGAATTAATTACAAATCTAAATATAAATATACTTTTAAAATTTCTTTAAAAAATATGATAAATATACTTCAAAAATTTCTTTTAAAAATATGATAAATATACTTTACGAATTTTCTTAAATAAAAAAATATACTACAACTTTCTTTAAAAAATATACGACTTTATACATTCTTGATGATAAAATGAAATAAAACTTTTATTTAATTCGTACAATATAATTTTGCATATGAAAGAAATAAAATGAGAGTTATTAGTTGAATAACTTATAAAATTGATAAATTAAGTCCAAGTTGTAATTAATTTCGAGTTGTAATTACATCCGGGTTGTAATTAATTCCGAACCCCTTTATTTCGTGGTCAACATATAATCAGAATCGTGATCAAGGAGGACAGGCAATACATTATTAATGTATATTGTTAACATAAAAAATAACGCTAACATCGATAAATTGTATTTCCAATTTCTATTATCAGCATATGACTTATCGTGGATTTATTTTCCCTTTCATGTTTTTACTAAAAACCAATAATTTTCAGTTACCATAAATAATCATACTTTAATAAAAAATCTTGTTTCATCAATAATTTAAAAGTACAACAATACTGTAAACTTTAATACTAATAATAAAAAGAAATGCCTAAGAAAATCAACAGCTAGAATATAATATGGAAACACGGGTTTGATTCTCACATAATTCTATCGATATTTCGCGTCCGCCAAAATCAATATTTTCTTTTTAATAGGAGGAAATATTTGTGGATCTTGAGACAATTTTCTTCAGAGAAGTAAACTGTTTATAGAACTAATTGATTCTGAGAAATAATTAGATACACTGGAAAGTATTATCAATGTCAGACATTTATAAATAGGTGGGTGGGGACTAAGAGCTCTATTCATTCATAATAGTTATTTCTATTTATAAAATCATAATGGAGGGTTGCTTAACCGTGATCTTCGTAAAGAGAGAAATCATTTTTATTGAGTCTCGTTTTCGTACTACGTCACAGTGGTTAGTATTAACTGTTAAACGATGTCACTGTTTACACGCTACGTACGTGTTATAAAAAGGGACAGATTTACGCTAGCGAATCACGGCAAACTAAGTAAAGATATTTGTATTTTTTTAAAGTGTATTTAAGTAAAACTTAATTAAAGTAACGTCATCACTTTAATTGTAATATGGCTTACATTTTTAAGTGTATTTAATTAAAACTTAATTAAAGTAACGTCATCACCTTAATTATAACATGGCTTACATTTTTTAGTGTATTTAATTAAAACTTAATTAAAGTAACGTCATCACCTTAATTATAACATGGCTTACATTTTTTGTTAAGTATATTCAATTAAAACTTAATTAAAGTAACGTCATCACCTTAAGTATAATATGGCTTACATTTTTTAAAGTGTATTTAATTAAAACTTAATTAAAGTAACGTCATCACCTTAATTGTAATATGGCTTACATTTCTTAAGTGTATTCAATTAAAACTTAATTAAAGTAACGTTAATTATAGTATGGCTTACATTAGTAATTTTTAAGTTAAAAACTAACCCGTTACTTTAATTAAAGGTTAAACATTCACCAGTTTTCAAATACTTTTTTAAATGCTATTTTATTTTAAAATCTTTTAATTTCAATTCTTTAGTATTTTTAAAACTGTAAAACAAATTAGTTTTACATCAGATTTCATTAAGTGTATTCTCTTAATAACAAATAAAACTTTTCATTGACTATTTTACATATATTTTTGAGTCATCATAATTTTTCGATATGGAGGTATACATTTTGGATTCGACTAGGATAATTGTTTTAACTTCACGCGTTTCTCTTTAATTCGTTTAATTTCGTTAAAACTTGTTTTTTCTTGCAAAAAGAAAGTTTCAAGTTTATTATTTCTTCCATTAAAAACTATGTTTGGTGTAAAAAAATAAAATTCGAATATTCCTAAATACTTGCCTCCCCACGCGATCAGTGTCAGACACACGGTCGGTTTTTGAATGTGGGCAAAATCCAGCTCACCCAAACAAAAATGATAGTCTAGAAAGATTTTTTAGTATTGTTACTGCACTTCATCCTTTCTGTCCTCGGTCAGTGAAGAAGATATCTGGATATTTTAAACTGAGGTCAACAGAACAAGAAAGTGGTCAAAAAACAAATATGCAACAAATAATGTTACCAAAGGCAAGATAAGTTAATCGTTTAGCTGCCTCGATAAGAGTTTTGTAAAGATTATATCACTAAGAAAAACTTGAAGAGAACAGGAAAATTTCAAAAATTCAACAAAACTATACAACAGATTTTTGTATTAGTTTGAGTAAAATAAAATGCTGCACTAGTACATTTATTGTTTGTTAGTATGCAAATTAGTTCTTTGAATTGAATTTGTTTTATTTTTCTGTGATTTATCGTGTTTTCATTTTGAAATCCATGCATAGTCTGTTTTTATTTAAACTTATTTATCATTTATTTTTACATTTTTTTATGATTTATCGTTGGTTTTTAATTTGTTTGTATATTTAATTATTGTTTATTTGTTCCCTAAATTCATTCTTAATGTTTGCAGTATTTGATCATTTTATCATTAGGACCAGCAATGTAAAATGAAGTTTTTAAAAAAATTTAAAGAATCGTTTTTGTAATCAGAAATTTTTTTTTTTTAAGGCTTGAAACAATTGTCAGAGAAAAAAAAGATAGAGTTAACAGATGACGATTGGTACGGAAGTGACGCCGCCGTTACTGACATAGCGTTGCCACGAACGATAACCAGGGAGAGTATTTGATTGTATTCTGCTTAAAACATCCGTAATTTTACATAGATTGTAACCAATAATATTTTAGACACAACCAATAGTAGGTTGATATTATTGTAACTTTAAACAATTTAACATTCATGTTTTTTTTAAACTTTTTTTTTACTTGTTTTTTTTTACTTGTTTTTTTTACTTGTTTTTTTTTCTAATTTATATTCGAATAAAGTTCAGTCTCAGTATAAATAAGATCGTGGTCCCTTTCCTTTCATTTTTAATGCAATTTAAAAAAAACTTCTAATGCTTTTTATAAAAATATCTCATTAATTATCGACAGTCTGACTGTTTGACAGATCTCGCTTGCTACTTACTAGCATGACGTAATTTCCGAGAGAACAGGACGTTTATATTACGACGGTCACGACTCAGCGCTCTTTTTATTCATAATCGTTATTTCAATGAGACAAAGAAATAATAATTTTGAATATTAAAAAACCATATACCGTAAACCTTTATTTGAAGATTCTTATTTCTAATTAAAACGAGTTCGGTTCAGTTAATACTGCAGTAATTCTTACTTGAAACAGAAACAATTGAACAAAATTATAAAAACTGTACTATGTTAGAATTGATTTTCGAGGGAAAGCCTTACAGTTTTTTTTTACTTCACCTTATATTGCGTTGACTACTTTATAAGATTTAAATTCCGGCTTTACGCAGTAACATTTGCTTTGTTTATATCTATGCTATAGGAAAAGAGGTTCGATACTCCCATATTTTGATCGATAACTTGCGTCTTACAAACCAAATAGGTCGTTCAGCATTGCCAATGTTATTTGTGGACGGTTAGATGATGTTATTCAGATGTGTCAAATGTTTATAGATTTAATTGCCTGGAGAACATAATTAGATCAGGTCGGAAAAATTTTAATGGGCGCCATGTAAAAAGACGGACGTATATCTGCACTCGCCCATAATAGTATTTGAGAATATTGAAAACGCATACTGTAAACTATACTTTGAAGTATCTCATTCATATAAAAAATAATTCGGTCTAATTAATACTTATTAATGCTTAATTAAGCTGTAATTCACTAAGCATTATGTTCCAATTCAAAGATTTGAAGCTCTCGATTCGGCATTTATGCCACAAATTTTGTCCATCTAATCTCTAAATAAGTAACGGTCCGAGTAAAAGTAAAGAGGATCAGGGTTAATGGGGTTGTCAAATGTACCGTAAGACAACATCGGAGTGATTAGTAACGATGGTTTAAATTTGGCAAAATTTGATTATCTAAGAAAGCGGCTCAACAAAAATGTGTTTACATTGGACTTAAATATGACGATCTTTAAGCCAGCTGAAAAGCAGCCTCTCTGTGTTGTTTTTCATAGAAGGGTAGTTATAGAAAAGGAACACGGCTCATGGAAGCTCCGTTTAGTTTTAGGTACACAGACGGGCAAATGGAAATTATTGTCAGTGGTTGAAGCCGTGGCCACCGAGAGTTACTACAGGCCAAGCAACTAACTTCCTGCCCCCCTCTGACGTCACTGACTTCCGTGTCAAAACAAGGACGGTCGTAATGACGATAAGAAGGCATTTCGACTTCTCCATTCACTAAATAATCCATCAAAATTCAGGAAATCAACCAATTTTAATGAAATTTTCAGGATTTATTAATTAATGATCACGGAATATAATAAATCCATTACTTTATTATAAAGCTTGGTGCAAATGTATTATTTCTTGTAAACAAAAAACACCTTTACTAAAGTTATTCAAAATATCAAAACATGTTGACCATACGATATTGTAATAATTTAAAACAAAGCATTAGACAACTTTAAAAATTGCATGTAAAAAAGAAAAGAAAAGAACACGATTCGATTCATCTTGAAACTGACTTTATTCAATATAAATTTAAAGAAAATAATAATTCACGATCAAATACTGCAAAAAACTGAATTATGAATTACCATTATTTAAACTTCTAACCCAATCAACCGTACTGCAAATATGGATACACGTAATAATGTTTACACCGACTAAATATAGTGTAGTAAGTTTGAATTTTTTTTAATTATATAAAAAATCAAGTCTGAATTACTTATTCATTATTTGATAAAAAAAGTAGTGTTCCATTTTTTTTTATTACTTTTTTTCGATGTCTTAAGTGTAGCATAGTTTATCTTTTCTCTACTTTTGTAGATTAAATAAATGAAATAATAACATCATATTTAATCAAAATTTTCACAAAAAATATTAATTAAACAATGCTTTATTCAATGATAATATCGTTAATTCTTCGAGTTATACTGATTTTATTAACAAGAGTGTAGGGGCATTTTCCGTAATATATACGAAATAGTTTTAAAAAAAAATATTTTAAACATATACAGATCTTATTTTCATTTTAAAAAAATCATGGATTTTTTTTATATATATAAAAATATACGTTTAGTAAAGGTGTATTTTATTTAAAAAAAATAATACATTTTCACTAAGATTTAAAAAAAATGTTTCACTATATCTCCTATGCTTGTTTATTAATAAATATTGAAAATTTCATTAAAATTGGTTGATTTCCTGAATTTTGGTGAATTTTTAAGTGATGGGAGGGTCAAAATGTTTTTACATTTTGGGGATCGGCCTTTGATTTTGCACGTACCTATCTCTTAATAGCAAGATAGGAGTTGGTGATTCCATTATTAAACAGACAGTTAACATTGAACTTTTTTTTGTATAATTTTTAAACAAATTTCAAAGTCTGAATTACTTACGGTTGATTGGGTTAGAAGAAGTTTAAATAATGGTAATTCATAATTCAGTTTTTTGAAGTATTTGATCGTGAATTATTATTTTCTTTAAATTTATATTGGATAAAGATCAGTTTCAAGATGAATCGAATCGGGTTCTTTTCTTTTTTTACATGCAATTTTTAAAGTTTTCTAATGCTTTGTTTTAAATATTTACAATATCGTATGGTCAACATGTTTTGATATTTTGAATAACTTTAGTAAAGGTGTTTTTTGTTTACAAGAAATAATACATTTGCACCAAGCTTTATAATAAAGTAATGGATTTATTATATTCCGTGATCATTAATTAATAAATCCTGAAAATTTCATTAAAATTGGTTGATTTCCTGAATTTTGATGGATTATTTAGTGAATGGAGAAGTCGAAATGCCTTCTTATTGTTATTACTACGGTTCTTGTTTTGACACGGAAGTCAGTGACGTCATTTTCTAGCTAACCGGCCTGTAGTAACTCTCGGTGGCCACGTTGAAGCTAGATGAGTTTTTGTCTTGATTTTTTTAAAAGGAGAATCATAGATTCGAGCTCATTCGAGCTCATTCGAGCTCCTACCATGAAAATAACGATTTAGGAAAGAGAGACTAGTAACATCTTATCTATGAGAAAGTGGATGTAGAGAAGAGAAGACATCCGCTACGAGATTTCATTCAAAAGAAAAATTGCTCAGCTGTTTAACGTAGTCCGTAATGCGTAAAACAACCATTCCTCTCCAGTAAAGCGTTTATAGTTTATCGTTAACAATATCGTGTTGGTTTTGATAAACCCAAAGGAAACTAAGAAATGTGTCTATGTCGCAACTAATCCGCAGACTTAAATTAAGGATACAAAAGTTAGTATTTATTTTCAGTTGTTTTGTGTTCACCTTCTCAACAAAAGCATCCGGTACAACGACTACGAGAGAGTAAACATGATGGCAGCTTGACTAAACACGTGGGCTTCAGCTATCAAATAAAAACAGTGATAACATCACCGTAGAAAGTAATATAATAAAGAAACGAATTGAATACTCTCTCAAAACAGCTTAGATACATGGTTGAGAACAGAATTTCTATTCAAAGAGCGATGTTCTGTTAGGCTAATAAGCAAGTAATACTGAAGTACTTGCTAAAATCATCTTCAGGGTTGTATTCTTTTGCGGAGAGGTTGCGCCCTCCTTCGCACATACGGCGCTTTGTATTCAAAGATCACCCATTTAGTAATGGTTAGGTCTACCGTCGTTTAACTCCGGTAAGTTAACAAGAACTAGTGTACTATTGGGGGTCATGCTGTATAGTATTGATTTACTCCTCTCCAGGAGTTAGGCACAAGGCCAGTTTTTATCTTACTCCCACAAGTAAGATGTGACCCAAGGTCGGGTCGGGAAAGTGGGGTTTAAAAATTGCCTGGGCAGCCCCGTCGGCATTCCCCGGTAGGGCACATCAGGGGAGGCGAAGCCTGGGAGGGTGGACCTCCTAGAACTGTACAGGACAGACTCATAGACCGGAGGAATCAAGCCCCGAAGACCAAGACAATACCGGTCTATAGGGTGCAGTATCCATCGGAACAGATACTACACTTTGATCTTAGCCAAAAGGCCATGGTCATGCTGTATATTTATTTACTCCTCTGTAGGAGTTAGGCACAAGGCCAGTTTTATCTTACTCCCACAAGTAAGATGTGACCACAGCTTGGGTCGAGTAAGTGGGGTTTGAAAAGCCAGCGCCCGAGAAAGTGAGCACTCTGGCCATTAAAAATTGCCTGGGCAACCCCGTCGGCATTCCCCGGTAGGGGCGCCTCAGGCAGTAAGCAATAAACTTACTCCTCTCCAAAGAGGGGAGGCGAAGCTTGGGAGGGTGGACCTCCTAGAACTGCACGGGACAACCCCACAGACATGTGGAATCAAGGCCCGAAGGACAAGACGACACCTGTCTATAGGGTGCAGTATCCATCGGAACAGATACTACACTTTGATCTTAGCCAAAAGGCCATGGTCATGCTGTATAGCAGAAAGAAATATAAAAACAGTTAAATATGTTATTTGCACTATTATAGAACGCGACATTGATTATTTTATATCAGCTGAAGCAAAAATGACAAAGACAAGTTTGAAAAAGGGTTGAAACTTGATCGATGCACCGCTTACATTCTGAGTTTCAGCCTAATCGGAAACTTTTTTCAAAATTTCCGCTGTGCAAGAACGGATACATTTGCTAGTATTCCATTATTTATTTTAATAACTGATTTCGCGTATGCTCATGAATATTGTCGCGTTAGTGATGCTTCCTGATAGCATACGAAATTAGATTTTCATATTGCTTTCCTTAAAACAGAAATACTACGTTGGAGTATTGATTATTTAAAATAATGTCCTGAATTTAGCATTCCATGCTTTTGAAGATTGAACCAAATTAGACCGCACCATAACAAGCGACGTGGATACATAGAAACTCCATTTGGAAGATACTGAGAGTAATCAAATTTAATTTAGAATGTTTTATCAAAAAATAATTTAGTTCTTATCAGAAGTGAACTTTATATGAGACAGATTGCATTCGTAATGCAGCCCTCACAGACACACATTATATATATATATATATATATATATAATTTATACATCTATAATAAAATAAAGTTATATGATATATTGTGTATAGAGTTATAGTATTTACTCCAACAGTTCTAAATGCGTAAATAGAAGTTAGTAGTAGGTGCATGAAAAAGTATAAATGCAACTTAATCTACATAGAAACGTCGATGTGTAATCCCTGCACGGAATCGTCGGGCTAAAACATTAACAATTCTAGGTGGCCTAATTTCCATAAATATAGTTTCATACTATATATATATATATATATATATAAAATATAATATATGTGTGTGTATGTAAGTTTTCGCAGCATTTTTACATCCGGACATATTTGTTTAAATTGTACAGACGACTTTTTTATACAAATCTGACTATACTTATATATATATAATCTCTATGTATCCATACATACATATATATATATATATATATATATATATATATATATATATATATATATATATATATATATATATATATATATATATAGATTTAGATTTTTCACTTATAAAATAGATCATTCAGTGAAGACCGGGGTTGTTCCAATAAAAAACAAGCTCGATGATACTCGATTACAGAGTACAGAGCATTTATATGTGATTTTATGAAGGCTTACCAAAGCATTCCTTCCAGGACACCAATGATCACCATTAAAGATATGTTTCTTACAAATACTATTTATTCAAATTAAATGTTTTTTCCTACACGTGTTTCACTACCAAGCAGTTACTTGCTTGGCAGATCATCAGGGAAATTAAATGTCTGGAATACTGGTTTCAACTGCCGACAATACACAATGTGGCGTTGCAATAGTTGAGGTCACTTAAGAAGAGAAGAGGAAAAAAATAAAAATAAAAATAAAAGTCAAAATTAAAAAGCAAGGAAGAAAAACGATAAAGAAAGAAAGTCCTCGAAAAGTCTTAGAAAAGTAGCTCGTGCATTATTTCTTCCACCAAGCCAACAAACAAATAATCGGTCCCAAATACATTCAATAAAACCATAAAACCGGAACAATGTGCGATAATACACTTTCACGTCGGCCGGCACAATGATGAATAAATCCCCCCCACCCCACAAAAAAACAAAAGAACTAAATCATTCAAGTTACCGCTCACAAGTTACCATTCCCATCCAATGATAGTATGGGAATTCTAAATCCAACTTCTCACAAAGAAAAGTCAACACAAATGTTCGTCCGAGTTCAAAGAGTCTTATTTCAATGGTTGATTTATTACCATTCGAAACAAACACACGACGAGTTGAATGTCAATCCCGCAGAAAACTCCCTTACATTAAGAAAAAATCTTAATTAGTAGATAGAAACTATTTATTCAAAATACTGTTTGTAAAAATATTTATTATTAAACCTATTCCTTATAGAAATTAATTATCTAGTGTCTGGGACGTCATTTTACATTTTGGGAAAATATCCTTCATTTAATTAACTGCCGAATTATTATCGTTTTGTTGTTTAACGAAGCGAAAAAAGCCTATCCCGCAGAATTTGTTTTTAAAAGATTATTCATATATCAAAAATAAAATGTTATTATAAAAAAGTTTTCTACAAAAATCTAGTTATTATTTTAAATCATTTAAAATATTTCCTTATCGACTGTGTCTGTTTGAAACTCTCTGTGGAGAATATTATTCTATATTCCATAAATAAATGTTCCTACGGAATATCGTTATCAGAAATCTATTTTCTATTTTGCAAAAACCTTTTTTTAAAGATAGATCTAGAAACCACATGAGTTCCTTCAGGGGAGGCCAAAGGGAAGACATAGATAGGCCTAACACTTCTGTTGGCCGTTTTGTAAGAAACCTCATTGCTAGGCAAGACCCTTTCGAACTGAAATGGTCAATTTTAGGGAGGGCTAACAAATATAAACCGAACAAAAAGAAGAGATGCAACCTATGTGCATTGGAGTCGTACCACATCATGACATCTAGAGATAATTTACTGAACGCTAGGCAGGAAATACTACAAGGCTGTCTGCATAGAAACCGTTACCTGTTATCAAGCCTAAAACCTGGATAGGAGGGGAATTGGGGGAAGTATAAACTTACAGCAGAGATAGGCAGGATGGACACTTCCTGAGGCAATCTGGGGCAATAATTAATGTATAATATGGAGGATGAGAATTAGTAACACGTACTTATGCTAAGATATGTCTTGATTCAATTATTAGCGGATACTCGAGACTTAGGTTGGGGGTGATAAGGTAGGAATATTCTATCGGAATAAGGCCCAGTGATAGTCAACTATAGTAAATACTTATTCAGCGGAATAGAGGGGGGAAATTTTGTTACATATAAAAAGATAGTGGAATAATAAATAATAAATCACAATTTATTCTCAGAAATAGATATATTATACGAAATGCATTGGGAATTTAAAGTAATTTTAAGTGAAAAATAAGAAATAGCAACCTGGATGCTATCACTATTTAATTAAATTAGGTTAAATTAAATTAGTTTTTAATTAGATTAAAATAAATAAAACAATTGGGTGGCAGGAATGGGGAAAAATAATTAAGGAAAAAATAATTTAAAAATCATTCATGCCGACACGGACTTAATTTCTAAAAATAGAAACAATTGGATTTTTATAAAAAGTATTTTGTACGGGATTTGAAATTAGTAATAATAAAGTCTCCTGTCATTTAACGAGTTAGAGTGATATTTTCCCGTAAAGTTGACAAAAAAATAAACCGGTCCATTAAAAAAAGGTTTTTTCAAAATAGAAAATAGATTTCTGATAACGATATTCCGTAGTAACATTTATTTATGGAGTATAGAATAATAGTCTCCACAGAGAGTTGCAAACAGACACAGCCGATAAGGAAATATTTTAAATGATTTAAAATAATAACTAGATTTTTGTAGAAAACTTTTTTTATAATAACATTTTATTTTTGATATATGAATAATCTTTTAAAAACAAATTCTGCGGGATAGGCTTTTTTCGCTTCGTTAAACAACAAAACGATAATAATTCGGCAGTTAATTAAATGAAGGATATTTTCCCAAAATGTAAAATGACGTCCCAGACACTAGATAATTAATTTCTATAAGGAATAGGTTTAATAATAAATATTTTTACAAACAGTATTTTGAATAAATAGTTTCTATCTACTAATTAAGATTTTTTCTTAATGTAAGGGAGTTTTCTGCGGGATTGACATTCAACTCGTCGTGTGTTTGTTTCGAAGGGTAATAAATCAACCATTGAAATAAGACTCTTTGAACTCGGACGAACATTTGTGTTGACTTTTCTTTGTGAGAAGTTGAATTTAGAATTCCCATACTATCATTGGATTGGAATGGTAACTTGTGAGCGGTAACTTGAATGATTTAGTTCTTTTGTTTTTTTGTGGGGTGGGGGGGATTTATTCATCATTGTGCCGGCCGACGTGAAAGTGTATTATCGCACATTGTTCCGGTTTTATGGTTTTATTGAATGTATTTGGGACCGATTATTTGCTTGTTGGCTTGGTGGAAGAAATAATGCACGAGCTACTTTTCTAAGACTTTTCGAGGACTTTCTTTCTTTATCGTTGTTCTTCCTTGCTTTTTAATTTTGACTTTTATTTTTATTTTTATTTTTTTCCTCTTCTCTTCTTAAGTGACCTCAACTATTGCAACGCCACATTGTGTATTGTCGGCTGTTGAAACCAGTATTCCAGACATTTAATTTCCCTGATGATCTGCCAAGCAAGTAACTGCTTGGTAGTGAAACACGTGTAGGAAAAAACATTTAATTTGAATATATAGTATTTGTAAGAAAAAAATATCTTTAATGGTGATCATTTGTGTCCTGAAAGGAATGCTTTGGTAAGCCTTCATAAAATCACATATATATATATATATATATATATATATATATATATATATCACTCCCACTGCGAACACCTATTCGAGTTTATATTATATACTCACTTAAGCGGAGCCCCCGAAATAAGTCCCACTCACTCCTACAACCACCACTACTCCCATCATCTACTCTAACCCATAATTTGTATTTGTTTCCGCATAAACACACCTTCATAGGAATGTCTCCTTATATTTCCCAAAGTTAACTTCTATCCAGAATGTAAAATCCAGCATCAATTGACACATCCAACAATTATTTCGACGTCCAATATCCATCTCCTACGTTTTTGAGGCATGAATTTACACACGACACTATTGTTGTCTGAGTCAGTTTCAACATTGACTCGGTCCAAAATATTCGGGATTATCTGAGATTTTTAATTACAATTGCTTGGAGCACGCAAGGCAAACCTTGCGTGCTCCAAGCAATTGTAATTAAACTAATAGAACATAACTCGACTTGTCTGTTTAAACTATGGTAACAATTCGGATCATTTGTATTTGTAACAACATTCTGCCCAAAACCCGAAGCATATTAGATCTTTTTCAGGACTTAAATCAAGCGATTTTTCACTATTTATATTCGTTATACTTTTTCTACATTTTCAATATCCTCCACATTTGTATTTTCAAGATATATATACCTCTAATATTAATTAATACTCAATTACTATTGATCGGACATTCTGATGATAAGAGCGTTATCTTTGGAAAGGTATTTTTGTATGTAAATTCCTTTCTTGAAAATTTGATGAATATATAAATCTGTAAACTCTGTAAACTTTATCCACTTTATATATTCATCATCGATATGTATATATATATATATATATATATATATATATATATATATATATATATGAATATATACATATATACACGTATATGTACATATATATACATATATATATATACATATATATATATATATATATATATATATATATATATATATACAAAAACACGTACACAAACACACTCGCAAACCAACACATGCGTAAAAAGACCAAACAATAACACATATCCTCAAGTGAAACAACACTTTTCAAATCGAAATACATTTCTTCAAATGGATTTACATATATGATGAAAGCGGACCACCGCTTGAAACGCGTTATATAAAATTATAAAATAGTGTAAATAACAAAATAATAAATAAATGTTGAAAAAAACAGTTGAAAAATGTTGGTTGCCTTACTCCTTTACACACATATATATATATATATATATATATATATATATATATATATATATATATATATATACAAGTGTGTGTATGTGTTTGTATGTGTATGTGTGAATTTATTTTATTTATCTACCTCCCCCAGCGGTAAGATGTGACACAAGGTCGGGAAAGTGGGATTTGATAAACCAGCGCTCGAGAGGTGAGCTCTCTTGCTATTAAAACTTGCCTGGGCAGCCCCGTCGGCATTCCCCGGTAGGTGCGCCTAAGGCAGTAAGCAATAAACTTACTCCTCCACAAAGAGGGGAGGCAAAGCCTGGGAGAGTGGACCTCCTAGATCTGCACAGGACAAACCCACAGACCGGCGAAATGAAGACCCGAAGGCCAAGACGATACCGGTCTATAGGGTGTAGTATCAATCGGAATAGATACTACACTTTGATCTTGGCCAAGGGCAGACAAATGTACACATAATATGTGTATATGTCTGTACATGTAATATGTGTGTATGGGTATGTCTGTATGTACGGGAAGGAAGGGTGAGATGGTAAGCAGGAAAGAAGAGGAGATGGCGGAGAAAAGGAAAAGAGGAAAAAGATAAAGAAGGAGGGAGCGAGGGCGTAAAGGATATACATACAGGAGAAATAGAGAGATGTAGAGAAAGCTAAAAATATTTTTAAAGAAACACGTTGCACACCCATTTTAACTTTTCTATTTGGTGTGTATGTATGTATCACATAATGTTATGTTTGGCATACTCAAAGATCTTCAGCAATAATATGACTAAATATATGCTGATTTATTAATGCATTGAGTGCATTACATAGGGATATTGAATCGCATGTTAATTAACACCTAACACCTATCCAGGTGTCAATAGATCGGTGTTGAGATTAAAAAAATATGCCGGATAATTAGAAGATAATTCAATATTGTGCCTTGTGCACACGCGAACAAAGAAATTTTATTTTATTCATTAAATATCGTAAATATATATATATATATATATATATATATATATATATATATATATATATATAAATATATATTCATTAGAATTCATTTTTACACATGAATATATGCATGTTCATGGGATATTGGATGTGTGAATAGTTTCTCACTGATACATACAGATATAAACATACACACATATTATATATACAGAAATAAAAATATATTAATGTGTACATTCTTGTGTTACAAATGTAAATATATTGGAATATATATATATATATATATATATATATATATATATATATACACGTGTTCATTACTTCGGGGATACTTTATACAATATAGAGAAGTAAGGCCTAGATAATACTTTAGCCAATCGTTACTTTGTCAGGCAGAGGTGTGTAGTCTTACGACTAATCAATGTTCTTGTTTATATTTGCGAATACGAAAAGAATCTAAAATCAATATATTCTGATGGAGTTCACTCGTTAAGTATTATTTTTGCAGTGATTATAGCTGTATTATACAGCAGCAAGAAGACGAGACGTGACTTGGAATTGATCATTACTATGTACTTTTTCACTATGTTCATAACACCATATTACTTTCTTTGTTTTAATTGCACATCCTCCTGTTTCGCTCCTTAATATATTTGGAAGAAACTGAAATATTGGAAAACTTACTGGATTTATTATACGTATGGTTTAAATTTCATTGAAGCAGACATACGTATTTGAAGTTTTAAAGGGGTTCTCTCCACAGGGGTCACTTAGATGTGGGGGCACGTTGATTATCGACACATAGAGAGTAACGTAGAAATTTGGGACCACTTCCATTGTCTTGAGAATTTGGTACATATGATATATATTTAATTAAAATAGGATATATTTAAAGTTTTAAAGGTAGTTAAATCCCATAGCCCTCTTAGGTTACGAGAAAACGTGACCCTAACCTAACCCTAATCCTACGCTAACCCTAACGCTTACCCTTAGCCAAAGATAATGTTATACATATGATTTAAATTTCATAAAATAGGATACATATGAAGTTTAAAGAAGGCTATGCCTTCACATCCCAATTAGAGATTTGGCTACAATGCTATTGTCTACTCCTGTAGATTTTTCATTAGAATACACTTTTAGATATCATGTACATTTTCTAACATTTCATTCTTTAGGAAACACACAAGAAATTACATACAAACATCAAACAGGCCTAGACACAGAAATTAGGTAATATATTTTATTGAGATTTTATCAGGAATGACAAATTGAATAATTTATGATGCAATCAGATTAGTAAACGGAAAGTTCCGTATTAGTATCTATCAGCCGACGTCTGCGCATATCAACTAAAAGGTAAATATGGTGCAGAAAGTCCGATCCTAGAATAAATTTAAATGAGCGACTGTGAAAACTAACACAAACTCTTTAAGGAGAGTAAAAAGTGAATCTTCAGTTTAATTTCGGCAGCCTCGTAACTCTCGCTTTCCTTATCGTGTCCTATAGTCCTCACATTCTATTAGCAGCGTTTCTGACAAAATGGAAAGAATTGCTGTTTTTGGGGTCGGAATCTATCTATCTAACACTTATCCTTGGCTAGTTTTTTACTTTATTTTTATTTTTAGCTCATTACATTAAGTGGATTCATGTCTTGTCAGGAGCGATTTTCATTTCATAAAAATGTAAAAGACTAATTGGACAAAAAATGGAAATTACAAAAAACTATTAAATATATGCTTGTTCTGGACACATATTTTGCAATACTGGGAGGATTATATCATTGTGGAACAACTACATACAATACCTAATTAAAACAAAATAAATTCTTTTAAACTATTAAAATAAATTCCAAAGTTATTAATGTTTACATTTACATTTTTTTTTTATATAATAACTTATGTTTGAATTCATGTTTTGAAACATAACATATATCATCAATTTATAACGTCACGCCAATGCTATAATTATTTTGTTAAGGTAATTTGTAAAACTTTATTTATAAGAAATGTCAAATAAATTAGTTAGTAGAACCTCAGACTGAAGATCTCTCGGTTTCTTTTTCGATTTTCAAGTCATGGAATCCGCTTTATTTATTGGAATTTTATTATTTACGATTAATTCAATATTTTTCATTTATAAAAGTAAATATATCTTATTTTTTAGAAGAGACTGATTCTGTATTTATAACGGTTTCTAAAAATTCCGCAACATATTTATAATGTTTTTTTAAAAAATCCACAACATATTTATTACGTTTTAAAAAATTTCCGCAACATATTTATAACGGTTTTTAAAAATTCCGCAACATATTTATAACGGTTTTTTAAAATTCCGCAGCATATTTATAACGGTTTTAAAAAATGGCGCAACATATTTATAACGGTTTTTTAAAAATTCCGCAGCATATTTATTACGTTTTACAAAAATTCCGTAAAATATTTATCACGTTTAAAAAAATTCCGCAACATATTTATAACGGTTACAAAAAATTCCGCAACATATTCATTATGTTTTTAAAAAATCCGAAACATATTTATTACGTTTAAAAAATTCCGCAACGTATTTATTGCGTTTGAAAAAATTCCACACTGTATTTATTACGTTTTAAAAAAATTCCGCAACGTATTTATTACGTTTTAAAAAATTCCGCAACGTATTTATTACGTTTGAAAAAAATTCTGCAACATATTTATTACGTTTTAAAAAAATCCGCAACATATTTATTACGTTTTAAAAAAATTCCGCAACGTATTTATTACGTTTTAAAAAAAAATCCAAAACGTATTTATTACATTTGAAAAAATATTCTGTAACATATTAATTACGTTTTGAAAAAATTCCGAAACATACTTATTACGTTTTAAAAAAAATCCGCGACGTATTTATTACGTTTTAAAAAAAAATCCAAAACGTATTTATTACATTTAAAAAAAATATTCTGTAACATATTAATTACGTTTTGAAAAAATTGCGAAACATATTTATTACGTTTAAAAAAAATTCTGCAATGCATTTATGATGTTTAAAAGATATGACTGATAGACGGACGACCCGACGGGCAAAATTTATATTTATATAAGACGACAAATACAGAAAATGTAATTAAAGATTTATTCAGAAACCTTATCAAGAAAATAGATAAGTGTATAATTAGAAAATACAAATCAATTTTTCAATGATATATAAAATCTAATAAATAAGGAACCAATGTACATTTCAAATTGTAAGTCTGACATTCTTCACCGGTTTTAATTAAATTTACTTTTGGGTTCTTAAATTTGTTGTTAAAAATGATATATTCCAGATTACATTCGCTAAAGAATATTCATCATAATTTTTATCACCACTGTCAGTATCAGCGGAGAGTTCATTTATCACTGCCGGATTATCAATAAATCTTTTCAGAAATATAGACAGGTTAACCTGTCTTTCATTGACCACTGTGTTATCATTTCATCATGTTTACGATGTATGTATCCATGACGACTGGCTGGTTGGGTTATCAGGTTTCCAAATCGAAACCTTAGAGTCGATTAAATTTTAATGTTTTCAAAATGTATCAGTGCAAGGTGATAAACCACTCAACTCAAAGTGTTCTCGTACATTAATAATTCCTTACCATATCTAAGTTCATAAACATTAAATTGCTTAATCTCATAGAAAATGTAAGTAGATCTTTCAATGGACCTTACATTGTCTTCATTCTATTTTCTATAACTCTCATAATTTCATGACTACCTACAGGAATTACATGATGTTATATTAATTCGTATAGCTTGCAGCTTTTATTTGTCCCTTTTAAAAGCACGGGTAGTGTCACCGCCGAAAGTGTGAAGGTCACGTGGTGTGTTGTAAAAGTATTGTGTTCGGAAAAAAGGTGTATTGCTGATGTTGATTCGACACATTTTGTTTCCCTTTATATCCTGTCTTGATGATATTCAAACTTGTGTAGTTTATCTGCATAAGAGGGAAGAATAAAGAAAATAGGAAACTTAGAATTAATGATTTTAATCAAACTTCAATTCTTTGTTCTTTTCATATAAACACTATAAAGATACGCTGCATCCAGCTATTTAGATACTATAATAGTGAAACTGTTTTTTTTAATTATTGTTCACGTCCCGTTAGATAATAAATGATAATAAGTACCCTTATAAATGAGAGTCACTTATTTACCCTCTAGTTTGAGGTTAGGGTAAAGGTAAGGGTAAGGGTTAGGGTTAGGGTTAGGGTTAGGGTTAGGGTTAGGGTTAGGGTTAAGGTAAGGGTAAGGGTTAGGGTTAGGGTTAGGGTTAAGGTAAGGGTTAGGGTTAGGGTTAGGGTTAGGGTTAATGTAAGGGTTAGGGTTAGGGTTAGGGTTAAGGTAAGGGTTAGGGTTAGGGTTAGGGTTAGGGTTAAGGTTAGGGTTAGGGTTAGGGTTAGGGTTAAGGTAAGGGTTAGGGTTAGGGTTAGGGTAAGGGTTAGGGTTAGGGTTAAGGTAAGGGTTAGGGTTAGGGTTAGGGTTAGGGTTACTACCAAGGCATACTCACGTTGACACACCGGTACTCGTTAAATCACCAAAGTTGAGCAACGTTGAGCCTGATTCGTACCAGATGAGTGACTATTTAGGGATAGCAGACGTTGCAAGAACAGTAAACCCCTAACGTCGTTATGTCCCCTGACCGAGGTATACATGCGACTGGGGACCGCTGGTGAATGTTATATTCCCTCGAACCTCTCCCTTTCGAAGGGATCCGGGCTTACCCGCCTAGGATGAATGCTGATCCGTTCTTTCGTGATCAAAATCTGTACAATATGCTCTTTATTCGCATCATTAAAAAATGTCTTCTAATCTCATTGATACCTCGTATTCCTCCACATTTCCTCTGCGTTCGATTCCGTTAACTGTGCCTGTCAGTACTAAATATTACTAGACAGGTTTGTAATGTTTAAATACCTTTAGACATGTCATGTAGAGATTGTGCGATATTTGTTTCACTTAATGAGTATTGCATCTTTAGCTCTGATTACTAAATAGGCTTCCTCTGTTATTTGGGAGTATTCCATCGTCAATATGAAGTGAAATCCTTTTGAGTTGTGAGAGTTTTAAAAATATAAATATTCTGTATGTATGGTGCAATGCGCATGACCAACAGGGTAAGTTATGATCTTTGTTGGTTTACTACATCATGTATTGGCAGCAAGACCCGACTTTGCTCGGGATTCAGTGGGAAAGACTGCTATGTACCTTTCACTATGCCCATGACGCAATCTTAGAGAGTCGGGAACGCTTCCAATGTCTTCACTAGTAACTTTTACATAAGAATAAACTTTTATGTAGATTTGCTAAACTTTCTTTCTATAGGGAACACAGAAACATCACACACACATACATTGAGTTATATATCGAGAAAGATAACCATTGATTATAACTATGCTAATAATTGTTCTAATTCAGAATTGAGTTTTATAGAAGATTATTTACGATAAGAATAAGGGATAGAATGCGATATTTTCTTGCTATTATCTTTTTAGATGATGATGATGATGATGATGATGATGATGATGATGATGATGATGATGACGGCGACGATGATGATGATGATGATTAATATTATTATTATCATTATTATTATTATTAGTAGTAGTAGTAGTAGTAGTAGTAGTAGTATTATTATCATTATTATTATTATTATTATTATTATTATTATTATTATTGACACTGACATTCTTTTAATTGTTGATTGTGTTTACATAGCTTGATTGAGCCAGATAAATTTTCTCCGATTTTCAACCTGTTTGGATTGAAAGTTAATTTATATCCATATCAGTGTATCTGCTGCATGAGGATGCGATATTTTCTTGCTATTATTACGAGTGATAACGATGATGATCATGGTGTGATTGTCACTGACTTATTCTATAAATTGTTAATTGAGTTTAAATCGCTTGATTGGGTCGGAGAATGTTTCTTCGATTTTCAACCTGTTTCGGTGCCTTTTAATGCAGCAGATACAGCTTTATGTATATCATTTTCAAACGATCGAAGCAGGGACTCTTTACGATATGCAATAAACTTATCATTGTCTTCGATATTGTTATGGTAATTTACTCACGCACGCATGAACTCTCCCAGCTATGAATAGCAGCTTATAGGAAGTCAATATAACAGCAGGCAGTCATGACAGCCGGACAGATCATTCTCATAGCACACCTTCTCATTTGCATACATTTTTGTATTACGGTTCATTGTTGATATATATATATATATATATATATATATATATATATATATATATATATATATATATATATATTGTACTCTGTGCCTGTTTTGCGTCTTCATATCTAGACCTAACAAGTCCTCAACAGATATTGAACTAACTATTAAAATAACAGACAGACTAAATATTTCTCGTACCTTGTATTTCGCCTTTGTAAACTTTCTCTGCAACTAAAGTTGCTGTTGATTACTAGCATGAATTCTACCTGCCAGAGAACAACTTGTTTATTTAAAGTTATTACCTATAAGTACCCTGAGTTATGAAGATCGTGCAAAGGCTGAACACGACAACACTTTAAATTAACAGTATAGGAACGGATTGTAAACAACAAAGTATAATAAAATTACCCAAAATCGGGGATTATTGACATTTATTCGAAAGATTAAGTAATAATTATACGATAATCTAACACAGAAACGTCGTTCCACATTTTAAAGTTTGTAATTATCTAAATTGGATTCTTGACAATACCACAAGATTGAAATAAATTATTGCATCGATGATTATGTAATTTCGTGTTACTATATTGTATTTTATTATCTAGATCCAAACACAGTTTGTTGATCACCTTCACTGCTCGTGTAAATTAACTAAGAATAAGTGGCGATTTGTGATCGGAGTTCGAGCCCGCCGACCGTTGAGAATTAACTTCCTGCACTGTAGATTGCGTTAGCATGAAAAATCGATGTCTGTAGGTAATAAATAATTAATATTTATTTATAAAATGTTATATATATATATATATATATATCTATATATATATATATATATATATATATATATATATATATATAGTAATCTAGGCAGAGTAAACGTCCAAGGGATAAAAATCCAAAGAATTTCAACCGGTATTATAAAGTTTGATCAATATCAAATAGAGCTTTTATATATAATTATTTTCTTTTATTTATATAAACATCGTCGCGGATTATGTACATGTCTGTATAAATAAAAATAATAATTATATATATATATATATATATATATATATATATATATATATATATGTGTGTATGTGTGTGTGTGTGTTCGGTTTTCTAATGATATGAAGTGTTGTTTGGAATAAATTGCCTCGAGTATCTCATGTTTACAAACATGTGTAAAAATAAGTTAGAAATTTACACGGTACTAATATTAAATTACCGAGTAATTGTACATTGAAATATTTTATGACAAAAAAACACAAAACTTTATGAGAAATAAAACTGTTTTTTCTCTTAAAGAATTAAGACGGTTTCATCATTTGCTTAGATAATCTATGTATTTCTATATACACATCCCGAGTGTTATATACAAAAATGTGTGCCGTATTACTTTTTTAATTTTTCGTTAATAATGTCCGAAGTTAAGTTTCAGTTTTTCCGATGCAATGCTTCATCCTTGTGCTTGGTTTGCAAGTACTTCAATGGAATGTGTTCCGATAAATTTGCTGTCCTGGTGCGCTCTCGACGTAAATACACTCGACAAACCCGACAATCAGCTAACTCTCATGCATTCACTGTGGAAGCCCCAGATGCTGGAGAACCTTCTACTCCAATATCTTCTTTCCTCGAGTTGCCGGCATTTGTAAATCCCTCTCTGCTCATTGTTTCCCCGACTCTACCGACATGCAGAAATTTAAAACTAATGTGAACATGCATGCCGCTGCACAGCTCCGAATATAGGACGACCCCCAAAAAAAACTTTCACCCCAATTCTCAGCCGCCCACTATCATCTACATCTACAGTGGCAACTTGCCTTGTTTGGGGTGAACTAGATCAAAAGAAATATGTTTTATTTATTAATCTCAAGATTTGTATTTATAAATGTTGTAAGCAAATGATGAAACGGACATAATTCTTTGAAATAAAAAACAATTGTTCTTTCCACAAAGTCTTGTGCTGATCTGTCGGAATATATTTACAATTCATATATATATATATATATATATATATATATATATATATATATATATATATATATATATATATATATATAACGTAAAATATAATAACACGAAATTACATGATTGTCGATGCAATAATTTATTTCAACCTTGCGGTTTTATTCAAGCATCCAATTTGACAATTACATTTTTGAGACTCAATATAATTGTCAAATTGGATGCTTGAATAAAACCGCAAGGTTGAAATAAATTATTGCATCGACAATCATGTAATTTCGTGTTATTATATTTTACGTTATTCTTGCTCTGTTTACCACATTGAGCTCTCTTACCCGGATTTCTTCCTGGAATTATTCCATTATAACACAAATATATATATATATATATATATATATATATATATATATATATATATATATATATATATATATATATATTGCTTTTTGTTATTGTTTTTATAGGCGATAAAAACAGCTGTTTTAATAGTATTTCCACTTTCTAAACGGTAAACACCTTTTTTTTTTAATAGGACATGTTATTATTCTTTTGTATTAATATACACATTTATTTATTATGCCCATTAATTAATATATATATATATATATATATGTGTGTGTGTGTGTGTGTGTGTGTGAAAAAAGACAAACGGAAAATAGGTTAAAATTTTATTAATATATATATATATATATATATATATATATATATATATATGTATATATTAGTAAAATTTATAGATGAATATTAAATTATGTTTTACCTACAGATGAAGTCGTTTCGAGCTTTTTACTCTCATCAGTGTAGGGAAGTGATAATTAACGACGGTCATAAAGTGCGAACCCAGTCCACAGAGCCACCTTTGACTCCACACGCTTTCACTCTACCCCTACGGCCATACGAAATTACTCCAGATACGGAGAATTTAAGTTATATTTATGCCGATTACAGCGTAAAAATCAAGACAGACTAAAGAACTAAACGAACTTACTAAGAGTCTTGCTTTGTACCTAATTGAATGTCTATTTTAAATATATCCTTACAATGCTAAACTTTAATTTTCTTAAAGGGACTAATAATATTTATAAATAAATATGTAGTTATATTTACCTACAGACGATATCTCTCCCCTTGTTGTCTCGATCTCCCTGCTCTCTCTCTCATATATATATATATATATATATATATATATATATATATATATATATATATATATATAATCCAGGTAAAACATCCACAGGGTAGTAATCCAAAGAATTTCAACCGGGTTTATAAAAGGTGCTCAATATCAAATAGAGCTTTTATATATTATTATTTTTATTTACACAGACATGTACAAAATCTGCAACACTGGCATATCGATGTTATCGATCAACAGCTATTATAAACTGAGATCTCATCAGGAAGAGTTAGAATCCGATCTTAATCTTAGATCATATCGGATTCTAACTCTGCCTGATGAGAACTCAGTTTATAATAGCGGTTGATCGATAACATCGATATGCCAGTGTCGCAGATTTTGTACATGTTAGTGTAAATAATAATAATCATATATATATATATATATATATATATATATATATATATATTAGTGTACCATATTGTGAGTTGCTGTGCTTCGGCGTGTGCGTGAATATGTCATACTAGTTTGTACATATACGAGGCCTGCCTAAAACGTATTCGACCTCAGGCCAGAAAAATATTTCAAATACGTGACGGAGTTGCGATTATAATCCCCTTTAAAGTAGGCCCCTTGTGCTGTCACACAACAGCCCACCGACCCATCCACTGCTGAAAAGATTTCTGGAAGTCTTTTTTTGAAATGGTGTTCATCTCCGCCGTCGCGTTCCGCATCATCTCTTTTTTCGCACTCTCTAAACAGCAGCTGCACTCTGAGCAGTTTGGGGTCTGCCAGAACACTGGTCAATCTTCGCTGATGTGCGGTCATTTTTTAATTGGTTCAACCACTCCTTAATTTGTGTAACACCATCGCATCTTCTTCAAACACCTGCTGAATCTAACGCGACGGCGGAGATGAACATCATTCCAAAAGAAGACTTCCAGAGGTGTTTCCGGCAGTGGATGGATCGGTGGGCTAAGTACGTGCAAGCACAAGGGGCCTACTTTGAAGAGGATTACGGTCCCAACCCCGTCACGTACTTGAAATATTTTGTCTGTCCTTGTTTGAAGGGGATTCGGGTGCCAGCCTCGTCACGTATTTGAAATATTTTTTTCCTGCATAAGGTCAGATTCTTTTAAAACAAACCTCGTATGTATATATAGAAACATAAATTATCTATTGTATATATGTGAATATATAATGACTTACACATATATATATATATATATATAACAATGTATGCTATATATTTATCTACCTGCTAGCAAATTAACCCAAATACACACGCCAATACACAGACACACACACACACACACACACACATATATATATATATATATATATATATATATATATATATATATGTATATATATATATATATATATATATAGGTTTTCGCACACAAAGGAAAATTAATAAATAACAACTGAAAAAAATAATTGCACAACAAATGATTTTTCTCCCGAACGTAATATCGATAGAAGTAATGCAAAAATCGATAATCCCAATGAATAAGAAAAATATCGCACAAATAAAATATAAAAGTTATGTGCAAATTTATCTTATTCGCAACGATATGAAATTATTATTTTCCTATTTCTATTTTCAATCTATTTCAATATTTGTGTTTGTATGTTTTCTCCGTTCTTTCTTTATTTGTGTTATCCATGTACGTAATTTGTTATCAAAAAATGTTAGCTCGTTACTTACTGTTGATGAAGACATAAAATAAAAAGATAATTATATTTTCACACCTTTTGGGCATAACACTGTTTAGTGCTTATATAAAGGCGTTGATATATTGTACATAAAAAGATTGTGTAGCGCTTATATGAAATTATTGCGAATACTTGATTGCATAAAAAATATTTCTGATGATTAGCAAGTGTTGACTTCTTGTACGAATTGATTACTGTATTAAGCCTGTAGAATTCTATTGATCGTCGTTCGTATAAAATATATACTGATGGTAAAGACGCCTATTGTGTTACATAATAGTAGTCGTATTGGAGATTAGAGGTTTGGAGGTCAAGGCTCAGAAAGATGCACTAAGCAGAAGTAATGCAAACTACATGAGGTCCAGGTGAAACCCTCTGTTATCTCTTTTAGCCGGCGAGATTTCAACGAGAAAAGACGTGTTTTCGCGTTGCTCTAAATCATAGGGACAACACACGTAGTTTCCGTAACTTCATGTCTTGAACGTTAGGGCAAGTCTCAGAAGCGTCTGAGAGTTGACGAAACTATAACCCAATCCGGTTGCAGTAGGCATTAGAAAAGCAGGTACCAAACAAACAGACGATAACTTTTAGAATAAATTAATTCTACGATCTGCAACGCGTTTAAAAATAAAACAATGAATTTCTACGATCTGTGTCAGCGCGTTGTATCCGTCGAATGAGTGATTGAGTTCTGTCAGCAAGGGTCACTTCTAGCGAAAGACTAACCCAAACCCTAACCCAGAAAATGTTTAAAAAAACAACAAAAAAATTAAAAAGTGAAAAAAAATGAACAAAAAATTGGTAAAAACAATAGTCTAGTTGTTTGTTACATATAAATAATACATATTTTTAAAACTTTTCCGTGCACAAAAAAATGTTAAACATTTGATTAACAATGCTTGCTTTGACTAAAAACATATAATTTATAACAGTTGTTTAGCTATGGTGTGTTTGTTCTTTATTTTTATACATGTATTTTACTTTGATTTTCTTCGTCTGAATTTATCATCTGCCAGTCTTCAATTTATCGTTTGGCAGTTGTCGCCTCGTTAATTCTCGAGCGCTTCCGAGACCTGTGCGAACGTAGACGACGCGAAGTCACGAAAACGTGTTCCGTTCTCTATAAGAGTACATATATATATATATATATATATATATATATATATATATATATATATATATATATATGATAATTTTATTTACACAGACATGTACAAAATCAGCGACACTGGCATGTCGATGTTATCGATCAACAGTTACTATAAACTGAGATGTCATCAGGAAGAGTTAGAATCCGATCTTAACCTCAGATCATATTTGGAAAGAATGAAATGGAGAGAAAAGAAAAAAGAAGATTTTAACTTTTCCGACTTTTTTGCGATTTGATTTTTGATTTTTAACGGCATGTGTGTATAATTGCCGATGCGACATTAAAATGTTGTTATATCAGGCCCAAGCGAATTGTTATACTGTTCAACAGGATAAAATAAGTGGCTTGCACTTGCTAACAATAGATAGATAGATATATAGATATATAGATAGATAGATAGATAGGTATGA
Organism: Sepiola atlantica; assembly: GCA_963556195.1. Lineage (NCBI taxonomy): Eukaryota > Metazoa > Mollusca > Cephalopoda > Sepiida > Sepiolidae > Sepiola > Sepiola atlantica. The sequence continues at coordinate 30,538,387 of OY744538.1, read as the reverse complement.
AATATATCTATAAATCTAATCATTCGTTAACAGTCCAGAATTACAATATTATTTAATATATGAAATAATAAGCAACGGTTAGCGTTTCATCGTCTACGGCTCTTCAGCGTGACTGTACTTTTGGCGAAATTCAGAAACGCGATCACAGTTACTGATACCCGGCGCCCTTGCGGATTAGGCTACGGAATTATACCAGGATAACTGAATATTTTATTGCTCATTACCTTATTGTCTAGAGTTTGTAAGTGTTTTTGTAGTTAGAAATAAAACAAAGTAACACGTAATATTTCCGTTTTCATGGATGTCAAGCGCGAATAAAGATTCCATAATAATGCTGTACTTCGTTTGATAAAAATGCCATATACTCATCGAGTTACGTTGTGTTTTGTATATTCAGAACGAATATAACTTATCAAAAATTTTAGGAGTTTGCAAACAAACAAATAGACAGGAATTACAACCGTGTTATACAGATTTTGTAAATGTATTTAACGTTTCAATTTGATTGCGTGTGAATTAAAAGTAAATAAATACTAAACTTTCATAACTAATTTTCACCAACCTTGTTGCAGATGCCACAAATGTAGTCATCTTAGTGATTTTCAAAAAACTCCGATGGCTAGTATGTAATATCTTGTAAGATTCTATATATCTGACGGTATGGTTTAACTTGAGGTAATCTTTCAATAGGCTATTTATTTTTCAATAGGCTATTTATCTTTCAATAGGCTATTTATTTTTCAATAGGTTATTTATCTTTCAATAGGCTATTTATCTTTCAATAGGCTATTTATTTTTCAATAGGCTATTTATTTTTCAATAGGCTATTTATCTTTCAATATGCTATTTATTTTTCAATAGGCTATTTATCTTTCAATAGGCTATTTATCTTTCAATAGGCTATTTATCTTTCAATAGGCTATTTATTTTTCAATAGGCTATTTATTTTTCAATAGGCTATTTATTTTTCTACTCAGGAATATTCTCGAAAAGCTAGATAGTCCCTGTTGAACTAGCAGTACTGAATGAAATATCTTTGAATTTTAATATTGAATCATAGATGTAAGGGATAGAGATTAAATAAGTATCATCTAGTAGCACTAGATCTGACTTTAGAGTTCGTAATTCGATTTAAATAACGTTCTTATGAAGATAACGAGAACGAAGTTCATAGATAGATAAATAGATAGACAGACAGACAGACAGACAGACAGACAGATAGATAGATGGATAGATAGATAAATAGACAGATAGATAGATAGATAGATAGATAGATAGATAGATAGATAGATAGATAGATAGATAGATAGATAGATAGATAGATAAAAAGGTAGTTAGATAGATAAATAGATAGGTAGATAGATAAATATATAGATAGGTAGGTAGGTGGGTAGGTAGATAAACAGGTAGATAGATAGATAGATAGATAGATAAATAGGTCACAATATATATATATATATAGAGAGAGAGAGAGAGAGAGAGAGGGAGAGAGAGAAAGATAGATAGATAGATAGATAGGTAAGTAGATAAACGAATAAAAAAAGATACAGCCATAACGGTATCGCCAACTGCCATTAGCGTAAAAAAAAGCAATGCTCATTAGGTTAACACTAATTCGAGCTCAGGCAATTGCAATGTTTACATGTAGATACAACTTACATTCAGTCAGTGTCGCATGATGGTGTAGGGGTTAACATCGCCGACTGTCAGCTCGACTGGTCTAGTCTGCATGTGGATGACTCTCTATATATATATGACTATATATATATATATATATATATATATATATATATATATATATATATATATATCATACTTCGGTAAATTATATAATGTATAACATATTTAATCAAAAATTTTAAAAATTATAAAAACTTATAGGAATAGTAATTGATAACGTTTATATGTTGATGAGAAAAATCACATAAGTTTTTGGAGGTTTACTTTGATGTTAAGGTTATAAAAACATGTTTTTGAAACGTGTGTACATATGAATAAACATTGTTAAGTTTTTTTATCTTCGGGGCTTTATTATAATATTGAACATTTTAATTAAGTATACAATATATAATAAAATATATTGTATAATAAATTAAAATGTTTAATGTTATAGTCAAGCTCCGAAAATAAACACTTAACAATCTTTATCTATATATACTACTTATTTATTTATATATCTACTGAATTATGATATGAAAGCTCTATCTGTGTATTTGTTAAGCATTGGGCTTACTTTTATCCGCAGTATTTAACTGTAGCCTGGGAGATTTAGAAGATCTAATTTGTTAATAAAAGATTATTAAGTTATTTTCTGGTGATATGTGAATGAGAAAACACAAGAAAATGCTGCAGTGTATGTTCTACAAGACTTCGTATACAACATTTTATTTAAAAATTATAATGCATTGTTTTTTAAAATAAAGTTATATATATATATATATATATATATATATATGTATATATATATAAGTCAGGTTCATATTATATTCCAGTAACCATGTTTTTATTTTATTATTGTTATTTTTATTTTTTCACATTTCCAAAAAACATAACATTTCTGTGAGATATATATTTTAAGGTCCGTTTCATTTGTCTTGTACCAAACAACATTTTAATGTTAATATACCTGACTTATATTTGCTCTGTTATCAATAATTGGCAATCATCGAGCTGAATATTTTAAGGAGACTGCAAAGTAAAAGGGCACTGATAGTATATGCTAATACATATATTGTCATTAATAATTATATATATATATATATATATATATATATATATATATATATATGTTTATTATTATTTTTTAAATCCACATAAAAGTTGAGTTTATAGTTCAATGGTTCTAGAGCTCAAAATATAATAATTTAATAAATATCCGAATTTGTTTAAACAATATTTTTAATTCATACACGTGTTTCTATCTATTTTTCAAACCAACTTTCTCTTCATAATAATTTCAAGAAGTTTTCAAAACGTCCTTTCTATTGATTTGTCTATCTATTCGTACTGTTAAAATCAAAATTTTGCTCTCCATTTCAATTATGTGTCCTTTTTTTCCAAACCAGTTAATTATCATTTCTTTTATTTTTCAATATTTCTAATCATCTTCTTCGTGTTTATATTTAAAAAAATTAATGTATGTTCTATATGTATCACGAACCTTTTCGATTCTTCTTCGAATCATCTTCAGATGACAAAAGCAAATGAACAAAAAAGCTGGAGAAAAGAACAGAATTTCTAAAGATAGCCAATGAATGCACACGTGAAAAACAGTCTCGCATTATGCCAGGAAAGACGTTAACAATTTAAATTCCAATTTAAAAAGAATTAAAAATACTTGAAGCTGCCTTTATCAGAATCCAGCAACCTACAATTAATAACATTACGTATGAAACCAGTAACAACACTTTAAAACGCTTAACGTAATACAATGTATAATGTGACGCTAATTCTAGCGTCGGGGTTCGACCCACCCCCTAAACAAACACGTTAAATTATTTGAGTCGTTTTTTTGCTGTAACTTTTTAAATAATAATTTGTTGTCTTATTTTTGCGGTAAAAAATATATTACATATCAATGTTTTTTAAATGAATTTGAAATATATTACAAATTTACTATGTTACAAACAATAAACTTTTTTCTTCGATATGTTTTGTTTTACTAATTAATTAGCACCGGGGTAGAGATAGTTACGTATATAGTAGGCGCATAAGGGTAGAGATATGTACGTATATAGAAGGCGCAAAAAGAGGTGGTACTATTAATAGAAATATATCATACTTTTGCCCTGAGCAACGGAAGTGGAGTTGTAGGGAAGAGACAGCTTTCGCAGAAGGCAACAGGGAGAATGTGGCAACGGGGAGAGGGGGCGGTGAAATAGGGTCACCAGGGTAGAGATAGCCCCGGGCAACGCGGTTAGTGTATATTGTGTGTCTGTCCTGTGGCAAATTAATCCTGAACACATTTATAGACTTAATGAAATAAATTTTATAAAATTACCAGAAAAAAAGTTTTGTTTAATGAAATAGCCGCAAACAATTAAAATTTACGTTTTTATGGTACTTTCGGTTACTGGGCGAAAATAATCTAGCGTATTCTTTTGGTTAGCACAGGTTTCAAAGTGTTGACGTTACATTTGGTCGCCACTGACATGTAGTTTTCTTCAATATTACTGACTTAGCTTCATGTAATATTCACTCTAGAATATCTGGTAATCAACGCATATATACTAGGTTGCCGTGCTAGAAAAGTTCTCACACCTGCAGTATCGTATATCTCTATATAGCTATCATTCGCCTGGTACATATAGTATTGTTACCACATCTGGGCTGGTGTACCAACAACTAGTCCTCCCTCTCTCTTCAAGAGAATTCCAAAATGAGTCTATAACTTAATGGGGCTTTGTTTACCAAGCGACAGGCCCTATCACATCGTTGCAATGTTGCATCCCTGTTTTTTTTTTAACAAGTACTTACACTGAATGTGATCCAATTAACTCACTGCAAGTGTATCCCCTCAAGGTAAATGTCCCCGACAAACACAACAATCAGCAAAATTCCACCCCTTCAGCGTATAGTTCCCTAGATGTCGTAAAACGTTCTACTCTAATGGCTTCTTTACTCGAACCGCTTGCTTTAAGAATCCTCTACCAGCTCACTGTTTCCCCGACTGTACCCTCATGCCAATATTTAAATGTAATGTAAACAAACATATTGCTTCCCTACTCAAAACTGAGGATGCCCCTTTAAATATGGCCCTTAATTACATTTGCCCCTTACGTCTCAGTGACATGGTTTCTTATTTAGGATGAATAAAAGAAAAAACAAATGTGTCCAGTATGCAATGAAATTATATGTAAAATAGTAACACGTATTTAATAAATCATATCTCATGAGTCGTTTATCATATGGATTGAGTTTTTAATGGACTAAAAAGGATAAAAATACCGTTAAAAATACAAAAAACAAACAATTAAAATAGTTTGAACTGGAAATAAGATGTTCACGTTCATCTGCATTTTCTCATGTTTCGTCACGTTTGGCAAAGGCCAGAGGCTTTTATTTCTTTAGAGCTACTTGGTATGTGGTTCTTTTAAATGTTTCATTAAAACCGTTTAAATACCGTGCAACTCTAATATAATTAATACGTATATCGTTTTGAAGCATTGTCGTACGAATCTATTTCTAAGAAAATTTAGCTTAATCAAATTGCATTCTCTAAAAAATCTTTCTAGACACCCACCATTTTGTTGCTCTAAAAAGTCCGATGTTAGCGATGTTAATATGTAGAATACAGATTCTCCTTAATCGTATAGAGCCATAATGTAAAACTGTATCGTCTCTTTAAATGATGATTTAGGTTCAAATATAAAAAATGTGTTTCGTATTAATAAAGATATATATTGCAATAGCATGTCCAATTTCGTAATACGTTATGACTGTATAGTATGTGTGTATAATTGCCGATGTGACATTAAAAAGTTGTTACATCAGTCCCAAGCGAATTGTCATACTGTTCAACATCGGGAAATAGGTGCATTGCACGTGTTAACAATAAATACATAGACACGTAGCTAACTTAAACAAAAAGAAGGAAAATAATTAAAAAAACAGAAGAATAGAACTAGAAAATGAGGAACATTAACACATAGATTGAAAGAGGGAAATACAAAAAAAAAGAAGGTAAAAGATAATAATTAATAACTCAAAAGAAATAGTAACGTATAAAGACAGAAAAACAACAGAAAAAACGAAAGGAAGAAAGAACGAAAGAGATAAAGAAAGATGGCAGAAAAGATGAAAGTAATACTAAAGAATAAACAGGACCAGACGAAAGAGGAATACGCAGAAACAGAAGAAATAAAGAAATTAACAAGAGAAAGAAGAGATAATAAAAAGAAAACAAAAGAAACAACAAAAATAAATAGAAAAATAAATAAAAAAGATAAACAAAAAGAAAGAAAGGAGCAAGAGAAAAGGTAACGAGCGAAAGAATAAACAAAAAACAAAAGAATAAAAACTAAAAACAAAGAAGTAAAAGAAAGGGTTAGGGTTAGAGTACAGAGAAAAACAAAATAAGAAAAACTGAGAACGAAGATAAACGAAATAGAATTAAAAAACAAAAATAGAACAGAAAATCATTTTTTAAAAAGATAAAAAATAAAGCAGGACAAATATGAAAGAAAACACAGAAACAGAAACATAACAGAGAGAAACAGAATTAAGGATAAGATAACACAGAGAAATATTAAATAAAAGAAAATCTGAACATAAAATGAAAAAGAAATAATGAAAACAGAAATAGTACACAGAGAAAGAAAAAAAGGAAAAATCAGAAAGAGAACTAAAACAGAATAAAGAAAGAAAGAACAGAGGGAACGAAAAAACTGATTAAAAAATAATGAATATAACAGTAACAGAAGAGACAGAGAGAAAGAAGACAACATTGAAGAACATAAACAGAAAATGGTGAAAGAAAAACAGAAAGAAGAAGGGATGTTAGAAGCAAAACTAGGACAAAGAAAATACAGAAGAGAAATAAAAACATTAAAAAGAAGTCAGAACGAACACAGGAAGACAAGAAAAGGAAGAATGAATCCCGTGTCCGGTGAAGAATGTATACATACTTACATCGACCTGAAACTACGATTATTTCCATTAAACTTCAATTATCTCCCCGACCACCTGCTCCACTGATCTGATTTCATCCCGGTTCATCATTTATTCTTTGCATCGATTCGAACATATCAACATTCATTCCATTAGCCGCCACCAGCACAACCAACGGAAAGTAACACCACCACCACCACCACCATCATATCATATGTTTATCCCTAGAGTAAATATCCATCAATTATACATATAGGTTGGTTCGTAATTCATTTGGTTTACTCAAGTCATTAAATCTCCATCATTGTATAATAACATAGTAAGCGATGTCTTCACGGTGCTAGAACTATTCAACGCTCACAAGGGATCTGAACTTACAATATCTTATCGGGTTCATTGTTCTCTCGATGGACGCATCAGAAAATATAAGATGATTACATTCCTTCAGAAGGCCTGGGAATTTATCGGTTGTGCTCCCGAATAGAAGAGACAAGAGAAAGATTTTTTTTTAAAAAAGAAGAACAGTTATTTACGATCATTTTAGCGCTGAGACAGTCCTCGCTAAATCCGCAAGGTTTTGAATGTATTTTCATTCGGCGACACCACACAAAGAAAAACGTAATTTTATAGAATCACTCCCGTCTTTTATCGGGTGATATTTGTGGGAAAATAGGTAGAAAAATGCACGTAAATGGTCGAAATTAAAAATGTAAATATCTTACAAATTAATAAATAACGATGAATGTCAATAACATATTCGTTTTTAATGGATCAAAATAGGTAGGAGAAAAACGGTTTTGAAACGGTCAGGATTCTATAAAAAAGTACAAAAACCAACCGTAAATATTAGTTAATTAAACGGTCTTCAGTCGACATTGTTCAGGAACTCCAAATTAATATTGTTATTCTAAAAAAAATGTATTTCTATAATTTACAATCTTGAAGTAAACAAAGTAAGAATTAATATTACTATTGAATTCTTCGTACAATTTTACTCAGGAAAAGTCGTGTTTTAGCTTGTTATAGATTTATTTCTAACTCAATGTGCATATTGGTAATTATTCGAATGAAATATCAAACTTATTAATAAATACATTTTGACATTAACATAAAAACATAAACATTGTATGTATTGATATTTTAAAATGAGGTTAGATAATTTGTATTTCTCGGATTATTCGGACTCTTGTTTCCATCTTCGATGTTATTTTCACAACGTTTCGACCGATGTAACTTCCGGTCTTCTTTTAGTGCGCCTTGACGAACTCAGGAATTCGTACATCGAACTCTGGGGGTTGAACGTGTAATCCTCAGTACGTGCGAAACTTTGAATACAATTATTAATTACTTAAAGCTTCTGCCCGGTCTTGGTTCACGGAACGAGAGCAAGCTACATCTTTGGATTAACCGAAGAGTTACGTTCGAAATTATGTACAGATTGCTGAGTTCGACTTAAACATGCGAGAGTTCGACAAGAATAACCTGAAAAAGAACGAAATCAAGTGGATCGACAAATTAAATAGCCACGCAAGGGGTTAAACTCAGACATCGGAGGGTGAGCTCCTACAAATGCTTTCCAACTTTAAAATATAGAGCTATACACAACACCAAAACGAATCAAATTAAACATTACAAAATGTGTCGCACACACGCAACACGTACATCCAAAACTAAACAAGATATAGACGAGTGTGCACTATTTAAAAATCACTACAAGACACACAGACAAAGCACAGAATTTTTTTTTAAATATTATATATGGATCCTCAAAATATATTGCCCATTACATAACAACCCCCACCCGCACTAGATGATTAGATTTAACTAGAGAACATTCGTTTTCCCTCTTTTCCTTTTTTTCTTTCCTAATTTATACCGGGAATAAATCGGACAGCACACGCATACACAATATAAACTTCGTCGACCACAGAAAGAACCCCCACCTACACCAGACAATCAGATTCAACTAGAGAACATTCGTTTTTATTTCTATGTCCATCTCTATTTCTCCCTTGTACATTCATACCGAAAGTGAAACAAACCGAAAACGATCACACATATAACCGCGATCAGTGGCCTCAGTGGCCAGATTCGAAAACATTAATTTAGTTCGCCCTTTTACAGAACTTTGTTCACATTGGAGGCTGAAAGAGGGAATGGCCCCTGATAATCTCCTACAGAATATCCTAACAAAAATGAAACAATAAAACTGGGATTCATCTTGCTGCTAAAATCGTGCAATACAATCAGCAATAACTAGTCGGTATGGTAGTTTTGTTTTACGGCATATCAACCCTTTTTGGGTTATTTAATGCCGAATCTGGTCTTGTTTTCTTCTCTTTTTTGTTTCTTTCCCCTTTT